>OY720156.1:5275778-5900778 GCA_963082725.1 Pedicia rivosa | reverse complement strand
GAGAACAAATGGCAAATAGTCTTAAAAGAACAAAAGATTTAGAGGAACAGGTTAAATTAATACCAATTTTACAGGTAAAATATAAATGGGGGAAAATAAAAAATGAAGAATTTAATTAATTTAAAAATTTAATGTGTAAACATTTTATTATTTTTTATTATAGATACAATTATCAACATTAAAAAAAGAAAAATCAGAACTTGAAATAAAATTGAAAGAAGAGAATTTATATAAAACAGAAAATATAATTTCAAAACAAATAATTAATACAATTAATTCTGATATACAAAAACGTAATGTTGGTATTATGTGTGCAGCAATAACAAGAGATGTTGGTATATCAGTTAATAATAATGTAAAAACACGTTCATTTGGTACAAGTCCAGATATAATTATTGATAATAATAAAGATATAAAAATTAATTTATCTGATAAAAAAATTGATAATAATGAAATAGAAAAGAAAATTGTTATATCGGTTGGTACACAAATGTCAACAAAATTAAAAAATATTATAGATGTTGGTGTACAAACAGTAGAAGATGAACCAATTAAAACTTATTCTATTGGTATTTCTGTAATACCAAATATGAAAGATTTTACAATAATGTGTAAACCAGATACAAATACAATTGGTGTATCTGATCATACAATTGAATCAAAATGTGAAAGATATAAAATACGTAAACGTACAATTGGTTGTGGACCAGATCCAAGTGAATTTCCATTATCATTAAAATTATTAGATAAACCAATTAAATTATTAGATGATACATTTAGTAATAAAATTATTGTTAAAAAATCATCAATTGGTATACAAAATTCAATAATAACATCAACAAAATCATGTCAACATAATTTAATAAATCAATTAACAAAAGCAACTAATACAAATGATTTAATCAAATTTATGGATAATTCAATGAATACAGATGAACCGATAAAAATTTTATTAAAAAATCAAGAAACAAATACAACAATTATTGATAATAAAAAAATATTCAAAAATCAAGAGACAAATACAACAATTATTGATAATAAAAATATAGTAAAAGATCAAGAAACAAATACAACAATTATTGATAATAAAAAAATATTCAAAAATCAAGAGACAAATACAACAATTATTGATAATAAAAAAATAGTAAAAGATCAAGAAACAAATACAACAATTATTGATAATAAAAAAATATTCAAAAATCAAGAGACAAATACAACAATTATTGATAATAAAAAAATAGTAAAAGATCAAGAAACAAATACAATTAATAAAATATTTGATGATAAAATAACAAATACACTGCCAATAGATATAACAACAATAAATAATTATAATAATAATAATACAATTAATTTAGCTAATTTAACAAATATAAATAATAATAAAAATGATTTAAAATGTGTTGATCGTATACAACAACAACAATTAATAAATAATAATGAACAATCACGTATACCACGGCCAACAATACAAATGAGTCCAAGAACAGATAGAAAATTTTTAAGACAAAATACTTATACAGTTGTACCACCAATAAATAATGAATTTATTACAACAACAATAACAACAACAACATCAGCACTAAAAACACCAATAATAACAACAACAATAACATCAGCAACAAATGTTTGTCCAGTTGAATCATTAATTAGGTTAGAATTTTTTTTAATAATTTTTTCTTTTTGCTTTTCTATAAATTTAAGTTTATTACAATTTTCTATCGATTAACTATTGTTGGTTATTGTTTAAAATCCTAATATAAATCCGGTATTGTATTAATTTTTATTTCTGTCAAATTATCAATACAAAAAAAAAAAAAGAAAAAAAAAATATTGCACAATTAAAATAAATATTGTACAATAAATAACAACAAAAAGAAAAACACACAAAAAAAAAACACAAATAATTAATTTCATCAAATTTAAAACAAATTTTATTTTATAAATTTCTTTATTGTCTAAATTTTATGTTGTTGTTTTTTTTTTTTTTGTTTTTACAAGAATCACACAATGAAATTAAAGGAAAATATGATTTTCAATAGAACATTAATTGTACGCATGCGTTCAAAAACGCTACAACAAAATATACAATTTTTTGTTTCATTTTCTTCAATTATTTTCCAGTCATATGTTGTTGTTTTCTTTCTTTCTTTTTATATGATTTAATTTTCATATCGTGAAATAGAAAAAAAAAAAAGAAAATCGAAAGAAAATTAAAAGAAAAGAAATAATTTGATTTTTGATTTTTTCTTTTTGTTTTTTTTTTTATTGTGTTTTTGTGTTTAAATAAACATAAGCTTCTTATAAAATAAACAACAACAACAACAACAATAATAACAACAAATAATTAATAACTTTTTTTTTGCATAATTCTATTTGGTTAAAAAATTTTAAAGAAAGTGTTTTTCTCATTAACATCTTGATTTTTCTGTCTTCCGTTTTTTTTTTTTTTTTTGTTTTGTTTTGTGATAATTTTTTCAACTTGATTGATTTGTTTGTTTGCCAAAAAGAAAGGAAAAGAATAGAAAACAAAAAAAAAATAAAAAATGACAATCATTGAAATTACTTTGAAATAAAGGAAAAAGGGAAAATTTCGTTTTGTATTTTTATTTCTTTTTTTTTTCTCTCTCTCTCTCAAAATAAATAAAAAAAAGTTAAAGAAAAAAAAAAAGAAGTTAAGTTAAGTTAATGGTGCCTAATTTTAAGGGTGAAACTAATATTTCGTTTAATCGAATTAAAACAAATAATTTAATGTAATTAAATATTTTATTTCTTTTTTCTTAATTTTTCTAACATTTTCTCAATAATAATATTTATTTATTTTTTTCGCCCAAAACCCCCACCCCCACAATTGGCACTGACAGTTCTTTCTTTCCCTATTATTTTATATTCTAATAAGGTTCTTTTATTTTCTTTCTTTCTTTTTGTATTAATTTTGACAGGTTAACACCATTAATTTGTGCAACAAATAAAACAGAATTGAACAGTATTAAAGAACAGATAAAACCTCAAATAACAACAACAGCAACAACAACATCATCAACAACAACAACAACATTATCAACAACAGCAACAACAACAAAACATTTATTATTAAATCAAGAAAGTAATTCAGTAGATAATGATAATATTATTATTAAAGAACAGAAAATACAAGAAATTTTTACAAAAAAAAATTCAAATAAAAATCAATATGAAACAAATGAAATTTTTGTAGAACAAATGGTAAATACAACAAAAGAAATAAATGATGATGTAATGACAACAATAAATATACCAATAATATATGATACAGAAATTGAAACAATTACTATTGATAATTTATTAGATGATAATAATGAACAGGATGATGAACAGGAATTAGATGAAGATGATAAATGTCAAGGAATGTCAAATGTACATCGTTCAGATGAACTTTTATATAATAAATTAGTGACATCTGATAAACCAAGAATAAAGTAAAAACAAAAAAAAAAAAAATTAATTTAATTTTTATATAATTAAATTTATAATAAGAAAATTTCTCATTTATTTTCTCTATTTAGAGCGATACCATCAAAAGAAACATTAGCTGCATTAAAAGTTATAAATGATTCATTACAAAAATCATCAACAAATATAAATAATCAAATAAAAAATGCAAATCAAATTGTACAAAATGAATGGTTTAAAATATCAAGTAGAGATACAGCTAATCCACATGATGTTGAAGATTATTTAGATTGTTTTGAAGAATTTTCTAGTCATGTCTTAAGATATATGGTTAATTTAATGGATTTAAATGTAAATTTAATTATTAATTATATTAATTATTAATTATATTAAATATTATTTTTAATTATTTATTTATAGGGTAATACATGTATGCATTATGCAATATCACATGGTAATTTTGATGTTGTCTCAATATTATTAGATTCAAAAGTATGTAATGTTAATAAAACAAATAATGCTGGTTATACATGTGTTATGTTAGTATCATTAGCAAAATTAAAAGCATCAGCACATAAAACTGTTGTACAACGTTTATTTCAAATGTCTGATGTTAATTTACGTGCAAAAAAGGTGAAACAAAAAAAAAAAAACAATAAAATCTTCTAATTTTTGATTTATTAAATTTTAATATATATTCAATATTAATTTTAGCATAATCAAACTGCATTAATGTTAGCTGTATCACATGGTAATATTGATATGGTACAAATGTTATTAGAAGCTGGTGCTGATATAAATATACAAGATGATGATGGTAGTACAGCATTAATGTGTGCTGCTGAACATGGACGAATTGATATTGTTAAATTACTTTTAGCACAAACTGATTGTGATTCAACAATACAAGATATTGTAAGTTTATATATATATATTTTTTTTATATTATTATCTTGTAAATCTATGAATAGGATTACGTTATATTTTCAATAGTCTATATCCATTAATAGTAGCTGGTCTCCAAAAATTATTAGCCTCTAGTCGACCAGAGTAATAAAATAATTTCTAGAATCAAAAAATAATGATTTTTTTTCTAAACTTCTTAATTTGTATCAAATTCAATTCTAATAAATTTTTTAAATAATTATATAGGATGGCAGTACAGCATTAAAAATATCATTAGAAGCTGGTTATCGTGATATTGGTGTATTATTATATGCACATGAACATATGTCACGTAATAAATCACCTTATACAACATTAAGAAGAAATAAAAAAAAGAATAGTACACCATCATTAAGGTCACCAGTATCAACACCATTATCACCGGCATCATCTGTTAAATTTTATTCAGATCAAAAAATTATTAAATAAATTATTAAATATTTTTAATCATCATTTGAAATTAATTTTAAATTAATTTTAGCCATTCCATTGAAATTATAAAAGAAATAAGTCCCCCCCTCTTCTTACTCTTCTTATATATACTTTTTTTTTTTTTTTCATTTCTTTTAAACGTTTATTAATTTATTGAATTTAATAGAAAATTTTGCAAACAATTAAATTAATGAACAAAAATTATTTTATATTTTTTTATTGCGAATTTCACGAATATTTGTCTGTTTTTTTTTTTTGTTTTATCGTTTCAACTAAAGAGAAAAATGTGAAGAAAGGAACAAATGTAAGAATAAATTTAAGAAACAAGAATAAAAACATGGCTAAATGTTTCGTGAAATTGGATTGAATTGATAAAATTGATTGAATTGATTGAATTAATTGAATTGATTTAATTAATTGAATTAATTGAATTAATTGAATTAATTGAAATAAAAATTAATCAAAATTAACTTGAATGTAAATTACGTTAGATTTCTTTCTCTTTTTATAAGATTTAATTACAACAATTAATAATAAATAATAATAATAAAATTTAAACAAATATAGAGAAATATTATTTTCTCTACAATAAAAATTCATAAGTAAAAATTTTTTGATCATCGTTTTACATTTTACGTGCATTTTCTTAAAAAATAAAAATTATGCCGTTAATAATTCGATTCGTATTTGACTTGACTTAATTTAATTTGAAGAATTTAAAAGAATTAAAAATTTAAAAAAAAAAATAAAACAACAACAACAACAACAAAGAGTTAACTTATTTTTTTTTTATTCTAAATTTACTAAAAATTCTATTTTCTTTTGTTTTTGTTGTTAATCCCTAATATTACTATATCCTTTTAATTGTCTAATATATTTTTAATTATATAAAAAAAAAAAAAATAAAAAAATAAGAACAAACAAATTTTTGGAGTCCATTAGACAATCAAAGAAATAAATTTAAAAAAAAAAAAAAAAACTATCCTTGCGTACGGAAGAAAATTTTAAAAGTAAAATGTTAAAGTTTTAAAGTGATCAGTAAGTTTACTGTTAACTTTACTGTTACTTGTTTTACTTCCTTTGTTTTTTAATGAGTTATTTTAATAACAACAACAACAACAACCAACAACCAACAACAATTATTACTAATTATTAAAAGAGTTGACTTTTTACTTTTTTTAAACGCGTTTATAGTAAAACTGTGATTTCTCTAGGAAAAGTTAAAAATGTTTTTCTTTTACTTTTGTTTTAACAAAAATAATAAGAAGAAATCATTTTAATTTATGTTCATTATTTTTTTTTTTTTTTTATTTAAAAAAATTGATAAACATAAAAAAATGTTCATTTTCATCTCTCGCATGTGTATGGATATACTTTGGCTTGAATCAATAAAATAAATTCTTATATTTTATTTTAAAAAATCAAAAAAAATTATATTTGACACAAAAGAAACAAAAGAAACAAAAGAAACAAAAGAAACAAAAAAAACAAAAACAAAAAAAACAAAAAAACGAAAACAAAAATGCCGGCATAAAATAAAAGAATATTTTTTTTCTTTTCTTTATTATTAAAAAATTGAATTATTTATTTTTTATTGAATTTATGTGCCTTTTTTTTTTCTTTGTTAATACAAAAATAATAAAAAATGTTTTTTAAGTAAAATATTTTAAAAGAAAAAAAAAAAAAAAATTTAAAAACACAACAACAACAACAAAACTAATTTCTTTTTATATTTTTTCTTCTTTTTTTTTCATCATTTTTAATTTTAATTTTTTAATTTGCTTTTAATTATTTTTTTTTTTGTCTTTTAATAAAATTTTTATTGATTTTAATTGTATAATTTTGTTTTATTCCATCATTGATTGAATGTAAACTAATTTGTATTTGTATCAATACTCAGCCCAATCCCCCCACCCCCCCGCCCTCTATCCCCCCCCCCCCCCTAATTTACCCCAATTTTTCCACATACATTAATTATTAAATGAATTGTCACATTTAATTTCTCTTGTTTATTTTTTGATCCAAAGACCAAAATTATAATTAAATTCAATTTTAAAACAATTTTAAAATTTATTCCACTAATGAATTTTTATTCTCGTGTCTTCTCCAACTAGATCGCAAATTTTATGTTGAAAATATGTGAAAATCTGATGTGAAATCAATTATCAGTTTTCACACAAATATTCTTGAGTTTACCGAGTGTCAAAATTTTATTTTATCTGAAGAATTTATTTAATCTGAAAAATATTTGTGAAAATATGTGAAAATGTGAAGAAGATTTTTGTGAATTCTATAAAATTTTAAAAAATTATCACATCATTTGATTTCTCATCATTACATAAGCATATATTAATCAAGCATGCTGGCACCGTTGAGAGAACATTCTAAGAGAATGACATAAAATAAAAAGTTACAAAAAAAAAAAAGCTCAAAAAGTTTATAAATCCGCGAGAGAGAATTTCACATTAAATATTCTTAAATAAATGAATCAAAAAATTAATAATTGTGATAAAACGCAATAAAATAAAATGTGAGAGAAAATAGTTCTAAGTATTTAATAAAAATCTTATCATAACTTAGAATGTTTTGATTATAAAAATGCAAAGTCAAACGATGTACCAACGTTATTATTCCATAAATTATATTAACAAAAATGAGAGAGAAAGAGAGAATAACAAAAGAAAAAAAAAAACCTGTTTACAAAAACAAAAGTGAAAAAAAAAAAAAAATAACAAAATTAAATCTAATATAAAAAAAATGTTGTAATATAAATACCGACACTCACTTAAATTTATATAAAAAAAACACACACACACACACAACACACACACACACAAATTGAAAGAGCCAAATAAATGAAAAATTCACCCATCATACCGAACACAAAAACATTTGTATTAGTTAATTTATTCATAAAATTATAGGAACATTACACACACACACATACATACAAAAACACAATAAGATTGCTAACTTGAATGAATGACCTTTATGCCAGTGGCGAAATTTTATACTGTGTGTGTGTAATGTTTTTTTTTTTTTTTCCTATTAAAATTGAAGAGAGTGTTGAGCCAATTAATTCCAGTAACTTTTATTTTTCTTTATTGAATTATCTTTCCAAATTTTCCCTTTATATAATTTAAATAAAATAAAATTAAAAAAAAAAACAACAACAACATTCTAGAATTTTCTTATTAACTCTGAATAACATTCAAAATTTATTATTAACGACGCTACTGTGTTTCTCTTGTTATAGTCGTTTAGCAGAGTAGAGACAACAACAGTATTTTCATTCAATAGAATTTACAAAAAAAAAAAAAACAAAAAACAAAAAACAAAAAACAAAAATCAAAATTAAAATTAAAATTAAATTAAAATTTTATTAAATCAAAATATTAAAGCAACAAAAAAAAAAACAAAATGTAAATCAAAATCAAAATCAAAATCAAAAATAAACATTACCATGAAAAATAAATCAAATAATAAATCAAATATTAATGGTAGTCGGTGTAGTTACTTTCATTTAATTAGTTTTTTTTTTTTTAACTAAATTAATTAATTAATACAATCAATTAATTAATTAAGTTTAGCTTTGTATTATTTTTTTGTTGTTGTTGTTGTTGTTGTTTATTTTTTGTTGTAAAAAAAAAAAAAACACAAATCTGTGACAATTTTAAACTTTATAATGTCAATATTTTTTTTTTCATGTTTTATTATTTTTTGTTGTTGTTATTATTATTTTTTGTTGTTATTCTATTTTTTTGTTGTTGTTTTTTATTTAGTGATGTGAAAAATTTTTTCAACAAGTGGCTTTCTAGAAAATCTTTTATATTTATTTGTTAACTTTTAATAGTTGAAACACGTGAATTATAATATTTATTTGTATTATTCTCTCTCTCTCTAATCTATCTATCTCTGTCTTTCACTTAAGAAAAAAAAAAAAGATGAGATTTTTAGATGAAATTATTTATTGTGATTTTTTCTCTTGTTCTTGTTTGTTTTTGTTATTATTGTTTAATCTAACCATTTTTATTTTGTTTTTTGTTTCAAAATTTAATGAAATCATTACAAATGGAATACACAAATTATTTAAACAAATAGTGTCTGTGAATCGGTTTGTAATTGTGTGTGTGTGAGTGTGTGTGATTGTATTTAATAAAATAATTTCAATTAATATCCTCCGTAACATTCTAATATATCACCCAAATCCCCCCCACCCCGCCCCCTCTTTAATTAAATACTAAAGGCCCTTGTAAAGAATGTTTTAATATTTATTTTATTTTAACAACAAAATACAATAAAAAGAGGAATGCCAATAGATGATTATTATTAATTCATAAAAAAAAAAGAAATAATAAGATTATTTTATATGAAAGATTGAGAGAATAAAAAATATATGATGTGAGAGAAAAAGAGTGAAAGATAGAGAGGAATAAATAATTATGTTGTTTCTTGATTAAAATTAATAATAAAAGCAGTATAAAAAAATACTAATCATTTCACATATCTGATTCTGCTACTCTTTTCCCCTCTGTTTCTCACAAACACACTTATACTCACTCTCTCTCTCTCTTTCTCTTTATCTACCAATTTCAGATATATTTATATATATTTATTTATTATTAACTGTTTCTAAAATTTTATTAAATTCTTTTGAAAAAAAAAAAAATCCTTTGTGAAAATCTATTGAACCAAAATAATATTTGTTAATTCTATTTGTTGTTTCTTTTTTGTTCGTGTGTGTGTATGTGTTTTTTTTTATTAACAATAGGAGTGTATTTGTGTGTGTGTATATATGTACGATTTATGATTTTTAAATACAAAACAACAAAAAAAATTTATTAATAATAAAATGTACGGCTGTCACTTATTTTTTTAGTTGTGAATAAAATAAAATAAAAAAGTGGAATTAATTTTTAAACAAAATTTAATAATAATAATTAGAAAATAATAATAATAATTTACAAAAAAAATATATCTGTGTGTGTGTGTGTGTGTGGTGTTGTTTTTGTTTTTCATTATTTTTGGTGATAAAATTTAACAGAAACAAAATCATAACGAATCATAAACAACAAAAAAAAAAAAAAACAAAAATTTTATAATTGATTATTAAACTTTGAATATTTCTAATTCAGTTGTTGTAAGTATAGGGGAGTAAAATTAAAAAAAAAAAAGAAAAAGTGTCATTTAGTTCTAAACGAAAAAAACAAAAAAAAAAAACAAACAAACATACAAACAAACAATGCAAACAATGCAAACAAAAACATAAAGTGCAACAATAATTAAAATAAATTAGAATTAATTAATAAAAGTTTGTAGCTTTTTAGTGAGTGAAATATTTTTTGATACAAAAATAAGAAGAAGAAGAAGAAGAAGAAAAAATGTGCCTTATGTAAAGTTTCTTCTGTATGCTCTTTTTTTTTTTTGTTCAATTTAAAACAGCAACAACAACAACAACAACAACAACAGCAACAACAACAACTCCAGCAGCAACAAATACAATAATACTACAACAACATAACCAAGAATACAAAGAATAAAATATTTGCAATAATAAAAAAGCAAACAAAACAATAACAACAACAACAACAACAACAACAACAACAAATAAAAATGTTAAAAAATCAAAGAGATTCTCTAAATAATAACAATAAAATAATTCCTTATAAATATAAAAGGAACAATAAACAAAAGTTATAAACATAAAAAAACATAAAAAAAAAAGTAAAAAAAAAAATTTTTCCTTAGTAAACAAAACAAAAACAAAAATAAAAACAAAAAAAAAAAAAAAACAAAATGGAATTAATTAAATTAACTTTAATAATTTTAATTGGTTTCATAATTAAAATCTAACATCTAAATTTGTTTGTTTGTTTGTTTTTTTTTTTTTTATTATTATTATTAAGAATGATAAAAACAACAAAAACAAAATTAATTTATCATATAGAAACAATAACAACAACAACAGGAACAACAACAACAGCAACAACAACAAGAATAACAGCAACAATAGACAGAACAACGTGCAAAATAAAAAAATGAATTATCTGGATGATTCTGTCTTCACATCATTCTTCAGTAAGTTACAAACAATTCTTTCTTATTTTATTTTATATTTTTTTTTTTTTTTTTTTGTAATTTATTTGTAATTTATTTTTTTGTCTTATTTTTTTGTTTGTTGTTGTTGATTTCGTTTCAACATTTTTACATACAAATGGTTAACGTTAATTTATATGTTGATATTATGCGTTAATTTAATTAATTAAATTTTATTCTTTTATCATAAATTTTATATATTTTGGAAAAAAAAAAAAAACGAAAAATTCTAAGTGAAAAATAAATTCACTAAAATTTTACAAATGAAAAAAAAAACGATAAAAAAAAAAAACGAAAAATGAAAAATGAACAGAATAATTTTTTGTTTTGTTTTTTTTTTTGTTGTATTTTACAAATTCAGAAGTGGGGAATAAAAAAACCAAAAAAACAAAATATAAAAAAATGAATCGTAAAACCAAAAACAAATTTGTAAAATATACGCCCTCATAAAATATTTCAAATTGTATTATATTTGTGTGTGTGTGTGTGTGTGTGTGTGTGTGTGTGTGTGTGTGTGTGTGTGTGTGTGTGTGTGTGTGTGATTGTGTGCTTTGCTTTTTTTTTACATATTTTTCTCCAAATTTGTTTTTGTTTTTAAAGCATTTTTATTGGGAATTTATTCGTCAGAAATTTTAATATTTTGTCATTTGTCAGTTATTATCCCGATCAGAGAGAAAAGAAAAAAGAAAAATCGTATAAATTTCCACCATTTTTACACAACAAGACCCTACGAACAACAATTGACTCAATTTTATCTTTATCAATTTTTTATTTTTTTGTTTTTTTTTTTTTTGTATTTTAATTTTTTCTTATTGCAATTTTTCTGTTGTTTCTGTTGTGATTTTTATGGGTCCATATGTGTGATAATTTTTTAGTATTATTAATGAATGAATAAAATTGTTAAATAAAATTAATTAAAAAACAAATTGAAAATTTCTTTAGTGAATTTTAAATATAAAAGAATTGTATTGTGTTTGGTTCTAATAAAGTTACCTTGTTCCTTTACATTACCAGAGACAAAATTATCGTTTCTTATAATAATTTTGTTTATAATAAAATTAAATTACTTTTAGTTTTATTCATTGGTTCAACAACTTTTTATGAACTTAAAAATAAATGAGAGTCACTCTGTCTGTCTGTACGCAAAACGTGACTTTTTACTATACAAGATTTTACCCTTATTTTAGTTAAACATTAAATAATTAATTAATTTTGAATTTTTCGGTTAAAATCTAAATTAAATTAAATTTATGCTATTGATACGCGAGTCAATATTTACATAAATCAAATTTAACATACGCTGGTTAGTAATCGTATAATTTTCACAATAACGGCTAAATATTGAATTTAACTTGAAAATTTAATACAAATTCTTTTTAAAATATCTTTAACCCTATGACGACTATTATCAGTTTCTGCATAATATAAAAAAAAATTAAATTATATATAAAATAATTGAAGTATTGTTGTTGTTATTGTTTTTATTGTTGTTGTTATTGTTGCTGTTGTTGTTGTTATTTTTATATATAGGAAATATTAAAATAATTCCTAAAATTTATGAAAATCATTTTGGAAACTCTATGCTATACCAGTTACATACATACACACACACACACACACACACACACACTCATAGAAATACATAGATTTATATATTAGACAGAGAGAAATAAATCAAAAAACTTATTCATCATCACATAAATAGTATCATTTTATTGACTAAACTTTTTTCTTTTTTTTTTTTTTTTTTTTTTTGTCACTAAATATCGAAAATTCTGCTTTTATTTTTTTATAGTTGTTGTTTTTTGTTGTTTTCTCTTTTTTATAGTTTTGTTTTATTTTTTTTAATTTTTTTTGCTTTGCTTTATTTAATATTGTAAAGTATAACGTCAAAAATTACCTAATTTAGAAAAGTGAACAGAAAGCACAATAAAAGAGGAAAAAAAAAGGGGGTTACATTATAATTATTTTAATTTTAGGTGAAAAATTATTTAATTACAATTTGATAGATTTTAAATTTTAATTAAGATTCTTTTCAATCAATTTCTGTTTTGAAATTTTAATTAAATTTAATGTGTAATCATCTTAATTTTTTAAGTATATTAATTGTATCTGCTTATGTCTGCTTCAAGTAAGCGGATATAATCTTAGGTAAATTTTTTTTTTTTTTGTAATTCCAACTATTCCAGTATGTCAGGTTCCTGCTGTCGAATTTTGAATAAGAAGAGACAGAAAATTGTACAATTCTAAATCGTAATCCTTTCATTTCATGTTTAAGATTTTATAAATTTTATTTGTGACATTTAAGATATTTTTTTTTTTAATTTCAAATAAATTGTTATTATTTCTATTTTATAAAAAATATTTACTAATTATTTCTGATTTTATTAATTATTGATTTTTAATTATCGCAGTCACTTACGTCTGATTCATGTGCGTTTTCAAAAATTTCAATATTACCAAATAATTATGAGATAAACATACATTAATTTATTAATCATAATTGTTGTATTTGTATTTCAATTTTTTATTATCCAAGTTAATCAACGACTAAGGTTATTAGTAACTAGAAGACCTTACTATTTTTTGACATGGGTTCGCATTGCCAGCTCTTAGGAAACATGCAGATTTCCTAAGAATAATCGTTCGGTTAAAATCTTAACCTGCACACGGGCATGCTGCCATGCTGCCACCTTGGTCGATAATCATAATTAATTAGAAATTTTAGAGAAAATCTATTCAACAACAAAAATTTACATTGTAACATTAACTGTTGTTGGATATTTTTGTGTTGCATTAATTGGTAACAATTAATTAATTGGTATTTTCCAAGTTAAATTTAATGCTTCACTTTTCGTCCTATTAATTGTAAATGGTTTACCTTTCATTAGCCTTGTCTCTGTATCCCAATAACTTAATTTTTTTATTCTTATTATTAATTAATTAATTAATTATTATTAATTATTTAAAAATTATCAACTAAAAATATTTTTTTAGTTTGGTTACAAAAGCAACTACCAAAGATTTTCTTGCAGTTAATGCCAAAAAAATTGTGCCATAAAATAAAATCTATGAAAATATTCAATGTAATAAAAATGTTACGATAACTCAGTTAGGAAGCTCAGTTAGGAAGCTCAGTTAATAAGCTCAGTTAGTAGATAATTAGTAAAAGAATATCGAAAGGTTCCGGTGTCTGAATCTCGATTAATATATCAAATAATTAGAATAAATTTATTTTCTTGTATCAATTGACAATTGACACAATCTAACAATAAATATGTTGTTGTCACATTTGACGTCAATTACACAGATAAATGTTAAAAGTTTTAGAATAAAATTTTACATTAAAGAATTAAATTTCTTTCAATTTAAATATTATTAAATTTTTGGTGAAATTTTGAAGTTAATCAATAAGAATAATTCTTATTCTGTCGGTTTCTTAAATTATTTTTTGTATTTGTTTTTTTTTTTTATTCTCTCTTAGTAAAACTTCTAAAATGTTTGTGAAACTCATTATAAGTACTAATTTGATTAAAATTTAAAAATATTTTCGTTTGTCACAAAATTTAGAATTAAAAAATAAACCGGCGAAAATAATTCAATATTGAATTAATTTGCATTATTTAAATTTCAATCGGTATCATCAAAACGATACTTTATAATTTCTGTCTAATTTATCAAAATAAAAAGAAAAAGTAAAAAAAAGGAAAACAAAAAAAAATACAAAAACAACGAAAGGAAAAGAAAAAAAAAACAAGAAAAAAAAAAAAAAGAACGAAAGGAAATAAAATGAAAAATGTTTGGTCAATAAAAATAAAATAATATTTTTGCTTGTTGATTATTTTTATTAGTATTTTGACTATATTTGTGTGTGTGTGTGTGTGTGCGTTTGTGTGTGTGTGGATGTGATTATTGTAAAAAAGTTAGTTTATAGTTTGTTATATATGATAAAGGGGGGAGGTGGAAGCAAGATGGGGTTTTGTTTATTAATCGTCTTTCCTTTTTTTTTTTTGACTAAAATTTTCAAACAAACAACAACAACAAAAATATCCAAAAATCACAATTAAATTTTCATCAAAAAAAAATAATGATTCACAATCAGTTGTAATTATTGTAAAATGTTGTAAATGTTGTTCAATTTTTATTTTGTTTAAAAAATTATTTAATTAAAAATTTCCAATAAAACTGATTTACACAAAATTTTCTCTTTTAAATATTTGTAGAGAAAGAAAGAGAGAGAGCGCGAGAGAGAGAGAGAGAGAGAGAAAGAAAATTATTAAAATTTTATTGTATTTCAGTTCAGTTTTAGTTCTTTAGTTCACCTACTAAAATAATATTCTATAGTTAATTGTTGTTTGTTTTTTTTTTTTTTAAATTAGTTAATTAATGAAAAGAAAAAAAAAATTGTTATAATTTAATTTTTGCTGTCTTATGAATTTTAAGTTTGAATCAATTTAATAAAATTTGATTTTCAAAGAAAATCGATTAAATCATTCTCAAAATAAAATGAATACTAAACACAATCAATTCTAGTGAAACTTATTCTAATCTTAAAATTAGTGTAATACCAATTAAATTTTCAACATAAACTTATAATTAATTAATTTTCCATTAAATCGATTAATTAAATTTACTTAATTTTTAATAATTATTTTATACAAAATTAAACTTTTTAAATAATTAATAAAATCCAATCTGGGTACCTTTAATTTTGACAATCTATACAAAACTTTTAATGACGTATTAAATTTTTCTATAACTTTAATAATTATTCATAGTTAACATTCGAGTGGGGGGGTTGGCAACCAATGTGTAAAATCGTTGAAAAATGTGTAAAATTTATGTATTGTGCAACGGGTGGGTGTGAAAATTTTGTTAGTGATTAACGAGGGGGTCCTCGTTAACATCACAACAAATATTCGTTAATCTATTAAAAGAAAATTTCAAATATTCTCAGTAAATTGATTTAATTGTCAATTGTCATTTGTCAATAATTAAATATAGTCGTATAGGTGAAATTAAAAATTCTTATCAAATTGAAATATTCATAATAATCAGTTTATATTTTAACAATTATTGTGATTTGCCACAGATTGTTACTATAAAAAAAAAACAGTAAAACAAATTTTTGAGAAAAAACTAATAATTTTAATGTAAAATTTTTCATTAATTTTAATTTAATTTAAATTCTTTTCTGTTCTTTTTGTTGTTGTTGTTTTATTATAATTTAAATTTTTTACATGTAGAATTTACAGATTAATAATTAATTTACAGATTAATCAAAAGGTAAAGAATTTTTTTTTTCTCGTCGTTTTCAATTTGAAATTATGACGGTTCTAATGTTTTTTTTTTTTTTTTCTCATTTTGTCTTAAATATTTTCTATTTAATTAGTCACACCAGACAACCAGACTACCTGGAAAATCCTTATTTAGTCAAATCGGGACGAGACCTACTATTTTTATGGTGGGCTCTAGAACCAACTTGCATCTGCATATGCATTTTCGGTTCTAATGTAAATATTTTCTTAAAATTTTCTTTATTTTTTCATACTGTGAGAATTTCAATTGAAGATAAATAAATTGTAAAAAAAAATTTTTATTAAATATTATCATACAAAATATGGACCATCATTACATTAAGATAAATTCAATAATTCTAAAAATGTAAAATCTGACATAAAAAAAATTCAAACTGATATTTGATTAATTTCATAAATCTGCAACAATAATAATCGCAGCCAATCACAGTCAACAATAAATAATAAAATTTTTACCCACAATTTCCCACAACATTTTTTCACCATTTTTCCAAACATTTTTTTCACCATTTCCAACGATTATTAATATTTTTTCTTTATATTTTCTTATCTTCATTTTGTGCATTTTATTGTAAGATGTAAGATTGTAAGATCTTTGTAAGTTTACGTTTATTTCGTTTATTTTGTGTTGTGTTGTGTTTCTTCTTCTCCTTCTTCTTCTTATTGTTGTTGTTGTTGTTGTTGTTGTTGTTGTGTTTTTCACTTTTCTTAATAAGTCAGCAAATAAATGTGATGCCATTAACATAAATTCTTTTAATTTTTATTGTTTTTTTTTTTTTGTTTGTTGAAATTTGAATTTTTTTTTTAAATTTTCCTGTTTTTCATCTTATTCTTCTTCTTCTTCTTCTTCTTCTTCTTCTTTTTCTATACAGTAAAAAAAAAAAACAAAACCAGTGAATGAAGTTGAACAATTTTTGGCTGTGTTTTGTTTTTCTGTTTTCTTTAAAGTTTGTTTGAAATTTTGAAATCAGAGAATTCTTTTGGGTGATTTTTTTTTTGTTATGGTGAAAGAAAAAAAATTTAAAATCAGGCAACAACAACAACAACAACAACAACAACAACAACAACAACAACAACAACAACAACAACAACAACAACATCAACAACGAAAACTAAGAATAAAAATTTAGTTTATGAAAGAGAAAAGAAAGGGTGTAAGTGGGGGGAGAGAAGAAGTGAAAAATTGTTTGATCGAAACTCAATGTTTTTTTTTATTGCTTTTTGCTGTTGTTGTTGTTGTTGTTGTTAAAGAGAAAGGAAAAGAAAAATATTGTGCTCTTTCCTTTCATAAAGTTTTTCTTCTTTTTCTTTTTTTTTTTTTTTGATTTTTGTTGCCGTTGTTGTTGTTTGTTTGTTTGTTTTGTCTTATTTTTTTTTATTCATTTTTTGTGTTACCTTCTCCTGAATAAAGTTAGTTTTTCTTCAATGTTTTCATTCTTTCTTTTTTTTTGTTTCTGATAATTTGTTTCTTTTTTTGTTTGTTTGTTTTTTTTTTGTTATTTTCTCCTTTAAATACAAAGGAAGTGCAACACTTTGTGATTGATTGGTGCGTGTTTTTTTTTTTTTTTTGTTTTGTTTTTTTTTGGGATTTAATTTAATTTAATTTGTGTTAAAAATTTGTTTTTTTTTTATACGTTTATAACTTCATAAATTTTACACACACACACACACACACATTTCTTTTCCTATTTTTTTGTTTGTGTATTTGTTGTTTTTTTTTATTAAATATTATCTTGACAAAAATAAAGAACGAATTAAAGTAAATTTAGGGGAATAAAAAAAAAAAACAGAACAGTAAAAGCAACAACAACAAAAATAAGTGTGTGTGTGAAAATAATTTTTTTAGGTGGAAAAGCAACAACAACAACAGCAACAACAAAAATAAATTTAAGTAAAAAAAGTTCTATTGTCATTTACGGGGCTGTTGCTGTGTGTGTGTGTCGCTCATTTGCGGGTACATTTTTAATTTTCATTTTTCTAAATTAATTTCAATTATTGTTTTTTTTTATCCATTAGAGAATTTATTGTCAAAAAAAAAAAACTAAACAAAAAAAAAATGGAAATTTAAAAAAAAAGTGAAAAAAAAAATTAAAAAAAAAAAAAAAAAAAACGAAAAAAGTGAAAAAAAAAAACAATTTTTGTTGAGAATAAGAAATTTTTTTTATTCTGGTGCGCTTGAGATTTTCTTTTGAAATTTTTGATTCATAACTAAAAGAAAATTGTGGTGAAATAGAAGAAAAGTGTTTGTGAAAATTGAAATTTAGGTTGAACAAAAAAAAAAAGAAAATTATTGAAAGAAAAAAAAATGGATTATCGTCGATCACTTTCTGATGGTAATATTTTCTTTCTTTTTTTTGTTGTTGTAATTTTCTTTAATTACTTCACTTTTTAACTTTACATTTTTATAATAATTAATTAATTTAATAATTAATAATTTTAATTTTTCTTCTTCTTATTTTTTTTTTCTTTCTAATTTTCACTTATTTTTTTTTTTTTGTTGAATTTCCTTTTTGTCTAAATTCTAATTTTTTTGTTGCTGTTGTTGTTGTTGTTGTTTCCCCTTTTTGCACCAAAATATTTCTCTTTTCAATAATTAGATTTTCTTTTTTAGTTTCTTAAAAAAAAAAAAAAAATTAATTTTGATTCCATTCACTGAATTTTTGAATTTCATTAAAATATTTTTTATTTATCAAATGCACGCAAAATCATTTAAATTCGATGATAATGTAGAGTGAAAAAACACTCAAGTAACACACACACACACACACATATATACACACACACATAATTAATAAGAAGATGAAGAAGAAAATGAAGATGATAAAAATGTTTTCATGTGGAAATTATCAAATATTTTCGTTTTACTTTTTCTTTATGCTCTAAATAAATGCAGATTTTTTTTTTTTTGTTTGATGTTGTTGTTGTAGTTGTTGTTGTTGTTGTTGTTGTTGTTGTTGTTGTTGTTGTTGTTGTTGTTGTTGTTGTTGTTGTTGTTGTTGTTATTCTTCTTCTTTTTTTTTAATTATTATTATTAAATAAAAAAAAAACAATAATTTTTTAATTAAAACATTTACAATCTTTAAATTTATTGACGAGATTAATTTCACTTCAATTGAAGTGATTGTAGTTTCTTCTTCTTCTCCTATTTTTCTTCTTTCTTTTCTTTTTTTTTTGCTTCTTTCTTGATTTTTAATTTTTTAAATTTTTAATTTAATTTTTTTTTTCTATATTTACGTGATTTGGGGTGTGTTGGGCTGTAGGAGGTGGGTTGGGGGGTAGAGAAGTTGTAGGTTTATGAATGTGAAAATAATTATAGAGATTTTTAATAAAAATTTACTTTGATAAGGGTTGGTGGGTGATAAGGGTGAATTGTAGATATTTAATATTTTCTGATGTTATTTTATATTGGAAAGTAAACGAGAACAAGAGAAGAAGTATATTTTATGTAAAAGTCCATATATTGTTGAACAATCTTTGAATATTATATGAAAAATTCTATTTTACCAATTAATATTCATCATCACGATCTAATCAATTCATGATTGATTTTTATCGATTTTAATTGTAAAATTTAAAAAATGCGTGTCCCTAAATATGCAGGACTTGATGAGTTGTAGGAAACAAAAAACAGAAAAACATAAACAACAACTAAATGTGATGGAAAAACAGAAAATTTTATTTAATTTTAATTTTTCTTTATAAAAATTTTACAATAAAATAATTTAATTTTTATTTATTCTTCTTCTTCTTCTTCTTCTTCTTATTTTATTTAAGAATATTTTGATGTAATGTGAATTATCACTTTGACGCATCACAAAATCGACCAAACAGGATTAAAATTAAAAAACAAACAAAAAATACAAAAAAAAAAAAAAAATAAAACAAAAAAGATTTTTTTTTGTATTTTGATTAAAAAAAATACGACAAAAATAAGAAGAAGAAATTGATAAAATAGAAAATAGAATAAATAATAAAATACGAATTGTTTAGTCGATAAACACATTTCACTAATACCAACAAACAAACAAACAAACAACAACAACAACAACTAATAATAAAAAAAAAAACATAAAAAAAAAAGAAAAAATTTATTTGGAAAATAAAAACAAATTTCCATGGAAACCTGACAATTTTTTTTTCTTTCTTTCTTTGTTTTTTTCTTTTTTTTTTTTTTGACTTTGAATTTTTTAACAAAACGCAAGTAAAGAAGAATAAAAAAAAACAAGTTAATAGAAATATTCTAGATTTTATTTGTTTTTGTTACCAACGAAGAAAATTATTTCGATATTCATTTTGTAAGTAAAGGAAAACTCTGATTTTTTTGTTTTCTTTTATTAAATTGAATATTTTTGTTCATAAGATCTGGAACTAATAAATAATAAATTTAATTTTAAAAATGGGAAATTTAGTTTATTGAAAATTTGAAAAAATATTTTAAATAAAAATCACAACAGAGACAATTTTTTTTGTGTTTTTCTTTGTTTTTTGTTGCCTTCTTCAGGCAATTTTATTGAAAAGATTTTCAAATAAATTTCAATATAATCAATATAAACAAATGATGACATCGTTATGGTGTAATTACTGAAATCAGTCATATATGAACCAAATTTAGAATTCACATAACGCTAACATCTTTACTGTGTAACATTTTCTATAATTGTACTATAATTATTTTGTTTTACATTTAAATTTTCAATAGACTGATTTCACATTTTCAATTTAAATTTCACATTTTAAAATCTTAACTAATCTTAAAAAAAAAAAATCATTATAAAAATCACTAAAAAAATAATAAATTTAATTGGACGTTTTATAATAAAGAGAAAATTAATTAATAATTACAGTTCACTCTGTTCATCATGTAACAATATTATATTAATAATGTTCGATATTCAAATGTTTTATTTATTTATAATGTTTACTAAGTTTTATTACAGTTTACTACGTTAAAGTTAACTTACGTTAACTTTCTTATATTTATTTGTCCATTAGAAATTAATTATTTTTCTAGTATTTTTTTTTGTCAATTTAATTTATAAATTAAGTAATTTAGTTAGTAACTTACAACTGAATAAATAATTAATTTAAATTAATTGAAAAAAAATATTATTGTTTTCTTAGGAGAAAATCCAATAACACTTATGGTCTCTTATAATTTATTACGATAATATTTTTATTTTAATTAAAATATTAAAACAACTTTGAATTAACAATAAATAATATGTAAGTAGGTCCATGAACATACATAGTAACAAAAGCAATAAAAGTTAACAATTAGGATCAAGTTTCAGTGTAGTAGAAAAAAAAAGTTACTGGTAGTACATTATTAAATGTTGTTAATGATAATTGTACAGTTGTTACAACACAATCACATTTACCAGAAAGTCCACCAGATAGTGGTTCAGAACCACTAATAATGTAGAATGAATGACACTGTCAAGGTGTTGTTACATGACACAAGTAGAATAAATTATGGTTAAAAATAAAATAATTATAATGTTGAGATTTTGAATTCAGAGGTATTGGACCGGAGTGTATTAGCACTCTACCATTACGTGACTATACGTAATATTGAAGAATAAGACGATATCAGTTTGATTATACAAAATTTTATCATTTATTAAAATTAGATAAATAAATTTATAATTAATGCACATCATTATTTCATTTATTAAAAGTTAAATGTTCATTACTAAATTATTATAATTAAATTTTAATTAGTGTTTTGTATATTTTTTTTTTCTCTTTCTTTTCATTGTTTTTTTTTTTCCCCAACATCATTTATAAAAATCTAGATCGTTCAGATTTAATTGGAGGTATTGATAATGAAACATTAGATTTTGCTCAACTAGAAGCATTTATACATAGTGCTAGTAATTCAGGAAGTGTTACTGGTAGTACATTATTAAATGTTGTTAATGATAATTGTACAGTTGTTACAACACAATCACATTTACCAGAAAGTCCACCAGATAGTGGTTCAGAACCACCATATAGTCCAGGTGATTTACATGGATTAACATTATCTGGTAATCAATTAACAGAACTTCATCATCATCATAATGGTCAAAGAAATACAAATAGACAAATTGGTACATCATCATCATCATCATCAACAACATCAGGACATACTATATCTAGAATTGGTACTGATATAACACCATTAACAGATATATCTCAGGTATAATAATTCTCTTACACTTTATATTGTCGTTTTTTTTTCTTTCATTTCATTTTTGTTTTTCTTGTTTTTTTTTTTCCTTTCTTTTACAACAAAACTTAAACAAAAGACTACAATGGATTTAGATTCTGTAACAGATCTTCATGTTACTCATCATTTATTATCAAATCCAAATAGTATCTATATAACAACAGATGATGAACAACAACAACAACAACAACAACAAAATTCACAACAAATACATTCTAATCATGATCTTATACGTAAACATGAAGAAATATTAATGGTAGTTGGTGCAAATACAAATCAACAAATACTTCTTCAAACAAATGTACGTTACTTTTTTTTTTGTTTTTTTTTTTTTTATTTCAAATTATTTTGTTTTTCTTTTTGTTTTGAGTGATAAAAAAAATCATATAAATTTATTACAGACAACATCACTACTAGATATTGGACATCATCATACACAAAATCGTGTTTATCAAAATAATAATACAAATAATAGTAACAATAATAACAATAATAATTCAATAACAAATAATTCAAATAATAATAATTTATTGGATTTGGTTAATACAAATCAAACACAGCAACACCAACAACAGCAACAACAACAGCAGCAACAACAACAACAACCGCAACAACAACAACAGCAGCTACAACAACAACAACAACAGCAGCAGCAGCAGCTACAACAACAGCAACAACAACAAACACATCAAAATGATACAATAAGACAACAAATAAATACAGAGGAATTATCTGATTTAATGCCTGATATATACCAAAATCATTCAACACAATTGGTTAATAATACAAATAATAATAATACAAATAATAAAAATAGTAATAACAATAATACCAATAGTAATAACAACAATAATAATAGTAATAGTAACAATAATAATTCACGCAAAAGGAAGCTTTCCCAGTCAGATTTAGTACAAAAAACATCAATTGTTAAACCGGAACCAGGTGGTGGTGTAGGTGTAAATGGAAATATTGGAATGATAGGAAATGTAAATGTTGTTGTTGGTAGTAGAGAATTATGTGACATACAATATGTTGACAGTCAAAATGATATGGTTTTTTGTCAAGAAAGACAAACAACATTAAGTCCTAATTGTCAGCAAACAATTATAGAGCCAGGTTCACCAAATTCAGCTATTATATGTATTGGTGGTACAACAAGTGTTTCATCAGATAATGGTTTATTAGATGGTTCAACACAAAATGCTTCATCGGATTCTGGTGATCCATGCCCCTTACAATGTATAAGATTTAGTTTATTTCAACAACAAAATTGGCATATTCTTTGCGATCAAAGTTTACAAGAATTGTATGTTTTAAATATTATTTTACAATTTAATTATTTACAATATTTAACGATAATTTTTTTTCTTTTTCTTTTTTCATTAATTTTATGTTAAATAATTAAATTAAATATAAAATAGACCAGTGCCCCATTATCGTGTTGATGCTGATAAAGGTTTTAATTTTTCTAATTCTGATGATGCATATGTGTGTCAGAAAAAAAATCATTTTCAAATAACGTGTCATGCACAAATACAGGGTGCTGCTGTATTTGTTAGAACATCAGGTGGTTTAGAAAAAGTACGTTCATTTCATTTACATTTTTATGGTGTAAAATTGGAAGCACCAACACAAACAATACGTGTTGAACAAAGTCAATCAGATAGATCGAAAAAACCATTTCATCCTGTTCCGTAAATAGTTATTATATTTTTTTAATTTACAAATTATTTAATTGAGATTTAAACTTTTCTTTCACAGAATTGATTTACAAAATGGTCAAGTTAGTAAAGTTACAGTTGGTAGATTACATTTTTCTGAAACAACAAGTAATAATATGAGAAAAAAAGGACGTCCTAATCCAGAACAAAGATATTTTCAATTAGTTGTTGGTTTACATGCACATACACATTCGGGTCATTTTCCTGTTGTTAGTCATGGAAGTGAACGTATTATTGTTCGGGTAATTTTATTTTATTATTAAATAGAAGAATATTTAATTTTAATTAAATAAAGGTATTTTGTTTTCAGGCATCTAATCCAGGACAATTTGAAAGTGATGTTGAATTATGTTGGCAACGTGGTACAACACAAGAATCAATTTATCATGCTGGTAGAGTTGGAATTAATACTGATCGTCCTGATGAAAGTCTTGTTGTTCATGGTAATTTAATATTAATCCAATACAAATTTCTTTTATATAAATTTTTGTATGAATTTAGGAAATTTAAAAGTATCCGGTCATATTGTACAACCAAGTGATAGTCGAGCTAAACGTGAAATAAATGAACTTGATACAACACAACAATTACAAAATGTACAAAAAATTCGTATTGTACGTTATCGTTATGAACCAGGCTTTGCATTTCATAGTGGTTTATCAACAAAAGCTGATACAGAAATAATTGATACTGGTGTTATTGCACAAGAAGTACAAAAAGTTTTACCAGATGCTGTACAAGAGGCTGGTAGTCTTATATTACCAAATGGACAAATTATTGAAAAATTTTTAGTTGTTAATAAGGATCGTATATTTATGGAAAATATTGGTGCTGTTAAAGAATTATGTAAAGTAACTGGTTCATTAGAAACACGTATTGAACAATTAGAAAGGATTAATTTACGTCTTG
The DNA here is from genome assembly GCA_963082725.1 of Pedicia rivosa. Lineage (NCBI taxonomy): Eukaryota > Metazoa > Arthropoda > Insecta > Diptera > Pediciidae > Pedicia > Pedicia rivosa. The sequence continues at coordinate 5,875,711 of OY720156.1, read as the reverse complement.
CTAGAATTCAAAAACTTGGTCAGTGCTATCTACTAATTAAAATTTTTATTACTAAATATTATAAATTTTTTTATAAATAAAAAAAATAAAATCAGATAAATTAATTTCTCTAAAAAAATTAAAACAATTAAAATTAATGGGTTTTTTTTCTCTTTTGAATTTATGTAATTTAAAATAGGACGAAATAAGGATAATTCAAATTTAAAGGAAAAACATATTGAACAATATGATGACGATGAACAATGTTCAAATAAATTAATACAAATAATAATTGTTATTTTAGTTGTAATTATGGCAATTTGGTAATTATTTTCTATTAATCTGTGTTTATTTATTTTTTTAATCCTGTACACGGATATTATGAAATTCGACAACAAGAACGATAACTAAAAACATCATTTATAATAATAATATAACATTTTATGTCAAAACGAAATCGTTCGATCAAATAAAAGTTATTAAATGATCCAATATGATTCGAGTTTGATGAACGATTTTTTTTTTTTTTTTGTTATTGTCGAATCTCATGATGCTCATACTGTGTTTTCTTTTTCTTTTATTAATTTAATTTAATTATTATTTTTTATAATTGTCTACTTATAGTTTAGCAGCAATATCAACATTATATTTTGTTGAACATCATAAACAAAATCAACGTTATTTTACACAATTGGGTATACAATTGGCATCAAAAGGTTATGATATGTACGATATAAAAACATTAAATAAAGAATTAAGTTTATCATCATCATTAATAACAACAACACAATCAACAATATTATTAACATCATCAATTTATAAATATCGTAATCAAAAAATTAAAAATCAAACAATAACATTACAAACAATAAATGATAATGAATGGATGACAAGTATACAAAATACAAATCATGTTACTGAAAATTATTTACAACCAGATCCTGATATTGTATCAAATTCAATTGATGGTACATTTGATAGAAAAAATGAAAGTAAGATTATTTTGTTAATTAGAAAAATATGAAGTTTATACATTTTCTTTTTTGTTTTCCATTATTATTTTTATTATTTATAAATTTATAAATTTTTTAGGTAAAGATGTTTCAGATCAATTCAATAGAAAAGATACAATATCTGATTATCCATCACCATTTAGTAAATTATTATTATTTATATTTATTAATTAATTTAATATTATTTGTTTATTTTTGTTTTCTTTTATTCTAGATGGTAATTCACGATCATATGATCCATTAATAAATGAATATACAAAGTTATATTCAAAGTTCATAGAGGTACAAACAATTGGTACACCACCATGTAATAGTATAACATGTCAAAGTTTTTGTTGTGAAGATCAAAGATCAGAAATACGTGAAATACCAGAAAGTTTTGATTTTGAATTAAATATAAATGCAACATTAAAACCATCAATTCCAATATCAGTACCATCTGGTACATTTGCAATACATGATGAAACACCAGTTGAATTAGATATAAATTCACCATTTCAACATGAAGATGGTAATTCATCTGGTGATGGTAATTCTAAAGATAAATATGATAGTGAACAACTTCAGCTACAACAGCAACAGCAACAACAGCAACAACAACAACAGCAACAAGAACAACTTCAACAACAGCAACAAGAACAACTTCAACAACAACAGCAACAACAAGAATTATTATTACAACAACATGAACAATTACAACAAGAAGAACATTTACAACAGCATCAACCACAAGTTGAATCACAACAACAACAACAACAAAATGATAATTGTTATACTGTTACACTTAAAATACAAGCAGATACATTTAATCAATCATTTGAAGAAAAATGTGATGAGAATGGTTTTACATCATTAAATGTAACATATTCAATACCATTATCACGTTTTATGCAAGATTCAATTATTCAATTACATTTTGTGTAAGTATTTACATAATTATTAAATTTTCTAAATTTAACAAATTTCATTATTTATTAAATTGTTTTACATATTTAATCATTTAATATTTTTAACAACATTTTATTAATAGTAGTCCACAACTACCTGAATGGAATTTGTGTTTAAGAAAATATAGAGAATTTACACATGATAATGGTTATCATAATTTGGACAATACAAAAATGATACAAAAAGGATTAATCAAATCAATATTTTATATTCCATTACCTCCATGTGGGCCATTTGAAAATTATATGGAATTTAGAACATCATTAATGTCCAGTTCAAAAGTATGTTTATATAAAAATATATTTTAGTCTGTCTAATAGGACCCAGTGACTTTACATAATTGAAATAATCTAGTGAAAAAATATTTAAGAAAATATTCAATGAGATAATATTGAAAATATTTTTGTCTTCTTGATTCAATTAGACAGACACACATACACACACACACACTCACACACACATATTTATATATTTAAATAAAAATAATTAACATTTTTCATTTTATATAGAATATTTGTCAGCTTTCACCAAATGCAAATCGACTAAGTCAATTCTTGCAGTACAATATTAAAATTTACAGGGATTGTGAATAACTTAAAAATATGATGACGTAGAATTTTTGGGATGATAAAAGTGCGGTTAGAGGAAAGAATCTAAATGAAGAAAAAAAAACAAAATAAACACAACACAACATAACACAAACTAACAAAAAAAGCAAAGGAAAGAAAAAAAGTTACACTGGAAAATTAAATATAATGAAAAATTAAAGAAGGATAAATGGAGACAAATGAAACAAAGAAAAAAAAAAAACAAAATAATATAAATTAAAGAAAATTAAATAAATTATTAAAACAAAAAAAAAAATTAATTAAGGAAGAAAGAAGAAACTCTTCTATCATTTAGAGTAGAATTTTCATTTTTATTTTCATATATTTTTCTTTTCTATCTTTCACTTTAACTTAAAATTGTTTATTATTTTTTTATTTTTTTCGTTTATTTACTTTTATTTATTTCCATAATTTGTGTCGTTTAAAATTTAAACGAAAACAAATACAATTAAAAATAGTTTTTTTTTTTAAATATTTGCACAAATATTTGCACTGTTGTCTTCTATTCTAGAAAATCTTCCTGTTGTAATCCAGGGAAAAAAAAAAAACAAATTATAAACAAAACAAATAAGGAAAAAAAAATATATAAAAACAAACAAACAAAACATTGAAGAAGAAAAATAGAAAAATTAATTTTAACTTTTTATTTGTACTTATAAATTTTACTATTTTTTAATCATTGTATCATTCTCAAGAATTTTTCTTATTTGAAATTGTTTTATTCACAAAAAAAAGTTAACAACAACAACAAAAATCACAAACAAACAGAAAAACAAGGAAGAACAATTAGAAGAAAATTAAAGAAATTAAAACACCGCTACGAACATATAGTTTTTTTTTTCTTTTATGTTTGACTTACAAACACTTTGAAATGAAAACATTTCTTTAATAAACTAGAAATGAATTTAATTGCTAATTAATTGATTGAATTTTTTGATTATTAAATTTAATTAAAAATTGGAAATAAATAAAATACTAATTTTTTTATTTGTCTTTTAATTTTTATAGTCTGTTAACGGGAATTCCTTTAATTTTGTTTATTATTTATTTTTCTAAACAGAAAGAATTTTTTCTAATCAGAAATTATGTTTTTCACACAAGAAAATACAAGACAATTTTATTTATTAATTTTTATTTTAAAAAATTTATCAGAAAAATAATTGGAAATTAAACATTTAGAATAATGGGGAGCAGAAGATGAATACAAAAAAAAAACACCCAAGAAGGAGTAAATATTCCTTATTTATCTTTTTTCTCTCTCTTTCTCTTTTTTACTTTAGAAGTTTTAGAGTATAAAAAGTTATCTCTTTTATGTTTTTTTTCGTTTATTTTTTTTTTTTTTTGTTTTTAAACACAAAATAAACAATTGAAATTTTAGAAAAATTAAAAAAAAAAAATAATTACATATTAATAATTTTCTTTATTTTTATTGTGATTTTTTATATTTTAATGTTTTCCTTGTATATTACTCTCTCTCTCTCTCTCTTTCTCTCTCTGTCTCTCTCTTTCTCTTTCTCTCTCTTTCTCTCTATATTCCTATTCATATATATATGCTATCTATCTCTTTTTTTTTTTCTTTGTTTGTTTTAATTATTAAATTATTAATTAATTGTTCATAATTTTTAATGTTGATTAAATATTTAAATTTAAAATTAAAATAAATTATCAAAAAATAAATAAAAAAGTGTTGACATTATTCATTCATTTTATTTGTCTTAATTTTTTATGTTTTGTTTGAAGTATTTATTAAAAATGAACAAAAAATTATCTTGAATCCTTTTTCAAAATCGAAAAAAAAAAACAAAAACCATTGGTCATCTAGCCCTTCTAAAACTGTAGAAAATCTTAATAATTTTTTTTACCAATTTTTGGGATTTTTTTTTTTATAAATTTTAACATTTTAAAAGAAGTGGAAACGATGGTTTTTTTTTGCTCATTATTTTATTTGTTCTAAAAATTTTTGTAAAATTTTCCATTAACCCATAAGAGGAAGTTTTCCTTTTGTTTTTACTCAGTGATGTAATTTAATTTTACATCATTTTTCCTTAGACTGTCCCTAATTATTTGCTGCTAATTTAAATGTTGAGTTAGCGCAGTGGATAAGGTGTTGGGCTATTGCGACAGTGGCTGTCGGTTCAATTCCATTGGCTGCGAGATGTGTTTACATTTTTTAAATGCAAGAACACATCTCAGATGTTCCAATTTTTGTTTGCATTAATTCAACAATAATTTTGTCCAACAATAAAAATAATAAAATTCAACAGAATTTATTTAAATATTTATTTTTCAATAATTGGAAAAACCTGATAACAAAAATTGTGCAATTAAATCAAGAAATTTTATATAATTTGATAGCGTCGTGCGTTTATGAGTGGGTCTCCTACGATGAGATCCTTGTATAGATTGTATACATTACTTTTGGACGAATGGATGCGCTAAAAATAAACTGAGGATACAGAAATTCTTAGAATTAATTGGACTTTCGATAAAAAATACGAAAACTCCCAAAAAAAATAGGGATTTTTTTGGCCAAAAAAGTTGCAAGGGGTCGCAACGTCAAAATGACCCACTTCAGAATTGCTCTTAGCTGAAATTCAACTTATAGGGCCCCAGATATGCATGCCGATGTAATAAAAACTTAAAAAAATTATTTTTTTGGCCAAAAAAATCCCTATTTTTTTTGGGGGTTTTCGTATTTTTTATCGAAAGTCCAATTAATTCTAAGAATTTCTGTATCCTCAGTTTATTTTTAGCACACCTAGAAGTGGGTCATCCATTCGTCCAAAAGTACCATTTTTTTAAAAAATTAATTAAAAATAGTAAATATTAACCGATTGTCATTTCATTTTCTTTCATTCCTGTTTATTTTACTTCATTTTCTTTCATTCCTGTTTTTTTTATTTCATTTTCTTTCATTTCATTTTCTTTCATTCCTGTTTATTTTACTTCATTTTCTTTCATTCCTGTTTTTTTTATTTCATTTTCTTTCATTTCATTTTCTTTCATTCCTGTTTTTTTTACTTCATTTTCTTTCATTCCTTTTTTTTTTATTTCATTTTCTTTCATTTCATTTTCTTTCATTCCTGTTTTTTTTATTTCATTTTCTTTCATTTCTTTTTTTTTTATTTCATTTTCTTTCATTTCATTTTCTTTCATTCCTGTTTTTTTTATTTCATTTTCTTGCATTCCTTTTTTTTTTACTTCATTTTCTTTCATTTCTTTTTTTTTGATTTCATTTTCTTTAAATTATTAAATTCGTTAATATTTCAATATTAATTAATATTTTTTTATGACATCAATAATTCGTTTAAATTATTCTTGCATTAAATCACTTCACTTGAGAACTGGAAATATTAATTGATGTATCTGTTTGTATAAATTGTTCCCAAATCGTCATCTTATTATGTCTGGAATGGCTCAGTGCCTTGTGTTATAGACTTCGAATTGAAAGTCTCGGGTTCAATTCTTATTAGAATTTTAATTTTTTTAATTACAATTCTACAACACAATGAAAGAAATTCTTCTTCATATTTATATGAAGCAGATTTTGATGGAAATCAAATATTTTTTCAACATAAATCTAACTAAAAATGGATTAAAAATAAATCCACAACCAAAGTATAACCAAATATCAGTACGAAGCAGATTTTGATGAAAATCAAATATTTTTTCAACATAAAATTGGATAAAATTGGATTAAAAAAAAATTCACAACCAAATGATCAGTATAAGAAGTCTTGGTGTAGTTGGTTTGTGCTGGACTTTGGGTAGTAAGGTCTTGGGTTCAAAACTCAAAACTACTTTTCTAGTAAAATTTTTTTAACAAAAATCTCGCTCAAAATTGATCAAAAATAGATTCACAAACATGAAAATCTCATATAGTCTTGTGGCGAAGTTGGTATGTGCTTGGACCTTGGTCAAGAAGTTCTTGGGTTCAAATCTTCTGTTGGATGTTTTTTTTCAGCGAAAAAATTTTTAATTTACCTCTTCATAATTATGTTCGCCTGTTACCGAGATCTGAAAAATTTTCAATTTATTTGGTGAATTTTCGAAATTAGAAAGAGACGGTTATATATATAACTGTCTCTTTCTTTTATTTTATGTAAGAATCGAGTGAGAAAAAAAATTATTAGTTGTAACAGGCGAACATAACTTTGAGGAGGCTTATAAAAATTCAATTTTTTTGAAAAAAACTTTCCTAAAGATTCATAGATTTGAACATCTGAATCTCTTAGCCAAAGTCCACCACGAACCAACTACACCAAAAGACCATATGAGATTCGTCTGGCTCTGGGTTTATTTTTACTCAATTTTGAGTAGAGATTTATGTGAAAAAAAATTACATTAGAATCGTAGGTTTGAACCAAAGCCATCTCAACAGAAGTCCATGATAAAACAACTACACCACGACTTGAATGTAAATCAATGCGATGAAATCCTTCCTATGATACGAATTTATTTGATTTCAGAAAAATTTAAATTGTTTTGTCACTTATTTTACTGCTTGGAATTCTACATTCCTGTATCTATAATTTTTCTATTAAAATCTGTAATAAAAAAGTAAAGTGATGGAAGGAATTGAACCCGAGATCCAAGCGTAGTAGCCACCATCTAACTTACTACGCTATCCTCTTACATGAGATCCAATTAGAACTTGTAGCATTTATTATACGATCTTTGAAATTATTGAAAAATTAAATACTGAAGCCAACTTTTTTGGACAAATTTTTGCCTTCAAAACTGGAACAGTTGATATTCGAAGTATATTTATTTATATATAAATAAAAAAATTTGTTCTCGCAGGAATCGAACCCACAGAATTTTTGTAGTAGAACAACAACTTAACCACTGCGCTATTTTGTCTTATTAGATTTATGCAACGTTCTCTTTGAGTGCGCACAACTTTCAGAAAAAATTTCACTTACCTTAATTTCAATCTATAAAAAAAATTCAAACCAAAAATCACTGACACAAATGTAACATTTTGAAAAGGAAAAAATTGTAAAGTTTAGACAAAGCCAAAGACACAATAATTCGTTCAAATTTTTAAAAGATAAATTTTAAAATTGGATTCTAACAATTAGTACACTGTAATTGTTGTTCCAATGATTGAATGTCACCAAAGAAAAAATGAATAATTAACTGAATGATTTATGATTGAAATCAATGAATACCATTGATCTGAGGGAGGTCTGACAGAGGTCCAACATTTGTGGACTTGTTGAAATGAAATCAAAAAATTAGAAAAGAAAAAGAAAAAGAAAAAGAAAAAGAAAAAGAAAAAGAAAAAGAAAAAGAAAAAGAAAAAGAAAAAGAAAAAGAAAAAGAAAAAGAAAAAGAAAAAGAAAAAGAAAAAGAAAAAGAAAAAGAAAAAGAAAAAGAAAAAGAAAAAGAAAAAGAAAAAGAAAAAGAAAAAGAAAAAGAAAAAGAAAAAGAAAAAGAAAAAGAAAAAGAAAAAGAGAAAGAGAAAGAGAAAGAGAAAGAGAAAGAGAAAGAGAAAGAGAAAGAGAAAGAGAAAGAGAAAGAGAAAGAGAAAGAGAAAGAGAAAGAGAAAGAGAAAGAGAAAGAGAAAGAGAAAGAGAAAGAGAAAGAGAAAGAGAAAGAGAAAGAGAAAGAGAAAGAGAAAGAGAAAGAGAAAGAGAAAGAGAAAGAGAAAGAGAAAGAGAAAGAGAAAGAGAAAGAGAAAGAGAAAGAGAAAGAGAAAGAGAAAGAGAAAGAGAAAGAGAAAGAGAAAGAGAAAGAGAAAGAGAAAGAGAAAGAGAAAGAGAAAGAGAAAGAGAAAGAGAAAGAGAAAGAGAAAGAGAAAGAGAGAAAGAAAAAGAAAAAGAGAAAGAGAAAGAGAAAGAGAAAGAGAAAGAGAAAGAGAAAGAGAAAGAGAAAGAGAAAGAGAAAGAGAAAGAGAAAGAGAAAGAAAAAGAAAAAGAAAAAGAAAAAGAAAAAGAAAAAGAAAAAGAAAAAGAAAAAGAAAAAGAAAAAGAAAATATAAATAGCTATAAGCAATTCTGAAATTTCAAAATGGTACTTTTGGACGAATGGATGACTTTTTTGGCCAAAAAAGTTGCAAGGGTACCCCTTGGAACTTTTTTGGGGTCATTTTTCTTTTTTTCGATTTTGATATATGTTTGAATGCAGTCCTTTAGGGGACCATTAAATAGTCTTGCAGCCCAAATTTCATGACAATCGGTTAATATTTACTATTTACTATTTACTATTTAAAAAAATTATTTTTTTTTGACCTCCTTGAAATTCTGTTCGCCTGTTACAATTTTTAATTTTTTCTTAACGCCGGACCCTATATTTAAATGAAAGAAAGAGAAAGTATAATATGTATGGCAGCGGGTAACAGCACTAACCACTATGCTATTATGCCCACAATAAAATACAAAGGATTCTATTCTATATACCTTAAAAAATTAATTAAAAATAATAAAAATCAACCGATTGTCCCCTAAAGGAATGCATTCAAACATATTTCAAAATCGAAATGTAACAATAAAGAATAATAAAAAACTTTAGCTTGGTTACATTAGCTGGGTTACATTAGCCTGGTTACATTAGCCTGGTTACATTTTTTATATACATCTGAGCTGTGGTGTAAAAAATACAAACACAATGGGAAAGAAACTTCATAAAACTGTAAATAATAATGGATTAGTATTGTTAAATGATGGGGTTGGTACTTACATGTCACACTCTGGTATATTTTCAATATTAGCAAAAAACCGCTAATTTTTCCACTTCTTTTAAAATGTTTAAATTTTAAAAAAAAAAATCCCAAAAAGTGGTAAAAAAAATTTTCTTTTCACCTTAAAAAATTAATGAAAAGTAGTAAATAAGATTTTGTTATTCAGAAATTGTGTACAAAAATAAAATTAGAAAGAGACAAAGATTATGTAATATTTTCTCTTTTTTGCAATATTATTGATTATTTTGATTGAAGCTGTGAGATTGATGAGAGTCTACAAGTTTAAACTCTAAATTTTTTCTGGAAACTTTGATAGCAAAATCATTTCAAATTCTTATTAAATAATTCGTATAACCTTTGATCCTTTTGATTGAATATACAAATAAATAATAATTAAGGTATAAAATAAACACAAAACCTACACAATCACAATTTGTATTTTCAAATTTTTGATCAATTGAATGTAGGCGCAATTGAACAAACTCCACAAGCAGTATATTATTTTGATGAAAACAATTCTTTGAACGTATCCTCAATTATTATATACTATATATAGATGAACTATACGTTATTCCTATGTCTGTCAAAAAAAAAAAAACAAAACAAAATGTTCGTTTTTTTAACATAATACTTTCTAAAGTTTGTTTTATACTTTAATTGAATAGTAAATAGATAATATTAAATTTATTTTTATTAGGATTTTGTATCTATAAATTTAGTTCAATTTAATTTTTATTAATTGTCGTGTGAAGAGTGAAGAATCGAAAAAGAAATTATTTTTTATTACTGGTTTTTTTTTTTACTTCTATTTTATATGTTTTCAGGATTTTTAAAAATAAATTGAAATTTTTATTTTAACATTTAAGTGGATATGAAAATAATGGAATGAAAAGAAAAACAGAAGTGCGCAATAAAAAAATTTAAATATAGTTTAAGTTAGTTTTTAATAAACAAAAAAATCTGTCTGAAGTTCATTAAATGGTAAGTTCGTCATTTAATAATTATCCTCGACTCCCCTTCTCGCAAAATCGAATTGTACAAAGTTTGAACTCAATAAATTTCAAGTAAGATATCAACCCACGCTCTTATTAGTAACTTCATAAAGTTACTTCATTCTGGATTGGATCGAAAAAATATTAAAAATTCAGTGTCAGGAGGTTCAAGGTTTACACAAATAATGATCATATTGTGATTCAATTTCTCACACATATAAAACTGACCTACAAACCCACATAAAGGATCAACTGGTATATTTTTGAGTAAATTCCAACCAAAGTGAGTTAAAGGACCCGTACAAATCACTTGCTGTCACAGGACATATTTTTAATTATTTTTTGGACGTAATTTCAATGGAGCATTTCTTGTTTTTAGTTGAATTATTGATGTAAAATATAACAGACAACTGGCTTCCTCTTACCTAATTTCATTTATAAAAATAAACATACAGACAGAAAGAAAAAAAAAAAAATTCCACGTACCAGTGAAATGATCTAAGATGTTAGTGTCTGAGAATTGTCAATACTTACATAGTTCTTGAATAAATTTACATGAAGACAGATTTTTTCTGAAATTAAAAATTCATTTAATCTTTGTTTCTTTTTTTTTTTTTTTTGTTCTCTTCTTTTTTTTTTTTTTATACATATTTTTTAAAATTAGAATAAATTGATAATTTTTTTTCATTTTTAATTTTTTTTTTTTTTGCTTAACCAAATAACACAAATAGTTTATTTTATAAATTTTCTATGCATTTGTAACTTGTAGTGTATAGTGTAACAATATATAAAAGGATGTAAGTAGATTTTAATGGGTGTTTGGGGTGAGTGTTTATAATTTTATGTGTTATAATAATTAAAGGATGAGATAGAATTAGGATAGTCAAAATAAATCAACATTAAAAAGATAAATAAAGAAAGAAGGTAAAAATGAAACTTCAAATGTAATAATCAATAGAAAATATAGAAAATCTTAAGAGTGAGAAATTTTCAAGAAAAATAAATATAAATAGACAAAAATCAGACAATAAAGTTTCATATTTTCTCTCTTTTCTTCTTTCAATTAATTTGTTTGTTTGTTTTTTTTTTTTTCAATGAGTGATTTTTTTTCTATTCTGATAAATTTCGTTTACATTTTCATTAATAATAATAATTAGGTTTAACAACAAATACAAATAAAATTACTAAAAAAATTTATGAAAAAAAAAAAGAAAAAAAAGTTAATGTAAAATGTATGTAATTGTGTGTTTAATTTTTGTTTCTTGAAACATATTACAGAACATAAAAACAAAACAAAAATTATAATATAAATTAATTAATAACAATTATATAAAATTTTTGTTTCTTCTTCCTTCCTTTTTTTTTTTTTTAACATAATAAAATTTAAATAAAATAAAAACGAATAATAAAATTTCCATCAGTTTTCTTCTAATAAAAAATATAAAAATATTAACAAGATTTTAGTTGGGAATTTTTTAACTTTATTAATTTTTCTATTTTGCGGGGGGAAAAAAAACAACAAATTATTGCATTTTTTTTTTTTACAAAAATAAGTGAAAGCCCATTTTCCTATATTTGAGACGCAATCCATTCTAATTGGACTTAAATGAATAAATTTCTTTTCCGTCTCCTTATCAATCAAAAATTCTTTTAATAGATTGTGACGCCATCTCTTTTTTCAAAACTATATTTTAAAGGAAATTTAAGTAAAGTCGAGTTGAATAAATAAAAAGGAATAAAACTTGACGAGACAATATTTTCATTTAATATTTTTTATTTTCAATTTTCAATTTTTATTTTTACCTCAACACCCCAATTATACAATTTTCTTTCTTCACTTTATTTTGTATAATTTTAAATAAACTTTTTATTAAATTTTCTTTAATATATTGAGCAAATTTTGATCTATTGAGCAATTTTAATCTATTGAACAATATTTATTTAGGTTAAAATAAAAGAATTAATGGATTCAGTTTTATAACGATTTTTCACTTAAATAATAATTTTCTTAATTCTGTTATTAGTTTCAATCAAGAACAAATAAATAATTTTCTTTAAATAGATATTTTCTTTATTTATTTAAGAGTTTTCCTCTAATGATATATTTTTTTACTTTCACTAAATTTTTCTTTCTAGATTTTTTTTTTTTAATTTAATTTTTGTCACTTTAAATTGTTCCCCTCCCCTTATCTTTTTCCTCACACTTTCAATCTATATATTAATTTTTTCGCTCTTTCGATTTTCCTTGATATAATATTTAATTATCGAATAACAAAATAATAGGCCCTTCTCCCTTTTAAATTTTTAAAGGATTTTACAAAATATTTTCCTTCTAAAAAATATATGAAATTAAATTTTGTTTTGAGTAATTAAGAATGTGACCGAATAAAAAGACAAAAAGAAGAAGAAGAAGGAACATGTGACTTTTTTAAAATTTACTAAATATTTTTTTGAAGATTTCAAATCTACGATATAATTTTTTTATTCTTCTTTTTTTTTTTTATCACAAATACTTTTTACTGATTTAATGTTTTCTCTTTCTCTCATTTTTTACAATTTTTCTTTTCTTTTTTTTTCTCTTTTTCCGTAAAATAATCAACTTTCAAAATAAAATATATAAATTCAACTTAAATAGGAGGAAAAACATTTTGATGTTTTTTTCCCCACAAATAAAATAAACAAACAAAACAAAAAATTATATAATCTTGATTTAAATAAAACAAATTATTAAATGACATTTTTATATCACTTTTCGCATCCCCACCCCAATATCCGTCAACCGACTCAGAAAAACAAAACTTAAGTTTCTAAACAAAAAATAAAGATTCAATAATTATACAAGACAAAATATAAAGATTCATTAATTTTTGATTCAAAATGAAATTTAACCCCCAACAAATAAATTAAATAATAAAATTTAAAAAAAAAAACAATAACAAAAGAAAAATTCATTTTAATCAAAAACGAATTAAATTCGATTTGAAAAATTAAGGGGAAAAAAATTAAAATATGAATTTTGACATTTTAGTAAAATAATTATGTTATTATAATAATTCCACACCCTCCGCCCCCATCCCAAAAAACAAAAAAAGTAAATCTTTTCGTGTTTTTTTTCCTTTTTCCACCCGAGTTCAATACAAAATTATCTTATACTCAAACCATTTAACAATTAATCACGCTTTTATAGAGAAAATAAAAGACGCGTTTACATTCCACAGTTAAGTTTTCACAAATTATTTTTTTTTTTTTTTACTAAGAAACCATTTTTATCAATTTTTTTTATCAATTTTAGATATTATTTCTTCTATATTAGAAAAATTTTCTTCCTAATTTTAAAGATTTTAAGAAGAAATAAATACAAAAAAAAAACAACAAATGGATTAGTCCCATTTTGCCACAGGTAAAATCAAGACAAGAAATTTCATATTTTTATTTCTCTATATTTATATTTATTTTTGTTGTTTTATATCGACAATAACTGTACTGAGTACAAATAAATAATTAACAGTTATCTAAGTTCTATCAAAACGAGAACTATAATTAAATTATGTAAATTTACCGTTGCCCGAATTTAAAATAAAACAAAGAAAAAAAAAACTTGATGAACGCAATTCTAATAACGAATCGAATTTCCAGTTAGGAAATAGAGAATATGGGATAAATGTGACTTTAAGAATTCGAGTTAATTCGTTTCAACTTAAAATTTAGTATTTTTTCTTAAATATTAATTAAATTTTTATTTAAACAAAATAAAGACAAAAGTCTTCAACATTTTTCTTTCTCTTAGATTAAATTAGTTTTTTTCTTTTTTCGTTGTTGCAATTATTTCAATAAAACAAATTAAAAAACTGAAAAATTTTCAAATAAAAAATATAAATCTGTGTGTGTACAATAATTACAATTTAAAGCTTTAATGAAGCTTTAAGAAAGCTCGAATGAGGCCAAAAATTAAAAATTAAAAGATTAGCAAATAAATTTGATTTTTAATTCTCACGTGAAATTATTCGAGTAACAAAAATATAAAACAAATTATTGTATTGTTAAGATTAGATTGCTTGTCATTAGTAATTATTTGACTAAATTTTTATGGAAGAAATTTTCTATTTTCTTTTTTTTTAATTAGAAATCAAATTAGAAAATATTAAACTAATGGTATATAATTTTCCACCAACCTTTGACTTTTCCCATATTTACCGTGCATTTTAAATTTAATAAATTCTACAAACCAACAAAAAAAATGACGGAATTTGTTTTTTGATCTTTCTTCTTCTTCTTTTTTTTTTTTGATATCAAATCAAAAAATTTATAAAGAAAATATTCTTACATTTATTTTTTTAATATTTAATTAATTGAGCTTCTTATTCTTCGTTATTTTTTTTTTTACCTTTCATGAGAATTAATAGTAAAAATTTTACCGTTATCTTTATTTTGTATTTACATATGAGATTGATTGAACTGATATGAATTTGATGTTGCATTTAATAATCCAAGACGTTGTTTTTGTTTACGTTGTTCCGTCATCTAAAGAAATTAGTTAATTGGAGAAATAATTAAATAATTTTAATAAAAATGTAAAAAGTTTCAATTCTGAAGCATAAAATGAAAAAAAAAAGTATTAATTAAATTTTACCTGATCTTTTAATTCCATTAATTGTTGTGATAAATTAGATAACAATAATTGTGTTGTTTCTAAATTTGTTTGTAAACTTCTAAATTCAATTTGTTCACCTTCACCATCAATTGCAGCCAATGACATTGCACGTAAACGTGGAAACCAATCTAATATACCAGATTTAACCATTGAATGTACATAACTTTCTGGTCCTGTAAATTCTGTTGGATCTTTTACTTTAACAAGTACAATAAAATATAAATAATGCCACATATTATGTTCACATTTAATATGCTCTTCAAAACTAACAGTTTTATTATCAAATGCAGAACGATTTAGTCCACATATAAAACATGTATTCTTTAATATTAATTCTTTTTGTTGTTTTTCACTACGTAAATCAGCAAATGTATCAATAATAACACCAAATATTAAATTTAATACAATTATAATAACAATAAAGTAAAATAACAAATCGTAGATGACACGTGCAACAAATAATGCTTCCTATAAATAAATAAGAAAGAGAAAAAGAAGACAAATATTATTTATATTTATTGAATTCTGTTTAAATTTCTATTTAACTTACGCTACTACTTGGTGCTCTTAATATATCACCAATACCACCTCCATTTCTTAGACCTTGATTTAATGTTGTTATAATACACATTACTAATGAATCACATGCTCTTTCACGTTTATCCTCACCACCTCCACCATTATTTGTTATATAATTACCACCAACATTATTATCCTTATCACATTTTTCATTATTATTTAAATTATCATTTTTAAATAAGAAATTATTATGTAATTTTTCTTCTAATACATTTGGTGGTATACCATTATCTGTTTGTATTGTTTGTTCAATTATTGTTGGTATTATTTCATCATCAACTGGTACAAGAAAATCATCTTTAAAAAACATATAACCAATAATTGAAAACATATAAACTAATATTAATGCAAGTACAGCGGTTAATATTATTGAACGTCCATTACGGGTCACAGAACGTATTACATTTAATAATGTTTCTTCACGGTAGACAACATCAAATAACTAAAAATAAAAGAAGAAGAAGAAGAACAAAAAAAAGAAAAGAAAAAAAAATTAAATTAGAAAATTAATTGAAATTTTTTTATTTTATTAAAATTAAAAAAACTGTTTTGTTTATCTTTTCTATTTTGAGTTTGTAAAATAGAAAGAAAAACTAAAGCAAGAAAAAAGAAAATTGAAACAAAAGGGTAATTAGAAAAATTAAAGAAGAATAAAAAAAAATCAAAAAACAAAAATGAAAAAACAAAACCAAAAGGAATAAAAAATAAAGGAAATAAAAAAATAAAGAAAAGATAAAACTAAAAAAGCGTGTTGGAATATTTTTGTGAGAAAAGAAAATAAAAAAAACTAAATAATAGAAATCAATCTAAAAATAACAAAAAAAAAAACGGAAGCTGCTTAATAAACAAGATTAAGCGCGTGTTGTAAATTTTAAAATTAAATAATCAAAAA
The DNA here is from genome assembly GCA_963082725.1 of Pedicia rivosa. Classification (NCBI taxonomy): domain Eukaryota; kingdom Metazoa; phylum Arthropoda; class Insecta; order Diptera; family Pediciidae; genus Pedicia; species Pedicia rivosa. Next base: position 5,859,364 of record OY720156.1, on the reverse strand, counting down.
AAAAATAAACAAATAAACAAGGCGCTTGTTGAGAAGGAGAGGGGAGGTGCAACGAAAAAAAAGGAAATTGTTTTATTTTTTAATTAAAATCAAAAAAAAAAAAATTTCTTTAGTTTTTCCCCTACCTAAAATATTACTGAATGCCGCCCCCTTATGCCAAAAAAAAAACCATTTTATTTTTAAATCGGGATATTTTTGAATTTAATAATTTGTCACAATTGGAACTCGTCTTAAGTTAAATTTGAAAGAAATAAATTTTCATTTAAAATAAAAAGAATTTGTATTAAAGGAATTCTAACAGTTAATGATCCGTTAATTACAGAATTAATTATTCAAAAGTACAAATAAACTGGATTAGACTTTTTTTTACTGAAAAACATACACCATGAATACCAAGTTGAAATTGGTAATAGTTTGTTGTTTCTAAGTCTATAATTTCAAATAAACCAAAAAAAAAAAAACAATATTTGTGTTGTTGTGAAATCCGTCATTTTACTTTTGATCTAAATTATTTTAAATGAGGAAAAAGCAAAAAAAAAAACCGCAACACACAAAAATGTTGTCACCAGAAACTTGGTTGCAGTTCAAAATTTAAGTAATTTCACAAAATACTGTTTAATTTGGAGTAAAATAAAAACGAGAAAGTAAAGCAATTAAAGCTTAGTAAAATAAAAAGAAAATAAAGAAAGAAAAAAATAAGAAGAAAACACACAATGAAAATCCAATTCATTTTTTTTTTTAAATAAAAAAATGGCAATTTTTTTTTATGTTAAATAAAAAAGAAATAAAAACGGCTTACCCTTGCCTTTTTCACCCAAGGAAATACACAATATATTTATATATTATTACTTATTTTTTCTAACCAATGAACTACTGAAATTAATTAATTAAAGAGAAGAGAAGAAAGATATTTGTTGGTTGCTTTTTTTTTGTTTTTTTTTTCTTTAACAAAAAAAAAACAACAACAATAATATTTAACGAATAAAAATATAAATTTAATTTAAAAAGAAAAGAAGAAAAGAAAAAATGAAAAGAGTTCAATTCTTTTATGAAAATAAAAATCAATAACTGAATTTTGATAAAATAAAGTATCGAATAAAACGATCATTCTGTTATTTGTAAATGGAAAATATTTCTTCCGTTGTTTCAGTTGATAAAAATTAGTTGACTGTACAAACATAAAATTCTATTGATGCAAGGGTGCAATCAAAAGAATTGAACTCATTTTTATTTTATTTTAATTGAAAGTTTTTTTTTTTTTAAAGAAACAAGAGAAAATAAAAATATAAAACTTACCAGTATTGAATAAAAGAATGGATGCATTAATATTCCAAGTACACAAAATATAATATAACCAAAATGATAGATTAATTCAACATCTGTTATTATTTTAAATAATTTCTTTTCCAATGTACCATGATTACCAATTAAACTTATAATATGTACACTTTTAAGGCATACTGTAACAGAACCCAGTATCCATAATGTTGGTTCTGGTCCAACAGAAAATATAAAACGTAATATTATAGATGCAACCAATGTACGTATGCCAGATTCACGTGGTAATGTTATAACAATTGCTAATGATATTAACATAATTGCCCATATTAATAATGATATATGTGGCATTAATTCTGGTACTGTATTATCAAATGGATAAAAAAATGCAACTATTAAATTACTTAATACAACACAATTAAATAACATATTGCTCCATAATGACATATAACTGCTAACCCAAAATAATATTGATTGGCTACGTAATTTCTTTTGCCATTTCATTTCATTGAACATTTGTTCTGTTCTTTCAAAAAAGTCAGCCACTTTTGAACCTTGATCATCACGTTCAGCTGTATTAAATATTTTTACTTTTGTATCTTTTGTTAAATATTCACATATTTCTGGTATTGGGAATACAATTTGTTCTAATGTTCGATCATTACGTACAATCTATAATTAAAAATATTAAGGAAAATTATGAATGTAATTCAAATAATAATAATAATACAATTTACCTCAATTTGTGCTGTATGTGATGCATAAAATAATAATGCTTGATCAATTTTTGGATCATTTATAGAATTACTTTCAGTTGATTTTAATAAACTAGCCAATTCTTTATTATGTTGTGCTAATTGATGACATAATATATAAATATTATGTCCAACTTCTTTAGGTGATACACCATCATCATCATTATCATCTTGACTAAATTCATCATTATCATTTTCATCTAAAAAATCTTGATGATATGCACGACAAGCAACATCTATTAATTGTTTTGGATTCATATTATATAATATACGTTCTGCATTTTCTGTATCACCACGACTTTCCATTATTGCTAATAATAATTTTGATGCATTATTTTTAAGTTCTAATACAAGATCCATACGATTTTTACCTATTTAGAAAGAAGAACAAAATTATAAAATTTGATATTCTGTACTAATTTTACATAATAATCAATTAATTACCCAATGGATTAATATCATTTAATATTAATGCTGTTATAATATCTAAACCATTTGATTCATGTGTTGCAATACAATTTTGATTTTCATGACATGGTCCTTGACAATATTCAGTTAATGTTTCTAATGTTTGATTTATTAATGTTACATTATTCTCATTTATATATAAACCTAATAAACCAAGTCCACCAGTTGTTGAACCACATATACAATCTAAAAACATTAATGTTTCTGATACAAGATTATAATTTGTTTTATTATTTTGATGACGTAATAAATTTTGTAAATCTGGATTATGATTTTCACATAATAATTGTAAAAAACGTAATATCGGTTGCATAACTAAAACTTTTATAGATAATTTATTTCTTTCTTCTTTTTCTTTATGTTTTTCTAATTTTTCAGCTAACATATCATCTAATGTATTACCAAAATTAAATAATAAATTATCATCACCCGGTGTTAAATTTCTAGCATTTGAATATGCACGTGTTGTTGCTATTGCTGCATTATTTAATTCTTCTCTTAATTCATCTGTTATTATAATACCATTTGTTTTACCATGTTTTCTTGTTATTTTTTCAATATCTTTAATATCTTGTTTATTTTCATGTGCTTTTGCAGCAATATCAGCTGTATTTACAGATACTGTAGATTTAATTTCTTGTTGTGAATCTTTCATTTTATCATTAAATACTTTAAAAAATGCTTGACTAAAATCACCACTTAAAAATTTATTAAACATTCCTTTTTGTATAATGGGATTACCACCTTCTAATAATGCAATACCAAGTTCAATTGCTTCAACAAATATTGATGGTGAATGTACTGATTTTATAACTAATTCAATAACTAAATCAGATGCACCTTCTTTATCTAAATGACTTTGTACTTCATGTAATGTACGTCCAGCACGTAATAAGTATTTTGCACCAGGACCATGTGTTATTGATGATTGTTTTAATATTTTTTTATTATCAATAACATCAGTTAATTTCAATGAAAAATTATTACCAAAATAACGTGTTAATAATACATTACGTAAATTATCACCTTTTTCACCATAATCAATATCAATAGCCATCATTTCACGTAATGTACGTAAAACTTTAACACAAAGTTTTTCTTCTTTTTCTTCTAATAATTTTTCAGTATGTTTTATTAAACGTTTTATAAAACCACCACTTTCACAATGTTTACGTGATTCTGTACCAATTGGAAATAATAATTCTGAACGATATAATATATCAACGAGTAATGATAATTCAGCTTCAACTAATGGTTTTAATTGATCTTCTAATAATGATACAATATCTTGTAATCCTTCAATAATGCTACGATCTAAACGCATTAATTGTGATTGTGAACGTTCAATTTTTTGTTGTTTTGATGCTAATAACCACTTTGATGTTTGACGTGATAACATTGCAGATTTATTAAACATTGATACAACTTGACTTTCTAAATCTAATGGTATTGCAATACCACGACTTTTAGCAATTTCTGATAGTGTACGTATACAATTTTCAACAGTAAAACGTTGTGATGGTGATAAACCTTTACATAACGATACACGATATACAGATTGAAGTAATTGTACAAATATTATTTGACGTGTCTAAAAAAATAAACAAATTTAGAAAGTTAATTAGATTAAATATCAATAATAAACTAACCTGTACCGTTGTACTTTGATCAGAAAATGGACTGCTAAAAAATGTCGTCAATATATTCATTAATTCATTGACAACATATTTTTCTAATGATTTATTTGTGCCATCTTGAACAATACTATTGATATCAATTAAAAATGATTTCTCAAATAAACTCCACATATGATTCGATGAATATATTTCTTTCATTTCAACTTCTGTATCAATATAACAATGATTTAAAAAATTAACATATGCTTCTTTAACATCTGGATGACAATCAGGATGGCAAATCATTATAACAATATCATCTAATGCTAATAAACTGTTACATTTTATTTCTGTATAAACATTTTTACCCATTGTGCAACATGCTAATAATTTAACTAATTCGATATGATAACGTAATGGACTATCATCCTTTAATGTACCATTTTTTAAACGTCTCATCATATCAATAAATTGATTAAACGATGATTTATCATTATAAAATATAAGCACATCTTCACCGGCATTTACCAACTAAAAAAGAAAATTATTTTGTATTCAAATCTCATGTCACACAGTGTGATAATTGAATAAATTTACCTCATGCATTACTAAATCTTGACATTTTCTTATAAATTGATTTTCTGCTTTTATAATTGTTTGTAAAAATTTTAAATATTCAACATGACGTCCATGTATTTCAATACAATGTACAAAATGCTGTATAACTTTATCGTTAACTTCATTGCACAATGCTAAATTATCTTTAAATATACTGCAAACTGTTTCAGCTTCAAGTATCTAAATAAAAACATTTAATTAGATTCACTTTGTTCATTGTTTTTATATTAGAACTCAGAGGTTGTTTAATTTTGTGTACCGACGATTAAATTGGTACACTCAGTGAACAACCACTCTAATAATGAAAAATTGAATTTACTTACACCTGGATTAAGAAATAAATCTAAATGTTTATTTAATAAAACTTGATTTTGTTGATTTCCTAAACAAAAATTTTGTAAAAATTCATGTGCTAAACGCATTAATTCTTTCATTCTAACATCATCTTCATCATATGGTATTTGAAGTAAATCAAGTACAACTGTATGTACCCCAACATTACGTAATAAACGTTGTTCATGTTTACGTGGTTTTATATAATCACCAGTAGAACCTAAAATAATAATAAAAAAAACAGGTATAAAGTTAATAAAAGAATGCCATATGTACTTTATGTACTTACCAATTGTTATACATAATTTATTCATACGAATTAAAATATCTTGTATTTTTTTATATTCACGACTTTGTTCAGGATGTAATGGTGGGCCAACATCAAAATTAACTCTAATATCTTTATCTTCCATATCAGTTAAATCAATATTTTTATTATTCTCATTATCCTCATTATCATTTGTTGTTTTCTTTTTATTTGTACTTATCTCATCATCATCGTAATTGATTAATTTCTGTTTTTTATTTATCGATACTGTATAATCTTCTGAATATTTTGATTTGTATACCCATAATTCTGATTTTTCAACACTTTGTCTTAACACATCTAAATCTGATTTTATTTGTTTATATGATTCAACATCACTATCAGATACAAGTAATTGTACTTGTCTAAATGCATGTAATACTTCTTGACGTTGACTAAAGTGACGGAATAATAAATGTAATGCACCAGATACTAATGGTGGATAATCGTGCATTATTAAATGCAATAATACACGTAAAAATGTTCTACCACCTTGTCCATCTAAATCAAGACTGGCTGATTCTAAATTTAGACCAAATATACCTTCTGCTTGACTACCAATTAATTCTAAATCAATATTTTTTTGACGTATTGCAACTGATTCTGGTGATTGATTTTCAGTTTCATCAAATTCACGTTTAAATATTGACAATAAACAACTAATACGATAATCCAAACGAACATCCAATATAAATTGTAATATTTCAATTATTTTTAATTTCGTGTCCATAACAAGTGGATATTCTTTCATTAATTGTGTTACGGATTTACGTTGTTGTACAGATATTGCTGGTGATACCATTGCTGTACCAATTGGTCCAAGTGTTAATGATGTCATAACAGCACCCATATCGCCAATTGAACGTAGGACTCCACCTTCAGCTTGTTAAAAGATAAATTACAATATCAGAATTGTTAATTAATTTAAATTATTTGTATTAAAACTAACAAACATCCATATAGTAAAAATGGTATGACGTATGACATACTTTAACATTATTTTACATAACTCATTAATCAAAAATTACAATAGTGCAATTGAAAATATAAAATACTAACAACGGAACTTAAAACTATACCTTCATCCTTTGATTCTTCTTCGTTAGCTTGAAATTTTAACAATAATTTTTGTAAAATCTGAATCTTTGTTTTTACCATTTTTTTTGTTAACTAAATTGGTATAATTAAACAAACAATAAACTTACAATTAATCTCAGCTGTTGGAATTGTACGATCACGATTATCACTTTCCGATATACAATCTAATATACTTAATAATGTTTTTGTTAATCTTAGTAAATCACTAAAACTATAAAAGCCAAAATATATTAAATCTCTTGCTAATTTAACAACCTCAAATGTTAATTTGTTTTGATCTTGATCAGCAAATAGCCAAATTTTTGATGAAACATTACATAAGTAATTTTCAACAAATTGTATTGTTGTATTAAAGCGTGCACGTACAGCTTCTTTATTACAATCTGGTTGTTTTTTACCATCATAACTAAAAAAATGAAATAAAAATTACTTAATTGTTTTTTTATTGATTAAAATGTTGATGTACTCATTTATAGACATTTTTGTTGATATTTCTGACCATAAACGTGCATATTTAACTGGAGTTACTGGTTCTTGTGGATCACGATCGACATGCAAATGTAACATTAAACGACAAAATGATGCACGTAAATCGTATGGTATTGTTTCATCAGACATACATCTGTAAAATAAAATTAATAAAAAAAAATACAAAATAACATGACAAATGTTAATTATTTACTTCAATATTAAATCAATATCTAAATGAGGTGATAAATTATTTAATGCTAAGTATTGTCGATTTAAACACATGTTTGAGAATAAATTTAATTGATGCCGATAATAATCTAGTATTGCATAATCTTCTCTTCTTCCTAACTTTATGCCACGTGCTAAATCCGTCATTGATTTTGATTTCTGTAAAAGAGAAAAAAAAATTTTTTATAGAAATTTTGAAAAATAAATTCAGAAAAATATAAGAACATACAGTACTATTATTCCATAAAAGCAATACTTCAGTTTTTTTATTCTCTGTTTTAATATTACCGTCATCAATATTAAATAATTCAGTTAATAGATTATCATCATTATCTTTTGTTTTATCATAAACACGTATTTGTGTCGCAATTAAAATATCAGAATTTTTTGAACTTAATACACTTTTACATATAAGCTCTTGTGTAACAGCAATTGCTTTCTTATTTGATACACATAAATCAGATAAATAATCTAAAAAACGTGATTGCCAATTTTTCATATTTTTTCTAACAAGACCAACAAATGTTTCGATTTCGGCAGCGGTTATATGTTTTTCCAATAATTTACGATTATTATGTAACAATGCTGTTATGGTATCTTCAGCTAATATATCATAACCTATTTGTTTTTGCATTAGACCAAAATGTTTAGCAATATATTCTTGATTTTTACGATAATCTTGTTGACTTAAACGTAATATACGATAACATAAACGAAATATATTTTTGTAAATTAAATTTTTTGGATCATTTAATTCATCTAATTTAAGAAATGGTAATTCTCCAGGTATACTCTCTTGAAATGGCCCTTGTAATATTTTAAACAATTGCTTTAATATATATTGTTCACGTAATAATTTTTGACGATCACGATTTGGATTATTTATTGTTAATTCAAGTGCTTCAGATTTATTTTGTTCATTTTCTTGTCCAGCAATAAAGTACACAATATCCTGTAGAAGTGCTATTAATGATCTAAAATTATAAAAAGAATATTATAAATAAATTTAACAAAATATTTATTAATTATTAATTTATTTTACTTTCTCTCATTATGTGATATTGCTCCAGTTTCTAATCGTGAACTCATAGCAACAAGAACTTTACATGCATCATTAGCAAAATCTAAATCACGTACTTCAACGGGTGGTACAGGGATTAATGCAAATGCTTCTTTATCTTCCTTTATTGGAGAACAACCAACTTTAGACATAACTGGTTTATCATCATCAAAATCAATTGGTATTGACGTTGCATGTACCCATGTATTTGAACATAAATGACGTAAACGTACATAACTTGATTGTGGTACTAAACTATCGGCACGTGTCATTGTTGTTGGATCTAACTCAAATACAGAAGCGATATCTGTTGAATATGGAACAGATACTAAACGAAAAGTATCACCTTGACATCGATCTGAAAAATGAATAATTAGTAACAAGAAATTTATAATTTCAGAAAAAGGAAGAAAACCTTTTAGTTTAGTTTCTGGAAATTCGGGATCTAATTCAGCAGCTAAATAATAACCCGTTGCTAAATGTTTATAACGATATAGTGAATTCCAATGTCCAGCACCACCTCTGCATGGATCATGTTGTACAACTTCCACTTCCCATAATGCTTTACTACTTGTTGCTGCGGTTGCACTAGTACGTCCAGTTGTACGTAAAAAAACATGATGTTGTTTTTTATATTCATCCATTGTTAAAAATTTTTCTTGCTCAGCATGAAATAAACGTACAACATCTCCACCCTTTAATATTTCATCTTGATTTTCCCGATGTTCCATAAATAATGTTATTTTCCATGATGTTGATGAATTAAGTACATTTACTTCTTTACAACCAGGATTGTCTGGTAACTCATAATTAGATGCAACATGTAAATTTTGTTGATCAGCATTAACTGGATTTAATATAACTTTATCGCCAACCACAACATTATCACCAGTTGAACGTAATTTATAAAATGGTAAAATATAAAACCATGAACCTTCATTACCATTTGCATCTAAATATACACGCATTGCATTTTTTTCAAGTAAAGATGGTAAACGTTTATTAACTGTTAAAAATTTATTTGATTTTAAATGTAGAAGCTGAAATAAATAGAAGTTATTATGTGTTGTAGGAAAACTGCATTCACATTTGATTCTTGCAAATTAAGGATAGAAGGTACAATTAAATTAAATACTTACTTGAATTACACTTCCGTATTGCACAACAGTTCCCAGTAATTTTTTATTTTCAGTATCGTTCTGTTTTTTCTCAATTTCTGCTGCATGCTAAAAGCATAAAACATAAATTATTTATTTTCTAAGTCTGATTAAATATAGAAATTTAAAGTTTATTACATGTAAGCGTTTTATTAAATTAGCATCTGTATTAGAACTTTGTTTTGCTGCTTTCCAAAATTGTTTTTGAGCAGAATAACGGTTCATAGGACATATTTTAAGAAGACAATCACGAAACTTTTTAGGTGGATTATTTAAATCGCCAACTTCGGGACATACAACTGTACGATCATCAACAAGTCTATATTTCACATAAATTAAAATAAAATAAAAACATTAATACATATATCAGATTAAAAAAAAATTAATATTGTTCAGTTTAATCAATGTAAACCTACCCAAGTGTGCTTAAAAAACCGCAAACACTTCCTTCAGCATACAATGATATCACATCACCTAAATGTAGCAAACTAGTTGAACCAATTATGCTATCACCCATTTTTAATGATTTTTATATTTACTGATTAAGTAAATAAACTTTCCTTTTAATTAAAATAAATGATTCTAAACAAAACAAAAAATAAGAAAAGAAAACAATTATTAGTTAAACAAAGAAAGAAAATTATGTCTAATAGTTATTTAATTATCGGACACGTGTCTATTTTTATGATATCAACTCTATTAATAGGCTAATTAATAAACTAAACTATTAATAATTTCATAAAAATTTACAACCATTTTCTGATAATTAAACGCAACAAAAAAATACATACAACAAAAAAAACATGGAAAAAACTAGAAAATGTTTCCGCAATTTAATTGCATAAACAAATGTTAATTTTATAAACAAATAATGAGGTACATACTATTATAATTCAGCGATTTATATGAAACACCATTATATGATTTGTTGTAATTATTTTTTTTTATTAAACACAGATTAATATTTCACAAAAATCTCTCTTGGCTTTTCTTTTAATATTAAAAATTATAGTGATACGTGAAGTTGTCTCGCAGCTGTCAAAAAAAATAATGGTATTGCCAGTGTAACGATAAATGATAGTACAGTAGCGACAATATATCTAAAATGGCATAATTTCTAAACATCAATTTTGTGAATCCATCTATGATGAAACACAAAAATAAATTTCATTTTATTTCAAATTTCGGGTGGAAAACATTGTTTTTTTTTCAAAAAAAAGTATTAATTAAAAATTATAAAGAAACATATTATTTCAAAACATATTTATTGTGGATTTTAGTATTTATACATTTTCATTAATTAGAATTGACCAACAGCTGTTTTTTCACTGAGCAGGCCAAAATCACAAATTTAATAATATTAAAATATTCACAAAACAATGACGAAGTAATAAACATACAATTGATAAGATTTAATTATAATTTAATTTTTGAATTAATACTTATTATGAACATCTAATATTCATAATCAGTCCTATTGTCAATTCCATAGTTTTTCTGAAGGTTTATTTCGGTCTTAATGATGTATTTCCTTGATTGCCTTTAAAGTTAAAGTTTTAAAGAGAACCTACTCTGACTAAATTGTTGAAGGTGTTGATATATGCGGAAAGACGAAGTAATTAGACTGTTGTAACTTTATCTAAGTAATTACAAATAAAATATTATATATAAAAATTAAAAAAAAAAAATTAATTATATTGAAAGTACCTGCAGTGTTTTTCCTCTAATTTTAATGGATTTGTTTTATAAATGTATTTATGTTTTTCTCCACACAATCTTATAATATGTTTTTTTTTAAATTTTTTATTGTGATTAATTATTTGTTTGTTAGTGTCTCTATATATGATTAGTAGGGCTGAGATTTTTATGTTATAAATGATTAGTAATTTGTAGTAATTTTTAAGATAAAAAAATGGTTAGTAAAAAAAAAAAACACCTTGTTGTTATAAGGTATAATTGTTAGTATAATTAATATTTCCATGTCCTGGGTCATAGGAGTATCTAACGTAATTCATTATGATGTTATTTTTATTTTATTTTTTTAATGTATTTTCAGGTGATTTAAATTTTTGGTTGGGCGGTTTTTTTTTTTTTTTTGTTTTTGAAAAAAATTAGGAATGTGTTGAAAAAGTATGTCTGAATAAAATTTTTATTTATATTTTAGGAACTATTTGTACGTAAGATGGATTTTCGCATTATTATTTTTATGACTGCTTTTTATTTTTTTATTCCCTATATACGTCTTTGACCGTATACATTTTTAGCAACTGCGAGAAATGGTATAACACGGTAAATATTATAGATATTACAACAAGTAAGAAACAAAAACTCATATCTAGATAAAAACATAGAAAAAAAAAATTTTATAAAAATATAAAGAAAAAATTCTTGTTATAATTTTATAAGTTTTATATGGCTCACTTTTTATTGATTGTGAATGATTCTGAGGTCTCATTGGAATCACTCGATTTTGTGCTGTAGGAATAATAAACCTGTTAGCAGGCATTCGTGGTAATGGTGGTAATGGTGGAAGAGGCAAATATTGTGGTGGAAGTAAACGTCTAACTTCGAGTGGTGGTGTTTGTAGATTCATTTGTACATAATCAGAATCAGTTGCAGTATCAGAAGCTTCTGCAATTTAGTATTAAAATTTAGTTATTGAAAATACAAAAAATTGAAAAATATTACTTGGTTCAATTTTTTGAAGTGGAGGCATAGAAATTTCCGTTTCAATTTTTTCAGCATCAGGTTTAATAACAGTTGATTGAATAAATCGCGTTATACTCTTCATTGGAACTTAATATAATCAAAAATTATACGAAAAAAATTACTAAATTTGAATGAATCTTCATAAATTATGAAATTTTGAAAATTTTTATTCAAAATAAAATAAATTTAGAACCAATAATTACCATAATCAGCATAATCGTCATTCAAATTTTCCATTTGTGGTTCTGGTTGCATAATGTAAATAAAATCAGAAACCTATAATTATTTAAATAATTTAATGAAAATATTGGAACTTTGATGAGTGAAATTATATCAGTGAGACACGCTAAGAATAAAAACAGTTTATATATAATGTTAGCCTAAAATTCGATCCTTCCTAACTGTTCTACAATTATAAGAATGATAAAAATAAAAAAAAACAAAAAACAAAAAATAAAGATCTAATCAACAATAACATTAAATTCCATCGATTATAACGAACTTTTTTTTACATTTAAGCTTATTTATTTATTTATTTGAGAAATATTTATCTGTATTTGTATTTATTTCTTTAAAAAATTAAATAAGAGATTCACTTATTCCATATAAATTTTCTCTGTCAACACTTCTAAATCCTTTAATGGCATCAAAAAAATTTTTTTATTCATTTTTAATCAATAATCAATATAAATAAATAATCAATATTTCAGAATTTGTATTTTTCAAGATTTTATTATAAGAATTTGTTAAAAAAAAATTTATTTAAAATAAATAAAAAAATCCATTAAATCAAATAAGTAAAGTGTAATTGGTGACTGTAATATGATAATCGTAATGTGTTGATGGCGAATCAGTCAGAAATTTTCTAAATTAAAACAACAATTTTTAATTTGTAAATTGTTGTTTTAATTTAGAAAATTTCTGACTGATTCGCCATCAACACATTACGTAAATCAAATAAGAAAACAATTATTAAAGAATAAAATCAAGTGTGTTGGAAGGGTGTTTATGTCATAAATTTGGTTCAACCCATCAAAAATAATTTGACTTAAAATTTGACTTTCGATAATTTTCTATTTGGAAAATTCTTATTTCCTCCCATACAATTTACATAAATAATTTATTTTACTCCCTTACATGAGGAAATGTTTTATTTTATAAATGAATAAAACAAATACAAATATATATGTAGCAAAATGTATGTGTGATCAGACAGGGGAAAAGTATAAAGGAAAAAATAAAATTGAGAAAGAAAATAAGAATGTATAGGATGAGAAAGAAAAGACGCGAATACAATAGAATGGAAAAAACTAAGGGGCTTAGGAAAATATTGCGAGTAGGCAGGTTTAATGGAATAACGAAATTGATTTTATTTTCTTTTTTTTTTTTCTTGTTGTTGTCCCCCACCCATTCTAATACTCACACAAACACACATATTTTTATTTATAATGAAAATTAAAATAAAAGGAAAATAATTAATAAAAATCGCAATAAGAAAATTTTCAAAAAAAAAAAAAATTGTTTCCATTTCCAGTTAAATAAATAATTTAATAAATTTGGTGCGGCACCAATATTTTATCGGTTTTTTATTAATAATAAAGGAAAGGTCATTGAATTTACAATATACTAGTCACCGTTATATAGGAATTGTGTAAGGAAACAAATAAGAAAACAAATAAAAAAAAAATTCTTCTTCTTTGACTTACTTGAAATTTTAAAGGGGGGGAAAAAACACAAAAAAAAACACAGAACAAAAAACTTGATTGTTATTTGCAAAACACAAAGCTTTTAATTTTAATAAGTTTTGGTTCTTTGAAATTAAAATTAAAAAATCACAAATTTTTTATTTTTTAATTTTTCACAAATCAATTTTCCGTATAATTGTTTTTTTTTTTTTTTTTTGTTTCTAATTATGATTAATCACAAATATATTATATATAAATATATAATTAAAAGAATAAGATGTTGCTCAATTGAGTACTAAAGAACGAATGAAATTATTATATATAAATAAAATAATATATATATAAAACTGAAACAATTATAACAAATATATCGTTAACTTCATTACAACAAAAATAAATATAAAAATCTTTTCATCATATCACTTCGTTCTTTATATTTACAAATATTTATATATATAACGAACAAAGTGGACGTGCAAAAATGCATAAATATATATTTATATGTATATATGTAACGATCGTTACATACATTAGTTCATCTTAATCATTTATGAAAAATAAACATTTTTTCTATATTTTAAAAAGGAAAATAATAAATAAATTTTCCACGAAAACAAAACAAATCATAAAATTTATTTGTAAATAAAAATAAATTGTTCATATCAAACGGAAAGGAAATGATACATCATGTTCATTTAAAACATTAAACAAATTATTCATTTATTTATTTATTTTTATTTATTTTATTTTATAATAATTGTCGAGTCTTGGAGGACATTTTTATAAAAAAAATCAATGAAAATAATAATAAGTAAGAATTAATAGAAAATATAGATCAGGTACTACAAATTCAATTTTCCGAAATATATTAACGGAAGGAAATGATACAGGGTGAACATTTAAGCTTTAAAACAAATTAAAATATATAATAAAAAAAATTTAATTTGAATAAAAGAAGAAGAATTTTTCCTAAAAAAATATGGACAACATTATGTATTTGTATCGCAATTGTGGCTGTTAATATTTGCCTATACGTACAATATTTTCCCAATAATTTTAACTGCCTTGCTAGGAGAGAGTAAAAGAGATGACGATATACGAAAATAATCCAAGAAAAGGATTTACATTTCGACTAAACGTTTCGATAATTTAGGCATAGGTACAAATAAAAAATATTAAGGAAAATTTAAGAATGACTCAAGGTTGACATCATTTATAGAAAATCTTTGTTCTTCAATATTTTAGTTTATTTTTCAAAGATTGCGCAAAATTCGTTTTTAATTATTTTAGAAAAAAAAAATAATAATTAAAAACAGAATTACAAATCCAATCGATACACAAAAATAATTGTTTTTCATAAAAAGGTCAATAACTGACTTGTTTTTTGTGCGAGTTTTAAAAAATTTAACCCGTTCACGCTGTCTACACTCTATACAGAGACAAAAATATTTTAAGAATGATACATCAAAAGTGATGAATAAATTAAATAATATTTCATCCATCCATTATGGTGTCGATCTTTTGAATTTTACTTTGGTGAAAAAAAGAGCAAAACAAAAGAAAACAATAACGCATTTAAATGCATTTTGGGTCCATATCTAATTGCTTTTAGGATGTATCATGGTATCTGGAATGGACGAGATGGACGAGAAGCGATGAGATGAAATGTAAAAATTAAAAAAGAAAATAAGGTACATAAACACACAAAAGAAAGAAAAAAATATAATCCGATTTTATGTTACAGCACGCGGATGAGAATAAAAATACAGAAAAATAAGAGAACAAAAGAAAACGAAGATCGTAAAAAAACAATATATTCGCACACGGTCTCTCTTTTGTTTTTGTTTTTTTATTTTGAGATATCGACTATGGTCAAATTGTGTTTATGTTTTTTCAATATTATTTAATAGCTTTATTTCATTCTTCTTTTTTTAGTTATTCTTTAATTTATTTGAATTATGGAATTTTTTTTTTGAGTATAGAGATTCTCTTCAAGAAGTGACGGCATCGTAAAAAACATAAAAAAAGGATATAACAGATTAGCATTTTAAAAGATCGATTGTATATATTATAGTATATAGATTATATTTAAGAACTGTTAAAACTATCTAATGAAACTGAAATTAATCGTATTGCCGTCTGGTTAAATATGGATTCAAAAAATGTTATCGCATAAGGTAAAGGGACGACTGTATTTATTATGTTGTGCGGTTAAAAAGGAATATAAAAAAAATAATTTTATGGGTTCTTGTCAATCATAGTTAAAATATATTCAATACTCCTCACATGTGTGACCATACAGTAAATGAAAAAAGTCATCCTTTACATCTACTGAATACAAATTTTACGTTTCTTTCCCGTTTTTTTTTTTTAACTCTAAACATCTCAACAAACTATACGGTTATTTTACTTTCTTTTAATTGTGCAACGCAAGTATAAGAATTTATATAATTTAACACATTTTTACTCAAAAACATATTGTCCTTTTGTTGTTTTAACAATTTTCTTCACACATGTTATAAAAATTTTTTTTACATGAAGTCTATAAGAAAATTTTCAATCTTAAGAAATTTGTTACAGATCAAACGTAAAAATTTGGTAAAAGAAAAATTTCAATTTTTAGTCGGTGATTTTCTTTTTATATTTTCTGTTCAATTAATTATTTGCTTCAATTATTTTTAATTGTTTTATTGAACCCTCATGGGTTCATTGGTACCATTAGCATATATGTATAGTACCCAAAAGATGATGAACTATACCTGATTATATTGAAGTTAAGGGAAACTTTGATGGTGGAGCCCACAAAATTCTCCACCGTTTTCATATTTCTGTTGATATACTTTTTTATACTTGTTTTAAAATTTAGTTTTTTTTTTTTATTTTATTAGATTTAATGAAAAATTTTATTATTTCAAGAAAATAGTTAGGAGAATTTTCTTTTGTGGTTTCTTTTTCAGGTTTTATTTAAAAAAAATTTTAAATAATTTTTTTTTACTGTGCTTTAAAAAAAATACCTAACTTCAGCACAAAGAATTTTATCAAGACGAATTGCACACAATCATACAAAATGCATAAATGTGCATAATGCAACAATCCTATTACACAATTATAATGTTGAATTATCCGAATCAAAATCCGAACACAATCAAACGAAACACATTTAATAAAAAAAAATATGGTACCCATATACAAATTAACGCACACTTGCTTAAAATGTAGTAGGAACGCCTTTCCCCAACTCTTGCATAAATGATTGATGTTTTTGTCCAACTAACTTTTAATGGGTGATTATATTAGCAGTAGTGAAAGAGGGGAAATTTTTCTTTAGAATTGGCTCGTTTTTAATATGTGTTAGTGACGATATTATTACCACAATTCGCGAACGACAAAATAGCGTAGTTATTGAGGAAGTGACGCATGCAAATGCAATAGAAAATTTAATTTTAAAAAAATAATAATAATTGCAATTAAATAATGAATACAAAACAAATATTTAAATAATTTTATTAATAAATTTAATAAAACGGACACGAATACAACGATAACACATTTTTCTTTTTGACAATAAAATGGTTAATCTAGAGTTGGGTTATCGTTAACAATAAATAAATAATAACATAGTTAAGTACATTGGTGAAATTATTTTTTTGTTTTTTTGTGAGTAAAAATGAAAATAAAAAAAAAAAGTTAATTATTTATTATTTTTTTGAATTTAAATAAATAAATAAATAAAAATCTATGCCGAAGTTATTTTATGAAAAAAAAAGAAACATTGATTTTTCATTATCAGTGTAATTGTTAAATGAAAACATTAAAATACGAAAATGAACGAGTAAAAGGGATATAAATGACTATTATATAATTGCACATCAAATTGCACATACTGTCATTAAAATAACATTATTTTAGTTGGATGCAACAGAGAAAATTTCTTAGCATTATTTTTATTAAATTTGTTCTTTTTTTTTTTTATAAATAACTAATTGTGCAGTGGAAGTGATTAAAGTGTAATATTAGTGTAATCTAATATGTTCTTTTTTATTAATTGAAAAATATAAAAATAGTGAAATCCTCTGAAATAAGGGAAATAAAATCATAGAGTGAAAATTAAAAGTGAAAATAAACAATAACAAAAAATCTTAAAAAAATTAAAATATGTAAGTAAAAATAAACTCCTAAATTACATCATTACATTATTTAGGGGTTGAATAATTTTGAATTATGACAAATTTGAGAAGAAAAAATTTTTGATTTTTGTTTTTTCATAAATTTTTTTTTTTGAGAAAATAAATGAAAAATATTATGTAAAAGGGGGTGAATAATATTACATCCCTTATAGTGTAACCCTTGTTCAACACAAAGCATTATATTACTCTTTAATTTTGTTGTAAAACCATGAAAAAAACGTTAAAAAATATTCGATATTTACCATAAACTTTGACCTTTCCCAAAAAGTTGTTATTTTTTTTCAATTTACCCATACGTAATCACAGAAACACATATAGCTCCTATAAAATAATGTTATTAAGTTATTAGGTTGGATCAATTTTTAAAATTTTTTTGCCTTCTTAATTGTATATCATTTCATACACACACACACACACACACACACACATCCACAAAGAGGGCTGCTTTTATTTGTATTATATATATCTTGCAACAAAACATCGTCGTAGTATGAGATTTTGGTAGAAAATCAATTATTTTAAAATTAAAAATTATCAAAGGTACCAATTTTGTAAAAACGTTATTTTTTTTAACTTAAAAAAAAGATCTAAATTTACAGTTTTTGTTTAAATTATTGATAGCAATTTACCATAATTTGTTACTAGAAGAAAGATAACACTACTTTTTACGATATAAATCTTTTTTACACTAAGTCGCCATTTACCCTTAAAATAAATAATTTATGATAAAATGTATTCCTACGTGCTACCTAATTTAATTTTATTCTCTCTCGCACGCACGGAATATTTTTTTTTAAATTATTAGGATATTTAATTGACGTGTGATAATCCTATATTATATATATATAACTCTGACAAACTTAACGTCATTTAAGTTAAGTTAAAAAAATTGTTAGAGAAAATATTTAGTTAAATCTTTAATCCATTCATAATATCGATATTATCTTTCACACTAATTGTTCTTGTGTCGTTTATATTTAATGTAATAACATAATAATAAATTTTATTAAAACAACAACAAAATTAAAAAATAATTAATCATTCAAATTGGTATAGAAATAAATTGTTTGAATTTCATTATCACCTTACAAGTTGATATATACAAAACATCAATCAATCAATCAAACAAACTTCTATTCGAGTTCTTATTTAAAATTACATAACAAAATATTTCCTTCTGGGTACTTTGGTGAGATACTTTTTGTTTTGTTTGTTATAAATTTTTTTTTTTTTTGTTAAATTCTGTTAGATTTTATTTAAAGGAAATTTATATTAAATGAGATAATTTTATTATTTCAATAATTTTCTGTTCATTTTCATTAAAACTATTGCTAGTTATTCGAACACAATTCATAATACTGTGAAACTCGTTTACAACGAATTTCATGCGAGACCAACAAAAAAAAAAGAAGTTCGTTATAAACGAATATGATCAAAAATAACAATTAAAAAAAAACTATTTCAAAGAATGTTTCAAAGGATGTGAAGGGAATTTATCAAAATTTATGCTGAAAAAAAAAACTGTAATTTTAGTTTGATTTTTTTCTATTTATTAAAATATACAAATCAGCGCATTATTTCTATAAAAAAAACTCTGTAAATTATTTTAATGCACTTATCATGCTCGTATTATGCACACTTGGAACTGTTCTTTATAACCGGAAGAATTTTATATGAAGGGTTCGTTATAACCGAGGATGTCTTGTAAGTTAAACGATATTCAAGAAACTTATCAAATACGATAATTAAGTGAACACGATGTGTGTTAGAGGAAAAACAAAATTATTTATTTATAATTTTAGAATTTGTGTGAATTATTTTATTTTTAAATTTGTATTTTTTTTTTTTTTATGGATTTATTCTTGAATAGTTTTCCTATTTTTCTTGATAAAATAAAATTTTACGTCTACAAAATAATAAAACAAAACGATGAAAAAAGAAGAAGAAAAACCAAGTAAAAATATTAATGTCGTTGTTGTTGTTGTTATTATTATTATTTTATAGTTACAGTTCTTGAAAATATAGACGAGAAAATAACTACACTTACGTTAGTTATTTTTATTTTATTAGAAAACCATTTTCTTTCCTTTTATATAATTGAAAATGACTTATTTGTGTGTGGAATGTCTATTATTATTTTGATACCTTTACATTACATTTTAAGAAAACTTTAGAAAACTTGCAAAAGTTTTGTAAAAAAAATCTTTTTTAAGAAATTTTTGTGTAAACTGTAAAAATGTTGTTTAATGTTGGTAGAATCAACACCCTTAATATTCACAAATTTTTATTCTGATTATCAAAGTTTATTGCGTTTACTCTTTACTAAAAATAATTTAAAACAATTTTATTTTTAAAGAGAGAAATAAATTTTACAATAAATTGTAATGAAGAAAAAAAAACACAATAATAAAAATGCAGTAAAACCTCGATAAGCTGGGGTGTGGGAGGAGAACTTTTTCTATAGTTAATGAATTTTCCTATACATAGAAATTTTCAACTTAAAAAAGTTTTACTGCGTATAATTAAAATATGTCATCATATTTATAGATTTCTAACTTATATCCATAAACACACAAAACTATAAAACTTGTTACAAAAAATGTTCTTCTTCTTTGTCTTCTTCTTCTTTGTAATTTGTAAATTTCTATGAATTAATAATTTGAAAATTTTAGAGTAATACGCAATAATGTTCAATAATTTTCTTAACAAAAAAACAAAAACCAAAAATAAAAAAAAACATAAATTAAAACAAAAGAAAAACAAAAAATTACTTATTGTCTAATCACAATGTCTTTATGCATTTCTTTAAAAATATTTTAAAGAGAATACATAAAGTATGTATAAAAGTACGTATAAGGGTAAATGGTACACAACAACACAACTTTATATCAACCCATAACCGATAATAATTATATTTTATTTGTTTTATATTTTTCTTTTCACGCATTTTTATGTTGTATAAGATTTTGTTTTTCCTTTCATTTCCTTTCATTTTTTTTTTTATTATTTTCTTGTTTTACAAATAATTATTTTTTTGGTTTCATATATTTTTGGTTTCGTCATTTTTTTCTCTTTTTTTTGTTTTCACGTTCTTTGTTTGTTTTGCCCCTTTTTTTTTTCTTTACTTTTTTTTTGTTATCATTTTTCAATTGAAATTTCAAATACAAAAACAACAAAAAAAAAAATCCAAGTAGAACAAAAAGGTCACGTTTTACTGTTTTTCTCATAAAGATTACAATTTTTCAATTGGGTTGTGTATATTATTTTTGGTACTTGATTTTTTGTAAACAAACAAATAGAAACAAAACTTAAATATTCTAAGTGGTGTTTAAAAAAGTTTTAAGTGTCCAAAGAAGTTTAAGTGTTTACAATGATATCCGTACATTAAAATTTCTTTAATAAAATTATACAAATGTTGAACTGCAACAAAGTTAACAAACAAAAAAATAAAGGTAAGGGTAAAAGGGATCCAGACACAAACTCATAAACTATTTAGAAGATAATAAAAAAAAAAAATTTTGAAAAAAAAAGAACACAAGGAATAATTACAAATGTTTTCCTCTTTGTCCTTTGAATATTATTTTTTTTTTTATAAATCTACGTAACAACAAAATTTTATTTCTTTTTTTTTTTCTTTTCCCTTCACACATTTTGACATTTTTATTATGGAAATAATTTCTATGAGAAATGTACAGACATTACGTCACGTTAGAAAACCCTAAAAAAACGTAGAATTTGGTGTAAAGAAAATAAAGTTTTTACTTTTCTCTTTCTCTTAAATTTTTTATAATTCAAAGGAAAAATTGATGAAATATTAAAAATAACAACAACAAAAAAAAAACGATGTAAAATGTAAAAGAAAATTCAAACGTCTTAATGATAAGCATAACCATGACGAAAAAGAGCAAAAGGTGAATTGGTCTAAGTATTCGTGTATAAGAGACGAAAATTATATAATTTTGAATAATTTCTGGAAGTTGGTCCATAGTAACTCATCCCCATTTTTATTTTTTCTCTTATTTGTTTAGTTTAGAAAAAAGTTAAACTTTATTGTTGAAAAACAAACAATGAACAAAAGAGAAAAAAAAAACGATATAAAATTTTTCAAGACGATGACGATGACGATGTTTTTGATGTTATTTACTGCCTTAGCGACAACAACTTTCAACAATAACAAATATTGTTTTTATTTCACATTTTCATTTTTAAACAAAAGAAAAATAAATGAATAAGAAAATCTGACTCAGCGATCTGATGTCATCGATCAATTCAAAAGAATTTTTTTGAAAAATGTTGTTTTAAAAAATAATAATTGAATTTATAAAAAAAAATGACCGTATATGGGTAAAGTAGCAGACTCACAAAAGTCAACAATTGTTCAAATTTTGGTTATAACATGAATTTTTTTTAAAGTGTTATTAAGGAAAAATTGATTGACACAATCGAGACATTTTTTTTATCAAATAAATTATTTGCAGAATAATTTTAAATGTTATTTGTCGTGAAATGTAAAGTTCTGTCTTAAGAAGCTAAAAAAAAAAATACAACAACAACATTGAGGTAATAAATAAAAAGAAACAGGAAGAAGAAGGAAGTAACAAAAAAAAATACAATATTAGTCATCATAGTTTAATAAAATATTAAAAAAATTGTGCGATAGAAAATTTCATGAAAATAAATCCTTTACATTTTTTTGTATCGCATAAAAAAAAAAACAAATAAAGTCGATTACGACACAGCAATTGTGCAGTTGATCTAAATTCAATAATATTTTCTGAAATATAATTTAAGAGGTGGCATCAATATTCTATAATGATCGATAACTTAAAACGACGTTAAATTTTTAATATTAATTATTAATAGCTAATTATACTTTATGTTTTACGATGCCGTCACTTCTTGAAGAGAATCTCTATACTCAAAAAAAAAATTCCATAACTCAAATAAATTAAAGAATAACTAAAAAACGAAGAATAAAATAAAGCTATTAAATAATATTGAAAAAACATAAACACAATTTGACCATAGTCGATATCTCAAAATAAAAAAAAAAAAATAAGAACAAAAACAAAAGAGAGACCGTGTGCGAATATATTGTTTTTTTACGATCTTCGTTTCCTTTTGTTCTCTTATTTTTCTGTATTTTTATTCTCATCCGCGTGCTGTAACATAAAATCGGATTATATTTTTTCTTACTATTTGTGTCTCTGTGTGTGTGCATGCATATATTAACCTTAAAATTATTTTCTTTTTTAATTTTTACATCTCTCGTCCATCTCATCCATCTCAGATACCACGATACATAATAAAAGCAATTAGATATGCATTTATGTGTTATTATGCGATATTGTTTTGTTTTGTTCTTTTCTTCACCAAAGTAAAATTTAAAAGATCCATACTATAATGGATGATGAAATATTATTTAATTTATTCGTCACTTTTGATGTATCATTCTTAAAATATTTTTGTCTCTGTATAGAGTGTAGACAGCGTGAACGGGTTAAATTTTTTAAAACTCGCACAAAAAACAAGTCAGTTATTGACCTTTTTATGAAAAACAATTATATTTGTGTATCGATTGGATTTGTAATTCTGTTTTTAATTTTTTTTTTTTTTTCTAAAATAATTAAAAACGAATTTTGCGCAATCTTTGAAAAATAAACTAAAATATTGAAGAACAAAGATTTTCTATAAATGATGTCAACCTTGAGTCATTCTTAAATTTTCCTTAATATTTTTTATTTGTACCTATGCCCAAATTATCGAAACGTTTAGTCGAAATGTAAATCCTTTTCTTGGATTATTTTCGTATATCGTCATCTCTTTTACTCTCTCCTAGCAAAGCAGTTAAAATTTTTGGGAAAATATTGTACGTATAGGCAAATATTAACAGCCACAATTCAAAGCGCAGCTTTTCAAATTTCCGTTGCGATACAAATACATATTTTTTAAGAAAAATTCTTCTTCTTTTATTCGAATATAATTTCTAATTATATGATTGAATTTGTTTTGAATCAAACAAAGAATAAATGTCCACCTGTAATCATCGATTGAATTTTGAAGTTTTATTTTAGTAACATAAATACGAGATACCAAACCATATCGAATATTTTGATATAAAATTTATTCAATTTTACAAAAATTTTATAAAAGAAATTTATCAGATTAATAAACACAAATTTCTCCTCATTTCCGCAAAACCACTAAAATCTCCCACTTTTCTAACCTTTATAGAATATTACCCACCCTTAAGATACCCTACATAACAATTATTTGAATCATATAATCCATCTCGTATTAAATTACGCAAGTTGACGCATAATATTTGTTGCTACTAAAAAATAAACAATAGACAGAAAAAAATAGTAGGGTAAAAAATAACAATGTTTATTTTTTGATGTAATTAATTCGTCATTCTGACCTCAAATAAAATTTTTTGACGCAAAGAAAAATGAATATTCCCATCTAACATATTTAATTTCTTTGCATTACCGATTTAGTATCTGAATGTTAAACATCTCAGCTTATAATATTTTCTTCTAAATATTCATTTTTATAAATTAAATTATATTGAATTATTTTTCTTGTGTTCTGCGGTTACAGTGAAATTTACTCTCTAAAGGTACAGTGAGATAAATAATTTAATTAATTCAAATAAATTGAATAAATAAAGTGAATATAAAGTAAAAACTAAATAAAATATTTAATTGAAAAGTGAATAAAAAAAAAATAAAAGAATTGAAAAAATAAACAATAAAAGTGGACGAACGAAATCATAATTTGAATTTTTATTTATTCAAATTAAGACAATTTTTGTTGATCGTTACTTATTTTTTTTTTTCTAAATCTTTTTCTTTTTTCTACATCATCTATATTACAATTTACATTAATAATTTTATTGGACATTTTGGGCAAATATATAAAATTATTTAATTGTATAAAAGGTGAAAAGTTTAAGTTTCAATTAATTTTCATAAATCCAAATAAAGGAAAAACAGAATTTGTGTATATCAAGTGAAAGAAACAAAATATTATTTTTGATAAATAATTTATGTAATTATGTATTTAATATAAGGACCTTATTAAAGTGATTTAAATTTTAATTATTCTATCTAAATATTAATAAAAAAGTAAGTGATAACACTAAAAAGTTGTGCGAAATTTTTGTTTGTTGAATATAAAAAAAAAAATAAGAAAAAGAAAAAAAAAAAACGTAAAAATAGAAAACGATAAATTTCAAATTCTCATAATTTATTTGGGTGTAAAAAACATCTGTAATTTAAGAAAAATCACATTTGTAAAAAGAATTTATTCGATTTTTATTTTAAAAAAAAAAACTATAAATTTATTTAATTCGTACGAACAAGAAGTAAGTTTTTTTCCATTTTATTTTCTTTGATTTATTTATTTTATTTTATTTATTTATAAATTTATTTTATTTTCTTTAATATGTTTATTTGTTTATTTGTTTTTTTTTTCTTAACTTTAAAATTTAATTCTCCTTCTTCTTGTTCTTCTTCTTCTTCTTTTGTTCGAATTATATAATTTCTATGAATTAACAATTCTAATATTTTTGGAGTAAATCAAAATTTCAAATCACAGCTGATGCCTTTTCGTAAATTAATTGTTAACACTTTCATATAAAATTGACACGTTTTAATTTTTCTTTATTGGCTTGGCCGATTTTCTTCTATTAAACGGGAAATAATTTTTCAGCAGAAAAATAATAAATTTAGAAGATTGTTTAATGGAAAATATTTTTGGTAAAAATTTTATGGACTAACATTTAGGTCAATTACAATAAATTTTTATAAAAATTATACAGTTGAATGGAATTGTTTTCTATCTTTTTCGTTCTTTTACAAAATATATTTTCCGTTATTGTACTTTAGTTCTAATTTGACTGATAAACGCAATAACCCAATAACATAAAAAATAATTTATAAAATAAAAAGATAAAAAAAAGGAAATATGATTAGCAATGAAAAGCTTTTCGTTTCAGCCTACATAAAAACAAACTATTAAAAATGAGTGCGAATGATGATGAAAGTAACAGGATAAATACAAACAATGATAATGAAGAAAATGTAATAGATCTGTCACCAGAACAAGTTCTGGATGAGTTAATCGCTCCAATACAACAACCAATAGGTAAATCATATTTTTATTTTATTTTTTTTTGTAATTATCTTAAGCTGCTTTTATTTTTGTTCTTTTTTAAACATAATTATGCAAAAAAAATACTAGTTTAGTTAGTCTAATTCTTTATTAGTGACTATATATTAACAATAGTAGATTGCTCTGAAAAATTTTATTCGATAAAAATTTTTTTTTTTATGTTTATAAAAAAATCAAAACAAAAAAAATTTAAAACAAAGGTTTAGGAATTCTATCACACCCCTACCCCCCTCCACGACCCCATAACTATCCTGTCGAATTCTCTATCAACATATGATTTCACCTATCAACAATATAATCATATTTTATTTAGTATACCTACAGATTAAATAAAATCAATATAGTAAATATAATTAAAAAATGATTAACAAAAAAATTTTCTGAATTTTAACAACTTTTTCATACAAAGACAAAAAAATAGAAGAAAAAATAATAAAGGGAAATTTTATTCAAACATTTTTAGTAGATGGAATTGTCTTATATTGATTTTAGCAACAATTCTGTAACTTAGTTAATCATAAATGTTAATTTAGGTATTACACAATTTCTTTTTGGCCTTCATTTTTGTTTTTATATCAACCTACATTTAATTCTTTGAATTTTAAAAACAAAAAACAAATACAAAGAAAAAGAAAAAGAAAACAATTTAACTTTGTTTAGAATTTTTGCTGTTTTTTTTTTACTTTATATTTTAATGAAAAGTTGTTTATCTAATATTTGTTAAATAATAGAAGTCATAAATTATAACTAATAAAAGTTTTTTACTAATAGTTGTTGTTGGATAACAAAACTTACAAATTATAACTAATATCATCTAAAGTATAAGTTGATGCAAAAGTATACTTGCATTGCTTATAAAAATAATAGCATGAAATTTGTTTGGTGTTTTTATTTATTTATTTCTATAAAGAAAAAAATATTTACATATAAGGAGTTAAGGGATTGACATTTATCATTTCCGTTGTGCTTTTACTACAATTTATATAAATGAATAACAGAGCAGGACAATTCCAAGTAGTAAAGAAATACATCCTACAATAATTATTTTGTAAATCCTTAGTATTCATGTGACTTATTTAATTGAACAAATATGTGAGTTGGAAGAGAAAACTTATTCGAATGTTGACATCACAATCCAGACTTGTGAAACGTTTTATTTTAAATATTGTTTCAAAAATATTTCAACATTTATTATTTGAAAAAAAAATTTTTTTGTATTCTTTTAGTCAAATATCAAATTCTATAAAAAAAAATTTATTTCATTAAAATAACTTTTTTTTTGTTGATTTCTTCTTTAGTTGCGTTTTTTTTACCTTGTTCCTTTTTTTTTTAAATTCTTAATGATTGTTTTTTGTAGTCTTGTAAATGAATTAAAATGTATTTCTTCCTTTGCCAACAGGCAAACATATTAATTTGATGATTAATATTCTTATTAATTTTTACTGAATATTCTTAATGATAAAGTTGTCTTTACGGTTAACCCATTGAGTTTATTTTTCAATATTGTTCATTTTATTTTTATATTTTAATGAAAGGTAGTTTTTTTATTTCAAATTACTTTCAAAACTATTTTTCACACGAATCTGACAACAAATATTCTAAAATAATAAATCTAATATAAAAGTAAACTTTGTAATCGTAAGCGTGCTTCAAAGTAATCTGTAACGACTTGAAAAATTTTTTCAAAAGAATTTTAGAAATAATTACATTAATTATTAATTAATTAAAGAAAATTAACTGCAAGTAGTAACTAGAGTTTTATCGGATAATACAGATATAATATTAGGTATGTGTTAACAAGATACAAAATTTACAATTTCCCTTCTTTTCTTTTTTTGGTGTTGTTAATCAAATAATCTTGTATGAAAAAGTCTTTAAAACTTTTAGTGGTTTTTGTACCAAATTTTTGATAGATTAAATTTAGAATTATTCTTTCACACATATACAAAAATATTCAGTCAGACTATAAAAAATTTGACGAATATTTTTTTATTTTAATGTGATATTAAGACACAACTCAGAGAGATCAACAATTATTTGATAGTAATACGTACAATCAACGTTATCAAGAATATAAAAGATTGCTGAAAAAAGCAACTGAAGATATACGTTTGGAACAAGCAAAATTTCAAGAACAATATTCACGTTATCAACATCAACAGAATCAACATAATGAAAATAATCAACGTCAACGACAGTGTCAATATGAACAACTTCAACAAAATATTGAGCAACATCAATTTCAACCAAATCAACAACAACAACATGAACAATTTCAACTTCAACAACAGCAACTGCAACAATTACAACAAAAACTTCAACAACAGTTACAGGAACAACAATTACACCATCAACAACAACAACAATATCAAGAGACACTACAACAACAATATCAACATCAACTCGAACAACAAAATGAACTTGAACAACTACATCAACAATATCTACTCGAACAACAACAATATCAATTTCGCCAACCTCTCCTTCAACAACAAAAATATCAATTTCAACAACCACTCCAACAACCATACCAACAACCACAACCACATCCACAACAACAGCAAACCCCACAACAACCCCAACAACAACAACCCCCAAAACAATCCCAACAACAACCCCCACAACCACATCCACAACAACAGCAAACCCCACAACAACCCCAACAACAACAACCCCAACAACAAAAACCCCCACAACAGCCACAATCCCCACAGCAACCCCAACAACAACAATCTCAACAACAATCCCAAGAACTTCAACATCAACAACGTCAATATCATCAACAACAACAATCCTACGAACAACCTCTGCAACAACAACCACATCAACATCAACAACCATTCCAACAGCAACAACAACCCCATCATCAACATCAACACAGACATCAATATCAATATCATCATCATCAACCTCCACCACCCCTTTATAGAAATGAGCGAACTCCTACACATGGTACATACATTTCTATTTGATTTCATGTTAAAAAATTTATTCGCATTATTTGAAAATTTAAATTCAGTTAAAATTAACTTCGCGATTGTTTAATTGTTTAATAATTTTGAAAAAAAATAAATTAACGTAAAAAATAAAAATTATTATTTGTGAAATTAGCTGAAAATTCATTTAGTCGATGTTGGGAACATCAGCAGCTATTTTATATACAAGAACAAGAACAACAATTATTGGAAAATGTTAATCATCAATTACGTGAACAACATAAATGGCAATTATTATTTTTAAAAAATAATCAATATTTATTGGCAAGAGGTGTTGGAAATACTTATGAAGAATATGAATTTGCAATTGAACTAAAAAAATATTTTTGGATGCAATCACAACTTGAATTAGAACAATATAAAAATTTGGTACTTGATATAAAAAATGAAAATCTTCATTGGAAATATTTAAATAAGAAACAGTTATATATGTACCAATTGCAATCATATATGCATGGAATGAGTAATGATAATAATGGTAATGTTATAATTTACTTTCTTTCTTTTTTAAACAAAAAAAAAATTATCTATTTATATAAAAGTTCTTTTAAATAATAATTAATTAAAAACGTTTATTAATTCTATAGAATTACATAATCAATTATTATTTTGTTCATTTTTCATTGTACAGTACCATCTCAAAATTCCAATACAAATTGTAAGTACAAATTAACAAGTGCTTATTATTAACAATTTATATTTTAATATTATTTATATAAAAAAAAAAAAAAAACAAAACAAAACAACATAAACAAAAACATAGAAATTATATTTAAACAATTATTTAAATTCAAATAAATTTTCAATGAATTTAATTAATTGATTGAAGTCAGCAGAAAATCTAATTAGATTGATCAGAGTAATTTAGCCATTATATAGTTTAAGTTTTGAGACAAAAAACAACAAGACATTTTTTATTTATGTCAATTTAACTTTAGAATTTTTTTGACTTTTTTTTCTATCGAAAAGAATAAGTTTTTTTTTTTCTCAAAATTTTAATTGTTTTATATGAAATTTTAAATCAATTGAATATGTCAATTGTTATTTAATTTACAATTGCATTTAGCATGGAACTAAAAAAAAAATTCTATTCAAAGTTGAACGAAAAATTCAATAATTTATTTTTGAAAAAATCTTACATTTGTTAGTGACTAATTTTTTTTTATAGCCACACCAGAACTATCATCAAATGGGGACATTAATTTGACAACACATACATCACCTTCCTGTAATTCTTTTTTAACTTTTTATTACATTAAACAAAAAACAGAAAAAAATTATTTTATAGAATATTTAAAATTATTCATAATAATTAAAAATAGAAATATTTAACAAAATTCAATTAATTTATTAAAGAAAATTTAATTTAAATTCTTATTTTATTTCTTATAAATAAAATAAGAATTTAAATTAAATTTAGATTTATTTAGAATAATTCAATTGATGTGTCTAAAAAATAAACGAATTTACCTTAACTTAATTACATTAAATATTAATAATAAACTAACTTCTAATTAATGGAATGCTAAAAAATCTCATTAATTCATTGTGTTCTTTTTTTTTTATATGAAGAACGTTAACTAGATATTTTGTAAAATCAGTAGGTACTACTAACTTTTTGGGTAGAAACTATTGACAGTTTTAATCAATTAACTTATATAAGCGAATATGAACTAAATTAATTAAACAAAAATTATCTCTGTACAATCAACGTACATTATTTTCCAGATAAAATTAAAAGTAATGAAATTTTGTATATCATTGTTTATAGCAACTGATGATGTTGAATTACCTTCTGCCATTGATTTGACAACATATTCACAAACTTTATGTAATATATTTTTTATTATTTAAATGAAAATTAGCAACAATTAACGTTTTTTAATTATTTCATTTTTTCAATTTTTAAATAATTTTTTCGTTGGTTGATTTTGAACAATTTAAGTTGAATAGATTTTTATTTTTCTTTTTGTCTGAAGATAAGTTCAGATCACAACTGGGAAACAAAAGAATATTAAAAAAAATTCTCATAAATCAATAAATTTAAAAAAAAAATAAAATATAAATCGAACGATTCTTCATTAATTTATAAAAAAAAAACAGCAGCAAATAAACACATATAAAGTTTATTCAAGTTTTTAAAAAAAAATTAAACAAAGTTAGATAATGGAAAAATATAGAAAGGAAAGAGAGTTTTTTTTTTCTGAACGAATCTTAATTATTTGTTTTTTTAGTTAAATCAATTTAATTAAATCAATGACCTTATTTTTAATTCTTTTATAGATCCGTCACAAAGTCCTAATGATGAACCTTGTAAGTTTTTACATTTTTATTTTATTATTGTTTATAAATTATTGTCTTTCTGAAGTGCCACATAAAATTTTTCTATCAAAAGTGAAGCACTTTAATTTAATTTTTTCCTTTTGAGAAAAAAAATCCCTTAGCATTTATATTCTTTCATAGCGTCCAGTACGTCTGAGGATATATCACAAAGTGACCAGGGAACCGACTCTATCCGTATGCTTCATTATTCGATTTTTAAAGTTTATTTATTGAATACATTTTTTTTATTAGCTCGAATTAATTCGCCAGCCTCATCGCATTATGAGCAGCCATCCAATCCTTTGAGTATGTTCCATATTTTAATTCTCTTATTTTCTTTTTTTAAATAAATTTTAATTGATAGATAGAATAAATTTACCTGGTCCATCATATTTGGAGCAGCTTCCATACACTATGAGTATGTACCTAATTTTGTTTTTTTCGATATTCTTTTGAAAACACTCTTTTTTTGTTATAGCACAAATAAATTCTACCGGCCAAGCACATTTTGAGCAGCCTCTCAGTATGTATCGTAATCTTCGATTCCTTTATTTTATTATTTTAATTCATTTTCTTTCATAGCTTCAACTCATGTTCCATCACATTTTGAGCAACCTCCCTACCATTTGAGTATATATTATAATTTGGTTCTTTTATTTTATTCTTTTTAATTCTTTTTTTTTTTCATAGCTTCACTTCCTGCTCCATCACATATTGTACAGCCTCCCTACTCTTTGAGTATGCATCATATATCGATTCCTCTATTTAATTTTTTTAATTCATTTTTTTTCATAGCTTCAATTCCTGTTCAAACACATATTCTGCAGTCTCCCTACTCTATGAGTATGCATCATATATCGATTCCGCTATTTAGTTTTTTTAATTCATTTTCTTTCATAGCTTCTATTCCTGGTCCACCACATATTGTGCCGTCACTCTACCCTATAAGTATTTATCACATTTTAATTTTTCTATTTTCTTTTTTTTTAATTTATTTTCTCTTATAGCTTCAATATCTTGTCCATCACATGTTGTGCAGCCTTCGTATCCACAGAGTATGAATTATATTTTGATTATCTTATTTTCCTTTTTTCATTCATTTTTCTTTCATAGCGTCAATTCTTGGCCCATCAAATATAGTGCAGCCTCCCTACCCTATGAGTATGTATTGTGTTTTGATTCTTTTATATTCCTTTTTTTTACATACGTTTTTTTTTTCATAGGTCATACTAATTTTCATGATGCGTCACCATATTATGAGCAGAATATCCAAGCAGGTCTGTATTTTATTATGTTTTTCCTCATTTTGTTTTACTCTGAATTTTTCATAGATCCAAATGTTTGCCCTTATGTATATGATAATCGAAGACGTCGTTCTAATAGTATGTATTATATATCGATTCTTCTTTTTCATTGATTATATATATTTTCTCGTATAGGTCCAAGAACCGTACGCCATAGGACACATCATGTCGTTGTGGGTCCATACCCTATGTGTATGTACATTTTTGCTTTATGTTATTTTTATTATATCTTAAATTTTAAATTTTCCATTTATAGCTCGAGGTACGTCTCACGCATCAGATACGGATGAGCTGAGTATTTATATTATATTTTAATTTTCATATTATTTTTTTTTGCATATATTTTAATTTATAGATACAATTGTTCCTCGTCCTGCATCAGAGATTCAACAGCCGATTCGACAAGAAGGTTTGTCATTTATTGTATTTCTCTTATTTGTTTACATTCAATTCCGTTTCTAGCTCCAAGGACTCCTCATATTGCAACACGTAGGAAACAAAATCCCCACGCTATGAGTATTTTTTTAAATTGATTTTCCAATTTCCATTTATACATCTGTTGTCATTTATAGATATCAGTACTACTGAGACTTCATCATGTTTTAATCAGGAATCATACCCTTCGAGTTCGTATTATATTTTCTTGTACTCATGTTCTTTTTTTGAATACATTTTCTTTCATAGATCTAAGAAATGTCCCAAGTACATCACGCGCAATACCAAATCTTCACCCTATTATTAGTATGTACCATATGTTTCGATTTTTCCATTTAGTTTTTCTAACACAATTTTTTCATAGTTCCTCTCACTCCATCGCAAGTTAACCAGCGTCCTCATTCTTTGCGTATGTATCACAATTTGATTTTTCTATTATTTTTTTTTAATACATTTTCTATCTTAGCTCCCTTTAATGCTCCTGGTCCATCAAATTATCGGGAATTCAATAGACGTATGTGTATGTATTATACTTTTTCTTTCCTATTTATTGAAAATAAAATATTTTCTTTTATAGCTACAAGTGGTTCTCATACAACAAATATTTATCAACGAAAGGGTATGAATTGTATTTTATCTTTTTTATCTTATTTTTTATTAAAACTTTTTATATAATTATGTCTTTTTTCCTGTTTTTTTATTCTGTTGCCCACAGTTTGGAATACTGAGAAAATACGTAAGTTTTTTTTTGTTTTTAGCAAAGACACATTTTAATATATTTATTTAAAATTAAAAATAGACGGCAAAAAAAGAAGTAATACATTTATGACCGATACATTTATATTCAGTGAAAGAAGATTTAAAAAAACTCCAATGGCAATAGTCAAACGATTTAGTCACACACCTCCTGTTGCGCGTGAAAGTAATTTCTTTTTTTTTTTCAATTCACTTTAATTTTTTGTTGTACTCATAAGAGTATTAATAACCATTAATATATTACACAAATATGATTATTAACTCATTTAAGGTCATGGCACATTAAAAAGTTGTACATTATTTTTCTCTTTTTTTTTCAACAAATAAAATTTATATTTATGTTTACTCTTAAATCAGATTTTAACAATTTTTGGATACTGTCGGTTAATGTGTAGAAGAAATTTTTGCCGTTATTTAAAAAAAAACAATAATAAAACTCAATTTGAACAATTTTAATTATTTTAAATATTAAAGTGATTGACTAATGACCAATCAGTCAATCATAAGAATTAAAACAACAATATTTGATTTTTACAATAATTGTTTTAATTCTTATTTTTTTGACTGATTGACTGATTAGCAAATCACACTACTTCATTATTCATCATTACTTCATTATTTAATTATTATATACAATTCTTATCTGTTGAATGTGTTATGGCCTTGAATGTATATCAAAGTTCAGAACTATTATTAAATTTTAAATTATTTTAATAACAACAGCTAGATCAAGATCACCAATCACAGTACTAGCTGTAAATGCAGCAATTTCTCATCTAAATTCAACTAATAACCCCAATAATATTCATATTAATTATGAAGAAGTAGTAGAGGATGATGGCACTTATAATAATGATAATGGTGATGATCATCGTGATTATGGCCAGGATAACCGGAGTGATGACAGTAATGGTTATAGTAACGATGCAACACGTGAAGATAACAGTGATGATGATGGTAATCCTATTGAAAATCGTCATGAAATTAGTGAAGATAATGATAGTGATCATCATAACAATAACGATATTGGTCATAATGGTGAGGATGATGAAGAAGATGAAGCTGACAACTAAGTAACAACCAGAATACATTTAAAAAAAAAAAAAAACAAACGTATTTTAAACGTAAGTCGATTCTTTCATTTCATTAAACATTAAAAGATTATATTTTATTTTGTGTTAATAACATAATTTTCTTCTGATTATAATATCTAGACATAGTGATGATTTCCGAAACTTAGAACATCAAAGTTCTTAAATATAATCTTTAAGAAATTTTATTTCAAAAATTAAAATGAATAAATTTTATAAAAGAAATCTCACAGAATACAAAATATATAACAAATCATTGAGTTAAATATTGAATGTTTCAAAATAAGAAAAAAATAATCATTGTCACTTAAATTTGCTTCTTAAAAGTTAATGGCAAAAGCATTTAATTTGATCAAATTATAAATAAATATGTTAATTAAATATTTCTAAAGACAATATTTATTGGATGATTCAGTATTGCAAAAGTCACATTTATAAATTCCTCATTGGTAATCAAATTCTATTAAGTTCAGAAAAATTTATCGTTAAAGCTTATTTTCTTTTTTATTTACTTTCAATTATTTCTTAAATATTTCTTTGAGTTTTTTAACGAAAAATAAAGAAAGAAAAATTTCAAATTTTTAATTCTTTCTATAAACATAAAGTAATATAAATTTCATCAGTCTATTATATCCTTTAGTAAATATTGGATTGTCTATGCAATGTTTTTTTTTTTGTTTTTTGAGGCTTTGACTGTGTTACTGTTGACTGTGTTACGTTAATTAATAACGAAAATAAAATTAATATTCTAACTGATGAGATGATTTGTAGTATTTAATAATGTAATGGATAAAAATAATTAGCATAAATTTTTTGTTTGCATTTCAAAATTAAGAATTAATTTAGATTTATGAACGTGTCGCCACTCTGTGTGACTTTTTTTTAATTTTCAAGATCAACATTTAAATTTCAATTTATATCCATTAATTATTACATAAATAATTATTAATTATTAAGAATTAAATTACAAAACCAAATAAGGGTACTATTAAGAAAAAAAAAAGTTGTACTTT
This sequence comes from Pedicia rivosa, assembly GCA_963082725.1. Classification (NCBI taxonomy): domain Eukaryota; kingdom Metazoa; phylum Arthropoda; class Insecta; order Diptera; family Pediciidae; genus Pedicia; species Pedicia rivosa. The sequence goes on along the minus strand of OY720156.1, from coordinate 5,823,299 downwards.
ATTATAAAGTTTTCAGTTTGTATTTGTGTCCGTTTAGAAAAACAAAAAACATAAATTATATATGATATAAGTTTTCAAAAATTACGGACAAACCTATGCATAACTCGACGTGCTCTCTGCCACCTAAGGTTTATCGGTCCTTTACTTAAAGTAAACACATTTAGTGCAAAATTAAAAAATTCTTTCGGAAAAAAAATTAATTTACCAGAATATTTCGAGTTATAAATGTTCGACTTACGGAGTTAACAAACTATAATTTAATATTCTCTCTAGAAAATAAAAAGAATTTATATTTGAAAATTTACTCGATGGCTGTCCAAACAAAAAACCAATACAGACTGTCATGATTACTTTCGTGAGCTTAAATATAATTAAATTATACAAAAAAAAAAAATGAATAATTATACAAATTTATTTAGAAATACTTAAAGTGAAACTTGGTTACATAGCGAAGTTCGATATTGAAAATAAGAATGTTGGGTGGGGGCTGGTTGAGGATAAAAAACGAATATAAAATTAGAGCAAATCGTTTTTTGAAAAATTGTTGTAAAAAAAAAATAAATCAAAAAAAACCGTGTAATCCAGAAAAAATGTTAAACCATAGAAAAAGTTCGTTAATTAAATTCGAAAAAAAATTCGGTGTAAACTCCAAATTTATTAACAATTATTTACGATATTTGCACTTGCAAAAAAAATAACTGATGTTCGATCTAACTTAGTTTCACTATATATAAATATTTAAATTTTGTAATTAAATACAAACTAAAATCACCCTTGATAAAATGATTGTATTTCATTTCCTTCACCTAAAATGTAAAGGTGACTTTATTGTTAAGCGAAAAAATGTTAACGAAAAATTTACTGCCCTAGGTCGGTTTAAGGTAAAATAGAAAATGAACGGTTTTGGTAAAAGGTCAATGTGACACAAAAAATAAAACAAATTAAAATGTTGGGTCAAGGTTACACAATAAATAAAATAAATTTAAAAATTAACAGAAAAATATTATTTTGATTATTAATTTGGCATGAATCAATCGGTTTATTTCAAAAAAAAAATTTAATTAAAAATATATTTTACTCTTTCCAATTTATCTGTAAACAATAATTATCCATTTAAATACATTTTTGCATTTACAAACGTATTCGAGTGACTTTAAGGTGAAAAAAATTTACTCTAAAGTCACATGACACAGACATGACATTTACCGAACCCTGATAAGAGATAAGAAATATGTATTGTCGTCCTAATCTAAAAATGTAATTCCAAAGAAAGTGATATAAAGAGAGATATAAAGAAAAATAGACACAGAAAGAGAGAGATAGAGAGACATAGAGAGAAAGAGATATATATTATATTTTTTTTTTTAAATTTAAGAAAATTTTTATTGCTTCACAAAAATGTTACGCATTTTATAATTGAACTGAAAATTATTGAATTCTTTCCGAATTTTCAAAACATTTTTTATTTATACAAAAAAAATGTATAAGATTGATAAAATATAAAGAGAAATTGAATGTGGGAACAATATTAAATATTTAATATTTAATAACAACAACAATATTAACAAATAAAAATTAAGATTGTCTAAATGGGCAAGCACAATAACATCTTGACAAAAAATAATTAGCAATCTTAATAAATGTATTTCTAAAGTTTTTTTTCCAAATTTAAAACGAACAAAAAAAAAAAATAACAATTAATAAAAATAATTAAACAAGTTTATTAGTATACTGCCTCGACTGTCAGTCTACCCCAAAAAGGAGTAATAGTGAAAATTCAAATATGAAAAGAATTTAAGAAAAAAAAAGAGAGAACAAAATTTTCATTATTTTCCTCTGACTTTATTTTTTTTGTTCTTTATTTTTTCTTGTTGTTCTATACAATAAAATTAAAGGATTAAATTGATTCAAAAAAAAAATGGAAATATTTTTAAACAAACATAATTACATATTGTTGTTGTTAATGTTTAAATAATTAAAAAAAAAAATATATTGTCTCTAAATTTATTAAGAATAAAATTATAAATAATCAAGTTGAATATGAAAAAAAAATAAAGATTCTTTTATAAGTGTAAAAGGAAAAAAAGGAAAAACAAGTGAAAATCAGTTATTGAAAAAGTGTAACGATTCAGTAAATCATTTAATTATTTAGCTAAATATTTAAATGAATGACGTAGTGAAATTTATTAAAATTATAAGATGAGTTAAGAATGAGAAAAGAAGAGTAAAGGATAAAAGGGATAAACACAAAAATTGTTTAAAATGTTTGATTAACAAAAAAAAAAAATAGCAACCAAAGAACACGAACTAATTTTCATTGGATTTTTCTTTTTTTTTTTAATTTTATTATAATTTTCACCTTATGTGGAACAAAAAAAAAAAACAAAAAAAAACAAAAACAAAAAAAAAACGTAACAAAAGAAAAGTAAATGTTTTGAATTAATGTGAAAAACAAAATAAAAATAAATGTAACGCATTAATGTGAAAAAAAAAAAACATAATTAAACAATAATGACGTCAAAGGTCAAAAAAAAAAATGTATGCAAGATTTCATGAATAATTTAAAATTTTCAAAATTTTATAATTTTTTCTATAAGACAAATTTTTGATTTCTATCTTTATTAATTATATTGTTTTTTTTTTAGTCTTTCTTAACAGACTGATTCATTTAATTTACGTGAAACTTGCCTTAAATGTTAATCATGTAAAAATAAAAAATAAAAAATTTTTTTCTATAAAAATAATATTTTTTTATAAAAAAAAAAACAAAAACAAGAAATTCAAAATTTCAATCAATAAAAATAAAAATTATTTTAATAGAATTTATTTGTTTCTTAATTTCTCACCACCCTTCCCCTTATTTTATTCTACCCTTCTGTACTGAATGGGTCAAAGTATTTTTTTGTATTATGTAAGTATTTTTACTTGTGTCTATTGCTTGTGATCGATTATTAAATTAATTACTTGAAATCCGTACAATGGAATCGCCACAATATTTATTTATGGGAAATGAATATTTTATATAAAGTGTAAGTATATCGTGTTTTTTGGTCGATTCATTAAAAGAGAGTCACCTGATTATAATTTGTATATTTAAACACGATTTTCATATAATCGGTTAATATTTACTATTTTTAATTAGTTTTTTGAGGCAAAAAACCCCCCAAAAAAATAATTAATTTTTTGGCAAAAAAAAGTTTTAAGGGGTCATTTAACCGATCAAAAGTACAATTTTTACATACAATTTTAAAAATTAATTAAAAATAGTAAATATTAACAGATTGTCATGAAATTTTGACTGCAAGACTATCTATTATTCCCCTAAAGGACTGCATTGAAACATATTTTGAATACCCCAAAAATTTTATTGGGAGTTATTTTTTTCGAAAGTCTAAAAATTTCTGTATACTCAGTTTAATTTTTACCACATTTAACCAAAAGTACAATTTTTCTAAAGTGCGCAAAAATAATTATTGTGACTATTTAATATTCCTCTAAAGGACTACATTGAAACATATTTTAAATACCTCAAAAATTTTATTGGGGGGTATTTTTTTCGAAAGTCTAAGAATTTCTGTATACTCAGTTTTTTTTTACCACATTTTCTAAAGTGCGCAAAAATAATTATTGTGACTATTTAATATTCCTCTAAAGGACTGCATTGAAACATATTTTAAATACTTCAAAAATTTTATTGGGGGGTATTTTTTTCGAAAGTCTACGAATTTCTGTATACTCAGTTTTTTTTTTACCACATTTAACCAAAAGTACAATTTTTCTAAAGTGCGCAAAAATAATTTTTGTGAATATTTTGAACCGTTATTAAGCATCTGGGAAAATTTGACATTCCCATCCATAAAAGCAAAAATGAAAATAAGTCATAAGGTCATAAACTTGATTTCCGTTGCAGGAATTGCCGACATAACAAAATCAAAAAAAAAAACCAGATGAAATTCTTTCCCGTTTTTATGACAGGAGACGACAAATTTTTTTTTATTTATTTTTTAATGAATCGTTCTGAATTCGTTGACTATTTATTTTTCAGCCAAAATTTCTTCCGAACCTCTTCTTGTGTTTCCTATCTAAAGAATAATTTCATTTATTATGAATTGCTAATATTGAGTTCAATCCATCAAAAGGGTCATTTGTAAAAAACGAACTAATGACTAATAACTTAATTATTTAAAATTATTACTAAAGAAAAGAAATACGTCTTCTTATATTTTATATAAAACATTTAACCCTTTCGACACCTTTGTGAATTACAATGTCCATTCAACTCTATAATTTCTACACACACATGAGCATATAAGTTAAGGTAATGAAACTATTCAAAGATCACAAGAAAAGAAGGAACCCCAGTTGATTAAGCCACAAAATTTAATTTTTACATTGGTCAAGTTTTATAAGCTGGCGGTCAAAGTGTTAAAATTTTCTGTTTTCCAATCAGGGTGCTGTGAATGAAAATTATACCAACTTTGTTTGTTTGCTTTGTTATAGAGTCTATACACAACAATAATTAAAGAACGGATGCAAAAAATATAAATAAAGAATAATAAAAATTACTAAACTCCCTAGTCACCGTTTGCGTAAAGAAACAAAAGAAAAAAAAGTTTTTATGTGTGCTTTAGATGAAAATTTGTCAACAAGAAAAAAATCAATACTTTGAACAGCTGTTATGCTTTTGTGCAATGTTCTGTGAGTACTGATTTATGCATTTTGTATATTTGTTTACCTGGAAATTGTTCATAAATCGAAAACTTGTCAACTCAAATTAATCTCATCTCTCTATTAAACAGGACGTGATACACAATGACACAGATTCCTTGTCATATAGACACAGATTATTACTATAAATACATTTTTATGGTTTTATAGAGATTTAAGATCAAAGGGGATTATTATAATTGCATAGAGGAGAAAGAGGAAAGTACTTTGGGATAAATAATTTGAAAAAAGAAAATTTTGATTATATATCATATTCAGGTGCGAAACTTCTGAAATAATTGCGATACGGTTAAAAAGAGGTGCTTCCTGATTTTATTTTGGCTCCATAAGGCTTAAAGTAATTAATTTTATTATACGTTTGTAGTTATCACAAATTCTAAGTATATGAATAAAAATTGTTGAGCTGATAAATAATTGTGCAATGACTAATGTTAGCATATTTTTTTATTAAATGTGGAAAGGCGCCTTAAAATCAAGACGTAAATCAGTTATTGTATTACTTGATTGTTTTAATTTCTTTAGTTTCTTTGAATTGAAGAAAATAAAACAATAATATTGAGGTCAACCATGCTACCACTCTCGCACAGCGTGGCTCTAAAGGGCGAGACAAATTATAACAATGTAACGAATTACAGAATGACGCAGTAAATAATTGTTTTTATTATTTCTTTTATTTTTCTTTTCCAAGAAACCTAAGTCTAGAACTGAGAATAATTTTGAAATAAAATATTAATAAAAAAATATATTTTCTAAATGAAGAAAAAATAAATAGAAACAATTTTTATAATTGTGAATTATTTATGATAATTTGATTATTATTTTAACGATAAAATGAAGTTGTACTATTTCATAACTTTATATAAATATTGGCGAATTTTTATAATTGTAGAACAAATTAATTAAAAAATAATTAATATTATTTGTTCATATTTTTTAATCAATTGTGTGCACTGATAATTGATTCTTACTTAATAAGAAATAAATAAATAAATGATTTCTGATTTTCGCTTCTACTTAAAATCGAATGGTCGTCATCAAAATAAGAAAACACATGTTTTTTTTTCTTTCTTTCCTTTAAAACTCATTTTTAGGGCTTTTTTTTCTTTTTTCGTAAATAAGAACAAAAAAATAAAAAATAAACATTGATATGCTACAAAATAATGGTTTGGATTTCATCTAGATCCCGTTCCGTGTTCTTTCATTTGTTTCGGTCTTTGAAATATTTTGTAAATCCATAAATCCCTTTGCACATGCATTTTTTTTTTAAAATTATCCTTTTTCATATACGCAGACATACCTACATACAAAACTAATTGATGTGCTAATAGACCGAAACATATTATGTAAGTCAGTACATTTGACACTTTAAATACGGTTAGCCTGCGTGTGACAAAAAAAAACTGTACCACATATTTTTTTGTTGTAATTTTGTTGTTGCTTGTTATTCTTGTAAATTGGAATATGATAGGATCTATGACAGCTAGGACATAAGACAAACGAAGGATTAGGGTCAAATAGTGGTACAAATGAATAGGTTGAGTTCTTTTTTTTTTTTAATTTTTATGTGTTTCATGTGTGTGATTTTTTGTCGAAGAAATAAGAAAAGGGAAATCTACAGAAACATAAGTATATTTGGTGCGGGTGGAGGGATTTTGTATTTAATTTTTTTATTGTTTTAACAAGTTGTTGGTTTGCTTAGTAAATTATTTTTGTCTATCGCATAAAAAAAAATATAATGGCTATTTTTGAACTTGAATAAGATTACAACCATGTAATGTTTATTGTACAGGGTATAGGAAAACCTACCATGAAATACAAAATATATTTTTTTTGTAATAACAAAGTTTGTAAACTTAAAACTTCATTAATAAAAATCTCTGTCATAATTATCCAACCTAATTCATAATAAAACATAGATTTAATTAAACATTATGTTCAGTTAATTCTATAATTCAATCAAAAGCATCTAGTTCAAGTCTCAATAATGTCAACATACTCGCTCACATTAAATAAAACAAATTTTTTCTTTTTTGTTGTAAATTTAAATCAATCAATTTTTTATAGTTTTTAATTATAGTTTTTGTTGAGACGTAAAAAAAAAAATAATTAGAAAAAATAATTAAAAATATAAGAAGAAGAAGAAGAAGAAGAAGATGAAAACAAAAATGAATTCGATACTTTAACAGAAAAACAAAATATAACAAAAAGTCATAAAAAAAAGAACCGGCAAAAAAAATAAATTATAACATGATTTTTGAGGACCTTTTTTTTTTTGTTAACAAATATAAAATGATTTATGCCTTTTAGAGACGAACATATATATTTTTCTATTCTTCATCATGTGTGTGTGTCAATCATATATTTTTACTGTTTTCATGTTGAGTCATCAAACACATTTGTTGTTTTGTTTTTTTTTGTTTTCATTGTTTTCAAAGAAAGAAAAAAAGAATCAAGAAAAATAAACAAAAATTATTAAAAAAAAAAAAGTACTTAAAAAATGAATTTAATTTAAAATAGAAAAAAAAATTTTATATAATAACAATTTTTTCTAGAATTGAAAAAAGAGAAGAAAAACTGAAAAATTTTTAATGGAAAAAAACCAAATCATAAAAATCAATAGACCCAATCTAATCGAAAAAACAAAAATAGTTTTAGTGCACCTGCATCTGCATCAAAAATATAAATTCTCAGTATTTTTCGATTTTCTATTTTTGATTTTCAATAAATTTTTCTAATAAAATTTATATTTTATTTTATTTTTCATATTTTTGTCTTTAATTTCCATAAAAACATAAATTAACAATTCGTCATTTGCTATGAAAAATAATTAACTTATGTGTGAAACTTTTTACGTGCATACCATACATATATGAATGTGTGCATATAAAACTGAGAATTATACTAGATAAAGTCCGTTTCACAAATTCAGCAGATGTTGGTCAATACATTTTTTTTCTCTCTCTCACAATAAATTATTTGACATGATAAATTATGATATCATATGGTCATATGATCACGTGAAAATTGAAGAGAAAATCATAAAAATAAATAGATTTTTGAAAAATAAAGAAAAAGTAAAAACTTACATTTAAAAGTGTGATCGGTCCTTTACACTTCATATTTTTTGTTCAGCATTTATTTTTTTGTTTGTGTGATTTTTTCTCTCGTTCTTTATATTTTCTGCAATTGTTTGTGTTTGCGTTTGTGTGGACAAAAAAAAAACACAAAGGGGGGAATGGGAGAAAATGCGTATTGAATAAATGATTTTTTTTTTTTAGATTATATTTTTCCAATGAATTTTATTTATATAAAGTTTTGATTTTATTTAAAAGTATGTAATAAAAAATAATAAATGAAAACTGTATCGAACGGATTCTTCATCATAACGAAAATAGAAAATAGAAAATAGAAAATATAAAATAGAAAACAGAAAATAGTTGTTGTAAAAAAAACTAACGTTTTAATCAGAAATTTAAAAAAGAAAAATTTTTGTAAGAGGAAAAAGAGAATTAAAATTCATGTATGCTTGTTGTTGTTGTTGTTTTTTTTTTTTCATGTTTTTATGATTATCTATGCTATGTTTTTATGCAAACTATTAGATTTGTTTTTCCGATATGAATAAAACTTTAAAAAATGGTACAACCAATTTTTTATTTTTTGTGTTTTCCACATCCACATGTTTTTTTTATTTATTTTACAAATTATTCACAAAACACACAGATTCACAAGTTCACACAAATTTCACAAATATTATGCAGTTCACAAGGTTACATAAATTTCAAATTTATTATGCACTTCACAAATAAAACAAATTTTTCACAAACACTAAACACGAAGACTAATTCTAAACTAAATTTATCCCAAAATTAACCAAAAATTTATGATGAAATAATTACAATACATATGCATACAGTCAAACTAGAAAAATAAAAAAAATTACCGATATTTTTCTTTGCATGAATTATTTATATGTATGCATTTTAGAGGTGCCTTGTAATGGTATTGCATAAGTTTCATGAAAAATTACGGTAAATTAAGTCAGACAGAATTGCATAGATAAAAGCATAATTACCTATTTGAATTTATAGGGATGTGCAATGAAATATATTTTATTTATTTATATTCACAAAAGTAGGAAGATATTATTTTGACTATGTATATATTAACCCTGTATGTATGTATAGGTTTTATTATTGTATGATCAAAATTAAACATATTTATGTTTAACTGACCCTATGTGGAGATTATGTGACATCGTCCAAAAATGAATAGATAATTAATAGAACATATTTAAGGCGACTCTTTTTTGTCAATTAAACATTAAACCATTAAAGGATTCTTCTTCTTCTTCTATTAATTAAATAATATTTTTTTATGTAAAATCAATATTATATTATTAGTTGTTTCTCTTAAAAAATCAATTACCACAAACAATTTATTTTTCATTAAAATAGAAAGTTTGGATATGACCACATTTTTTTTTTTGGCAGTTTACAAAACTTATTTTCCATCGTTTAGTTTCGATATACTTAAATTAATCAATTAAGTTTATTTAGTCTATATACAAAAATAGTCAGATTTGACTACATATATTTTATGTGTGTGTGTGTGTGTGTGTGTATGTATTACACTATACAATTATTGAACGAAGAAAATTGAATTTTTTTTTTGTATTCATAACAAAAAAAAAAAAAAGGAAATAAAAGAAAAACATAAATAAAATATTTGCTTTTGTATATAAAAAAAATAATTCTTATTATTGTTTGCCTTGTGCATATGTATGTTCTCCTAATTGATGATTCAACATATTATAAAATCACAATACAACACATACCTATAGTCTTTGTGTTTTATTTTTTAGTCACGAAATATGTAAGTAACTACTACTGGCTACTTAATAAAAGTAAATGTGTACGTGTGTATATGTCATGTTTTCTTTTTTCTTATTCCTTTTCATATCCCATGTAAGACAATTGTAATTAAATTGCGTTCATTATCTAAAAGTTTTTTCATGAATACACAACAATTTAAATTTAATTCAAGTTTTTAATATTTTTTTTTTTTTGTGAATCTTTAAAAACGATTTTTTTGAAGTTAAAGTTTTTGGTAAAAAATAAAAAATTACAAAAAAAAAAAAAATTAAACAAAGTGAGAACAACGGTTTATTTTCAGAAATAAAAAACAAAAAGAAAAGTTTGAGGTGAAAATTTTTTTTGTTTTGTGATTATGTATAAGTTTTTTTTTTTTTTTGTTGTTTTGTTTTTTGTTAGATGAACTTTTTACAAATGTTTCGGTTATAAACATTTCAAATGTGTTTTATTTTTTTTACTTCCCCCAAATATTGTATACTTTATTTATTTATGAATTATTTTTCGTATGGAAAATTTTTTTCTACTTCAATTTTTCTTGATGATAAAAGCTTCACTACAATTTTAAGCAATATTTAATTATGATGAAGATCATGACGGTCTAGTGAAAAAATTAATGAATCCACTGATTTTTTTTTTTTTTTTTAAATTACCTAAATATAATTATTAAATATATAAAAATAAAAACATTTTTTTTTTTCGTTCATTGAAAAAAAACAAAAAAAAAACAAACAAAAAAACCATTTTTTATGCTCATTATTTTGATATTTAAATTTGTCGAAAATAAAGTGTACGAAATAATTAATTTTTCCTTTCGTTCAACAGTATTCTACAGACTTTCAAGAAAGACTTTATAATTGTTAATTATTTTTTTCAACAACAACAACAACAACAACAAAAAATCAACAACAAAAAATAAAACTTTTTAAAAATGGAAAAAGAATCTGATGGTAAGTATTTGTGATAATTTTCTCATTAATTATTTTATAAGCATCAATGTATGGGGGTGTGTGATTATGTATGTGATGAAGTTATGCAATTTTCATTCTTTTTCTAAATTTATATTTTTTCTAATAAGTGAGTTCATTACACTCAATGTAAGATGATAATAGTTTTTCTTTTTATATAAAGATATTTTTGATTTTTTTTGTTATTTTTTTTTGAATTTATTTTACAATTTTATTTAATTTAATTTTTGTTTAGAATTTTTAGAACTTTGAGAATATGAATTTTTAAATTATTTATTTATTTATTAAAATAAATTACAGATATTATGGATTTACAAAGATTACTGGAATTATCAGAACAAATATTACCCACATCATTATTATCAGAAACATTGAAACAGCCAGTATCATTGGAAAGACAATGTTTGGCAGGTAAAATAAAATAAAAATAATAAAATTGAAAATTAAATAATTCATAAATATTTTCTATAACAGTACTTAATAAAAAACGTCAAACAGGCGATTTTTTTATTGGATTGGAATCGGTTATAATTTTTCCAGAAGGTATTTACAAAATTATTTATTTATTTGTCAAAAAAAAAGAAAAACAGTCCTCTCAACTGGGTTTTTTTTTTTTGGATTTGTTTATTTTTTTTTTGGTTGTTTTTTTATTTTCCCAAAGAATGATTATTTGAAGTTTTATATTAAATAATTTCTAGAATGATGTATTTATTAATACAGAATGGTTCACTCAGTTTTAAAGTTTGTATGGTGAACGGGTGAGATGTAAAAATTGTGTACATAATATTTATAGTTATAATTTTTCTTTTATTTAAATATATATTTCTAATAAACTTATGTCGTTTTCCGTTCTAAACAAAATATTGACCTATAGAGTTTGTAGACAAATCATTTTCAAAACTAAAAAAAAAAAATGTTGCCCCGTTCAACTTTTTCTTTTGCTTCACTCTGGAAAACAACGACATTACATAATTACAATCAGTGAAAATTAATTACTGTGTTTTTTATATAAACACTACAATTTATTAATTTATATTTACTTAAAGAAATGACATTGGACATAGCCAATTTAGCAGAGGCAATACCAGCACATGATGGTGGTGCTGAGTCAGGTGAAATATAAAAAAACCAATGAAAAATGATTGAATCAATTTAATTATTTATTTATATTTTTTTTTAAAGAAATGGATTTGCAATTACTTGAACAACTTTCGGTACCTGATAGTAGGGCCGAAGCAGGTGAAATATAAAAAATCAATACAAAATATTTGAATAAATTTAATTATTTATTTATATTTTTTTTAAAGAAATGGATTTGCAATTCCTTGAACAACTTCCGGTACCTGAGAGTAGGGCCGAAGCAGGTGAAATATAAAAAATCAATACAAAATATTTGAATAAATTTAATTATTTATTTATATTTTTTTTAAAGAAATGGATTTATTTGAAGAACTTCCGGTACCTGATAGTAGGGCCGAAGCAGGTGAAATATAAAAAATCAATACAAAATATTTGAATAAATTTAATTATTTATTTATATTTTTTTTAAAGAAATGGATTTATTTGAAGAACTTCCGGTACCTGATAGTAGGGCCGAAGCAGGTGAAATATAAAAAATCAATACAAAATATTTGAATAAATTTAATTAATTATTTAGTCTTTCTTAAAGATATAGAATCTAAAGAGTTAATGGAGATAATACCACCACATGATGGTGGTGCTGAGTCAGGTGATTTAACAAGACTATTAGAAATACTACCAGCACATGATAGAAGTGCTGATTTAGGTGAAAAAAAATACTGATAAATGTTTGAATTTATTAATTTATGAAAAAATTTCTTTATTCCGTAGAAACAGATTTGATTCCATATCACCCACCACATGGAAAACGGGAGGTTCTTCTAAGGGTATATGGCAATAAAAACAAGATGAAAAAGGAAGAAATACGTAAGAAAAATTATTATCATTCTCTTCGTAAAACATTAAAAAATTTCGTTTTAATATTTGTTTTGGTCCAACTTTTGGTGGACAACTTTTATTTATTTATTTTTATTTTTTTTTGACTATTAAATTTTATCCATTGTTAATTACTGAAACAGAATGTATTTGTGTTAATCACATAAAATACATTTTACATTAGTTTCTTTATTGAAAATAAATACGATATAATCAAAATTATTTAACAATTATATTTATTTTGAATCGTGATCACAAAGAAAATTATTTAATAAATTTGCTCAAATTTATTCATTAAATTTTTATTTTAAGGTAGATATTTTTTTATTAATGATTTTTAATTTCTTTCTTTTTCTTTTTCTTTTTCTTGTTTTCATTTTAGAAAAAACAACAACTGCAATATACTGTAATCGAAGTAAGTAAAAAGTCTTAGTCTTAACTTTAACTGAAAATTTGAGAAAATTCCAGTATTTTTCCATTCAATAATATTTTTTTTTTGTTAATTTTTATTAAAAAATAAATTTTCTTTTCCATAATCGAGGTACAGTGAAACGTCGTCACACTAGCGATTCATACTTTGGTGGGTTTTTTTTTATAATTTTTAATTCTTTCTTTTTGTTATTGTTTTTTTTTTGTATTCATTTAGCCGAACCTGAACCTCAAAGACGCTATGATCTAAGTATGTAAAAATTAATTATTATTTTAGTTTAGTTGATTTATTAATTTTAAGCCTACAAGAATGTTCTCTGATTTTACAGTATTTACACGTCTTAAAACAAAACTGTTTTTAATTTGTACTTTTTATTTGCTTTTCAACAAAATTCACTTTAAGAAATAAAATACTTTTTTTATCTTAAGCACAAAACTCAAACTTAACATGCTAATATAAATTTACTTGTAGTAACAAAATATTTGAAAGTTTGTACGCACAGAATTCATATTCAATACAATTAATAATGTTCAACAAGATCAAAAACACGTCCACTCATGACCACAGTCAAAAAACATAATGTCAAACTAGATCATAAATGAAAATGGGAAATTTAACTATTTTTCCATACAAAAACTTTATTATTTTTTTTTTTGATAATTTTTATTTATTAAAAATAAGTTTCCTTTGATACTCAGGATGTAGAAGGATGTTTTTTAGAATTTTATCTTTATAGAAAATAGTTAAATACGTTGTTATAATTATGCGTTGTTAATAATGATGACGTAAATATTAACGTTTTTATAAATAAAAATAAACAAATAAAAAAAAAACTAATGTTAAATATTTTCTTTGTCATGAAGGAGATACAGCGGAACGTCAACTTCTGAGATGTCATCCAATTATTTTTAGTGAGTTTATAATTAAATAATTTTATTGTTAAAAACAATTCATTTATTCATTCTTCTTTTTTCTTTTTCTTTATATAGGACTCAAGGGCCAACGAAAAGAAAAATAATCAATTTTTATTTATTTCAATTTAAACTTTTTTTTTTTTAAAATTAATTTTTTTTTAATGAATTTAAATAACTTTAATTATAAGATAAAAAAAAATGTGATATCGTTAAACACTATTCATTTACTAAAGTATGTTTCATTTAAAGAAAATAAAATAATAGAATAATATAAAAAAAAAATTCATTCAAACTAAATAAACTTTCATCAAATTAAAATCAAATTAAAAAATTATAAGTTTTTTTTTTATTTTTCATTCAAATTTGTTTTCATAATCTTAAAAAAAATACAGGAATATTATACCTACTAATGTGATTATATTTTTAAATTCTTTTTTCTTATATAAAATATAATTTCTTTTCAAATGTAATAATATAATGTAATATAAAATCTTCATGGTGTATACGTTCACGTGAACACAATGATTGAAAATTTTTTTTTTTTTTTTGTTAATATTTTCATTATTGTTTTCTACTAATTTTTATCAATAGTCAAACAATAAATGCTTATATTTTTGAAATCATATATGTGTTTATAATTATATAAAATATTTTTCCCTTATGTGAAAATTGATATTCTTTAGTGAAACTATAAAAATGTGACCTGTGCTTTGTGCACTTACCTCAGTTAAATAATAATGAGATAAATAACAAAAGAGAAAGATCATCATGTCATCATAAATAAATACAGTTGATATTAATGACACATCATAAGGGTTAATGTATATGGTAAAGTATATTCTTTGTTACATTCATTGACATCTAAAGGGAGAGAATTCTAATAAAAATATCCTTAAAATTGGTAAATATAGATTTTACCTCATCTATTATGTTCGCATATAAAACTTATTTTTTGAACAGGAGGGAGAAGAACTAACTTCAATAATATTGTCTTATATACTCTTTCTACTTGTGTAGTAAAAACTATTTTCCTTCCTTTCAAAAATTACTCAAATTTTCTATTGCGCATAAGCAAATAAATAAATTATTACCACAAATAATTCTCATAAAATAAGGGTGAAAATTTAATTTAATAAATCTATAAATTACAGTTTCAATTTTACTGATACCGCTAGATAATATTAGGAATTTTATAATAAGAAAAAATGGGTTATTTCATTGTTACCTCACTTAACAGTTTACTTACAGTCAATTATAAATACCTCAATCAAAGATGGCCGACTTATGAAGATGTCACCTTTAAAGTAATTTTCAATTACCGCGTCAGCGCATTGGTCAAATTTAAAAACAGTAAATACACAAAATGGGGAGTGCAGTACACGATACGGTTCAAAATTATCATTATTTTCCATTATTCGTCTTTCTTTTAAACATCTATTCTTATACTCTCTTTTGTGACTCCTATATCGTAATATACTGTTTATTGGGAAAGTAGATTTTAATAAGATATTTTTCTCTTTTTATTTCACATGACCAGTTTCACGAGAATATTACAAGCGCATCTTTAGTGAGTTAGATGCGCTATTAGTGACAAAATTTGTTGCATGAAAAATTTAGATGCGCGGTATAGGCCATCTAACCCCTAAAAATATCTTGTAAATCTGACAGCAATCTGACTTTTAACGAAACAATAACAACAATAAATATAAATTAAATTATATAATTACTATATTTGGGATTTTATTAGTTTTTTTTTAAATTTATTTAAATCTTTTCAAATATTTTGATTTAATATTGGGATTCCATACACACACATTTTTAAATATTCACAAGTTTTGTTTTTTTTTTTTTGTTTAAATTGACAAATCGTTCTTGTACCCTACAAACCAATTGTATGAATCTTATAAATTAGAATTCAGCATTTTAGTTAGATAATGTGTTGTGAAACTTCAACCACCCTATATAGCTTTTAGTTGGATGCGCTTTTAGGTAATTCTCATGAAACTGACCATCG
Source organism: Pedicia rivosa (assembly GCA_963082725.1). Taxonomy (NCBI): domain Eukaryota; kingdom Metazoa; phylum Arthropoda; class Insecta; order Diptera; family Pediciidae; genus Pedicia; species Pedicia rivosa. The sequence goes on along the minus strand of OY720156.1, from coordinate 5,807,421 downwards.
CAGTTATACCATTTTTTTTAAATATTTCTTTCGTGACTTTTCAAAAAAAAATTTATGTTATACTGTCTATTGGCATTGGTACCATAAATTTGCATGAGATATTTATCGTTTATTATATTTATATTTTTTATACTTACACACAACACACACACACACCGATTACAATTCTATTTTTGGACATGAATAATATCCAACTATTTTTCATTATGTTTGAATTTTTTTTCTTTTCATTTTATTCCGTCTTCACTTTTTTAATATTTTTTCTTAAATTTAATAAGACAAAAAGAAGAACGCAAAACAAAATAAAAATCAATAATTTAACCGGAAACACAGATAATTAAATTATTTTCAAAAACAGTTTTTCTTTAAATGGAATTCATAAAGCGTAATATATTTTTTCTATTTTTTTTTTGTTTCAATTTTATAACAAAGGAGAAAAAAAAGCCATAAAAACATGGGTTTTGTTTCTCTTATTTCGATGACGACCATTCGATTCTAAGAAGAAACCCAGAGATTATATGTGACAGATGATAACGTTGAGACCAGAAGTGAATATCAAAAATAATTTTATTTATTTATTTCTTATTAAGTAAGAATCAATTATCAGTGGACACAATTGATAAAAAAAATTGAACAAATAATATTAATTTTTTTTTAATTAATTTGTTCTACAATATTTATAAAAAGTTACGAAATAGTACAACTTCATTTTATCGTTAAAATAATAATCAATTTATCATAAATAATTTAACAATTATAAAAATTGTTTCTATTTATTTTTTCTTCATTTAGAAAAAATCTAAAAGTATTTATTGCGTCATTCAGTAATTCGTTACATTGTTATAATTTGTCTCGCTCTTTAGAGCCACGCTGTGCGAGAGTGGTAGCATGGTTGAGCTCAATATTATTGTTTTTTTTTTTCAATTCAAAGAAACTAAAGAAATTAAAACAATCAAGTAACACAATAACTGATTTACGTCTTGATTTTAAGGCGCCTTTCCACATTTAATAAAAAAATATGCTAACATTAGTCATTGCACAATTATTTATCAGCTCAACAATATTTTTTCATATACTTTTGTGGTAACTACAAGCGTATAATAAAATTAATTACTTTAAGCTTTATGGAGCCAACATAAAATCAGGAAGCTCCTCTTTTAAACCGTATCACAAATATTTCAGAAGTTTGGCACCTAAATATGATATATAATCAAAATTTTCTTTTTTCAAATTATTTATCCCAAAGTACTTTCCTCTTTCTTCTCTATGCAATTATAATAATCCCCTTTGATCTTAAATCTGTATAAAACCATAAAAATTTTTTGTCTATATGACAAGGAATCTGTGTCATTGTGTATCACGTCCTATTTAATAGAGAGATGAGATTAATTTGAGTTGACAAGTTTTCGATTTATGAACAATTTCCAGGTAAACAAATATACAAAATGCATAAATCAGTACTCACAGAACATTGCACAAAAGCATAACAGCTGTTCAAAGTATTGATTTTTTTCTTGTTGACAAATTTTCATCTAAAGTACACATAAAAACTTTTTTTTCTTTTGTTTCTTTACGCAAACGGTGACTAGGGAGTTTAGTAATTTTTATTATTCTTTATTTATATTTTTTGCATCCGTTCTTTTATTATTATTGGGTATAGACTCTATAACAAGGCAAACAAACAAAGTTGGTATAATTTTCATTCACAGCACCCTGATTGGAAAACAGAAAATTTTAACACTTTGACCGCCAGCTTATAAAACTTGACCAATGTAAAAATTAAATTTTGTGGCTTAATCAACTGGGGTTTCTTCTTTTCTTGTGATCTTTGAATAGTTTCATTACCTTAACTTATATGCTCATGTGTGTGTAGAAATTATAGAGTTGAATGGACATTGTAATTCACAAAGGTGTCGAAAGGGTTAAATGTTTTATATAAAATATAAGAAGACGTATTTCTTTTCTTTAGTAATAATTTTAAATAATTAAGTTATTAGTCATTAGTTCGTTTTTTACAAATGACCCTTTTGATGGATTGAACTCAATATTAGCAATTCATAATAAATGAAATTATTCTTTAGATAGGAAACACAAGAAGAGGTTCGGAAGAAATTTTGGCTGAGAAATAAATAGTCAACGGACTCAGAACGATTTATTAAAAAATAAATAAAAAAAAATTTGTCGTCTCCTGTCATAAAAACGGGAAAGGATTTCATCTGGTTTTTATTTTTATTTTGTTATGTCGGCAATTCCTGCAACGGAAATCAAGTTTATGGCCTTATGACGTAATTTTAATTTTTGTTCTTATGGATGGGAATATCAAATTTTCCCAGATGGCTTAATGATGGTTCAAAATATTCACAAGAATTATTTTTTTGCACTTCAGAAATCTAAGAAGAATTTCATACATAGGTAAAATCATAAAAATAAATCAAAATTCAAAACAATAAAATCAAAACAAAAGATTGAAATGATGGAAATTAAAAAAAAAACTGATATCGATTCATTTTGTTGATTTTTTATTGATTTTTCTTCTTGATTTCCATTATGAAAATTTCACTTCCGGTTCGATTTGTTTGGTACAATGGAACAAGTAGACTTTAAAACGAGACAACCCAGTGTATAGAATAATTAGAAGCGTCATTCAATATGAGGAATAAATTGTTGTTATTGTTTTTTTCTTGTCAGGACCAACATGTTTTCATAAATAATATTTAAAAGTATGTGTTGTTGCCACTCAAATAAAAGAGCCGAATAACACATACATTTTAATAATTTTCTTATTGCTAAAATAAGATCTGGTTCTTGCGTAAAATACACAAGAGAACTAAAAACAAAGGAGAAAACAAAAGAAAACAAAACAAAACAAATCGTCACGTTTTTTTTCAACAACTTGTGTTTAAAATTTTTATTTTTTTGGAAGAAATAACATGAAGATGATGTAACCTTTTTTTTTGGTTTGTATATTTCTGTCGATATAATAAGACGCAATAGAAGCAAGAGGAAGAACGGAAAAGAATAAAAAAAAAATTAACTAAAATTATTCATTAAAAACACCAAAAAAAATTCTATTTAAACAAATTTTATTTATTGATTCAATTTATGAATTTCTTGTTTGCTACAGAAATTTTTAGTTTCATAGAAATTTTTCTTTTTTTTTTTTTTACGTTACACTTTATGTTAAGTTTCACGAAAGAAAATATGATTTATCTGTTCAGAAAGATTATACTCAATACGATCATATTTTATTGAAAATCAAAAGAAATTTATAAAATAAAATTTTTAAATATTTCGTGAAACTGAATTATTTTGTTTTTACAAAAAAGAACAAAAAAATAACCACCCCTTTTGTAAGAATCTTCGGTAATTGGGTGGTCTTTACATGCACTTTTCTCAGCATCGTATTATCAGCGTAAAAACAAAATTAAGTGTAACTGAACTAATACATTAAATATCCATTCATAAGTGGATTTACTAATTGTATTAATCATTAATTTTTTTTTTTTGAAGAATCTTAGAATCTATAAGAATATATATTTTTTTTTAATATTTATGAATAGAAAGTAGATAATACTTTATATATTTGAAAAAGAAAAATATAATCAATACGAGAACAATTTAAAATTATTTTACTGTCATTTCATTTCGAACAAAGTTTATTTAATTCTGAATCCAAAAACTAAATTATGATAAAATAAATTGAATAAAATCAAAATGAAAATTAAAAATATTGTGTTTGGTTGTAGTGGAAAATTTTAGTAAAATTTATTAAACAAAATGTGAACACACAATAAAAAAATGATAATTTTACTTTGAGTCTTAAAAATAATTTAATATTTTATTATTGAAATGATCAAAATTGTTATCAAACGTAATTTTAATGACACAATTAGAATATTCATTAATTTATAATATATGTTGTCTCTTTCTAGTGTGTAATTTTTTATCAAATATACACTTAGACATGTCAGACTTATAGAGTTGACAAATATAAAATCGTACAATTTTGTCTAATTGTATTAATTAAGTTCTATAATTTTTTCAGTCTTTTGAGAATTTAAATTGTTTATTGTACGGAATCGAATTGAACCAAATTTTGTTTTGTGTTTTTAGTTGATGGTAAAATTTTTTCTATAATCAAAATAATTTTGACTTTCTGAAATGTTATTAAAACAAATCAAATAAATTTTTCTTTTTAACAATTTTAAATTCCAATATAGTTGACTTATATGAATAGATTTTTTTAAATAAAATATATTATATTAACATTACTAAATTCGTAATCAAGATACTATTCTAGTATCATACTTTATGTAATCAAATTACTTTAATAAAAAATTTATCACTTAATATTTATTATTTGACAAACTTTTGTTTTAATATTAAAATATAATTTGGTTTAAAAACAAAAAAACAAAATATTCATTAAAAACAGAAACTGTTTGGAATAAAATAAATAAAGAACCAAAAAAAAAAAAAAAACAGATTTGACAAAAAAATATTCATTAACGAAATTAAAATCATCTTTGATGAAGACAATATTCAAACAGCTGTTTGAATAGAATTTTTTATTATAAATTTTTAATCTCACAGATGTGACTGACTTAATGAATTTTTTTTTTGTTTAATTTAATTTAAAGTTTGTCAAATATTTCTAATATATAATATAGATTTGATTAGTACGTAATGGTAACATTAAACCTATCTAATAGAATCACTTATAATTGGATCAAATTTTATATTTAATTTTATATGGAAAATTTTTTTCACATTAATTTGTTAGACAGATTTTGCTGTATTATAAAATGTGATAAAACATATATAAAACTTAAGTGGTACAAAAAATTATAAAATAATTGAATACAATAAAATCTGTCCAAAAGAGTTTTTTTTAATTAAATTCACATTTTTTCATGTTATAAGCAAATTTGTTTGTTTCAAAATTGTATGTGAAAAATCAATGATCAAATTGGACAGTTTCTATTGTATTGTTTAAAAAATAAAATGAAAAGAAAATAAAGTAAAAATGAATTTCATTTGAGAATGTTGAATAAATTGTTCTTATTGTTGTTTTTGTTTCATTGTCAGGACCAACATCTTTGATCATTATTTTGATAAATAATATTTGTCATCTAATTTGAATCCATGGCACTTTCTATGTTGACGTAGTTTTCAATATACTGAATTATACCTTAATGAAATATAAATAAAAAAAGAGAATAATTAGAATTAGAATATTAAAAATAATTAATTATGTTTGACTTTTTTTTTTTGGTTTTGTTTTATGTGAAAAAAAAAAAATAAATATAAAAAAAGTGAAGATAAAATTTACAAATCTGTAAAATTGTATACCCATCTGTGGCTTGTACAAATATAACATGTAATCCTTTCATTTGTATTGTACGTTCAAATAATTACTCTGAAAAATGATTTTATATAATTCCTTTTATGTGTAGACCAATTAAAATATGATCACATCAATTAAAATAAATATCCAAATAAGTACATTCAGTAAGTACAATTAAATATAATTATTGTAATTTAAAATTTTGAAGATTAGTCTTTTAATTGGTTTTATGAAGTTAAATAAGAAAATAATGTGTTTTTTACTATTATATTGATGTGATTGATGGCATAACTGAATTTGTTGTATTTGATGTGGTTGTTGTGGTTGTTGTATTTGTGGCGGTTGTTCATTTTGTTCCTGTTGTGATTGTTGAAGTTGATCCTGTTTTTGTGGTTGATACGATTGTTGAATTTGTTCCTGTTCTTGTAATTGTTTTGGTTCTTGAAGTTTTTCCTGTTCTTCTGATTGTTGCTGTTGTTGAAGTTGTTTCTGGTATTTTGGTTGATAAGATTGTTGAAGTTGTTCCTGTTCTTGTAACTGTTGTGGTTCTTTAAATTGTTCCTGTTGTTGTAATTTTTGCGGTTGTAGCGGTTGTGGAAGTTTTTTATGTTGTTCTGATTTTTGGAGTTGTTTGAGTTGTTGGAGATGTTGAAGTTGAATGATTTTTTGTTCGAACTGTTGATGTTGAAGTTGAATCGATGATTGAGATTGAATGACTTGTAAAGGTTTTATGAGTTGTTTACTTTGCATGGTTATTTCAGATGCTGTTGATAATGGTGTTTTTAAATAAAATAATAATTCAAATGTTTTCAAATGAAACATAATTCAACAATAACTAAACAATTCATATATATGTACTTGTATTTTCAGTAAGTTCTTCCACCTGAATTGGTGCTAGAAAAAAGACAAAAAAATTTATCATAATAAAATAGTCTAAGTTGATTTAGTAAAATATTTTTTTAAGTAATTCGGTTACTTACATCCAGATGCATTTGAAACAGATAAAGATGTAACTTCTGTATTAGGCGATGCTTTAAAATTTTAAATAAGAAAAAAAATAATATTAAAAAAAAAATGGAATTAATTTAAAAATCAGTAAAAACTTACGTAGTTCGCTTGTTGTTAAATCATATGGTTCAACTATTTTTGATGTAAGTAAAACTTAAAGAAAAATAATTGAAAACAATTATTAATTAAATTCAAATTAAAGTATAATTAGGACAGCTATTGCCGAATTTCAAAAATATTTTAAAGTTATAATAAATAAAAGTTATTTTTTGTTTTTTTTTCTTTTACATTTATAATTTCCATTTTCAATTACATATTAATTTTCACTAACATATTTACGTATTTAAATATCACTCAAATGTTTCATGTGAAATTCAACATTTAAATATTTAAATAAAAATCGTTACGAAATTTCATAAATAAATAAAAATATAAATTAAAACTAATGAATTATTATGAATATGACTTACAATCTTGAAGAAGTGTTAGTGCTAATTAAAATGAGAGTAAATATTTATTAATTTTTAATTGTATTAAGAAATAAATACATACAATTTTGAAGAAGTTTAGAAGCTAAATGGAGAGTGAGAGAGAGAGAGTGTGTGTGAGTGCGAGAGTGTATGAATAATAGAGCGATAGATAAAGTTTAAACAAAGCATATTTAAATAATATAAAAATAAATTTCAAACAAAAACTTTAGTGAAATCATTGAATAAATTATTTACCAGAATTAACATATTGAACTATTTGTTGTTGTGTCAATGTTAAATTTGATTGAAGAGCAACTAATATATTTTTCTGAAAAGTCTTATTTAGATAGTCCATAAGATGAATATTGTGAGCTTCATAATTTATAACATTTTCCGATGATTGCTTATTTTGTTGTTCTTGTAATTGTTCCTGATGCTTCTGTAAGTTTTTTTGTTGTTCCTGAATTTTATCTTGTTGATCCTTTAATTTTTCTTGTTGTTTCTGTAGTTTTTCTTGTTGTTTCTGTAGTTTTTCTTGATTTTTTTGCATTCCAGATTGAGTTTTTTGTAGTTGATGTTGTTGTTCTGTTACATGTTGTTGTAGTTTTATAACATGATGTTGTTGTTGGTGAAAGATTTCAGTTAATCCTTCAAACCGAGTTTCTTGTTGTTTTAATTGCTTTAGAAATGATTCTATGAAACGATGAAAATGACCTTCTAGTTTTTCTAGTCGTTCTTGTTGTGATATTATTGGAGATTCAAGATGTTGGGGTTGGGGTTGAGGTTCTAGTGGTTGGAATCGTATTGGTTGGGGTTTCAATGGTTGATTTCGTTGTGGTTGTAATAGTGGTGATAGTGGTGAATGGGTTAGTAATGGTAGAGGATGGGATTGGGGTTGTGATTGTGATTGTGTTAAATTTGTTTGATTTTTTGGAAAAAATCCTTGATGTAGAGATTGATTTGGACTTCGGTATAGTTCACATAATTGATTATCCCTTAATGGTCGTGTAGTTGGATAACGTTCTTGTGAATTTATTGATTCACGATATAGTTGTTCTGATGCATTAGATACTTGTGAATGGTATGTTTTTGGATAGGGTGGTTGAGGAAAGGGTAGTTGCGAAAAGATTTGTGGTGAATATAGTGGTTGTGACTTGGAAGGTAAAGAATATGATAATTGTGATGTTGTTGATTGTGGATAAGGTAGTTCTGATTTCGATTTTGAATATTTTGGACTTTGAAATTTTGATTTTGACATTTTGAAATCATCTGTAATAAATAGTTTTTATAATTTAGTTTAATAAAAATATTTATATAAATAGCAATGAAAGCCATATTTTGTGTTTCTTTCTTATTTTACTTTAATTGTGAAATAAATTCAATTTTTTACCTGAAGGTGTTGGAGTTGATGGTAATGATATCGCTAATGGCGCTGGTTGCTCTTCGTTAGTTACATTTTGATGTCTAGCTACTAAATAAATTGTAAGTTGTAAAAAAAGAATAAATATTTATATTTATTATAAACAACAATATTTATTTCTCCTATAACTATTCTCGCGGTAATTTTAACATTTTTCAGTTTTCAAATATGGAAATTTTAAACCAAAAAAAAAAAATCAACTTTTATTTGATTATTAAATAAAAAAAATTTTAGGTATGAGAGAGAAAATTCCATGAATAAATTAAGTGATTATTGTTATTGTCATTATATATTAATTCCAATCAGCCAATCAGTCACTTAGGCTGGTATTTTATTATTAAATTTATTTTTTATTAAAAAAAAAAATTTTAAATTAAAATTAAAAATTAAAAATGACGACATTGTTTGGATCACTAGACCCATTGGTACATTTAAAAATAAAATACTAATCACTAATACTAATACTAATACTAAAAAATACTAATACTAATCAATTGAAAATTATTTACCTGGTAACCAGTCAATTGTACAATTTGGTTTATTTACCCAAAAATCATGAGAATAAAATTTTAAAAAACATTTTTAATACGTTGATTATTATTTTGTAATTGTTTTTGTATTTTTTTTTTTTTAAATACAAAAAATGATAAAAAAAAAAATACACGATTAATAGAAAATTGAAGAAAAATTTTGAAAAACAACAAAAAAAAAACACATTTTAGAAAAGGGCAAAAAATAACTAACTACAGTGAAACTCAGTTATAACGAACTTCACATATAACGAACTTTCGGTTATAACGAACTTTTCTGTAGGTCCCGTTTTAATTTGTATCTTGGCAATGATTCGGTTATAACGATCTTTCGATTATAACGAACTTTTTTTTTGGTCCCTTGAAGTTCGTTATAACCGAGTTTCACTGTAATACAAATAAAAAGATACAAGAAAATATTATACCTGGTGGTTTCTATATACTGGTGAGTATTATATGTGGTCCGTGTGTGTTTTATTTGGAACCTTTAACAAAGTACAACTTCACTGATTTTTTTTTTCTTTTTTTATTTTTCTATATAATCTCAGACAACACGAAAAAACACTTTTCTATAAAAAAAAAACACTTTTTCTATACACCCAAAGAAATCCATAGGTAAAATTGGCTACAATAATTTTGTTAATTATTTTATACGAAAATTTTGTGAAAAATACAAAGGTTTTGTCAGTTTTTACGAATATTTACGAATATTGTCCTTATTTTTGAACTAAAACAACATTCTTTTTGTAAATTAAACAAAAAAATACTGTATAAGTAGATTTTGTTAAATTTTGTAAATTCAAACAAAATTAATGTAAAAAAATTCTTTAACGCAAAGCTTCTTTGTTTAGATTACAAATAATTTGTAAAGTTTAGTTAATTATTTTTGTTAAATTTTGTAAAAGAAACAAAATGAACGTAATTTTTACAAAAACATTCTGTATCAAAACTATTTACAAAGCTTGTTTGTTTACATTACAAATATTTTGTCAGTTTTTATTAGATTTTTTTATGAGTTTAAAAATATTAAAAAATAACCGTCAATGGAAAATAAAATTTCAGTTAATAATAAATTATGTTTTTTTTATCAAAAAAATTAAATTTTTTAATTTAATTCCTCATCAACATCATGTAACAAATAAAGGACATTAACTTAAAAATGTATGAGGATTAAACTTTTTTATGCCTTCTTTAGTATAGAATATGTAACAATTAATGATTCCCAATTACTTGAAATTACACGGAAAAAAATTGAAAAATTAATTTTTTTTTTTGAAGAAAAAAATATCTTAATCAGTATCTTAATAAAATTATTTTCTATAGATGTCACATGTTGGCTTTCCTAATTTATCTGTTCGTTTAAGTTGTGGCATTAAGTTACGGTTTTGTGGAATAAGAAAACAATTCTTAACATTGAACATTTCTGAAATTCTTATCCACGCAGGAGTATCTATAAATTTGAGTTTTAATTTAGTTAAAATTGGTTCCTGTTTACCTAGCTCTAAAAAATGCATGTTTAGCTGGTTCTGAAATCATATATTTTATTTACTCGAATCATAAGATTTGACCGTTAAAAACTTTCAATATTTTTTCATGAAAAATCATGTGCATTTATTTCACGAACGTTTTATTTTTCTTTAACAAAATTTTGTTTTATTTCACAAAATATTGTATTATTTCACAAAATATTGTATAAATTTTACAAAACTTTGTATTATTTCACAAAATATTGTATTTTTTTTACAAAACTTTGTATTATTTCACAAAATATTGTATTTTTTTACAAAATATTGTATTATTTCACAAAATATTGTATTATTTCACAAAACTTTGTATTATTTCACAAAATATTGTATTATTTCACAAAATATTGTATTATTTCACAAAACTTTGTTGTATTTCACAAAATATTGTATTATTTCACAAAATATTGTATAAATTTTACAAAACTTTGTATTATTTCACAAAATACTGTATTATTTCACAAAACTTTGTATTATTTCACAAAACTTTGTATTATTTCACAAAATATTGTATAAATTTTACAAAATTTTGTATTTCTTTCACAAAATCTTGTATTATATCACAAAATGTTGTATTAATTTTACAAAATTTTGTATTTATTTCACAAAATCTTGTAAAGGTTCTATAAGAAAATTTCGCATTTTTTTAAAGCGGCAATCAGTTCAATTGAAATGTTCGAGGTAACAAGTGCTATGAAAAATAAAAGCGGAAAAATAATAAAAAAGAAAAATATTAAAAAATTTATTAAAGGTTTGAGCCTCGATAAGGTTACTCGTGTGTTTGTTATAAAAAAGTGTTTGGGTGAATATAAATTTAAGTTCGATTTTTTAATTAGTAAGTATTTATGAATTTAGTGATGCTTGTTCATAATTATATTTCAAATATCAAAGTAATAAAACCAAATTTTTTTAGAGCACTCCAAACTCTGTAAATTGTCTATATTGTTTATCGGAACTCGATAGAGATACAAAGTCTGTAAGTTCTTCATTTGTGGAGGCTCTTGATAAGTATTGCAAAATATACGACGAATTTTAAGTAAAAAATGATATCAAAGCGTGCTTCTACTAATTCCAAAACTGAAACGTTTACATCATTAAATACGACTATAGATAAACCAGAACTCATCAGTCTCGAAGGAAAATAATATTATTAAATTAAATGTTTAATTGTAATTAATTAATTTCTTAACTTATATAGATTTGGAAAAAGATTGTGCATGGTTAAAAAATCACAGCGAGCCTTGGTCGGAGGTCATAAGTAAATGGGAAACGACAATGATATACAGACGTGATAATATTTTAAAAAATGAGGATGCCAATACGGTTGGAATTTTGCTTAAATGGCCTATTTATAATCATAGTCTTGGACATTCATTGGTAATAAAAAAACAAGAATACTTACATATTAATTATTATAATTATAATAATTTATCGTATTTTTACAATTCTAGATTGACATCGACTACAAATTAATTGGCATCGCTGACTGTGACATCCTTATCAATTGGGCTCATTTCCAGAGTAAGGTACAATTAGTATTTAATCGTATTAAGGATCCTGTTCATCGTACGATGTTACAAAAATGTCAAAGTGATCCCATGAATGGTAAATATGATTTTATGCGTTTCAATTTAGGCATAAATATTTGTTTAATTTACTTTTCTTTGTTATAGATTATACAAATTACTTGATAATACAATTGTTGCACGTTTTTCTTCCCCCAACAATCTCAGCAAAAAAGACCAAAAAATACACAGCAAAGGATTCACAAGAATCTTTTGTGATGTTAGTGAGTGACTCTTCGGAAATTTCATCAAAAATTGCTGCATTAAAAGAAGAATGCTTCAAAAATAATTTAACGTCTCAGCCAATTATTATAGTAGTTGGAGATTTAGACTCCCATACAATTTCTGAGTTTTATGTTAATTTTGATAAAATAACTTATAAGTTATTTACTTTATTGAAAGCAATAGACACTTGCTTTAAATTATACCAAGTTTTTAATTTAAAATACCCTACGCAATCAGAAATTGTATGGGAGTTTATTCAAAAATATTTTTACCAATTAAAAACAAAATTTGATAAAAATACTTCAAAAATTTCAAGCTTAATTTCTGATTTGAAATGAATAAAAATGGAACTTATATTATTTGAATTTATCTTACTTATATATAAACTAAGAACATTATATAATAAAATAAGAAAGTTTTTTTAATTTTTTTTTTGTCAAATGAATTAACTAGTATGTATATTTAGTTTAAGTTTTTATTTCAATAATGAAATATAATAATTCAATAAATGAAATTAAAATTAAAATATTGATTTTTATATTATACAAATATTCCTTAAAAAAGTGACAAAAATATCGTAAAATAAGTTAACAAAAATATCGTAAGGTAAGTACAATAATTTTGTATATTTCTAATTAAATACGATTATTTTGTAATTTTTTACAATTATGTTTTTTTTTTTACAATAATATTGTAAAAATAAAACAAAATATTGTAGTTTAGTCCGTACCCAACTACACATTATTTGTATTTTTTTCACAGTATTTTGTAATTTTATTACATAATATTGTATAAATACTACAACTATTTTGTTTATTTAATCATAAGATCTACGAAATAATTTTGTAGTTTTTTACCCTACTATTCGTATATTAAACAACAGTTTTGTTAATTTTTATTTTACAAAATTTTTTTACAAAATCTCACAAAACCTAACAAAATCTCAATTTGGATGAAATCCACGAATATTTTGTGAGATTTTACCCACAAAAACTCACAAATCTACCTATGGATTTCTTTGGGTGTAAGAATAATTTCTTAAGAATGATTTCTACACTTCACTGACACTTTTCCTTTTTTTCTTTAATTTCTTTTTTTTTTTGCTTTTTTTTATAATCTAAGACAAAATAAAAAGAACAATTTTTTTCAGAGTATATAATTAAAAAAATGGAACACAACAATAACGAAAGTTAAAGATAAAATGAGAATTTATTTTATATTTTATAGAAAATTTTGTTTTGCTACATTCTTTTGTTTTGTTTATTTACTTGAAAAATTAACAATAATTAATTAATCATATCAAAAAAAAAAATAAAAATAAAAAACAGATCAGTTGACAAAAAATAAAAAAAAAAAAACCGAGAAATTAAACAACAAAAAAAACAGGCAAAAAATTGTTTAGTGAAATACAATAATATTTATAACGTAAACTAAATTGAATTTCTTTTGTTTATTTTTTTTCAAACAATTTAATGGAATCGGAATATTTTTCTAAACAAATTTTGTTGTAAAAATCAGTTGACAACAACAACAAAAAAAAAAAACAAAAAAAGAAACAAAATGATGAATAAGACAAAAAAACAAAAAGTATTCGTTTTGTTTATTTAAAAAAAAAATATATAATTATTGATTTTATTATATGTTGATATTAAAAAATTTCTAACATATTATATTCGAACAGATTAAGGATATGACGTAATAATATAAATATATTCTTATTTATTGTTTAGATTTAAAATTGAAAATCATATTTCTCTAACTTCTAAATTTATTATTTAGATAATTTTTTGTTTTTTTTTTTTGATATTTTATTTACCAAAAAAAAAAAAAAAATTATGCAGTGTCTAAATATAAAAATAAATAACAATTGATCGTTTGTATAAGTGAAATTATCTAAGCATAGAATATGATGCGTCGGTATCATAAAACTAAAGAAGCTGGTTAAATCAAAATAAAACGAATGGATATGGATGAAACAATTTATGTGACGAAATAAAATAAAACAAAACAAAAAAAAAAAAAAAATATGCTAACCAGATAAGAATAAAATTTTTTAGAAAATATTTACAATATAATTTAGTGAAGAAATTATTGTCTTAGATATTTTTTTTTTTTTTGTATAAAAATTTGTTATGAATTCAACTAATGGTATTTTTTTTTTTAATGACGGCATCTTCATTAGACTTTCTTTTCTTTTTTCTTTTTGTAGATTTTTATTTATTTTTTTTGTCAAAATATAAAACAATAACAATAATTTTAGTGTGATCATAATTTACGTTAAAATTTATTTATATTTTTATTGGAGTTTATTGGAATTTCCATTTCTCTCATAAAACACTGAATTTATTAGATTCGCCCTTTTTTTTTTTTGAAACCATTAAATTTTTATTGACCACTTTCTGTAGCAAAGAAACAATCTGGGTTTTTTTTTTTTTTGTTGTTAATTTAAATATTTGGGATTTTTTTTTTTGTTTGTTGTTAATAAAACTTAAATTTTCATGAATTAATTAAAGAAAATTTCTTTATGGTTTTTTTTTTCTTTTTAAGAATTATTTGGGAAAAAAATTTAAGAATTATGAAATTTATTAATTACACTCACGGTAAATATTATTTAGTTACTTTATAAAAAAAAAAAAATTATCAAAATATAAAAATTGTTAATTGTTAATTGTTAAAACGTTAGTGTTCAAATGAAAGATTTTTATAAACTAAAATATTATGATAGAATTTACTTTTTTTTTATTATATGAAAAAAAATATTGTACCGTTTTATTTCTAAGAATTTTTGGTTTTCTTTTTTTTTTTCTTTATTTTTTTTTTTGGAAACTCCAGCCAGACGTACAAAAAAAAAAAAATATATGAACATATTTATATAAAAATAGTACATTAAAAGTATATTGTTCTTCCATCTCATACTTGAAGAAAAATTACATGAACAACAACAATAAAATTGTGATTTTATTCTTTCTTGAAAATAACTATGGCGCCAATTTTCTTTTTTCCTTTTTTTCTTTTTTTTTTTTTGTTGTTGTTGTTGTTGTTGTTACCATTATACAATGAAAAATAAGTAAAATATCATACCATGTATAGATAAGTATACATATTTTCATCTGTATATAGTTTCTCTCTCAAACCTTTTTTTTTTTTATGTTTGTTTTTCTCTTTCAAATTTTTTATGTGTATTAAAGTTCTTAAGGTACTCGCAGACTCAAGATTTTTGTTTTTAATTTACTAAATTTTTCAAATATAGTTTTATTGTAGAAAATGTATGTAGGTGGTGAGCATATTTTTTTTTTTTTCTTTTAATAATTTTAATGATAAACATCAAACTTCAAACGTTGCAATAATAAATGCAGCTATATGAAAATTGTTCACTTTTAATCACAATACAAATGAAACAATTTTTGAGTACGGTAGTACCTTAAATGAAATCTTATTTGTCATATGCAATTTGTCATATGCAATTTGTCATATGCAATAGAATCGTTTAATTCCATGAAATTTTTAATTGTTTTTCTTTCCGCTGACTGTAATGAAAAATTTAATTCTTCATTTGTCTCATATTGTTAACAATTTTTATTTTATTTTTTTTTTTTTTTTGTTTCTTTTGCAATCGTGAAAACATTTTTTCTGATAAAATTTTGTATGCTAACATATTCTTCCTACTATTTCTACTTCTTTTGTTGGTAATTTTTTTTTTTTTAATATAATATTTTTATGATTGCAGTGATTGCAATGAGATGAAAGTAAATGAAGAAATTACCAATTAAGGTTCCTTCAATTTTCAGCTAACGCGCATGACAATATTATTGATGTATTAAAGTTTAAAGTTATTTTTTTTTTTTTTAAATGAAAACAATGAATATTTTTTTATAGTTTTACATTGATAAAAAATCTACCATACCAACAGCACAACCCTTAACACCCTTAAACGTTTTATTTTAGTAAAACAAGAACGTATGCAAAAAAAAAAATATAAATTTACATTTGACCTTTAAATGTAAGGAGGTAACAAAATAAAAATAAATACCGAAAAAAATCAAAAGGTTACGCATAACAATATCATTCAAATATTTTTACCAAAACATGTGCTTTTCTGTACATAAAGAATTTTCTTTGAACAAAGTTAAATAAAAAATGTTTTTTTCGTATGAAAGTTTCATGGAAAGTTTCAAAAATTATGCCCATTCCAAAACAATCTAAATCTGAAAAAGCTCAGGATTTCCGTCCCATTTCCCTACTGTCAAATCTTGGAAAATTGTTAGAGAGAATCATTGTTTTAAGAATGAATGAATTTTGCTATGAGATGGATACGGAACTTATTCCAAAATTTCAGTTCGGATTTAAACCAAGACACTCTACTATATATGGTTGGGCTAAACTTCATTCTGATATTGTCGGGTATTTTAAATCGTCGTGAAACGACGGTGGCATGTTTGTTAGATGTACAGAAGGCTTTTGATTCGGTATGGTTAAAGGGTCTTCTATACAAACTAATCCATATACATAAACTGCCCAAAGATCTGTGTTGTATTTTATATAGTTTTTTGGAAAATAGAAAATTTTATGTAGAAGTGGCGAACTTAATGTCTTGTGAGTATGAAATAAATTCTGGTGTGCCCCAAGGGTCAATACTAGGTCCCATTTTATACAATTTATTTACCGCGGATCAACCAATTGATGATCATTATTCTACTACTCTGTTGTATGCAGATGACTCAATTTCATATTCTAAATCATGGTGTCCAAAGATTGCAACAAGATATGTTCAAAAACATATAGATAAATTACAAAAATATTATGAAAAATGGGGTATCCGTATTAATGAAAACAAAACTGAGGTGATTGTAATCCGTCCACCGGCTGGTATCTGTAGTAGATCGGTTCCTCGTAAATCGAGAAACGTAAAAATTAAAATAAACGGCCAAGAAATAAGCCCCAGTGAAACGGTCAAATATCTTGGTGTCACAGTATCAAAACTTTTTGGCTTTAATTGTCATCTGCAAAACATAATTACAAAAGTAAATACGGCATACAACATGATAAGGCCTGTGATGCGTAATTCTAATTTACATTTAAGAACAAAAATTATCCTATATAAGCAGTTGATCAGACCTATCATGGTGTATGCATATCCGATCTGGTTTACTGTGTCACCAATTTATTACCATAAATTGGGGCTTATCGAGAGGAAAATATTACGGCAAATTACAGGAAAACATAGAAAGCTCCGTTTAGGGATACCCATTTACTTTAATAATAATGAAATATATGAGGAAACTGGAATTAAACCTATTAGAGAATATCTAATGGAAACGGCACCCAAAGTCCTTGAAAAAATGAGATCACACCCAAATAATTTAGTACAAGAACCATTTCACATAGTTATCAATCCAACAAATAAATATCTCTATATGCATTCTATAATCAATAATATTTTCCAAAATCAATTTAACAATGAATTAAAATTTACATATAAAAACAGTATGCACTTCCATAGAAAATAAGAGAATTCTTTAGCTGTAATACTAAATACCCATTATTCTGTACCCTTTTCTCCTTCCCTTTTTCCTATAGGATTAGTTTAAATATAAGAGTTAAGGTTTTAGCGGGTGCTATTCTACGTAGCAATTATTAAATAATATAGAATTTAAAAAAAAAAATTAATTATATAAATTAACTTTTAAGCTAAAATGAAATAATAATTTTTGAATTTAGGGCTAAACCTATGGCAAGCTCATATGAAATAAATGTTTAAAATAAATTTTGTATAAAAAAAAAAAAAAAGAAAATGTTAGACACCAATAAAAATAAAATGCAAAAAAAAAAAAAAAAACTTATTGAGTTTTTTTTTTTCTCTTAAAATTTACTTTAAAGATTGAACAAAAAGATCAATGGAAAATTCCGTTTATTTAAAAAATGGGTGTATAATAAAGATGTAATGGACGGATAAAAAAGGGTTGAAATTTTCAAAATCTAAAATGTAGGTGTAGGCTGCACCAAATTAAAAACAAAAGGGTCATAAAATAGGGTAAAATATCAAGAAACAAAGAATCCCTCCATAGAGAATAGATGAAGAAACAAATTTATAGTTATTTATGTAAAATCCTATAGTTTTAGTTAATAACTTTAATTTTTACAGTTTACAGTTTTGTTGTATCAAACAAATGGCAACACTGTATATGACAAATGTGTATGTTATAGATGGTAAAATGTGTAAATGTAAAAGAAAAAGTGAGTGTAGTAATAAGTTTTTGTTTTAATGTATGTAAAGCTTGGTAGTAGGGGATATGTTACTATTTTCTTTAAATGTGTTAAGTGGAAGGGGGAAAAAAATTTAAATAAAAATATGCATTGAAAATATATAATTTCCTTTTATGGTGTTTTTGATGAGCAAGAGAGGAATACTGTCAAGTCCACATTAGTTGAATGTAACTGCGGAAAAAAAATAATTTTTATTTTAAAAATGGAGGGGATGATAAATGATACATGATCACGATTAAATCTATATTGTTTGAAGAATGAGAAAATATTTATGTATGTGTTGATTTAAAGTGGTTGAATTCGAAATAGTTATAAAAAAATGTTTATGTTGACGTAACAAAAGTTTTTTTTTAAATGTGTGTAAAAAATGCTTTGTAGATGGAAAAAAGTAGTGGGGATGAGAAAAGCAATGATCACGATTAAGTGTTGGAACAGTACGCTTTATTATAACAAAATAAATGTTGTAAGAGTGAGTGAGATACTAGATGTCTGAAAATTATTATAAAAAAGTAGTGGTAATTTTTCACGCCCCTGAATTTTCCAAAATTCACAAGTTCTACTAAAATTATTTATTTTTTGAAAAATTCAAGTATCTTAAGGGTTTAAAATATTTTTAATATTCAAAATTTTCATATTTATATACTTAAGTACACTTTACTTTTCCTTCACTATTAATACGCCATCATTTTTTTTTTTATAAATGCCATTTTTAATTTCTTTACATGTGTTACGTATAAAATATAAATATATATTATATTATTATTGTATTACAAGATATATAAGTGTGTGTAAAATTAAAATACATACAACAAAATAATCTTATAAATTCACGATTTTTAGCATTAAGGCGTACACTCTCACAAAACCTACTCTTAACTTTTGTTTGTGTGAGTAATCCTGTAAAGAACGCTAAGCATTTATTCTATCCAGTCAGTTCCATTAAGTCACTCGTCGTGCTAAGTTCGTTTCTCGACCGACAAAACACACAGTGAGCAATGTTAAAATAAATCGTGAAAAATTTATTGTGTTTCTAATTTATTATTAAAATTTCAACTTTCCTTTATAATAATTAATTATAAATTGAATTATTTGATGTAAAGTTATTAAGTGTTAAAGTGTTAAAGTTATTGTTTTTTATGTTTTTTTAATTATAAAATTGGTCTTGACTAATCAAAAAAGTAGCTGAGACAGGAAGAAATCATAATAATGCATATACATATGTCCTGTGAGAAATATTTATTTTAAAGACAACAAACATAAAGTTATTATATGTTTATGTTTGTCATAAACATATTCATATAAATAGGACGGTTTCTTACAATAATAAAATAAGAATTTTATAATAATATTGATGTATGTATTGATTTTATAAGAATTAGTTCCACTGATCTAGAGTAGATGGCATCGCATGGAAAAAAGTAATTTATTTGTTAAAATATTGCACCATCTTCTTTCAGTAAATAAATATTTTTATTTTCAATCAGTTGATACTATAAATATAAAATATTTTTTATGTTTGGATGTGAATAATATCATATTATATTTTTGTATCGCGTTTCATCAGCATGATCTATTTCTTCTATAGAAGGAGCGTGTAGGAGATAAAAGAATAGTTTTATTTTATTCAAAATAATAATTGAATAATTTTATATCAATGTGTGTGTATTTTTTGTTTCATAAGGATTTTGTAATTCTTCTCTATAATAAGCGTGACAGAGATATGAGAACTATAGAATGAAATAGTTTTATTTTATTCGAAATTATTGTTATTATTTTATAACTCCAATATTGAACTGGAAAATTTAATTTTAATGGGGGAAAACAAAAAAGACTTTATTAGTATTTTGAATTATTTATTTCAATTTTTTTTAATAGTAGAACGAGAAAAACGAGAAAAATAAACTTAGTAACAATGAAAAAAAAAGCGGAAAAAAGAAGAGTACATTATAAAGAAATGAAAAATATTTGAAAAACATTTATTTATTTTACTTATTATTTATTTTGATTTTGATTTTTCACCTGTTGGTTCAATACAATATGCGCCTATGTGTGTGTAATTTTGGTAAAACGTTGCATGTTTATTTTGTTTTTCTTCTATGATTAATGAGTGTAAGAGAGACGGAAGAACGATTGAATTATAAGTATTTTTTGTATGTAAAAATTAACAACAAACTAAAGAAGAGTGGATATTCCCATGTGAATATTACATTTAAATTATATAATTGGGATGGTAGTAAATATTTTATCTTTTTCTGTTCTAAAACATAAATGTATTTAAATTTTCAAAAGTTAAAAGCAAGTATCGACCTTATGATGTATGAAGTCTCATACTATTTAAGGGCGATTATTATGAATTTCTCTCCGGATACGAATCAATTTATTGGTAGCAAAAGAATTAAATTAAAAAAATTAAATACGTAAAAAATTGCTTGTCAAATTTAAAACAATTTTTCTAATAAAGTATTTTTTTTTTTCTTTATATTATTCAAAAGAAAAGTTAAAAAATCTCAAAAAAAAGAAGTAAAAAAGAAGAAAACAAAAATTTATTTAATAAAATTTTTTTTTATTTATATTATTAAAACAAAAACAATAGAAAAAAATTTAAAAAATCTCAAAAACAAAAAAGTCAAAATATTACAAAAATGAAAATATTTCAAAAAAAACAAAAAGGAAAACAAAAATTTAATAATTTTGAAAGATTCGATAGTCGCTCTTGAACAATACTTTTGCTTCGTCGTAATCGACTAAGCCTTGTAATGGAAAATTTTAAAACTCAACTTTTTTTTTTTAAAAGACACAATTAAAAGAAAATTTCCAAAAAAAAATTTTTCTCACATAGAATGACACTAGGGCAACTTATTTTTACTAACAAAAGGTCAAATTGGTGGTTATTGCAACTTTTATCCCCAAAAAAGGGGTAAAAAAAATCCTGTCAGTCCGGACTCCGTATGTTAACACGATAACTCAAAAACGCGTGAACTGATTTCAATAAAATTTTGGGATTAGTATTTTTTTACCCTATTGGTTTTGAGGGGGATCGGAGAATGGGGTGGAGCACCCCCCCCATACAATTGTTTTGGAAAAAATTAGTTTCCCGAGGATTGCAACAACTGATTGCAATGAAATTTTGGGATTAGTATTTTTTTGGTCCATTATAGAACCAAATTGTTTTTAGGGGGGATCGGATCACGGGGTGGAGCACCCCCATACAATTGTTGGGGAAAAAATCAGATTCTCGAGGATTGCAATGAAATTTTGGGATTAGTATTTTATTGGTCCATCATAGAACCATATTGATTTTAGGGGGGATCGGGGCACGGGGTGGAGCACCCCCCATACAATTGTTTTGGAAAAAATCAGATTCCCGAGGATTGCAACAACTGATTGGAATGAAATTTTGGGATTAGTATTTTTTTGGTCCATCATAGAACCATATTGATTTGAGGGGGGATCGGAACACGTGGTGGAGCACCCGCATATAATTTTTTTTTATTATATTAAATGACAATACTATCTCATAAAATTCGACGAAGCATACAGCCATACTTGCCTGTCGTTTTTTTAGTAAAACAAGAACGTATGCAAAAAATATATAAATTTCGTTTAGACCTTTAAATGTAAGGAGGTAACAAAATAAAAATAAATACGTAAAAAAATCAAAAGGTTACGCATAACAATATCATCCAAATATTTTAACAAAACATTTGCTTTTCTGTGCGAATTTTTCTCAATATTTTATATTTAATTATTATTAACGATGATTTTGATCATCAAATTTTTTTTTCTTTCTTTTTTTCCTGAAAGAAAAATAATCAATATTTTCATTTGATTTTTTCAATGTTGTTTTTTTTTTAATGTTTTTATGTTGATTCATATTAAAAATAATCTTTTTTCTTTATGTCATTTTAGTCTCACACACAACAATCAATGGAATCGAACTAACAAGGAAGCTGAAAATCATTCATATCGTCAAATGGATTTAGTATATGTAAGCAATAATTATAAGTTCATCAAAATAAATTTCAATTGAAACCCTCAATTTTGATAACACAATTACAACAACATTTAAGCTAAAATGACAAATTTTGTTCGTAATCAGAATTCAAACTTTTCTGATCTTAAAAATGGTATTTTTTTTTTCAATTTGTTCATAGTAGCAAGTTCATGAGCAACAACAAAACCAATGTCATTAATTCATTTTAAAAATAATCTTTTCTCTTTATGTCATTTTAGTCTCACACACAACAATCAATGGTGTATGCACATCAATTACTAGACACGCAACAATTAATTCAATCGAAGCAACAATGAAGCTGAACATCACTCATATCAACGGATCAAATGGATTTAGTATGTAAGCAATAGATATAATAAATAATAGTAGCAATATAGTGGCAATAGTAGCAATAGTGGAAGAAAAATAATCAATATTTTCATTTGATTTTTTTTGTGTTGTTTTTTTTTAGAAGAGGTACTGAGAAATTTTGATTTTCTATGGTTTCCAGGCGAATATTTTGAGCTTCTGGTTAGTCAGAAATTCATGTTTAAGGTAGATTATGAAAGTTTGGATATTTATTATACAATCACTTGGAATACTTTTTTAATAATTTTTTTTTTAAAATTATTTTTTTCAATTACAAAATTTGGGAATTCGCTATTTTGACGAAACATGGTGGTGTTCAAGCGAATTTTTTGTCTACAAATATTATATTATCCGATAAATTAATATTGCGAATCAAAGATAAATGATGAATCTTTAATTCACTAAAGGGAATTTTTTTTTTTTAATTATTTAACATTTTATGATTTTTTGAAAATGGCCCATTTTATTGAACTTTGAAGGCGTCTTATTGGTTGAGATCGTGAGAAATTTATTATGTTTCTAATTTATTATTAAAATTTGAAATTTCCTTTATAATAATTAATTTTAAATTAATTATTTGATGTAATATTTATAAAGTTATTAAATATTTAAAAGTTATTGTTTTTTTAACCGGAAAGAGAATAAATTGAAGAAGCGGATTTTGAGTATTTTTATAATAAACTAGAATTAATTTCTAAGTTTACTGTGTTTTTAAATATTTATTTTAACTCAGAACCTCGCCTTAATGTTTTTATGTTGATTCATATTAAAAATAATCTTTTCTCTTTTAGTCATTTTAGTCTCACACACAACAATCAATGGAATCGAACTAACAAGGAAGCTGAAAATCATTCATATCGTCAAATGGATTTAGTATATGTAAGCAATAATTATAAGTTCATCAAAATAAATTTCAATTGAAACCCTCAATTTTGATAACACAATTACAACAACATTTAAGCTAAAATGACAAATTTTGTTCGTAATCAGAATTCAAACTTTTCTGATCTTAAAAATGGTATTTTTTTTTTCAATTTGTTCATAGTAGCAAGTTCATGAGCAACAACAAAACCAATGTCATTAATTCATTTTAAAAATAATCTTTTCTCTTTATGTCATTCTAGTCTCACACACAACAATCAATGGTGTATGCACATCAATTACTAGACACACAACAATTAATTCAATCGAAGCAACAATGAAGCTGAACATCCCTCATATCAATGGATCAAATGGATTTAGTATGTAAGCAATAGATATAATGAATAATAGTAGCAGCTTCATGAGCAGCTACAAAACCAATTTCAAACGAAATAATATTTGTTACTTATTTCAAATTGGTTTTGTTGCTGCTCTTGAAGTTGATCGTTTAAAAAATTCTTAAATTGACGATTTTATTATTTTTGAGAAGATAATCTAATTCATGATTGCAATTAGAACACTAAAATCGATTATATAATATTCTTCAGAGTTTCATTATTTTACAACAAATTTAAAAAATATTATTAAAATTTTTCATTTTTACGGATTGTATATTGATTATGAAGTTATGTAAAACTCGTTGAGGTTTAAATTCACATAACCAATTACTATTATTGTCGGTTTGATGGTGCTTTCGTTCTTTTTTGCATTATCTTTCATTGCGTTTATGTTATTTTTAATTTCATTTGATGAATGAACTAGTATGAAAAAAGAATCTTGGGAGTCCTTTATCCAACTTCCTCTTATTTACTTTGTATGTTGATACTAAGATTGCGTGAAGTAAATTCAAAAGTAAAAAATTGTTGGCCTCTGAAATTGAACGAAATGGAATAAATGTTAGTGTTTTGTGATTTCAAATTAAATACGTTAAAGCTTAATTAATTACAATTATTGAGTTGTTTTCTTCTGTTTTTATTGGTACGGGATTGAGTAAGATGAAAATATTATCGGAAAGTGTCGATTCTCTAGTTTTATTGTTATAAAAATTTATTACAGGATTCTTAGTTTTTGTCTTTTGTCTTTATTATCCTTTCTTGTTCCTTTTTTATTAATAAAAAAGGTATATTGTTGTGCCGCGCATAAATATTGTTTATATCAATATAAAATCAAGCGACATATTACCTAAATCCGTTGTCTAATTTAGTTTTAATTTAAGCAAAATAAAAAACTAAATTCAAGTTCAAAAAGTTAATGGGTTCTTTCAATAACAATCTCCATATTTGATGATGAAATCCCCGTAATGTTTTTTTTTTAAATTTTTATTTTTTAAGTCTTTATGCTTATCGTATAAATGGTCTTGTAATTCATATTAGTTTGAATAATTTTCCTTACAAATGATACGTCTGCATAATTGACGATCATAAATCCTTGAGTTATTATTCATTTGTCCTTTAGCTAATTTTTCGTGAATTTTGTAATGTTTTTTTGTTTTACAAACGCCGGCTATGATCAATTCCAAATTGTTCGCCTACTCACACCATGAATGTACATATTATGTATATTTTCAATTCTTCTTTCAGCGATACGTTTAAAACATTATATTATCCGTTCGCTTCTCCTGTAATATGAGTTCACACATTATAACTTAAATATATATAATAATATTATGATTCCCATTCTGAGAGTGCGTGTGACTCTGAACAACCTCGTGAATTTAATATTTAATTAGATCACCGAATCCGTATTACGCTACAAGTGACCTACATAATTTATCTGTGTTGAAAATCTTTCAATAGCCTCTAATATTATTTACCATCCAAGGAATTACCGACAAAGGTGACAACGTGCTTGCGTTTGGATCGGGATTTACCGAGTTCGAATCTCGACCGAGGCGGGATGGAATTTTTCATTCGGCTAATTATGTACTAAACACACATAAAGTAGTGGGCAATGATTAATAACATCTACGACCTTCTGGCCGGTGTGCAGGACAAGGTTTTAAACCGAACGATTCTTCTTAGGAAATTTGCATGTTTCCTAAGAGCTGGCAATGTGCCGAAAAAAGGAAAAAAGGAAAAACTTTTTGTTTATTTTTTTTTTGGGATGAAAATTAAAAATCACGAAATGAGGAAAAACAGTCTCACAAAATACGGAGTATTAATGTTTGGTGTATTATTATTCTTATTATTACGAAACAAATGCATATACATGGTTTGTTTTCTAAGTCTTTATGCTTACTATATAAATAGTCTTGTAATTCATATTATGATGAATAATTTTCTGACAGATACTACATTTAAATAGTTGACGATCATAAATCCTAGCGTTATTATTCATTTGTCCTTTAGCTAATTTTTCGTGAATTTTGTAATGTTTTTTTATTTTACAAACGCCGGCTATGATCAATTCCAAATTGTTCGCTTACTTCCACAATGTATGTACATATTATGTATATTCTCAATTATTCTTTCAGCGATACGTTTAAAACATTATATTATCCGTTCGCTTCTCCTATAATATCGGATCACTCAGTATAACTTACACACTTTGATTTTATCCTTTAGACCGAGAAGCGATAACTTAAATATATATGTTATTGTTCTTCCTTTCGGGGGAAGAATCACTGAGTTGTGGTTTATATTCAAATAAAGGATATAAAAGTTGTTATGATTTCTTCCTTTCAAATATTATTATTATTACTATTATCAGAGTCTGCTTATGACCCTGAGTTGTTAAAAAAAATCGGTTTAAGGAATTCAAATACAAGAAATCTAATCCACTATTTTGTTTCTCTTATACATTATTATAATTAAATATGTTCTACCAGTTAAACGTGTAACAGGCACTATACACGACCTTTGTAACTGTTTAACACTTTTTACGATTTGAAGTTTTACTCAGACACGTCTAAGATGTCTGAAAAATAAAAATTAACAAGATACGTTTGAAACGTTTGATACGTTTGAAACTATTTTTAAAGAGCCTAATTTCTATCTTCATTAAAATCTCCATCATTATCTCCATCTTCATCACCATATCTGGATGTTTCCATATCCACGACCTCTTTTTCCTATGACTGGGAAAAAAATAAAAGATCAACAATTTCAATTAAATTTTTAATTTTTGATTTGCCTATTTTGCATATTTTAAATTTGTCGTAGATATTTGTGTGTATAATTTATGTTGAAGAGACACACTTATGACTTTCGCCTTCAAGACGGTCAATAAAATATAAAATAATTAAAAAATTATTTATTTAAAATAACAATAAGTTAAATCTTTCTCCTTCACATTAATTAATTAAATTATTTTTTTTATATTTTGTTGCGTAAACCTGTTGTGTAAAACAGGCACTATACACGACCTTTGTAATTGTTTAACACTTTTTATGATTTGAAGTTTTACTCAGACACGTCTAAGATGTCTGAAAAATAAAAATTAACAAGATACGTTTGAAACGTTTGATACGTTTTACATGATCAATTCCAAATTGTTCGCCTACTACCACCATGTATGTACATATTATGTATATTCTCAATTATTCTTTCAGCGATACGTTTAAAACATTATATTATCCGTTCGCTTCTCCTATAATATCGGATCACTCAGTATAACTTACACACTTTGATTTTATCCTTTAGACCGAGAAGCGATAACTTAAATATATATGTTATTGTTCTTCCTTTCGGGGGAAGAATCACTGAGTTGTGGTTTATATTCAAATAAAGGATATAAAAGTTGTTATGATTTCTTCCTTTCAAATATTATTATTATTACTATTATCAGAGTCTGCTTATGACCCTGAGTTGTTAAAAAAAATCGGTTTAAGGAATTCAAATACAAGAAATCTAATCCACTATTTTGTTTCTCTTATACATTATTATAATTAAATATGTTCTACCATATATTTCATATATATATTCTCAAATATTCAGTTAAACGTGTAACAGGCACTATACACGACCTTTGTAACTGTTTAACACTTTTTATGATTTGAAGTTTTACTCAGACACGTCTAAGATGTCTGAAAAATAAAAATTAACAAGATACGTTTGAAACGTTTGATAGGTTTTACATGATCAATTCCAAATTGTTCGCCTACTCCCACCATGTATGTACATATTATGTATATTCTCAATTATTCTTTCAGCGATACGTTTAAAACATTATATTATCCGTTCGCTTCTCCTATAATATCGGATCACTCAGTATAACTGACACACTTTGATTTTATCCTTTATACAATTGACACACCAAAAAATTAAACCTAATTATCGGGCTTAAGTTGTTGCGCCATCTTTTGATAAAACTGTGTAAGTAGAAATAAATGCGATATGAAATGGACTAAAGTTAAACCACTTTTTGAAGTAGGATTAAATATATTAGCAGGATAATTTTTGAAATTTGGTGCAAAATTTTTTTTAAATGTCTATACAAAATGATAATAATGATGATAATAATAATAATAAATAAATAAATATAACAACAATAACAATCGACTAAATAACAAATTTAAATAATTTTAATACGATATTGGTGTGTCTATCTACTAGATTAAAGTCCACCATTTTAATATTTAATATTAACTCCGATATTATTTTATCCCGATAATCTTTTGGTGTGTCGAAGGTATTACTTATCACTAAATAATATTATATGCGTCTAATTCACTTCTCACAATGAAAATCTAAAAATATTAACCACGTTTATCATTAAATAATATTAAATGCGTCTAATTCACTTCTCAAACACGAATATTATTTTAATACCAAAGCCGCATCAGAAAAATATTAGCAATAAATGAATACATGCGGTGCAGACAAGAAACTGTTTTGATATGAATTTTGATGTAGGAAATTTTAAACCAAAATGGCGATTTGAGTCCATTATTAATAATAAAAATAATAATAAAGAAATAAATATAACAACAATAACAATCGACTAAATAACAAATTTAAATAATTTAAATAAATAAATAATAATTTGGTGTGTCTACCTACTAGATTAAAGTCCACCATTTTAATATTTAATATTAACTCCGATATTATTTTATCCCGATTATCTTTTGGTGTGTCGAAGGTATTAGACCGAGAAGCGATAACTTAAATATATATGTTATTGTTCTTCCTTTCGGGGGAAGAATCACTGAGTTGTGGTTTATATTCAAATAAAGGATTTAAAGTTGTTATGATTTCTTCCTTTCAAATATTATTATTATTACTATTATTAGAGTCTGCTTATGACCCTGAGTTGATAAAAAAAATCGGTTTAAGGAATTCAAATACAAGAAATCTAATCCACTATTTTGTTTCTCTTATACATTATTATAATTAAAAATGTTCTACCAGTTAAACGTGTAACAGGCACTATACACGACCTTTGTAACTGTTTAACACTTTTTACGATTTGAAGTTTTACTAAGACACGTCTAAGATGTCTGAAAAATAAAAATTAACAAGATACGTTTGAAACGTTTGATACGTTTAAAACAATATATTATGCGTTCGCATCTCCTGTTATATGGGTGCACTCATTATAACTTCAATATATATAATAATTATATATTTTATTTCGACTTCTTTGGAATATTATTATTCACATTCTGAGAGTGCGTGTGACTCTAAACAACCTCGTGAATTTAATATTTAATTAGGTCACCGTAGCGTAATACGGCTTTCGCTTCAAGTGACCTACAAAATTTATCTGTGTTGAAAATATTTCAATAACCTCTAATATTATTTATCATCCAAGGAATTAATTGATTTCTTCGATTAGAGAATCACATAAATAATATCTCAATTAATTTTCCTTACAAATGATACGTTTGCATAATTGACGATCATAAATCCTTGAGTTATTATTCATTTGTCCTTTAGCTAATTTTTCGTGAATTTTGTAATGTTTTTTTGTTTTACAAACGCCGGCTATGATCAATTCCAAATTGTTCGCCTACTCCCACCATGTATGTACATATTATGTATATTCTCAATTCTGCTTTCAGCGATACGTTTAAAACATTATATTATCCGTTCGCTTCTCCTGTAATATGAGTTCACACATTATAACTTAAATATATATAATAATATTATTATTCCCATTCTGAGAGTGCGTGTGACTCTGAACAACCTCGTGAATTTAATATTTAATTAGATCACCGAATCCGTATTACGCTACAAGTGACCTACATAATTTATCTGTGTTGAAAATCTTTCAATAACCTCTAATATTATTTACCATCCAAGGAATTACCGACAAAGGTGACAACGTGCTTGCGTTTGGATCGGGATTTACCGAGTTCGAATCTCGACCGAGGCGGGATGGAATTTTTCATTCGGCTAATTATGTACTAAACACACATAAAGTAGTGGGCAATGATTAATAACATCTACGACCTTCTGGCCGGTGTGCAGGACAAGGTTTTAAACCGAACGATTCTTCTTAGGAAATTTGCATGTTCCTATGAGCTGGCAATGTGCCGAAAAAAGGAAAAAAGGAAAAACTTTTTGTTTATTTTTTTTTGGGATGAAAATTAAAAATCACGAAATGAGGAAAAACAGTCTCACAAAATACGGAGTATTAATGTTTGGTGTATTATTATTCTTATTATTACGAAACAAATGCATATACATGGTTTGTTTTCTAAGTCTTTATGCTTACTATATAAATAGTCTTGTAATTCATATTATGATGAATAATTTTCTGACAGATACTACATTTAAATAGTTGACGATCATAAATCCTAGCGTTATTATTCATTTGTCCTTTAGCTAATTTTTCGTGAATTTTGTAATGTTTTTTTATTTTACAAACGCCGGCTATGATTAATTCCAAATTGTTCGCCTACTTCCACAATGTATGTACATATTATGTATATTCTCAATTATTCTTTCATATCTATAATATATTCTATAATATCGGATCACTCAGTATAACTTACACACTTTGATTTTATCCTTTAGACCGAGAAGCGATAACTTAAATATATATGTTATTGTTCTTCCTTTCGGGGGAAGAATCACTGAGTTGTGGTTTATATTCAAATAAAGGATATAAAAGTTGTTATGATTTCTTCCTTTCAAATATTATTATTATTACTTTTATCAGAGTCTGCTTATGACCCTGAGTTGTTAAAAAAAATCGGTTTAAGGAATTCAAATACAAGAAATCTAATCCACTATTTTGTTTCTCTTATACATTATTATAATTAAATATGTTCTACCAGTTAAACGTGTAACAGGCACTATACACGACCTTTGTAACTGTTTAACACTTTTTATGATTTGAAGTTTTACTCAGACACGTCTAAGATGTCTGAAAAATAAAAATTAACACGATACGTTTGAAACGTTTGAAACAATATATTATGCGTTCGCATCTCCTGTTATATGGGTGCACTCATTATAACTTAAATATATAATAATTATATTTTTTTTTCTAATTCTTTGGAATATTATTATTCACAGTCCTAATAAAGTAGGATTAGCTGGTATTCCTCAGCCTTTTTGTGATGCAATTAAATTATTTCCTGTTGTATCTAATTATATGTCTTATTATTTTTCTCCTGTATTTCCTCGTGAATTTAATAATTAATTAGATCACCGAATTCGTATTACGCTACAAGTGACCTACAAAATTTATCTGTGTTGAAAATATTTCAATAACCTCTAATATTATTTATCATCCTAGAAATTAATTGGTTTCTTGGATTAAAGAATCACATAAATAATATCTCAATTCACTTTGTTTAAATTCATATGAAAAGAAACACAAAATGAGAAAAAAAGGAAAACCTTGTAAAAAAGGAATAACTTTTTGTTTATTTTTTTTTTGTTTGGCAGAAAAAGTAAAAATCACGAAATGAGGAAAAACAATCTCACAAAATACGGAGTATTAATGTTTGGTGTATTGTTCTTATTATTACGAAACAAATGCATATACATGGTTTGTTTTCTAAGTCTTTATGCTTACTATATAAATGGTCTTGTAATTCATATTATGATGAATAATTATCTGACAGATACTACATTTAAATAGTTGACGATCATAAATCCTTGCATTATTATTCATTTGTCCTTTAGCTAATTTTTCGTGAATTTTGTAATGTTTTTTTATTTTACAAACGCCGGCTATGATCAATTCCAAATTGTTCGCTTACTTCCACAATGTATGTACATATTATGTATATTCTCAATTATTCTTTCAGCGATACGTTTAAAACATTATATTATCCGTTCGCTTCTCCTATAATATCGGATCACTCAGTATAACTTACACACTTTGATTTTATCCTTTAGACCGAGAAGCGATAACTTAAATATATATGTTATTGTTCTTCCTTTCGGGGGAAGAATCACTGAGTTGTGGTTTATATTCAAATAAAGGATATAAAAGTTGTTATGATTTCTTCCTTTCAAATATTATTATTATTACTATTATCAGAGTCTGCTTATGACCCTGAGTTGTTAAAAAAAATCGGTTTAAGGAATTCAAATACAAGAAATCTAATCCACTATTTTGTTTCTCTTATACATTATTATAATTAAATATGTTCTACCATATATTTCATATATATATTCTCAAATATTCAGTTAAACGTGTAACAGGTTCTATACACGACCTTTGTAACTGTTTAACACTTTTTACGATTTCAAGTTTTACTCAGACATGTCTAAGATGACTGAAAAATAAAAATTAACAAGATACGTTTGAAACGTTTGATACGTTTTACATGATCAATTCCAAATTGTTCGCCTACTCCCACCATGTATGTATATATTATGTATATTCTCAATTATTCTTTCAGCGATACGTTTAAAACATTATATTATCCGTTCGCTTTTCCTATAATATCGGATCACTCAGTATAACTTACACACTTTGATTTTATCCTTTAGACCGAGAAGCGATAACTTAAATATATATGTTATTGTTCTTCCTTTCGGGGGAAGAATCACTGAGTTGTGGTTTATATTCAAATAAAGGATATAAAAGTTGTTATGATTTCTTCCTTTCAAATATTATTATTATTACTATTATCAGAGTCTGCTTATGACCCTGAGTTGTTAAAACAAATCGGTTTAAGGAATTCAAATACAAGAAATCTAATCCACTATTTTGTTTCTCTTATACATTATTATAATTAAATATGTTCTACCAGTTAAACGTGTAACAGGCACTAAACACGACCTTTGTAACAGTTTAACAATTTTTACGATTTGAAGTTTTACTCAGACACGTCTAAGATGTCTGAAAAATAAAAATTAACAAGATACGTTTGAAAACTGTTGTGTAAAACAGGCACTATACACGACCTTTGTAATTGTTTAACACTTTTTATGATTTGAAGTTTTACTCAGACACGTCTAAGATGTCTGAAAAATAAAAATTAACAAGATACGTTTGAAACGTTTGATGCGTTTGAAACTATTTTTAAAGAGCCTAATTTCTATCTTCATTAAAATCTCCATCATTATCTCCATCTTCATCACCATATCTGGATGATTCCATATCCACGA
Organism: Pedicia rivosa; assembly: GCA_963082725.1. Classification (NCBI taxonomy): domain Eukaryota; kingdom Metazoa; phylum Arthropoda; class Insecta; order Diptera; family Pediciidae; genus Pedicia; species Pedicia rivosa. Next base: position 5,774,270 of record OY720156.1, on the reverse strand, counting down.
CCTCTTTTTCCTATGACTGGGAAAAAAATAAAAGATCAACAATTTCAATTAAATTTTTAATTTTTGATTTGCCTATTTTGCATATTTTAAATTTGTCGTAGATATTTGTGTGTATAATTTATGTTGAAGAGACACACTTATGACTTTCGCCTTCAAGACGGTCAATAAAATATAAAATAATTAAAAAATTATTTATTTAAAATAACAATAAGTTAAATCTTTCTCCTTCACATTAATTAATTAAATTATTTTTTTTATATTTTGTTGCGTAAACCTGTTGTGTAAAACAGGCACTATACACGACCTTTGTAATTGTTTAACACTTTTTACGATTTCAAGTTTTACTCAGACATGTCTAAGATGACTGAAAAATAAAAATTAACAAGATACGTTTGAAACGTTTGATACGTTTGAAACGTTTGATACGTTTTACATGATCAATTCCAAATTGTTCGCCTACTCCCACCATGTATGTACATATTATGTATATTCTCAATTATTCTTTCAGCGATACGTTTAAAACATTATATTATCCGTTCGCTTCTCCTATAATATCGGATCACTCAGTATAACTTACACACTTTGATTTTATCCTTTAGACCGAGAAGCGATAACTTAAATATATATGTTATTGTTCTTCCTTTCGGGGGAAGAATCACTGAGTTGTGGTTTATATTCAAATAAAGGATATAAAAGTTGTTATGATTTCTTCCTTTCAAATATTATTATTATTACTATTATCAGAGTCTGCTTATGACCCTGAGTTGTTAAAACAAATCGGTTTAAGGAATTCAAATACAAGAAATCTAATCCACTATTTTGTTTCTCTTATACATTATTATAATTAAATATGTTCTACCATATATTTCATATATATATTCTCAAATATTCAGTTAAACGTGTAACAGGTTCTATACACGACCTTTGTAATTGTTTAACACTTTTTATGATTTGAAGTTTTACTCAGACACGTCTAAGATGTCTGAAAAATAAAAATTAACAAGATACGTTTGAAACGTTTGATGCGTTTGAAACTATTTTTAAAGAGCCTAATTTCTATCTTCATTAAAATCTCCATCATTATCTCCATCTTCATCACCATATCTGGATGATTCCATATCCACGACCTCTTTTTCCTAAAAAATGAATTCATTTTTATAGCTTTACTTTGATAAAAAATCTACTATACCAACAGCACAACCCTTAACACCCTTAAACGTTTTTTTAGTAAAACAAGAACGTATAAAATGTTAAAAATTATAAATCTAATGATTTATAGTTCGCAAAAATTAAGAAAAAAAAAAATCAATATATAGTGTAAATTTATACATTTATTCAATTATTCTTTCAATTATTCTTTCAGCGATACGTTTAAAACATTATATTATCCGTTCGCTTTTCCTATAATATCGGATCACTCAGTATAACTTACACACTTTGATTTTATCCTTTAGACCGAGAATAAATGGTAGTGCATCATTTTCAGTAAAATTATATGTTTCATGTTTATTTATTTCCAGTCTTTGGAAATTGCTGATATTTATATTTTGTTGGTTGGATATGTAATTAATCGGCCAATTTGAAGATTTCTGATTTTCAACAGAATTTGTATAACGCGATGTCTGACCATTTCGTGACGATAAATTTATAATATTTTGATGTGAATTCAATTGAGATGAAACATTTGGCATGTGAGATTTATTCATATTATCATTCAGTGGAGAATAGTTATTAGATCGCTAATATTTATATAAATTTTATTTCATTAATTATTTATTATTCTGTATATATTTATAATATATGCTTATAATTTATAAGAAATAATAAATTTATAAATAGATTTATATAACATAATTTTCTTGTAGAAAGTATCAGTTAAACTTATTAACTTATTATTGTTATTGTTCTTCCTTTCGAGGGAAGAATCACTGAGTTGTTATTTTTATTCAAATAAAGGATTTAAAGGTGTTATGATTTCTTCCTTTCGAATATTATTATTTCTCATTAAATTTGTTTAGAAGTCGTGTCAATGAAATTTACATTTACTTACTCCCTGCCATTAGGCTAAATTAATCAGATGATTAATTTTTTTCAATTTAAATTAAAGTTTTTATTTTAAGGAAAAATTGATTGAACTGAAAAACCTTCTATGCCACAACTGAGACTCGAGAACTCAGGACCTTTCACTATCCGGGTGACTTCTCTACCAACTTAGCTACAGTGACAGTCGAAAGTTATCATTTCAATCAATTTTACCTTAATTTTAAATTCATTTTAATTTATTGTGTTAATTTTTTAAATCGTAATTTTTCTATGATGAAGAATTATTTGTTCTAAACCATCTTAGAAATCGATATAACACATTAAATTATTATTTCTATTCTGAGAGTGCGTGTGACTCTGAATCTGAGTCTGATTATTAATGTTTGTTGTATTATTATTTTTATTATTACGAAACAAATGCATTTACATGGTTTAAGTGTCACCCATTTTTCTTTCGGAAATTTTTTTTGATTTAATTAAAAAATATTATTTCTTATAACTCTGAAGATATTTTTAATAATTTTATAAACGGCATATAATTAGCTCTCGTAATCCGGATGATTTATTAAAAAAAACTTGTTAACACAACTAGTGACAAGTATATCTCAAATAATAAGCCAATACAATAAATAGAATTCAATCAGAAAATACATTAAATGATCTTACAGACAACTTACATAGGATTGCTAAAATAGACCAAAAAATCATTCTTGATGAATCATTTAATCCCGAAGATAGAAAATCAATTTTACATCTTTGTAACAAATATATTGATCTTTTCTTCTTCGGGATTTCTTTACACATAAAAGGTCATTACATAAAATTAAAATAAAAAATTTTCAATAAAAAAAGGCTAATATAAAAGATTAATCTAATAACTTAAAAGTAATCATATATGAAAATTGTATTTTTTTGTCTCTATTTTAACATGAATACAAAAAAAAATGTCAATAAAAAAAATCTGTTTAATAAAAAAAAAGGAATAATTATTTATTGTAATATAAAAATAAAAATAAAAATAAATTCTTGTCTAAATTAATGTACAATAAGAACTAATTTGAAATGAATATCAGTATACAGAGATTTCACTAATATTGTAAGAAATTGTAAGTTAACGATATTCTATATGAAAGATAAAAGTAACAGATATAAATACAAATTTATATTTAACATAAAATAACGTAACGAATAACGTTACGAGATACTTTCTTTATTCTGGTATCTAATTTTTTAAGACTTAATTTTAATTATTTCATTTATTTATTAACTCTGTCAGAATATTTACGTTCTAATTAAAAAGTTAAGTAAAATAAATTAAAATAAAATTCACAACAACAAAATAAAAATGTTAAAAAAAATACTAAAATTTGTTTGAAATCAAAAATTATGTAAAAAGGGTTAAGCAATTAATAAACACAAGTCAGGTTAAAATACTTGAATCTAAAAAAATTATAATTAATGAATTTTAATTAGTAAAAATTTCAAACTGTGAAAGTTAAAATCGTATATGGTTTAGCCATTGTGTCTGAATTACGATAAATATGCGAGTGCGTGTCGCCATTCACCTTACTCAGTTAATCGCGATCACTCACTCACACACACTCGCTCTCAACATCTTCATCACTCACATATTTATCGTAATCCAGTCTCAATATATACCTTAAATATATGTTATGTAATTGTTCAATTTAACACTTTTAATTTTATTCAAATGTAAGAAAACATTACAATTATGTTAAATATCTTTCATGAATTTGCATTTTAATTGGAAACTGTTACCGATTTCGGTAGCTAATTGCATTCATGAATTATAATAACCTACGACAATTAATCCACTTATTGTAAGTATTTTTAAGTTTAATAATTTTTGTAAATTGTAATTGTGAATAATAAGAACAAAAATAAATTAAAAAAATTGTTTAATAATTTTTTTTTCACTTTAATTTTTTTCTATTGAAAACCAACCCATTTCCACTCCAGTTTCTCACATTCCTCTCGTTCTTGTAATGTTGCTATTTTTCAGAAAAGTGTTATTCTGTGTTTTTGTTTTTATTTCTTTAGAATGTTTCCTGTTTTTTCGAAGTGAATTTTTTTAACTTCAGTCAAAATGTAAGTACATAATTTTTTTTTGTTCTCTTTTTTACTAAAATTATTTTGGAATATTTTGTGAGAAAAAGGTAAGCTTCTGTTGTGGTTTCTAAATTATAAAATGCAACAACAACAAACTATTGAAGATCAAAATGAAATAAATGTGAAAAATTCGGAATGAATTGGAACTCCAACAAATAGTAGAAATCAATACAAATCAATTTTTCTACAACTCTGAGATGTGATCTAAACCCACCAATCTATTAAATACCATCAATTATTATTAATTGTCAAAGTCGACGAATTCTTATACTTTATTTGATTATCGATTTTTCATTTTTTCACCCTAATAAATCAAAAAAATTTGTAAATATTGATGAATTTTGCTGAAATTTTTGCTGCAGGACTATTTAATGGTCCCCTAAAGGGCTGCATTCAAACTTACTTAAAAATGAAATTTTAAAAAAACATTTTCTTATATTTATTCTAAGTACTTTTCGAGAACTATGTTCCCATCATAAGAACATTAAATTTTAAACTAAATATAATATTACAAATATTCCTTATTTATATCAAAAATTCAAGTGCTTATGGTTTTCCCAGTTTTATTATTAGTGAGGGAAAAAATTAAAATAAGTAAAAAAATTTAAATTAAATAAAAAGGAAGACAAGAAAGAGGATTTACAACATTCTTAATTATAAAGGAGCGAACCGGATAATTTAGTTTTGCAATTAAAAATTAAAAATAATACACAGGTATGAAATAATTTAACAATGAAATAATAATACCTGAGGAAAAAATGGGTAGGTAGTAATGTTGCCCATATTTTAGGAACCGGCCACAAAATCACTTCAAATAATCTTAAATTAATAAAAGAAGTAACGGAACAAAAACAATTAGACGCTTGGGAATCAATTCACATACAAAAAACTAGAACAAATAAAACAATCTTAAACTCGGACTTAGGCACAACAAATTCTATTTTGACCAAACTACGAACAAAACATTACATTAAGACAATACCGAACAACCACTTACCCTAAGGACTGCATTAAAAAATTTTCATGAATTCATTAAAAAGAAGTGGAAAAATCGATGGTTTTTTGCTCATAACTTTATGTGTTTTTTTTTCTTAATAAAACAATAAAGAAAAAAATGAATCAAAACTGTATTAATTATATAATAGAATAGAATCCTTTCAATTATATTGAATTATTAACAGCATAGTGCTTAGTGCTGTTGGCTGAATTTAACTAAAATTCTATCAACAATGTACAGGGCCATCAACATCAATCAAAGTTTGATGGATCAAAACTGAATTTTTTCAATAAATCTTTAAAAAAATAGATCATAAATATATCACTAACTATAGGGATGCATGTGATGTTGTGGTGTAGTTGGTTTTTTCAGGAAAGTGGATATATGATAGTTTTGGGTTCAAACCTCCATTTCTACTTTTTAAGCAGGGTTGAAGGAACAATACTGAATTTTTTCAATAAATCTTTCAAAAATATATCACCAACTAAAAAGATTTCATATGATGTTGTGGTGTAGATGGTTTGGTCCGGACTGTAAATGTTTGAAGTGCTTGGGTTCTAACCTCCATTTCTGTTGAAGTTTTTTTTTTTCGAATTAGAAATTTTTAATTTACTTCCTCAGATTCATGTTCGCCTGTTACAGAAATTCTGAAAAATTTTAATTTTTAGTCGAAAAATTGATATTAGAAAGAGACAACTATATTATACTTTCTTATACTTTCTCTTTCTTTCATTTTTTTTAAGGGTCCGAGGAGATAAAAAAAAATTATTTTTTTAAACAAATTTAAAAAAATACTGCATGAAGGTCAAGATTTATCAGATCGTATATATTTTATAGAATTAATTGCACTAATTATTATCAGATTTTTCCAATTATCGATCATTTAAATTTCCTTCATTTAATTGCTCTATTTATTATCAGATTTATCTAATTATCGAAAAATAAACAATTAAAAAATTCTTACTGCAGATCCAAGATTTGAACCCAAGACTTTCATTATATAACCCTCACCCATAAATGCACTACGCTATCAGATCATATAATTTTCCTTTTTTAATTGCTCTATTTATTATCAGATTTTTCCAATTATCGAAAAATAAATATTTAAACAAATTCTGTTGAATTTTATTATTTTTATTGTAACCAGGCTAATGTAACCCGACTAAATTTTTTTATTTTTATTTTTCTTAATTGCTACATTTCGATTTTGAAATATGTTCCTTTAGGAAACCATTAAATAGTCTTGCAGCCAAAATTTCATGACAATCAATTAATATTTACTATTTTTAATTAATTTTTTAATGTGTATGGTAAAAATTGTACTTTGAATTCTGTTTCTGAGAAATTTTTTTCTCCAAATTTATTTGTAGAGTATAATTTTGTTGACAATGAATTTTTGATTTTTTGTTACTTTCGATACATCGAGTTGCACATTTCATTTACTCGATTTACTTGATTTTTAAAGACGAAAAAATCGATACATCGCTGAAAAATCGATCGCAATATAAATGTGTTTTTTTTAAACTGTTTTTGTTAAAAAAAATTTTTTAAAAATATGCATTTATACATAAAATAAAATATCAATTGTATAACATGAAATTATTTTATTTTTGGTAGAAGTAACAAATATACAGGTGAAAATAAATTTTTCGAAACATCGAAAATCGGGAAATTAACATCTATCCTCGATGTTATCGTTTGCCAAAAATTCGATGTTAGATTTTACATTGATGAGAAGTTGGCTGATAATGAACAGATACACTGACGTCTAACATGACTATCGCTAATATGATTATTTGTTTTTACGTTTCACAACATCACTAAAAGTAATAAGAGTTCTTTTCGTCATTTAGTGTTTGAAATTTTTTTTGTTTAAATTTGTTAACAATGATGAGCAAAAATGATAATGATGAAGGAGATGCTTTTGGAAATACCAGGTATTAAACTCATAATTCTGTAATTTACAAAATCAATAATATTTTTTTAATTACAGAGGGAATGCTAATCGTCTTCAAGCTGTCATGCCTGTTGATAGATATGCCACAGAATATAATATGTCTCATCCAAAAAGAGGATATGCAATTATATTGAATAATGAAAATTTTGACATACCATCATTAAAAAGTAGAACTGGAACAAATGTTGATTCTATTAATTTATATGATACACTTAAAAATCTTAATTTCGATGTTAGAATACATAAAGATTCAACATTACGAGAAATTCAACAGTTGATTTTTGAGAGTAAGAACACAAAAGTTAAATTGTAATTGAAAACGATTTTTTAATAAATTTTATTTGATTTTAAATATAGTTTCCAACGAAGATCATTCCAATCATGATTGCCTTTTAATAGCAATATTATCACATGGTGAATTGGGATACATTTATGCGAAGGATGCACATTACAAATTAGATACTATTTGGAGTAATTTCACTGCTAATAAGTGCCCATCATTGGCTGGAAAACCAAAGATTTTTTTTATACAAGCATGTCAGGGGGATCAATTAGATAGAGGTATAGAACTTATATCAAAAACAGAAACAGATTCAGGTGGATCAACAATGAATTATAAAATTCCAATTCATGCAGATTTTTTAATAGCATACTCAACAATACCTGGTTTTTATTCATGGCGTAATACTACGAAGGGTTCATGGTTTATGCAAGCATTATGTCAAGAATTAAATCAACATGGTAAAAAGTATGATATATTAACGTTATTAACATTTGTTTGCCAAAGAGTTGCCTTAGATTTTGAATCAAATACTCCAGACTGCCCTGTTATGCATGAACAAAAACAAATACCATGTATTACTACAATGCTAACAAGATTACTTAAATTTAATGATAAATAATTCAAAGGATTGATTGCAATCTACAATAGAAAAATTAAACACATATAAACATGATCTTAATATTTCCCCAAAATATATTAGTAACAACTTAAATAAAATTTTTTAAATAAATATTAAACAGCAATTAGTTTTATTTTTCTGAAATTTTTGGTTTATACATTATTATATTTGAAGTAAATTTCAAAAGTTTTCTTAATTTAAGGAAAAAATTTAATTATGTTTTTTTCTATATTATTTATTTATCAGCTGCCTTAGTTCTTATTTATCAGCTGCCTTATTTCTTATTTATCAGCTGCCTTAAACATCGAATTCTTATTTTGGGTTATAAAACTCTACATATGTAGAGATTAATGTATTTCACAACCTTATTTAATTTTTGACATAGGTAACACCGTTCTCAGTTTAGTGTCTAAAGCGTGTCGAGTGAGGTGAGAATTTTTCTATATTTTCTTAATTATGTTAAATCCATTAAATAAAGTTTTAAATTTGTGTTTTTCGAATATTAACAGAATTAAAGTTGGTCTGCAGCTATCACGACAAGACAGTTTCTATAGTAATTATATAACAACAACGCGATCACAGAATTACATTAGCAGCACATTAAAAATGTAAGTTGATTTTTTTTTCCTTTGTTTCTAATTTTCAACAACTCGTAAAAGTGTAAAATGATTTTAATTAAAAGTTAATTGTTAAAGTATCATTATTTATGTTGTTAACAATGTTTTCGTCGTATTATTATTTAATTGTATGATAAAATATTGATTAAATAATGAAATTATATTTAGAACGCAGTTTTTTTGGTCGACACGTGGTTCTCGAACTATTGAATCATAATTTACCATTTTGTTTTTTTTTTCATGCTTTTGCTGTCAACTAAATTTGATAACTTTTATTTCTATTTACTATTTTTGGGTTTCTTGTATTTATATTTATTGTTTTTATATTTATAATTATTTAATTTAAAAAAAAAAAAAATTTCAGGTCTTTTCATAATAAAAGCAATGGATATCGTGGTGGCAATGGCGGATACGGTGGGGGCGGAGGAGGAGGCGGTGGAAGTCGGGGGTTTAATCGTGGCGGTGGGAATAACGGAGGTGGACGACAACAACATAATGCTGTTTTACCAGAAATAAATTGGAGCCAAGTTGAATTAACACCATTCAAAAAAGATTTCTATTTACCAAACAAAACAAATAAATCTCGCACACCACACTTAGTTGAACAATATAGGACCGAAAATGAAATAACTGTACGTGGTCCAGCACCAAATCCAATTCAAAATTTTGAAGAAATAAACTTTCCTGATTATGTATCTAATGAAATACAAAATCAAGGTTTTAAAGAGCCAACACCAATTCAAGCACAAAGTTGGCCAATCGCATTAAGTGGTGATAATATTGTTGGTATCGCACAAACTGGTTCAGGTAAAACGTTAGCTTATATTTTACCAGCTATTGTTCATATAAATAATCAACCACCACTTAAAAGAAACGATGGGCCCATTGCATTAGTACTTGCACCAACACGTGAATTAGCACAACAAATACAACAAGTTGCAACAGATTTTGGTTCATCATCCTACACAAGAAATACTTGTGTTTTTGGTGGTGCGCCTAAGGGAGGACAAGCACGTGATTTAGAACGGGGTGTTGAAATTGTTATTGCAACACCAGGACGCTTAATTGATTTTCTTGAGTCTGGCAAAACAAATTTAAAACGTTGTACATATTTAGTATTGGATGAAGCTGATCGAATGTTGGATATGGGTTTTGAACCACAAATAAGGAAAATATTACAACAGATACGTCCAGATCGTCAAACATTGATGTGGAGTGCAACATGGCCAAAGGAAGTTTGTGCGTTGGCTGAAGATTTTCTGGGTGATTATATTCAAGTTAATATTGGTTCCCTTGAATTATCCGCTAATCATAATATACTACAAATTGTGGAAATTTGTAAAGAAAATCAGAAAAGTGATAAGTAGGTTTTACTATAATAATAATTGTTATTTTTAAAATAAAATTAACTTATTTTTATTTATTTTTTGTTTTAGATTGGAAAATTTATTACAAGAAATTTCAGTTGATAATGCAAAAATTATTATTTTTGTTGAAACTAGACGAAAAGTAGAAAGTATAACCCGTTTTATACGTTCATTTGGCTTAAACGTTGTTTGTATGCATGGTGATAAATCTCAATCGGAGCGTGATTATGTTTTGAGAGAATTTCGAAACGGTAAATGTAATATATTAGTAGCTACAGATGTTGCTGCAAGAGGTTTAGACGTTGATGGAATTAAATATGTAATCAATTATGATTATCCACAATCATCAGAAGATTATGTACATAGAATTGGACGTACTGGTCGTTCGTCGGCATCTGGTACATCATATGCATTTTTCACTGACAATAATCAAAAGCAGGCTAAAGATTTAGTGTCTGTATTACAAGAAGCTAATCAGGTAAAAATGATTTTATTTGCAGTAAGAATTTTTTTTATACTTTACTTTTTCTTTTTTTTTTATTTAAAAGGAAATCAATCCAGAACTACTAAAAATGGCAAGACAATTTCCCGGCGGTGGACACAATCGTTACCGTAATACTGGTACATTCAAACGTGGTGGAAATTCATTTTCAAATGATAGACGTGGTGGAGGAGGTGGCGGCGGCGGTGGATTCGGAGGCGGTTTTAATAATAAATTCAATAAATTCGGTAATAAACCTCAATCTCAACCACAAACACAAAATTCCAAAATAAGATTTGATTAAAAAAATATGAATGATAAAAAATCGTAACAAAAAAACTTAGTTGATTAATGAGATTTATTATTTAAATTTAAATATTAAAAAAAAAATTACAAAAAAAAACAAAAACAAAATGCCGAATAAATTAAAAGATATTACTTTTTATTTATTCTTTCTTACAAAATGAAAAATCTACCAATTATGAATTATTAAAACACGTTGTCTCTATTTTTTTACTAAATTTATTTTGGATATAAGTTTTAAATAGATTGAATAATTTGAAATAAAAAGAGCAATTAAAAGAATTTCGGTAGACATAGCAAGGAGAGAGAGACGAAAAAATAAGATGACGATACATCTTTATTTTTCTTCCTTGTTTTTCATTTAATTTTTTTTTATATTCAGTATTTATGTATTTATCCATCGCATATTGTGTATAACCGCGTCTTTATTTAAACTAAATTAAAACTATGTATTTGAAAATATGAATTTGAAATAAAAAAAAAACATTTCTTTTTGTAATGAAAAAAAAACATTTTTTATTTTTTATTTTTAATGTGACCAAACCGAGTTTTTATTACGTTTATCTATTAAAAAAATAAAGATTTTTTTCACAATTCCACTTTAAAAATTTACTTTTTTTTATAATTAAATAATATTTAATCAGTTAAAACATGTCAAGGTTAAAAATAAATAAAAACTTTCTTTTATATTTTTTTATATTTACACAATCATAATCATAGTAATGCAATAATGCAGATAATATAAATCTTACAAACAATTTTATATTAAAAAAAATTTTAATTGAATTATAAAATTATAAATTAAAGAAAATAAATAAATATGCTTGAATGTTATCTATTAAATTAGAATATTATGCGATAACAGATATTAAATTTTGTAATCACCGATAATTTCTAATGCTGTATTTAGTCGTCTTCTTTCCGATTTGTTCAAAAACGTAACATTCGATTTTCTTTTTCTTTTCGGTTCTATATAGAAAAAAATATTTGTTCGCTTTTCATTGAACTCTGCGTTATTTGAAACAAATATTTACACAAATAAAATATTTTCGTAGTTAATCCAATTATAAATTACTTTTCCTTTACCAATTTAGATCAAGTCTCAAACCATGGGGGTTTGTAGTTTTCTCTCTGTTTATAATTTTCAAAGGTAAACAATTTTAAAAATGAGAATCATTGTATACATAAATATGAATACTAGATGTTTTTTTTAGAAATAGTAGTGCAGCCCAAACATTTCTAATTCATGATTATTCATATTATATATTTTTGTAATTGTTAAGTGTACCAAAAGAATATAACCAATAATAACTTGTTCCAATTCTGAAACTGAATGCCAAAAAAAAAAACCACATCTATTAACATAACATATCAATTTTTTGTACAAATTACAACAGATTTCCTCTATATAATTGCAAGAAGCATTTGAATTCTAATTATAAATCAAAAAAAAAAAAGAAATCTTAATTTGAACGTTATTTTTTTTTTTTTACTTCTTGACAAACACAATTTAATATATGAAAAAGTAATTGACAACAAAAGTAGAACTATTTTAATTTTTTTTTTACATATATTGTGTTCTGCACAATGTTATCGCATCAAAAATATTGAAAAGAAAACATTAAAAAATAAATGAAAAATCCTCACAGAATATATTTGTAACATATTTTTGATAAAAGCTTTAATAAATTATTAAAAAGCCTTTTACAAATTTTTTAACAACAGTTTTTCTTTTCACAACATTGAAATTGTAAAATAGTTTAAACTAAATTATAATAATTACATATATTATTTGTATTAACAATTATTTAATTAAATAATTACTTTTTTTTTTTTTTAAAACTATTACTGTATTTTTTATTTTCTTTTTCTATTTTAATGAAATAATGATCTTTTATTTTCTTGTTTTTTTTTTGATAAATCAATTCTGTTAAATAATGAATTTTTGTGTTTTTTCAAGCATAATTAATTATTTTATGTATTTTATTGGGAAATTTATCAATCTTTAAAATCAAATAACATTAATCATATAGTCGTATTTAGATGCACACCAAAAGACTCTATGATATCTCATAATCACCTTCATTGCGTTAAAAATAATTGAATAAGAAAAAAAAAAAAACTAATAAAGCAAATAAAGATTTTGTCAATTTTAAATTTTCTATTAACTGAAGTAGAAGAATTCCAGTTAAAAAGATTTTGTGCATTGGTCTGTCTTAATTTTAACGCATTTTTAGAATTTTCTTTACCTAAAAATTTTAAACAAATCAAAATATTATCATAAACAACAAATCATCTGTAGCGCTATATTTAATTTGTATAACGAAATCAATTAAATTATTTGTTAAACTAAAACATAATTATAATTGGCTTCAACAGTATTTAGTTTAATTAATTTGAAAATATTAAAAATTAATGATTTGTTTTAACAAAAAAAATAATACATATAATCAATGATATTTTAATAAACATGAGAGAGTAAAAAATATATAAATTTAAATTTTAAATGAATTGCAAAAACAAAATAATTATGTTCTAGTTTTTAGTTATACAAAAGAGTTAGCAACTACTTCGTATTTTTCAATAATTTGTCAAGATTTCAATTATTAATTTCTATTAAAAAAAAAAAAATAATCCAATTTATTACAATAAAAAAAAAATAATAAAATAATTTAAATACATTTTTTAAAAATATTCTCTTTAAAAAAATTTTTTTTTCGTTATCATCATCATTAAATAAGCATAAACTATTTTTATAAATTTTCTTCATTTTAATTTTAATTATTCTTATGTATTTTCATTTCAAATTTTCAAAATAATTTATATGATTAAAATTGTTTTAAAACAAATAAATAAAATATCACAAAAATATTCAAGTTTAACGAAACAATTTTCGTCATAAATTTAATTCATAATGGACATTTTAAGAAATTCTTAAATAAAGAAAATGATTTTTATTCATTCGTTTACTAAAAACTAAAAAGTGCGTGATATAATTTAAGATTTTTTATAAATGTAAATAAAACAAGAAAAAAAATAGATACATTTGAAACAATATAACAGATTATATTAATAAATTCAAAAATTCGAAATGAAAATTTTACCCATACTTTTAATAATCGGGACAAAAGTGTTTTTTTTTTTTTTTTTAATTTATTCACATTCTCATTTTCTTATAAAAGTTATTGTATATTTTCTTTTTTTTGATAATTTTTAACAGAGATAAATGTAATAAATATATTATTTTTTTTTTTTTAAATATTATAAAATTTAACAATATTGAATAAAATGAAAATTTGTAACAGTTAATATTATTTAGAAGTGAATTCAATAAATTAATTGTAATACGTCATATAAATAATTTTGGTTAATTCTTTTTAAATTTTTATCATTTTTAAAACAAAAATATTTTCCTTTGCTGTTACCAAATTTCCAAAGTAAATAAATAGTTCATAATTTTAAAATATAAATTAAAATCTTTTGTCACGATTATATTCTATAAAGATTGATGTAAAATTTTTAAAGGTTTATATTGGTTTAATATTTTAGTTCTGCACTATTAACAAACATAAGCGCTAGCTTATGAAATTTGACATTTGCAGGGGCACTTTATCTTTATTTATTTTATTTTTGCCCTAGTTTCTAATTTTTATATTATAAATTTTATTATTTATAAATATACAAATCAAATATTAATTTTTTAAATACATTTACGATGATGAATATTTTTTATTATCCAACATAAAAACTGATACTGTATTTTCAACAAAACCAGCAGCTAAACTAACTTTATATGGGTGAAATGACAAACACGACGTTTGTCCCATTCTAGGTCCCATAAAACCTTCATGACTTCTAACTTGACTCAATTGTTGTCCATCTAAACTATAAACAGTTAATCCTTGTCCCCCACTGAAAAAATAAATTTTAAAATAGTGTATTTAAATTATTGTAGACATGATGTCCAAAGTTGACCGAATTTCAAAACCAATATGTATTTTTGAAAAAAAAATATTAAAAGGGCTCAATAAAATATACAAATATATTAGTTTTTATAGTACTTGAATGATTCGTCGTGATTGGAACATGCTACTAGTCATGTCACTTCGTCAGGAGAAACTTGAGTTTTTTGTTTTGATTTTATTTCTCTTAAAATAACACTTACCAAACCATCACATCCGCAATTGTATGAACAGTCATTGCTGTCACATCACTACCAACTTGCCAATTTTGAATTGAGGAATTTTTACGTATATCAAAAAGTCTTACACTCCCTTGAACACTAAAAAAAAAAAAACATTTTTAAAAAATTCATAAATAAGTTATAATTTTTTACCATCCAGACACAAGACTTTCACAATCATTTCTCATACAAGCTGTTAATATAGCACCAGAATGTTCACGATAAGTCATTATTCTAGCATCTTGTGGTGATAATCTCTTATCAAATATTCTAACACTCCCATCTCCACAACCAGCTGCTATTAAACCATTTGGAGATACGGATAATACACGTACTGAAGAATCAGAACCAATTTGTAATTCACCTATTTTTAATTCTTTTTCTGCATCCCATAACCGTAATATTCTAGCGTCACCGCCAGCAATTAATAGCTGGGACCTTTGATACCATGCTGTTGCCATATTGGTAACATTCCGAGAATATTTATTCGTTATTTTATTAACAGTAAATTCAACCCGATCAGCTAATGCTATCCATGCTGTTACAAATATTGGTTCTTCTGTTGGTGTTTTTGGTTGTCGCCATAATCTAACATAACCATCTTCATAACCGACTAATACTAAACTATAGCTATGTGCATTTATAAATTCTAATGAACTAACACGTGATTGATAGTTATTATAACTATTTATAGTTGAAAATGGTAAATTAAATTTTTTATATTGATTATCGACTGGTACATATGAATATATATAATTGCTCCAGTCACGTATCATTACTTTATCACGATATGCAACAGCAATTTGTGATTCATATGGATGTAATTTAACAATACATGGAGTTGATTGTGTACGTCCACACCATGTTTGATTATCAATACGACCAAATATAACTCGACGATATTGTTCTACAAGAAAAACGTATGATTGAAAGAAAAAATATTAATCATAAATAAAAATTATTATAGTAAAAATTTACCTTTAGCATCATTTCTCAGTTGTGCATTCCTTTTATATTTTTCAATTTTTTCTAAATATTCAATTGAATCTTTATCACATTTATTTTCGTCATCTGTTTTAGATGGGCGCGCAAATTGACTAACAGACCATGGAAAATAATTTGTGGTTACAATTGATTTCATTGGTGTTTGTTGCTCACTTGTATTATTTATTAATAACTTATCATTATTATCTGATATTAACTTATTAATTGGTGTTGATGTTGTTCCGGATAAGGAATTTGTTATAATTGGTGTTGAACTTCGTATTATACGTGTTTGTATTGGATGGGTTAATGGTGAACCACGTGATGAATTTGTAGTTGTAGTTGTAGTAGTAGTAGTAG
This sequence comes from Pedicia rivosa, assembly GCA_963082725.1. Classification (NCBI taxonomy): domain Eukaryota; kingdom Metazoa; phylum Arthropoda; class Insecta; order Diptera; family Pediciidae; genus Pedicia; species Pedicia rivosa. The sequence goes on along the minus strand of OY720156.1, from coordinate 5,757,946 downwards.
TTGTTGTTGTTGTAAAAATAGTTTTACCTTGATGCACTGGTATATGATTAATTTGTTGTTGTGTTGGAATTGAGGTTTGTTGCATTGGTATTGTTTGTACTGTATTTGAAGTATTACTATTATTAGCACTGGTTGGCGTAGATATTGTTGAATTCATTTGTTGCTGATGTTTTGGTGGTGATTCACCCAAATAATTTGTTCGTGTATTAGGACTTGGTGGTAAACTTAAACTTGATTTTTCCGACATCGCTTCTTTCGCAATCTTAAAATCAACCGCCTGTAAATTCCATGAAATTACAAATTAAAATTAAAAATAATAATCATTTTTCATATTTTTTGTTAAAATGTTATTGGTAATTTATGCTGTATTAATTTAAAGCAAACTCCTGGAAAATCTTCAATAAAATATTATAGGAACACAAATTTTTATTCAACAATAAATGTTATGGTTATTAACAAATTAAACAAGAATATTCCTAAATTAATTTCAAATGTTTTAAAATTTATCATTCATATTTATATTATTCAATTTGTTAATTATTACTAAACTCTCATGCAGCGCTGTCGAGTTTTGCGTAACTACTTTACCAAAAATTGACAGCATTAAATCAAAATAACATTTTAAAGAAAAACATTTAATCATTCTAGTTTATAATTTAATTAAATTACCTGATTTTGTACATGCTCAATAATTTTTAATGCCATTTTAGCAACACCTGGATGTGGATCATTTGCTAATTGGTTTAAGCCAATCCATATTCGCATATATATAGAACCAAAACCTATTGTTGTTGTAAAATTACTTATTAATGCTGTACTCATATTTACAATAGAACTTGAACTTGATACACGTTTCATATTTATATTACGTTCTAAACTATGGGTATGTTGATGATGATGATTAGAAGGTGTACCAATTGTTGATGAACCTGTTAAACCAGCTATTCTTGGTTCTTGTAAAAATACAGACACGAATTGATTTTCAAATAATATAACCTTGATTGAAATGAGAAAAAAAATAATTAGATTAAGTAAAAATAAATGTTTTTGTAGTTAAATCCGTTAAAAGATGTTAATGACAATCTATGCTAATAATTTTTTTTAAATAGTTAAAGTATTTCTACAAATTATTCAACATTAATAAATAATACTTAAATTGTGTTTCGAAAACATAATAATAAAATCTATATCAAGGTGCAATTTTTAGTAAAAACTCTTTTAACAAATTTAGTATTGTTTTTAGTATAATAAACTAACTAACCATCCACTGTAATGCTGCATTTAATTCCATTCTAACAAGTGGGCTCATATCATTTGAAACAGTTGCCCATAATGTCATTGCAATTGAACGATCAATATTATTAGCATGTTCAGAACGCTGTGTTACGGAACTTATAAATGTACCTAATGCAAATACAGCTCCAGCACGAACTTCTGGTACAGGATCTTTTAATAAGTGATATAGTTTTTCATGTGCTAAATCTCTTACACCACTCCAACGAGCTTTATCATAATTTTGCCATAATTGACCTAAACATATTGCTAGCCATTGACGTAATTTCCAATTACAATCATTTATTTGTTCGAGGCATATTGAAACCAATGAACCTTGTAATGCATTTGCTTGTCCAAGAGGAAAATTATGTACAATACATGCCAATACAAATGCTGATAATGTACGATATTCTGCCTATTTTTTTTTAATGAAAAGAAAAAAAAGTTTTTAATTCAAAAAATAATATTTTTAATTTTATAAATCATAAAAATTTGTACTGAAAAATATTCCAACATTGTAAAAATGATTCCAAAGTTTACCAAAATTCCCATAATTTCAATTCGCCTTCCTTAAAAAAAAAATATTATATAAACTCTCATGGGATTAAATTTTTTGATGTCCTATAATTAAAATAAAAATTCTCAAAAATATTAAGATTAAAATATAATTTATTGTGTTAACATGTATTTAGTTGTTTAAATGTGTACTTTAATAAGTAACTAACCGTTATAGTATGATCCTGTAATACAGATAAAAAATATTTGTGCCCTTGATCACGTATTAAATCTACTTGACATGTCTGTTAAAAAAAATCATTATAAAAATAAATAATTAAGATTTTTCAGATTATTTTTTTTTTACACTTACACAATCAACTGCTAATATTTTGGCCCATATAAATACAAGTAATGGCCGTAATTCACGTGCAGAACTTTGTAATAATTTTAAAACATAGGGAAAGATACCAACACTAAGTGCTAAATTGACAGCCCATGGTCCCATATCGACGAATTTAGCTAATAATTCTAAGGCACGTAATCTGTGAACCTATTTAAAAAAAAAAATAAATTTAATAAAATAATTTTATAAATCAAACGTTAGAAATTAAATAAATAATTACTTGTGATAATAAAACTTGTAATACAATTGGTAATTGTTCTGGTGGATCACGTTCTTCAGTACCACGTTCTAACCATACTTGAAATGCTGTTAATTGTTCTTCAAAAAATGGCAAATTTTGGAATGGTACACCTTTTTCTAATATATCTGGTAATTGTGATAATGCTAAATCAAGAGCTAAATCCCATGCTGTCCACATTGGATGACGATAACCTTGTGGTAATGATGGACTTGATACAGGTGTACAATCATAAGAACGTAATATACGTTCAGCTAATAAAAAATTACGAAATAAACTAGCTACTAATAAATCTTGACGAAATAATTTTTGAAATAACTCGCGAGACAATGTGTTCCATGCAATTGTATCTGTTATTGCTGTAAATATCCAATTAAGTTCGCCTAACATTGTTCTTCTATCATTTAATTGCCCTGGTATTCTAAATACAGAAATAGGTGTAAATAAAATGAAGAATAAGTCTTTAAATAGCACTTACTTTTCAATTAATTCATAAGATACTTGTGGCACAAGTCTTGATGTTGCTTGCAATGTATACCATTTAAGTGCAATTTTAAGTGGTGTTGTTAAACAAGATGTAAATAAATCAGCTGGTAATTGGGGATTCATTGGTAAAATTTGGTTAGCTGCACATGCAGCCAATTGTATACAGTTTTTAAAAGTCGTTGTTTGTATATTATTTTGATTTGATGGGGAATTACGATTATTTGATGTTATTGATATTTGCTCTATTTCACGTTCATGTTGATCAGCAAATGTATTAAAAGAATTAACAATTATACCTGCATTTGAACAATCATATACATATATGGATGGTGCACCCATCCATGTTTGCAAATCATATATTGATAACGGAATATATTGTGTATAAGTCTGAAAACAAAACGAAAAACTAAGTTAATGATATAAAACATTATAACAAGTTTTAAGATCATCTAATGAACATATAAAACGGTTATAAAACCAAAGTAAAGCATTTGATAAAGTGCAAAGTGTTACTGTGTTGAACTCAATATTTATTTAATATTTACCCTATTGAATACCCAAACTTCACCATTTATGGTTGGTCTTGGTACTCCATGCCCATTATAATGAAACAGAACACGTTCTTCTTTGGCATTACGTCTTAATGATGTACATAATTTTTTCACATCCTCAACAGTTGGATCTAAAAATTGTTTATACCGTGCTCGGGGTTGCCATCTTTCATATTGTTTTTGTAAATTAGATCCAATCAATTCTAATGCTTTTTGTGGTGATACCGACAAAGGATCTAAAAACACATTAGAAGAACAAAAACATTTCTTTCTTGTTTATTGATTTTTATGTGGAAAATACTAACCAATCCAACATTCTAATCGTGCACATGGTTGTATTTTAACAATATCTGGTGGATCCACACCAACATTTAAGCAAAGGACAAGTGCAACACTCACTGTTTTCATCTGAAATCATATAAAATAAAATAATGGTAAAAATATTAAAAAAAAAAAAATTGAAAATAATCACCCTATCTTTCATACGCCATGATTGATTTATACAATTTACACCTTCAATTACTTGTGTATGCCTTTTTTTATTAAAGCTTATGGGCAAATAAGGATCTTCATCTTCATCATATTTTTCAGAGAATTCAATCATTTCAAGAAAAAAATGTATGATAATTAATATTATTATTTTTAAAAAAAAATTAACCCTAAATCTTTTCAATTTATTTTACAATAGTATTTATTTAAGATTTTAATTCATTTTCCTGAATTAAATGCTTTAGTTTTTTCACGATAACACAAAACACGCACTTTTTTTGACTTTGACTTCTATAGTCAAGAGTCGATTTTAATATTTGATAAAAAAAAAAGAAGGTTGGTAGCCGTGAAATTATCTATTTGGTTGGTTGGTAGTAAAAAATGAAACATATTAAATAAAATTAGTCACAGATGACGCTCTTTAACAAAATTTTCAAAAATTAGAAAATTTATTTAATAACTGTACAATTCTAAAACACATTTACTAAATATTTTTAATTTCTTTTCTCAAATTATTATTATTAAATATATTATTTATTATGTTACAAAAATGTTGTAAATAGTGTTATAATTTTTAATTATTTCGAAATTATCCGTTGAAAATTAAAAGGATGAAAAAGAGAAAAAATGTGTTCGCATTTATAATCGATTTTTTATTTTGTTAAATGAAAAATCTATAAACATGCGCATTTCCCATTATTTTCCATATTTTGACATTTTATTTTGAAATTTTCTTACGTAAAGTATTGATAATATGATTTTGCAAAAGTTTTTCATACGAATTTAATTTTTTTATTAATTGATATAAATTTTAATAAATGTTTAAATGTATAAAATGAAGAGTGTAAATGTGTGTTTGTGTATAAAAAGGAAAATTATATATATTTTAGAATAATCAAATAGTTAAAACTAATAAAAGAATTGGTAAAATGTTAGGACGTAAACAGAGTTTAAAGGGTGAACCAGTTTTAGCTGACTATGGTCCAGAAGAATCTCTTAATGAGAGTGCAGATATTGAATGGGTGAACAAGGTGTGATTTTTTTCATATGATTACAAATATTTGTTCAATATTTAATTACAATGAATTGGAATTTTTTTTTTGTTAATAATTTAATTAGTTTCCACAATGATTATAAAAATGTCATCCTTTTATTAAAGTAATTTTACCATTTTCCTTTTTTTTTTATCTATAGTTATGGGTAAGACGTTTAATGCGGCTTTGTGCCTTGATATCATTAACATCTGTATCATTAAATACACCGAAAACATTTGAACGTTATGCATCATTACAATATTTTACATTTGTTTGTGATATCACAGTAACATTATTATTCTCAGCTGAAATGATAGCAAAAATGCATATACGTGGTATTTTAAAGGTAACTAATTAGAAAAAAATTAAAAAAAACAACATATAATTGAAAAAGTTAAAACATTCATTAATTAAATATATTTTTTTTTTTTCTTAAAAAAAAAAAAAATCAGAAATTATTTCAGGGTGAGGTACCTTACTTAAAAGATCATTGGTGTCAATTTGATGCATCGATGGTATTTTTTTTATGGGTATCAATAATATTACAAGTATTTGAGATGCTTGGAATTGTGCCAAAGTAATTATTTCTTATAATATATTAAAATAATTCAAAATATATAATAATAATTTTATAGATTTTCATCCTTATCATTGATGCGTGCACCAAGACCATTAATTATGATTAGGTTTTTACGTGTATTCCTTAAATTTTCTATGCCAAAAAGTCGAATAAATCAAATATTCAAGTATTTATAAAATACATTTTTATTTATGAACAATAATTTTCTTTAATCCACCCTTTTATTTTTTCACAGACGTTCAAGCCAACAAATTTATAATGTAACATTATTCTTCCTATTTTTTATGTCATTGTATGGTTTATTGGGTGTACAATTTTTTGGTGAATTAAAAAATCATTGTGTTCTAAATACAACTGATAGTACAACAATAACAATTAATTCATTAGCAATACCAGATACATTTTGTTCAATGGATCCAGATGCTGGTTATCAGTGTCCACCTGGTATGAAATGTATGAAAATTGATTTTTTAAGTAATTATGTAATGGGTTTTAATGGATTTGAAGATATTGGTAAAATAAAAATAAAGACTAACTCAAAAAAATAAAAAATTTTAAAATCTTATTTTTTTTTTGCAGCCACCAGTATATTTACAGTTTATCAAGCTGCCTCACAAGAAGGATGGGTATTTATTATGTACAGAGCTATCGATTCACTTCCCGCATGGAGGGCTGTATTTTATTTTAGGTACTTTTTTTTTTATTAATCTTAAATAAATTAATAATAATATTTCTATTGTTTTATTTATTAAACTCTCTATAGTACAATGATATTCTTTCTTGCTTGGCTTGTTAAAAATGTGTTCATAGCTGTTATTACAGAAACATTTAATGAAATACGTGTACAATTTCAACAAATGTGGGGTGCACGTGGACATATTCAAAATAGTACAGCATCACAAATATTATCTGGTGATGATACTGGATGGAAATTGATCACAGTTGATGATAATAAACATGGAGGTTTAGCACCAGAAGTGTGTCATGTTGTATTACGTTCACCATATTTTCGTTTACTGGTAATGACTGTTATATTAGCAAATGGTATTGTTACAGCAACAATGCATTTTAAACATGATGGGAGACCACGTCTTGTTTTTTATGAAAAATATTATTATATTGAAGTAAGTTATTTTTTCAGATTATTAAAAAGAATATTTTATGATTTCTTTTCTTTGCTATTCTTTTTTTACAGGTTGCATTTACATTTTTCCTTGATCTTGAAACACTATTCAAAATTTATTGTTTAGGATGGCGTGGTTATTATAAACATTCAATACATAAATTTGAATTATTATTAGCAATTGGTACAACATTACATATAATACCTGGATTATATTTATCTGGCCTAACATATTTTCAAGTTTTGAGAATAGTACGTTTAATAAAAGCATCACCAATGTTAGAAGGTTTTGTTTATAAAATTTTTGGACCTGGAAAAAAATTAGGATCACTTATAATATTTACAATGTGTTTATTAATAATAAGTTCAAGCATATCAATGCAGTTATTTTGTTTTCTATGTGATTTTACAAAATTTGAAAGTTTCCCAGAAGCATTTATGAGTATGTTCCAAATTTTAACACAAGAAGCATGGGTTGAAGTTATGGATGAAACAATGGTTAGAACCCGTAAAGCATTAACTCCATTAGTTGCAATGTATTTTATTTTGTACCATCTATTTGTTACATTGGTAATTTAATTTAAGTAAATAATTAAATTCTTTTTTTCTTAATATTTATTATTAATTACAGATTGTGTTGAGTTTATTCGTTGCTGTTATCTTAGATAATTTAGAACTTGATGAAGATATAAAAAAATTAAAGCAATTAAAATTTCGTGAACAAAGTGCCGAAATAAAAGAAACACTACCATTTCGATTAAGAATATTTGAAAAATTTCCTGATTCTCCACAAATGACAATACTACATAAAATCCCAAACGATTTTACATTACCAAAAGTAAGAGAATCATTTATGAAGCAATTTGTAACTGAACTAGAAACAGAAGATCCATCAATGATGGAAGGTTGCAAACGGCCAATATCTGAATGTTGGGAATCAAATGTTGTTTTTCGTAAACAAAAACCTGTACAAATAATGAATAAAACACCAAAAGTACGTTCAGTTGGTTGTAGTTTAAGAAAATTAGCAATAACACACATAATTAAGTACGCATAAATAAATTATAATTCAATAATATTATTTAATTTATTAAAAAAAAAATTTTAGTGATTCAAACAATCAACGTATGATGTTAGGTGATTCATCAATGATACCAGTGGCTGGTGGTAAATCTGGTTTAAAACCACAAGGAACTGTAACACATCCAAAATCATGGCGGGTTGATCAGAAAAAGTAAAGTATAAAATATATAATTTCAATACTGAATTTAATAATTGTGCTTTAATTTAATTTAATTAACAAAAGATTTGGTTCGCGTTCAATAAGACGAAGTGTACGTAGTGGTTCAATAAAATTAAAACAAACATATGAACATTTAATGGAAAATGGTGATATTGGTGCAGCGACAAGGGTAACATCATCACGTGCACGTCCACATGATCTTGATATAAAATTACTTCAGGCGAAAAGGCAACAAGCTGAAATGAGACGTAATCAACGTGAAGAAGATTTACGTGAAAATCATCCATTTTTTGATACTCCATTATTTGCTGTACCACGTGAAAGTCGTTTTCGTAAAATTTGTCAAAAAATTGTGCATGGTCGATATGATGCTAGATTGAAAGATCCTTTGACTGGTAAAGAACGTAAAGTACAATATAAAAGTTTACAGTAAGTATTTAAAATAGTTTTTTTTTAAAGAAATATTCCTAATAATTGACTACATTTCTAGCAATTTTCTGGGATTGGTTACATACCTTGATTGGGTTATGATATGTGTAACAACATTATCATGTATATCAATGATGTTTGAAACACCAGATTATCGTGTTATGGAACATCCAGCATTACAAATAGCTGAATATGCATTTGTTATATTTATGAGCCTTGAATTAGCATTAAAAATATTAGCAGATGGTTTATTTTTTACACCAAAAGCATATATTAAAGACGTTGCATCTGCATTAGATGTTTTTATTTATGTTGTAAGTTTAATTAATGAATTTATATTTATATGCTATAAATCATTAATGAAATTTTAAACATTTGAAATTTGTAAAAAAAAACACAAAGTATTAAAAAAATGGAAAAAATATTCAAAATTTATAATTAACTTTTTTTTAGTATATAAATTTTATTAATAATAAATTCCTAAATATGTTATTTTTGTAGGTTTCAACAACATTTTTATGTTGGATGCCAAAACAAGTACCAAGCAATTCAGCTGCACAATTATTAATGATACTAAGATGTGTACGTCCATTAAGAATATTTACATTAGTACCACATATGAGAAAAGTGGTATATGAATTATGTCGTGGTTTTAAAGAAATATTATTAGTATCAACATTATTAATATTGTTAATGTTTGTATTTGCAAGCTATGGTGTACAATTATATGGTGGTAGATTAGCACGTTGTAATGATCCAACAATTATAAAACGTGAAGATTGTGTTGGTGTATTTATGCGTCGTGTATTTGTTACAAAAATGAAATTAAAACCAGGTGATAATGAATCATATCCTTCAATGTTAGTACCACGTGTATGGGCTAATCCAAGACGTTTTAACTTTGATAATATTGGTGATGCAATGTTGGCATTATTTGAAGTATTATCTTTTAAAGGGTGGTTAGATGTACGTGATGTGTTAATAAAAGCGCTTGGACCAGTAAGTTGTATTTATATTTAAATATCTTTATTTTTTTAAATAATATTCACTTTTTAGATTCATGCAATATATATACATATTTATATATTTTTGGGTTGTATGATTGGTTTAACATTATTTGTTGGTGTTGTTATTGCAAATTATTCTGAAAATAAAGGTACTGCATTGTTAACCGTTGATCAAAGACGTTGGTGTGATCTGAAAAAACGTTTAAAAATTGCACAACCATTACATTTACCACCACGACCAGATGGTAGAAAATTTCGAGCATTTGTATATGATATAACACAACATATTGTATTCAAAAGATGTATTGCTGTTGTTGTACTTGTTAATAGTATGCTTTTATCAATTACGGTAAATTAATATTTATTTATTTTTATCTTCATTATCTTAATTATTATTATTATTTATTATTATTTTCACAGTGGATTAAAGATGAGATACATACAGAACGTCTTGTTATTGTTAGTACATTATTAACATTTGTATTTGTTATTGAAGTTGTTATGAAATTTATTGCATTTACACCACGTGGTTATTGGCAATCAAGACGTAATCGTTATGATTTACTTGTAACTGTTGCTGGTGTTGTATGGATATTTCTTCAAACAACACTAAGAGTAAGTTTTTTTATTTCATTTATCTTTAATCATAATAGATTTTTTTTTAAAATTTTTCTATTTTTATTTACAGAGTAGCCTATCATATTTTATTGGTTTTATGGTTGTTATATTACGTTTTTTTACAATAACAGGAAAACATACAACATTAAAAATGTTAATGTTAACTGTTGGTGTATCTGTTTGTAAATCATTCTTTATTATATTTGGAATGTTTTTACTAGTATTTTTTTATGCATTAGCTGGTACAATATTATTTGGTACAGTTAAATATGGTGAAGGTATTGGTAGAAGAGCAAATTTTGGTTCACCTGTAACAGGTGTTGCGATGTTATTTCGTATTGTAACTGGGGAAGATTGGAATAAAATAATGCATGATTGTATGGTACAACCACCATATTGTACAATGGCTACAAATTATTGGGAAACAGATTGTGGAAATTTTACAGCAAGTCTTATTTATTTTTGTACATTTTATGTTATTATAACATATATTGTATTAAATTTACTTGTCGCTATTATCATGGAAAATTTTTCCTTATTTTATTCAAATGAAGAAGATGCATTATTATCATATGCTGATATAAGAAATTTTCAAAATACATGGAATATTGTTGATATACATCAACGTGGTGTTATACCAGTTAGAAGAATAAAATTTATATTACGTTTATTAAAAGGACGTCTAGAATGTGATCCACAAAAGGATCGTTTATTATTTAAATATATGTGTTATGAATTAGATAAATTACATAATGGTGAAGATGTTACATTTCATGATGTTATAAAGTAAGCATAGGATATTATAATTTAATTAATAGTTTGTTTATATTAATTTATATTTTATATTATAATTGTTATAAATAGTATGCTATCTTATCGTTCTGTGGATATACGTAAAGCATTACAATTAGAAGAATTATTAGCACGTGAAGAATTTGAATATATTATAGAAGAAGAAGTTGCTAAACAAACGATAAGAACATGGTTGGAGGGTTGTTTAAAAAAAATACGTGCACAAAATGCTGCGGTAAAATATTAAAATTTATTAAAAATAAAAATTCTTTGAAAATAATTTTTTTTTTTTGTTATAGAAACAACAAAATTCATTAATAGCTGGTTTAAGAGCAACAAATGAAATGGCACTAAAACCAGAATTAATTGATGAAAAAATAAAGGAAGGCACAATTGAAAGTGAAATTGATAATAAGGATACAGAAAATTTACGTTTAAGAAAGAAGACACCAAGTGTATTAAATCGATCTGATTCAACTGGCAGTGCTAGTGGACGTAAATTTTTAGCACCAACATTATCAGATCCACAAACAACAAGAAATGATAAAGATCGGTAATTTTTATTCTGATTAATTTTTTTTTTCTTTTTTTCGTTTAATAATTAAATTCGTTTTGTTTTTCTTTCGATTTTTTTTAATTTAGTTATTCAAGTAAGAAAAAAACAGCACGACCACAGGGTACAACTAAAAATAATTTACCACATTTAAATGAACTTAATCATAATCATCATCATCATCATCATCATGTTGAACAACAATCAAATAGTAAATCAATAACAGCATCGAATAATCAAATTAATTTAATATATGAAGTACATGATTGGTGGCAAGAACAGATGGTATGTGCACAAAGTAGTGATGAAGAATAAATAGTATAAAATCTAGTCCTTCCATTCATTTTGTATTACATGATAACGAAATATTCTCACTAAAAAACCAAAAACGGTTCGAATTTCTTTATTCAATTAAACTGTACAAATATAGTTGAAATTTTCTTAATTTTTCTTTATATTTGAAATGAAAGCACAAAAATCAATTATAATAATGTGAAAAAAAAAATAAAAATTAAAAATAGAAAAAGAAAAAAATGAAAATTATAAAATAAGTACATAAAAAAAAGAAAAAGAATTGTTTTTCATTCTTTTGTTTTATTTCTTTAATGATTTTTTTTATTAAAATACTTTAATTACTTTTCGTTTTTAAAGAAGAATTTTTTCAAAAATTTTACATTTCAGATATAAAAATTATTTTTTTCTTTTTACTCTGAGCGGACAATTTCTGTGTGCGTGTTTTTTTTTTCAGTTTTTTTATTTTTTTTTTTTGGTAAAATAATAAAAATACACAAATAAATAAATAAAAAGAAAAAAAGTATCTAAATACAACATTCCAAAAAGGCCAAAAAAAGACTAAAAGGTGCTCTTACCAAATACCAAAACCACGATCTGTATATTCTGTATAAAATAAACACTTTTTCTCTCTTCCTCTCTTTTCTGCTTCTCATTTCTTATGAAAAATAAATCTTTATACAACTTCTATCAACTTAACTTCTATCAACTTAAATAATCGTGGTTGGTATAAAAAAAAAAAAGGTAAAAAGAACCCACACAAACATACGATATTAATGTGTTCTTGTATTTTTATTATCGTATATTTTTTATTTATTCTCTTGTGTACAATACACAAGAAGTTAAGAAGTTATGAAGTCTCTCTCCTCTCACAGTGTCTCTTTTCTAAAGATCTTAAGATGATAGGTAACAAAAAAAAAAAATTATTAAATTTAGAGAGTGAATTTTCTGTTATTTTTTTTTTTTTTTTGTTAAAGAGAAACAAACAGTGTGGTAAAGTCATATATTTGTAATTTTATATGTGCTTCAATTATTATTTTACTTTATTAATTTTGTATTTATTAATTTTAAATTTTTTTTTGTGAAAAGAATACAAAAAAATTGTACCTTTTAAATGTCACAGAAATAAATATAAATGAATAAATAAAAATATATAAAATATAAACTAATGTGTACAGTGGTTGTGTGTGTGTGTATGTGTGTGTGTTGGGTGTGTTAAATCTATTAAATCATTAAATTTATTAAGTAAAAAAAAATTTATATTCAACTAAATTATTTATAGTGACTGATAGTCCAACTAAATTAAATTTAAATAATAATTTTTAACTTAAACTAAATTCATTCTTATTGTAGATTAGATTTTTTTTTGTTATTTGTGTGTAAAGTGTTTTAAATAAAAAACAACAAAAAAACAAACATAATATTTTTTTTTTGTTGAAAAAGTTTCTCTTTCTATGTAAAATTTTACTTTTTATTTTTTTTTCTTTTTCGTTTTTTTTTTTTTTGTTTGTCTTTATTTGGTTATAAAATTTTATAATTTATTTTATTGAATATAAACAGATGTATTGTCTTATCAATTTTATTATAAATTAATGAATATAGTTAATTATTATTAATTAAATTTATCTAATTATTTAAAATTAAAGAGTCGACTTTTATAAAATTTACGAAGCATAAAAAACAAAAACAAAAAAAAAAAATAAGTAGAAAGATTTTTTTAATTTTTTTTTATTAAAAGTGCACTAAAATATTTTAATGTGTGTGTGTGTGTAGGTTTAAGTGTATAATAATTAATTATGTATTTCTAACATTTAGTTATTGTATCTGTGAATTTTTAAAGCCATAAATCAAGGTGAGTAGATTATTATTTGTTTGTTTTGTTTTTTGTTTTTTTTTTTTTTTTTTTTTTAAATTAAATATTTAAGTAATTTTCAGAGAGTTGTGTTTTTGTTGTTGTTTTTTTTTGAAGGTTCCTCTTTATTTGTTGTCTTATAACAAAACAAAAAAAAAAAAAAACAAACTATGACTTACTAATTATTTGTCATTGCCGTTTAAATTTTTATACATAAAAAAAAAATAATGACGTCAATTTTATAAGTTATAGGAAAACAAGTAAATAAATTTTTTGATAATAATTTTTATTTTTTTGTCATTGATCATCCATCGGTCATCAATTTATCTATTTTTAATTTTTTTTAAAATTTTTTGTCATTTCATATTTAAACCGAAAGTTTGCAATTATTATTGGTTCTTCTTTTATACACCCTATACATTGCAATTTCTTAGAAATGTCTTCTTTATTTTTTTTTATTTTTTTGTTTCTTGTGAATTAAAAGGATTTAAAATGAACTTTACAAAAGAAAAAAAAAAGTACTTAAATTAAAGAGAAAGAGAATAGACTATTGCATTTTGCAATAGCCTTCCAAATTTGCATACATATATGCGAATATTTTTTATTTTTAAACACACACACAGACACACACACACACACACATACACACACACACATACACATACTCCTATATTACCTCTTTGAATTACCTGTACAAAGTTAAATAACAAAAAAAAATCTCTTTTTCTCTCTACACATTTTTTTTTTTTTTTGTTTCTTTGACTCATGGAGTAGGCGCGAAACCAGTTCTTAAAACACACACACACACACACATACACAAAACCTATACTATATATGCATAATATTCTATTGGCAATTAATTAAAATTCCATAGACGTTGTGTCGTAATTTTAAGAAATATAAACACAACCAAAAAGTAAAAGAAAAATAATAATCCGATTACCGCAGCATTAAAATTTTTTTTATTAATTTAAAAAAACCAGATAAATTAATTATTAATTTGTTCTTCCTACAAATTTATTTATTATTAAAATTTAATACAGATAAAATTTCTGTTCGATAAATTTATTTCATTTCAATAAAAATTAATTAATTTTTAATTCATAAAATTTCCTTAAATAATCTTTTCTTTTTTTCTCTTTTTTTTTGTCTTCCTCCATTAAATAACTTTATCCTCTGTATTTCTTCAAAGACAAATACATGGGCCAGAATCTGTACTTAAACCAGACACACATTATCCGTCAACATTACAAATTTTTCATCTATGATTACATGATAAACCAGAGTCAAACTGATGTAACTTTATCTTCTCTGTATTTCTTCAAAGACAAATTCATAAACAACCAAAAAAAAAATAAAACTTATAGACATTTCTAACACATTGATACAAACAACAAAAAAAAAATTGAAAGAAAACATAAAATTGATAATAATAAGAGAAAAAAAAAATACAACCATATTTGTAGGTGGAATTATTCTATAAATGGTACGATCAAGTATTGTCACAAGTAATGATCATAATTCCTATACAAGAACACAAAATTTATTTTATTAAAAATTTTATACTTTTAATATAATTTAAAATAAAACAAAAAAAACAAAAAAAAAACTAATCAAATTTGAATAATTTTAATTTTTCCTTTTTTATTACATAAAATGAGAAACAACCAAAAAATATTAATAAACATTTTTTTTTTCTATATTTGTTTTAATTTAGCCTCAACCTTCAAGAAATAAGAATCATTTAAATAAAATTTAATTAAATTAAATTTTTTGATTTTGTTTTTTGTTTATAAAGAAGAGAAAGAAAAGAATTAAGATGCCTCGTAAATTATTAAAATTTTTAATACTTTTTGATAATACATCATTACTATATTTTCCTGGACAATTTTTATCTGGTCGTGTTTTATTAGAATTACAAGATGAGACACCAGCATTAGGTTTACATTTTCATGTTGTTGGTGAAGGTGTTGTACGTGTTCGTTCAGATAGACAAGAACGTACCTATGATAAAGAAAATTATATTGATTTTCGTATGAGATTACTTGGTGATGCTGGTATATATATAGAATAAAATTGTTATTATAAAAAAAAAATTATATTTAATTAGGAATAATAAATTAGATCAAGGAACAACTGTATTATCACCTGGTATCCATAGTTTTCCATTTAAACTTGGTTTACCACTTGGTCTCCCATCAACATTTTTAGGACGTTATGGTTGGATACAATATTATTGTAAAGCAGCACTTAGAGAACCATCTGGTTTAATACATAAAAATCATCAAGTATTTATTGTTATGAATCCAATTGATTTAAATCTTGAAGAATCAATATTGGCGGTAATTGAATTTTTTTTTTATTATTTTTACTTTTTTTTTTTGATATTCTAATTAATTAATTAATTTAATTTCAGCAACCATTTAAATGTGATATTGATCATCGTTTAGGTGTAGCATGTGTTGGTGGGGGTTCTGTTAAATGTCGTGTTGCATTAGATAGAGGTGGTTATGTACCAGGTGAAAGTATTGCCGTTACAGCATATGTGTCAAACGGTAGTAATGTTACAATTAAAAGTACAAAAGCTGCACTTACTGAAGTAAGTAATTTACATAGAATTAAAATCATTTGATTATATTTTTAACAACAAATGGTTAGATCCAATAATCAATGCCATATAATTTAATATTTAAGGATTTCTTCTTTAAATTTGATTTTACCATCAAAATAATTTTATCATTATTTTGAATTGTGTATTTTATGAATATTGAATTAGGATTAGAAAATAATTAAAAATAGTAATTTTTTAAAATTTTAGACAATACAATATTTAGCACGTGGTAAAGTAGTACAAGTTGAAAAACGTGAATTAGCAATTATATCACGTGGTAAAGTAAGACCGGGTGCCATTGATGAATGGCAAAATGAACAACTTTATGTGCCACCACTTCCACCAACAAATTTACGTGGATGCCATTTAATTAAAATTCAATATGATGTTTATGTAAGTTAATTAATCTATTTTTTTAATATAATTTCTTAATTATTTATCATTTTTATATTAATTTTTAGTTTATAATTGAACCAAAATCAATGGAAAAACAAATAAAATTACAATTACCAATAACATTGGCTACATATCCATTTAGAAATACCAGTGGTGATATAACAAATACATGGCCAGAATCTGTACTTAAACCAGATACACATTATCCATCAACATTACCAATTTTTCGTCCATGGTTACATGATAAACCAGAGTCAAGCTGATGTGCCTTAATTAAAAACAAAATTTAACAAACAAAAAAATAAAAAATAAAAAAATATGCAATAAAAATTAATTAATTAATAAATATTAATAAATTAATAAAAGCGAAAAAAAAAAAATATGTTTAAATAAAATAAATTAATCAAAACTTATAAAAAATATAATAAAAATTTAACGTTTTTTTTTTTCAAAACCAGTTTAATTATTGTTCTTTTTAAAAAAAAAAAAATATAAATTAATAATATTTTTTAAATTAAATTTAATTAAATTAAAAAAAAAAATAAAAAAATAAAAAGAAAACAAACTTAAACAAGACAAAGTATATAAACTAAAAATATGCTTACTCTCTCACTTTCTCTCTCTCTCTTTCTCTTTCACACACACACTGTTATATGTATAGACATATTTAAGATTTTTTTTTAGCTAAAAGCATTATTAAAAATTTATAAATTTATAAATACAACAAAAAAATTTAAAAAAAAAAAAGATTTGATCTTTAACCCCAAACATAAGAATGAAAGGAAGAAAAACAAAAACCATAAATTTCAATATTAATAAAAAAAATATTTTCATTTTAATAAATTTAATTAAATATATTTATTTTTATTTTATTTTTGTTGTTGTTGTCTCCTCCTTATTCAATTATACATAAAGTTATTATTTTCTTATAAATTTATTTAGGTAATATAGTAACATCTTGATGACTGGTCTGTATCGTAGCAAGTCGGAGAAGTTGAATCTCACTTTAAATATACAAAGCGATGAGACCACTACTCCACTTACTCCAAATACTTTATTTCTTTGGTTTTTCTTTAAAAATTTATTTTTATATAATAATTATGATGGATGATGATTTCACTTATTATAGTAAGCTCAAAAAGTGGGTAAAATTAGATCTGACAGTTATTAATATTTTTAAGACAAAATGCCATGATCCAACATACCCACGAATTGAACTAACTCAATTTTTTTTTTCTCGCTGTTTTTAGTCGTGTCGTGTGTGCGTTTTTTTTTTTTTTTTCTTTCTTTCTTTCTTTTATTAATTTTTAATAAATTTTATATTAATATTTTTTTTTGTGCCATTTATCACAATACTTGTAAATTTATCACTTTTTTTTTTCTTCTTCTTCTTTTTATTCTCTTTCAATTATTTTACGTTTTCTTTTCAACATTTAGTTAGAAATTAATTACGAGAAGGTAAAAATAAGTAAAATGGAAAAAACAGAAAATTTAACAACAACAAAAAAGAAAATAAAAAATTGAAAAGAAAATTAAATAAATAAAAGAGAAATTGTGATAAATTATTTGTTATTACAAAAAAATCTTAAAGTAAAAAAAAATTTTACACCAAGATATCGTCGATATCGTCGATGTGATTCTGGATATCAAAATATAAATAATTTAAAAAAAAATTCTTTATCAATAATTCGTCCTTTAACAAAATCAGAATTAATGTTTCCTTTCTTCAATATTATTTTTTTAATTTCTTTTTAAATTATTGATCAAGAAGAAGAAGAAGAAGAAGAAGAAGAAGAAGAAGAAGAAGAAAAAAAAAGAACAGCATTTTCATATTTTCATTTAAATGAAGTTCAAATAAAAACGATAAATTTTAATTGAATTTATCAATATTGAGATAGAATTTTTTCTTTTCTTTATTGGATTTTTCACTTTTTCAATTATATATAAAAAAAAAGAAAAGAAGAAAAATAAAATGAAAATTCATTGAATTTAAATAAAAAACAAAATAATGAACAAAAATCAAAAATCAATTCAATAGAAGAAAAAATCAATAATTTTTCACTGTTTTTTTTTTTTTTTTTTCTTTTTTTTCTTTTAACTTTTTACCTTTTAATTTAAATTAAAAAATTATTAAATTATTATTAACTTTAAATAAAAAACTTTTTATTACAGGAATTTTTCTATCCATACTTTAATAACAGTTTAAAGAATTTTAATTGAACTTCCTTTTCTTCCTTTATTTTTTTATTTTTTTGTTTTTTTAGTTTTAAACTTTTTTTTTTTTTTGTTCTTTTTTTTAAAGATTTTTAAACAATATTTTTATAGTTTTGTAATGGTTCAACTGTTCGTTTAAATTTTTAACATTTAATAATAATAAAATTAAATGTGTTCATGGGTTTTTATAGACGGAAAAAAAAAAATAAATATTATTTTTTATTGTGCCTCACCCATAATTGTATTTATTGTTGTTGTTTTTCTGTTAACTGATAATAAGAATTATTACATTATTATCTTATTGAATATAACATACATACGTATAAATATTACATATACAGACATACATAAAAAAATACATTGGGAAAAAACTAAAAAAGAAGAAGAAGAAGAAGAATAGTCAAGAAATCTATGTCCTGATAAGAAATATGATTATTATTTATTTTTTTCTTTCTTTCTGAAGCGCGTTTTTTTTTGTTGATTGGTTTTTTGATTGGTTTTTTGTTGTTGTTTTTCTCAAAAATATCTAAAAAAAAAAAAATTGTCTTCTTCTTCTTAAGTCTTCATATTTTTTTTTTTGTTCAGACTTTAGTCACATAATAAATTGTGGTAATCGAAAAAAAAAAAAAAAAAAAATCAACTTGTTTTCACAAAAGTATAAAATACCTTTTTTTTTCTTTTCCCTAGCCATTTCCATTTCCATTAAATTTTTTTTTTATCTTTAGTTAGAAAAAAAAAACGGTATGTGTAAAAAAAAAAAAAAAACAGAGAAAAAAAAAGGTAAATTGTAGGTAAATAAATGAACAAGAATTTTATATTAGAATCTAATATATAGATATAAAATACGTTTATCTATATTTCTAATGTATACTTTAGGCTATATATTTTTTTTATTTCTTATCAATTTTAAATTTTAAATTTTAAATTTTAAATTTTAAATTTTCTATAGACTTTTTTTTTTTATTTTCGTGCTTTTTTTTTTTTTCTTGTGCTTATTTTTTTTTATCGATAAGTTTTTTGATCCTTTCCTTGCGATATTATGAAGAAGAGTATTTTTGTGTAACCGGGTGTTACACATAAAACTTATATACCGATTATTTTATTCCTCAGTGTCCCTATAATTATTTACAGGAGTATTTTCTTTTTTTTTTTATATTGTGAAAATTTCCAATTAAAATTTAACAAAAAAACATTTAAAATTTATCGATTCTAATGAGAAAAAAAATAAATAAAGTCATGTAACTTTTTATAAATGTTGAATTAATATTTAATTTTTTTAACAAATAAAAATTTTAATTAATTAATCAGATGCTGGTTCAGAACCCACCTAAAAAAAAAATAGTAAGGTCTCCTAGTTACTAAATAATCTTAGTCGTTGATTAACTTCGTTAATTAAAAATTGAAATCCCATACAATACAATTAATTAATCAGAATTTTTAACGAGACAATTACCGGATTTTTAGCATGAGATGAACTACAATAGGAATATAGAGTCCAAACAATTCAACAAAATTACATTTGTGTGTGTGTGTGTGTAACATACAGTGGAATCACCCTATACTCATTTTTATATATACATATTTTTTTTTTCTTCTTATAAACACACGCGATATTAAATCGCGTCTTACGTCTTTATTTAAAAAAAAAAAATGTAAAAAAAAAAATAGAAAAAAAAAAAAAAAAATAAAACCACCAAGAAAATCAACTGACAAAATTTTGTAATCAGTTAATTTTTTTTTTTTTTCATGTTTTTTCTTTTAAATTAAATAAAAAAAAAAAAAAATTATATTGAATTTATTTATTATTTCTTGCGTAATTAAATTTTTTTTTTTTATTTTTTTTTTTTTGGGTAAGGTAATCATTGATGTTTTACTAAGATTAACAATTTTTAAATAGGTGTGTTGATATTTTATTTGATTGATTAAATTATTATTAAATAAATAAATATATATTTTCAAATGTACATACATACATACATACATACATACATACATACATACATACATACATACATACATATGTAGAAATTATAGATTGGATCTAAACAGAAATTAAATAAATTTCAAATATATTTATGATGTGTAGTGTACTTTGTATATTTTTTCATTCCAGAATAATCTCTACTACCTTTTATTTTTTTTTTTGTTTTTGTTTTTTTTTTCTTATTTACTTACTTACTAATAATAATTACTAATAATTTACTATATTAAGAATAAAAATCTAATCTAATTAATTAAAATTAATGTCATGTAAAAGAGTTAATTTAATTAGTTTACATATTTTTTATCATTGGAAAACATTTATACTGATGTTCATACTGATGGTCACCTTTTCTTCTTCTTTTTTGTAATAAAATTAAATTATTAATTTGCTTGTATTAAAATAAAAATAAAAAATTCAAATTCAAATTTATCACGATCACAATGATTTCACGGTCACCCAACCCCCCTTTAACTAAATCCTCTACTTTTCATTATATAATTTTTTTCATGAAAATTTTCAATATTTATAAATAATAAATTTTATATTATTTTATACTATGAAACTTAAAAACGGGAAAATTATAGTTAAATAAGAATTTTCCTATAAAAATTGATAATGAAAATTTCAAAGAGATCGCCAATAAGTTAAGAAAAAAAAAAAAAATATACAAAAATGATCGTTTAAAAAAAGTTCATTTTCTGCATTACATAATAATGTATTAATTTTAACATAATTTCTGTAACATAATTTCTATATATGATTTCTGAGAATTTGTGAAAATTATCAATATATTTACGGGACAAAATTAATTCTAAAAAAAAAAAAAATACGAATGTAATGAGAAACGCAAATAAAAATTCACTTGAATTTATTACCCTATAAGAAGTTCACTTATCCACAATCTTATCAGACAAGTTATTTTTTTTTTTATTTTTTATTTTTTTTTTTTCAAATCAATTCTTTATCATGTTTTGTAAATACAAAAATAAATGATAAAATAATATTACCAACTTGAGACTAAATAATATTATTAAATTAAATTAAATTAAATTTTTTTTTTGTATTGACATTAGAAAAAAAAATAAATAACAATTATATAATTCTCGGTAAATATATTTAGAATTTTTTCAGAATTTTTTCATTAGTATATAAAGAATTACACAAAAATTCTTTAAGATTTCATATGATTACATATAACGATCATAATAAATAAATATTGATTTACATTTGTTTTTCTAATATTATTCTTATTATAACAACAATACAAAAACAAAAAAGTTGTTATAGATTATTTTTTATTTTTTTTTTAAATGACCTAATTAAATTTGTTAAAAATTCAAATAAAAAAAAAATATATCTAGTATTATGTGATAACTTAATTTATAAAGTAAGTAAAATATATAGGAAGTTTTCCATCTAATCTATTATTCTGCGTCTAAAAAAAACAATTTTTGTATATTTTTTTTTTTTGGGTTTTTTATAAAAAACAAAAAAAAAAATAGGTAGGTTTTTTTTCTTAAGAAGTAGAGAAGGTGTTTATAGATAAGATTAGTTTGAAAGAATTTTTTTTATTTTTTTTTTTTTTGTAACTTGTATTTCATCAATAATTATGATTAAAATTATGATTAATATTTGAAATTAATTTGAAATGTTTTTAATATTATGTATTGTTGCTAAGTCACATATTGAAAATTTAAACTATTTGAAATTGAATATTAATTAAAAAAATTGTATTATTTTAACTCATAATTTATCATTATTATTATATTACCACAGAATATAGAACATATACATTTAAAATTTTTAATTTACTGCCATCTAGTGTCTTTTTTTGTATTTTCATTTCTAAAAAATCGATTTATTTAGTAACGATTCAATTGAAAAAAAATGAATTATCGATTTTTTTGCCATGTTATAATTTTTTAGAAATGTTTTTTTTTACAACAAATACATATTTACCGTGGACCTTTTTTTACAAGAATTTAATTTGTTTATAACTAAAGGCTGCACGGTAATTTTTTCTTTATTTATACAGATTCCTCAAGTTCCAAGGAACACACAAAAAATATAGTTTGATTAAGTTCACTGGTAGATCTTCACAAAACAAATCTTTTTATGTCGGCATAATATTTATCCATGGATATTTTTTTTATAAACAATTTCATTTGTTAAAAACAAAATGATGTACGGTGGATTTTATTGATTCTATAGATGCACTGGAACTTCAGGAACACACTAAAAATAAAGTTCTGGTCAGTTCACATTTAAAACTCCACAAATTAAATACTTTTTTGCCTGCAATACATCTGACAGCTGCTTATCCGTGAAAACAAAAATTATTAACAAATGTATTTGTTAAAAACAATACAGTGCGTGGTCGGTTTTATGATTTATATTTAATCACTGGAACTTCAGGAACAAGCCAAAAATATAATTTTAAATATCTAACATTAAATTCAGACACAATAAATCATTTTATGTCCGCATCACATTTATCCGTGGATATTTTTTTTATAAACAATTTCATTTGTTAAGAACAAAATGATGTACGGTGGATTTTATTTATTCTATAGATGTGTTTTTTTTATACCGACTTTCGTTAGCAAAAAAGATTAAAAATAACAATTAAATTTTTTACAAAAACGTTCAATTTTACATAATAAAACCAAAGCCATTACATAAATCAAACCACCATTTTATCAGTATTTTAGTATGGCTTTGATCTCATTTTCTCTTCTCACAACAGACAGATCTTCTTGAAATTTTGGCAGAATCTTTGGCTTACTTCAAATTAACATAATTAAAAATTTCAAAGAGATCCGTCTATTGTGAGGAGAGAAAATGGAATAAATCCAAAGCCATTACATTAAAAATTTCAAAGTGATCTGCCGTTGTGAGGAGAAAAAATTGAATAAAATCAAATCAGCATTTTATCAGTATTTTAGTATGGCTTTGGTCTCATTTTCTCTTCTCACAACAGACAGATCTTCTTGAAATTTTGGCAGAATCTTTGGCTTACTTCATATTAACATAATTAAAAATTTCAAAGAGATCTGTCTGTTGTGAGGAGAGCAAATTGAATAAAACCAAAGCCATTACATAAATCAAACCATCATTTTATCAGTATTTTAGAATGGCTTTGGTCTCATTTTCTCTTCTCACAACAGACAGATCTTCTTGAAATTTTGGCAGAATCTTTGGCTTACTTCAAATTAACATAATTAAAAATTTCAAAGGGATCCGTCTGTTGTGAGGAGAGAAAATGGAATAAAACCAAAGCCATTACATTAAAAATTTCAAAGAGATCTGCTGTTGTGAGGAGAGAAAATTGAATAAAACCAAAGCATAAATCAAATCAGCATTTTATCAGTATTTTAGTATGGCTTTGGTCTCATTTTCTCTTCTCACAACAGACAGATCTTCTTGAAATTTTGGCAGAATCTTTGGCTTACTTCAAATTAACATAATTAAAAATTTCAAAGAGATCCGTCTGTTGTGAGGAGCGAAATTGGAATAAAACCAAAGCCATTACATTAAAAATATCAAAGAGATCTGCTGTTGTGAGGAGAGAAAATTGAATAAAACCAAAGCCATTAAATAAATCAAATCAGCATTTTATCAGTATTTTAGTATGGCTTTGGTCTCATTTTCTCTTCTCACAACAGACAGATCTTCTTGAAATTTTGGCAGAATCTTTGGCTTACTTCATATTAACATAATTAAAAATTTCAAAGAGATCTGTCTGTTGTGAGGAGAGCAAATTGAAAGAAACCAAAGCCATTAAATAAATCAAACCATCATTTTATCAGTATTTTAGTATGGCTTTGGTCTCTTTTTCTCTTCTCACAACAGACAGATCTTCTTGAAATTTTGGCAGAGTCTTTGGCTTACTTCAAATTAACATAATTAAAAATTTCAAAGAGATCCGTCTGTTGTGAGGAGAGAAAATGGAATAAAACCAAATCAGCATTTTATCAGTATTTTAGTATGGCTTTGGTCTCATTTTCTCTTCTCACAACAGACAGATCTTCTTGAAATTTTGGCAGAATCTTTGGCGTACTTCATATTAGCATAATTAAAAATTTCAAAGAGATCTGTCTGTTGTGAGGAGAGCAAATTGAATAAAACCAAAGCCATTACATCAATCAAACCATCATTTTGTCAGTATTTTAGTATGGCTTTGGTCTCATTTTCTCTTCTCACAAAAGACAGATTTTCTTGAAATTTTGGCAGAATCTTTGGCTTATTTCAAATTAACATAATTAAAAATTTCAAAGAGATCCGTCTGTTGTGAGGAGAGAAAATGGAATAAAACCAAAGCCATTACATTAAAAATTTCAAAGTGATCTGCTGTTGTGAGGAGAGAAAATTGAATAAAATCAAATCAGAATTTTATCAGTATTTTAGTATGGCTTTGGTCTCATTTTCTCTTCTCACAACAGACAGATCTTCTTGAAATTTTGGCAGAATCTTTGGCTTACTTCATATTAACATAATTAAAAATTTTAAAGAGATCTGTCTGTTGTGAGGAGAGCAAATTGAATAAAACCAAAGCCATTACATAAATCAAACCATCATTTTGTCAGTATTTTAGTATGGCTTTGGTCTCATTTTCTCTTCTCACAACAGACAGATCTTCTTGAAATTTTGGCAGAATCTTTGGCTTACTTCAAATTAACATAATTAAAAATTTCAAAGAGATCCGTCTGTTGTGAGGAGAGAAAATGGAATAAAACCAAAGCCATTACATTAAAAATTTCAAAGTTATCTGCTGTTGTGAGGAGAGAAAATTGAATAAAATAAAATCAGCATTTTATCAGTATTTTAGTATGGCTTTGGTCTCATTTTCTCTTCTCACAACAGACAGATCTTCTTGAAATTTTGGCAGAATCTTTGGCTTACTTCAAATTAACATAATTAAAAATTTCAAAGAGATCTGTCTGTTGTGAGGAGAGAAAATGGAATAAAACCAAAGCCATTACATTAAAAATTTCAAAGAGATCTGCTGTTGTGAGGAGAGAATATTGAATAAAACCAAAGCCATTACATAAATCAAATCAGCATTTTATCAGTATTTTAGTATGGCTTTGGTCTCATTTTCTCTTCTCACAACAGACAGATCTTCTTGAAATTTTGGTAGAATCTTTGGCTTACTTCAAATTAACATAATTAAAAATTTCAAAGAGATCCGTCTGTTGTGAGGAGCGAAATTGGAATAAAACCAAAGCCATTACATTAAAAATTTCAAAGAGATCTGCTGTTGTGAGGAGAGAAAATTGAATAAAACCAAAGCCTTTATAAATCAAATCAGCATTTTATCAGTATTTTAGTATGGCTTTGGTCTCATTTTCTCTTCTCACAACAGACAGATCTTCTTGAAATTTTGGCAGAATCTTTGGCTTACTTCATATTAACATAATTAAAAATTTCAAAGAGATCCGTCTGTTGTGAGGAGAGAAAATTGAATAAAACCAAAGCCATTACATAAATCAAATCAGCATTTTATCAGTATTTTAGTATGGCTTTGGTCTCATTTTCTCTTCTCACAACAGACAGATCTTCTTGAAATTTTGGTAGAATCTTTGGCTTACTTCAAATTAACATAATTAAAAATTTCAAAGAGATCCGTCTGTTGTGAGGAGCGAAATTGGAATAAAACCAAAGCCATTACATTAAAAATTTCAAAGAGATCTGCTGTTGTGAGGAGAGAAAATTGAATAAAACCAAAGCCTTTATAAATCAAATCAGCATTTTATCAGTATTTTAGTATGGCTTTGGTCTCATTTTCTCTTCTCACAACAGACAGATCTTCTTGAAATTTTGGCAGAATCTTTGGCTTACTTCATATTAACATAATTAAAAATTTCAAAGAGATCTGTCTGTTGTGAGGAGAGCAAATTGAATAAAACCAAAGCCATTACATAAATCAAACCATCATTTTATCAGTATTTTAGAATGGCTTTGGTCTCATTTTCTCTTCTCACAACAGACAGATCTTCTTGAAATTTTGGCAGAATCTTTGGCTTACTTCAAATTAACATAATTAAAAATTTCAAAGGGATCCGTCTGTTGTGAGGAGAGAAAATGGAATAAAACCAAAGCCATTACATTAAAAATTTCAAAGAGATCTGCTGTTGTGAGGAGAGAAAATTGAATAAAACCAAAGCATAAATCAAATCAGCATTTTATCAGTATTTTAGTATGGCTTTGGTCTCATTTTCTCTTCTCACAACAGACAGATCTTCTTGAAATTTTGGCAGAATCTTTGGCTTACTTCAAATTAACATAATTAAAAATTTCAAAGAGATCCGTCTGTTGTGAGGAGCGAAATTGGAATAAAACCAAAGCCATTACATTAAAAATATCAAAGAGATCTGCTGTTGTGAGGAGAGAAAATTGAATAAAACCAAAGCCATTAAATAAATCAAATCAGCATTTTATCAGTATTTTAGTATGGCTTTGGTCTCATTTTCTCTTCTCACAACAGACAGATCTTCTTGAAATTTTGGCAGAATCTTTGGCTTACTTCATATTAACATAATTAAAAATTTCAAAGAGATCTGTCTGTTGTGAGGAGAGCAAATTGAAAGAAACCAAAGCCATTAAATAAATCAAACCATCATTTTATCAGTATTTTAGTATGGCTTTGGTCTCTTTTTCTCTTCTCACAACAGACAGATCTTCTTGAAATTTTGGCAGAGTCTTTGGCTTACTTCAAATTAACATAATTAAAAATTTCAAAGAGATCCGTCTGTTGTGAGGAGAGAAAATGGAATAAAACCAAATCAGCATTTTATCAGTATTTTAGTATGGCTTTGGTCTCATTTTCTCTTCTCACAACAGACAGATCTTCTTGAAATTTTGGCAGAATCTTTGGCGTACTTCATATTAGCATAATTAAAAATTTCAAAGAGATCTGTCTGTTGTGAGGAGAGCAAATTGAATAAAACCAAAGCCATTACATCAATCAAACCATCATTTTGTCAGTATTTTAGTATGGCTTTGGTCTCATTTTCTCTTCTCACAAAAGACAGATTTTCTTGAAATTTTGGCAGAATCTTTGGCTTATTTCAAATTAACATAATTAAAAATTTCAAAGAGATCCGTCTGTTGTGAGGAGAGAAAATGGAATAAAACCAAAGCCATTACATTAAAAATTTCAAAGTGATCTGCTGTTGTGAGGAGAGAAAATTGAATAAAATCAAATCAGAATTTTATCAGTATTTTAGTATGGCTTTGGTCTCATTTTCTCTTCTCACAACAGACAGATCTTCTTGAAATTTTGGCAGAATCTTTGGCTTACTTCATATTAACATAATTAAAAATTTTAAAGAGATCTGTCTGTTGTGAGGAGAGCAAATTGAATAAAACCAAAGCCATTACATAAATCAAACCATCATTTTGTCAGTATTTTAGTATGGCTTTGGTCTCATTTTCTCTTCTCACAACAGACAGATCTTCTTGAAATTTTGGCAGAATCTTTGGCTTACTTCAAATTAACATAATTAAAAATTTCAAAGAGATCCGTCTGTTGTGAGGAGAGAAAATGGAATAAAACCAAAGCCATTACATTAAAAATTTCAAAGTTATCTGCTGTTGTGAGGAGAGAAAATTGAATAAAATAAAATCAGCATTTTATCAGTATTTTAGTATGGCTTTGGTCTCATTTTCTCTTCTCACAACAGACAGATCTTCTTGAAATTTTGGCAGAATCTTTGGCTTACTTCAAATTAACATAATTAAAAATTTCAAAGAGATCTGTCTGTTGTGAGGAGAGAAAATGGAATAAAACCAAAGCCATTACATTAAAAATTTCAAAGAGATCTGCTGTTGTGAGGAGAGAATATTGAATAAAACCAAAGCCATTACATAAATCAAATCAGCATTTTATCAGTATTTTAGTATGGCTTTGGTCTCATTTTCTCTTCTCACAACAGACAGATCTTCTTGAAATTTTGGTAGAATCTTTGGCTTACTTCAAATTAACATAATTAAAAATTTCAAAGAGATCCGTCTGTTGTGAGGAGCGAAATTGGAATAAAACCAAAGCCATTACATTAAAAATTTCAAAGAGATCTGCTGTTGTGAGGAGAGAAAATTGAATAAAACCAAAGCCTTTATAAATCAAATCAGCATTTTATCAGTATTTTAGTATGGCTTTGGTCTCATTTTCTCTTCTCACAACAGACAGATCTTCTTGAAATTTTGGCAGAATCTTTGGCTTACTTCATATTAACATAATTAAAAATTTCAAAGAGATCCGTCTGTTGTGAGGAGAGAAAATTGAATAAAACCAAAGCCATTACATAAATCAAATCAGCATTTTATCAGTATTTTAGTATGGCTTTGGTCTCATTTTCTCTTCTCACAACAGACAGATCTTCTTGAAATTTTGGTAGAATCTTTGGCTTACTTCAAATTAACATAATTAAAAATTTCAAAGAGATCCGTCTGTTGTGAGGAGCGAAATTGGAATAAAACCAAAGCCATTACATTAAAAATTTCAAAGAGATCTGCTGTTGTGAGGAGAGAAAATTGAATAAAACCAAAGCCTTTATAAATCAAATCAGCATTTTATCAGTATTTTAGTATGGCTTTGGTCTCATTTTCTCTTCTCACAACAGACAGATCTTCTTGAAATTTTGGCAGAATCTTTGGCTTACTTCATATTAACATAATTAAAAATTTCAAAGAGATCCGTCTGTTGTGAGGAGAGAAAATTGAATAAAACCAAAGCCATTACATAAATCAAACCATCATTTTATCATTATTTTAGCATGGCTTTGGTTTCATTTTCTCTCCTCACAACAGACAGATCGTCTTGAAATTTTCGCAGAATCTTTGGTTTACTTCAAACTAAGATGATTGATTATCAAATGTTATAGAAATTCTCTTATTTTCCTATAATTCCCTTTTAAATATTACTAAATTTATTAAATTCATGAAAAAAAAATATACATATTGTTCATTGTTTATAAGCATTATTATTTCTCCAAATACTATGTTATGGAATAGTGAATTGGTAAGGTGCTGTATTAAAACCATTGAGAGGACGTGTGAGTTCAATTCTAAAATAATTTTGTTTAATTAATTTTATTATTTTAAATCAAAATCATAAAAAAAATCATTCAAAAGTGTTGCTAATCATTTTATTTTTCATATCGAATTTACTTTTGTCAAAAGATGGCGCAACAACTTTACCGATAAAATAATGTTTTTTCAGTGGTTCATTGTCAGTGGTATTATATTCATTTAAGTTAAAATAAATTAAAAAGTACAACAAAACAATTAATAAAACTATAATCAAAAAATTAAAGAATAATATCAAACATAAACAAATTACAGTACATTCTTAAGTTATATAAATAAATAAATTTAAATAAATATAAATTTATTTATTTCTTCGATGCATCGATTT
Source organism: Pedicia rivosa (assembly GCA_963082725.1). Classification (NCBI taxonomy): domain Eukaryota; kingdom Metazoa; phylum Arthropoda; class Insecta; order Diptera; family Pediciidae; genus Pedicia; species Pedicia rivosa. The sequence goes on along the minus strand of OY720156.1, from coordinate 5,727,861 downwards.
TCGATTTAAATCGACTTTATGATTGGCAAATGCCAAATGTTTATTGGCATATACATTTAGTTTGGTTTTAATTTTGGTTCTTTGGCTCATTCCGGCTTTCTTTGAAATTGAAGTATTTGGATCAAATATTGTTAGTGTTAAATGGCAGACGTGTTAGATATTGACAATGCTGAAGAATTTGATGTTGACGATGATGGAGATCGTAAGTTAAATAAAATAAAATAAATGATCATAACCTCACTATTTTTGTGATTGTTTTTATTCACCTTGTGTTATAGAGGGAATTGTTCGATTAAAAGAGAAGGCGCGCAAAAGAAAAGGACGTGGGTTTGGAAATGAAAGTACACCTCGAGAACCTATAAATGAGTACGAAAGTGTGCGAGATGATGATACAGATGAAGTTGAGCCTGGTCCACAGAGATGTAAGTGATTATTATGTGTTAAAATGTATAAATTTACTTAATTATTTTTCATCTAAATTTAGCTGTGGAAGGTTGGATTCTATTCGTAACTGGAATTCATGAAGAAGCACAAGAAGATGATATTCAAGAGAAATTCTGTGACTTTGGTGAGATAAAAAATATTCATTTAAATTTGGATCGTCGTACAGGCTTTCTTAAAGGATATGCATTAGTTGAATATGAGACATATAAGCAAGCTCTTGCTGCTAAAGAAGCTTTAAATGCAACAGCTATTCTTAATCACACAATTAATGTTGATTGGTGTTTCGTTAAAGGACCAAAGAGAACTAAGAAACCTGTTCAAGAACACAGAAGACGATAACAAACATTAATTTTATTTCTTCCATTATAAATTTGTTCAGTAATATAATTGTTAATTAATAATATCTGGGGAGAAATATATAAGTTTATTATTAGATTACATAGATAAGCATATTGCTTGTTATGCATAAAAATAACCACCATAACTATAATGGACTTCAATAAATTGAGAATTATATTAATTGGTCTTTTCTTTTATAAACGTTGTTCTTGTAATTACAGTTCACTTACCTCAAACATATTGAATTACTTATAAACTAGTAATAAGACACATGTAGGGTTTCAGACCAATTGTTTTCTAGAGACGGAATAGTAATTTGATATGCATAACAGTCGCGAATTCAGTAAAAAATGGTCAATGTTAAATTTAATAATAAGTGTCGATACATTATTTTTATTGGAAATGCTTAACAATAATAAGTAACAGTTTTAAAAATTGTTTTTTTAATTCTTCATTGCAAACCCAGTAATATGTAAGAATATGTAATATAATCTATGGTGTAAACGCCCCATTAAACAAAAATGTCATCGCTATTCTATTTCTATATATTTGTCTCTTTTTTCCTTATTAGTAATATAACTCATTTTGTTTCATGTTTGGTTTTGCGTATGATAAACTGCACTTTTTTTGTTTTTTGACAATTACATTACAAAATAACAATAACAAGAGGCAGAGTAAAAAAAATGTATCAATTTAATGTCATAAATAATTTATTATTCGTCAATCTGACAACAAAACTCAATAACTTAAGAAAATCGTGTTAATTAAAATAGTTGTGTGAAATATTTTATTATTTATTTATTACTTGTTATAAATTAAATATCAAACTTTTTCCAAAAAAATTATTTTCATTATTTTGTGTACATTATAGTTAATTTTTTGTTTATTTCTTTTGTTTTCTTATTTTATTTTTATTTTTTATAATAAAACTGTGATTACGAGTATATATAACACGTGTCTATTTTGTCATTTCAATCCTGTTATATTTGTGTTTAAATGTATTTGTGGTGATATATTGTATAAAGAAGGTAACTAAATTTATTTTTCCTATATTTATTATGAAAAAGTTAATAAATTTTCTGTAAAATAGTTTTGTATTGAAATTAACAATTAATTGAAGTTGCAGTTTAAAATAAGGACAGAATACATTTGTCGAAATCGTTACTGTCCAATACAAAGCTGTAAATATTTAATAAGTTAGGAAGCCTTACAAAATTTTAATCAGTTCTGAAGATTTATACATTTTTGACTCATGTTTACATACACCCCCAACCTAAAACAATCACAAAAATATATGGCAATGTAAATATTTATAATTTGGGCTTAGTTATTTTACTCTTAAGTACATCAAAAGATTTTAAATAATTTTATGCTTTACTTTATTATAAATTAATTAATTTTTTTTTTATTCTTCTAATTTCAGAGTAATTAAATCAGAGAGAGAGAGAGAGAAACATTCCATGATTACCAGTGTTCATTAACAATTATTCATTAATTTAAGATCAAAAACATTTCCATTTTTAAAGAAAATTTATTTTAAAAATAAGTAAATATTAACGAATAATATAGAAGAAAAGGAAAAGAAACAAGGATTAGAAAAAAAAAATAAAAAATTAAGGAGAAAGAGAAAGAAAAAGTGATAGTAATAAAAGGAATAAATTATGCAAGAAAAGGAACCATTAATAAATAATAAAGGCAAAGAATTAAGAAATAATCAATATGGTACAATCGATAATAATCAAAGTGAAAATACTGTTGATAAAATAATAACTACAACAGCTCCTGCTCCAATATTACCATCATCAGCATCAACAGAAACATCAGCTTCAACCTCATCATTAGATAATAATAATATAGATGAAATGAAATCTACATTAAATATTTTAGAAAAACTTGGTTATGGCTTAGGACATATTTATAATGATTTATGTGCTGGGGTCTGGTTTAGTTACACATTATTATTTTTACAAGGTTCATTATTAATGAGTGGACCAATTGCTGGTGCATTAGTGATGTTAGGACAAGTAAGTGATGCTATTGCAACACCAATTATTGGTTATTTAACTGATAAATACAGTACTAAGAGGAAATGGCATATTTTTGGTAATTTTTCTCGATTATACAATCTTCAAATAAAATAATAAAATTGAATAATTTTCTTTTTAATAATATTTACTAACCTTTCTTTTCTGTTTATTTTAGGAACATTTTTTGTATTCTTAACATTTCCGTTAATATTTTCACTATGTCCCTGGTGTAAAACAATAAAATGGTGGGAACCAATATATTTCTCTATAATCATAATAATATTTCAATTTGCATGGCCAATTGTACAAATAACACATTTATCAATGATACCAGAAATATCACGTACACAAAAGGATCGTACTGATTTAACAGCTATCCGTTATTCAGCATCTGTATGCTCAAGTGTTATTGTGTATTGTGTAACTTGGGCTGTATTACATACTAAAAATAAAACTGATAGTAATATTGGTCCATCTGATGCTTATCGTTTTAGAGTGAGTGATAAAAGTACTTTTTATAATGCTATTACTAAAAAAAATACAAACAGCTTATTGTTTTTGAATCGATTTTAATTTTATTTTCTATTTCAGGATATTTCACTTATTTTAACACTGATTGGTGTATCAATGTCTGTTCTATTTCATTTTTCATTATCATTAACTGGTTATGAAAATCGTCGTAGACAAACAACAAACATACGTCGTAACTCATCATCAGAAACCGAACGATTAATTACAGGAACATCAACACCAGATATTTTACCGGATGTTCGCATTGATACAGGAAATACAGTAAAAAATGTAACATCAATACAACAGATTGAACGAAAAAATTTTTTAAAATCACCACAACTATATCAGAATACATTATTGTAAGAATTTATTGATTTACAAACTTGTTTTTTCTGTTTCAAATAATTTTAGGTCAAAAAAGGATCATTAACAATTTGATATATATTTTTCTATATTAAAATACTTATATCATTTGTTTCAGATATGTATTTTCACGTTTATTTATGACAACATCATTATTATATATGCCATTATGGTTGGATGAACGTGCCTGGACACCAACACCATTACCAAATATGATAAACTCATTAAATATACCAATGCCGATACCAAATAAAAATGTAGAACATATTGCAACTGTACCATTAGTATCATTTTTAGCATCATTTATATCATCTCTATTACTTAAATATTCACATGGACTATTTGGACATTCAGTTTGTTATACTTACATTATTTTAGTGTTGTTCTTGTTGTATCTAAAGCCATTATTTAAAGAAATTTTGATAATTTGTATAAACAGCTTTAAGTACAGTTTATTTAACTAAAATGGTAAAATTGTAAAGTTCTTGTTGGTTAGATACAACGTTTAAATTAATATCAAAGAAATAATATTTGCATACATATATTTACACACATATCTATATATATTTCAGATCCATTATTTAATTGGTTCAGTTGCAAGCATTGGTGCATGTGTATGGGTTTCACTTGGAGCATTACCAACATTATCAGCCACTTATCTATTTTTAATTGCAATCTTATTTGGTGCTGGAAGTTCCATAACAATGATTAGTAGCCTTAGTATTATTGCTGATATGATTGGACCAAATGCTGATCAAGGCGGTTCTATTTATTCAGCAGTTACATTTTTTGATAAACTTATAACTGGAATTGCCGTTGTTGTTATTGAAAATTTGTAAGTTCTGTCTCATTATATTAACATTCTGCAAAAAAAAAAGTTTAAATAAACATTTAAAATTAAAAGTGTAATTGAAGATCTAATCTAAAGCATAAAAAAACTATTTAAAATTTCTCTCTTGATACTTTATGTTATTATATTTCAACTTAATAAATCGTTTTTTATTTTTTATTTAGAAAATGTAATGTACGTGATGAATGTCCTGAATATTATCGTAATGTACTTGCCTATGGATGTGGTGTTGCTGCATCACTGGGGGTTCTTACATTGATTACACTTATTTGTACTCGCCCACGTCATCGTCCAAGAGTTGCAATTAATTAAATAAATTATGAAATTTTAATTATTATTATTATTATTATTATTTTTATTAATTTACATTGAAATTTGTACTTATTATTTTATTGATTGTTATAATCTATAGTACCTTTCTATTTATCTTTCTTACAATGCCTTTTAATGTTTGAAAATATAATTTATGTATCTCTTGTTTTTTTTTTTTTAATTTAATAAATTGTTTTGTGTAAAGTACACCCATTTTTTTATTTATATGAAAAAACGATGGATAATTAATATATTATTATTTCATTCTTATTTATATAATAAGTATGATAATCAGATATCAAATGACATATATAAATCAATAAAATAAAAAATCTACCCTAAAATTATATAATGTACAATCCTCATTTATGCTTTATGCTGCAATTAAGTCACAAAAAAAAAAACAAACTGAAATATTATAATTACAAGTTTTTGAACAAAAAATTAAAATTTTATAGAAATTATTGAATTCAATATTAAATAATTTTTTTTTTTTTAATTAAATTTGGAATTTTTTTTACGGTTTAGTTACATAAATTTTAATAACATAAAATTCTTCTTCTTACTAAGATATAAACTATATATTCAAATATACACAAATGTTGAGAAACACTAATTTAATAATTTGCCTGAATGTAGGCTGCCCTAAAACCATCATTGAAAATACATTCAGTTAGCCTATGGGTTGATTTCTATGGAGTAGAATTGTATGATTAGTTTTTGTCTTTGAAAGCAAAAGTATGCTCGTTAATGTAAGAACATGAATTACAAAATATCTGATACTTTAAATGTCTTATTTTGCATATAAATGTATTTTTAGGCATTTTCTTAAAATGCATCATATTTATTTCACATATTTTCAAGGATGTTGAAATATTTCAACGATTTTGAAATATTTCAAGGATATTGAAATTCAGAAATATTTCAGCTTATATTATTTCCGTATTATTGTTATTTTTTTTAAACTAACATTATGGATTTGTACATAAAATAGTAAACTTTTAAGGCAGAATAATCTGATAATTTCTAGTATTATATTAATCTCAATACAACAATTTTTTTATTTATTTTTATTGCTTTTCATTTTCTCCAGTATTTCAGAATGTATTCGGAGGAGAATAAGATAAAAATAAACACAGATTAGATCGTCTACTAGTACGAGGACGAAATAATACGAAGTACAGATTCTGTCGAAGAGGGACAAAAAAAAAAAAGAGATAGAATTATTAAAAAATAGAGAGGTAAATACAATCATGAACTATAAAATTGTGCAAAATTAAATCACACAGTACAAATAATTTCTTCACTTCTTTGAGAGAACTTGAATTGTAAAGTTGTTTTGTCATTTTATCTAATCAAAAAATAAATACATTAAAAATATCTATATTGGATTTTGTATCAAGAAAAAATAAAAAACATTTTTTTTCGGTGAAAAAAAAATAAAAAAAAAATAAGTCTTAAAAGTAACGAGAAATTATACTTGACTTATTTATTTTTATAAAATAAAAATATTTGTTGTATTAAATAAAATTGTTTTTAATTATTGTTTTTGTGACGTGAAAATTAATTTTTTCTTTTTTGTTTTTGTTTTTGTTTTTTTTTTAAATTGAATTTTAAAAACAGATAAATTAAAATATGTTTTAAAAAATAATATGTGATATAATTAATAAGTGTTAATTAACAGAGTTTGTCAGGTTAGTGAATATTAGATAATAATTAAAAGAAATTTTTTAAGCTTTTGGGTATTTGTTTTTTTTGTTTGGCTTTTGTTTTGTTTTTCTTTTTTTTTTCTTTTTTTTCAATCAAATTTTTACCTAAAAACTTTTCCAAGTTCACTAAATGGAAAGTCATAATTAAATATTATTTTCTTTAATTTAAATATTAAAAATCGTAATACTGTCGGCCATTTTTGTTTTTTTTTTTTTGGTAAATAAAAAAAAAGAAAATAGTTTTCCCAGTAAATTTTTTTTTTTCGTTAAACAAAAACAAAATTTGTATCATTTTTTTTTTTTACTTTTCAAATCAAACAATTCTAGAATGTATTAAATATTTTATTTAATTATTTGATTTAAGTTAAAAGGTAAAATCAAAAATTAAGATTAAAAACAAAAAAAAAATAAGAATAAAAATTATTACAAAAACAAAGTTTGTAATTATTTCTTTCTCTTTCCATTATACAACTTTAAAGAATTTGTCTCTTTTTAAATACAATTTTTCGTTCATTATTTTATGTATACAAAATAAATTACAATTCTTATCTATAAAGTGTAAAGAAAATTTAAATTATTTTTTTTTTTGTAATTTTCTCCTTTTTACAAAAACAAATTTTTTATTTTCTTAAATGCATCAAAAGAATATAAAAAAATTACATTGATTTATACTTTGTAATATTAATAAAAAAAAAAAATAATAAAGTTTCATTGTTTATAAAAATTAGAAGAAAAAGCTTCCAGTAAATATATGCTGTTGTTGTTGTTGTTGTTGTTATTATTATTGTTGTTGTTGTTTTTTTGTATAAATTTATTGTGTCGTATAGAAAATTAATGTGTATAATACAAATAGGAACATAATTTAGACATAATTTTACAATTTTCCATTGATAACAATTAAAATTATAATTTTATTGTTGTAACGTTAAAAATAAATTTTTAATGTTTCAAATGAAAATAATTTCATTAATGCGACTGTAAAATTGGAAAATAACAAACTAAAATATTTTCTATTGATAAAAATAAAAATTAAAAATAATAATAATAATTTTGGTGTACAAATCTAATTAATTTATTGTTTTAATTTTAATTCATTAATTATAATTAAATGGCGTTTGTAAAATTAACTAAAAAGAAAATTTTAATTTCACTACTTTTGTGTTGTTGTTGGCTTCCTTTTGTGTCTTTTTTTTGTGTCTTTTTTTTTTGTTTTTTTTTTCGTTTCACTTTTATTTTATTTGTTAGTGAAATTATTTCTTTTATATAGATTTTTTTTTTCTTATAATATAATTTTCTTGTTTTCTTTTCATTAATTCAAAAAAAAAAACAATAATTAGATGAAAAAATAATATTTACTTTTGGAGTTGTAATTTAATAAGTTGGTTTTAATTGATACAAAAAATGAATTTTTTCTTAATTTCTTTGAAAATTTAAAACAATTTTTTAATATCGTCATTAAGTGCGTAAAATATATTTTTTAATCAGCTTCAAATAATTAAAATTTGATGAAAAAATATTAATTTATATCGGATTTTATTTTTAACATTTTGTTCTGTATTTATTTTGTTTATGTTTTTCTTCTTCTTCTTCTTCTTCTTCTTCTTCTTCTTCTTCTTCTTTTTCTTTTTCTTCTTCTTTTGTTCGAATTATATAATTACTAAATGAATTTATAATACTATAATTTTTGTAGCAAATCAAAATATACCCCCCATCATTATTGTTTATATTCTAAGATGTTATTAATTAGAAACAATTTCTTTACTTTGAAAATTTTGTCTAGAAAATAATCCGTGTTGACTTCTTTTATTTTATTTCATTTTTTCTTTCACTTTTATTTTATTTTATTTCTTTTTTTTTTGTTTTTATATAACAATAATTTTCTTATTTTCTTTTGATTAATTAAAACAAAATAAAAATTAGAAACATTTTTTTCTTTCTTGTTTCTTGTATAAAGGAAATTTACCTAAACATATTCATACATAAAATAACGAGACGAAGGTAAATCACAACGTACAACTTTAATATTAGTTATTGTTCATTTATTAATTCGATTTATTTATTCTATCGAATCGAAAAATCTAAATAGATTATTCAATTCAATTCATTTATTAGTGTCTGTCTTTTTTTTTATCTTTTTTATAATATTTATCTAATTAATTATCTAATTTATAATACGGGTTAACCAATTGGTTTGGCCCTGTTTTAATTCCTTACCTTGTTACTTATGTTTTTTCTTTTTGTTTTTTTATTTATTTTTTATTACTTTACTTAATTCTATAATTTTTAATCTATAGTTTCGAACAAATAGCATCTACTAATTAAATAGATTTATACTAGAATTTTACCTACGTTTCTCATCATTCTTTTTTTTTCAAAAACTATTTTGTTGTTGTTATATACCAACAACAACAACAACATCAACAACAAGAATAATTAAATAATATACTTACTTATTTTTTAATTGTTTTGTTTTGTTATTTATTTTTATTTTTTCATGGCCTTTTTATATGTGTGTGTGTGTGTCTGTCTAATATTTAAGACAACAAGTGGTGAACAGAGTGTGAGGATACCTCCCTCTCATTACAAATAAAATAAAAAAAATAATTTTTTTTTTCAATTGAATTCAACGAAACATCTTAAATTAATATAAAGAAAAAATATTAATGCGCAAACTCAATAAAAATTTACACTGTAAATATATTGCTACTTTTCTTATGAAATATCCAGTAAAATGTAAAAATATATATTTCATTTACATTTAAATTTTTAGTTTTTATTTCTAATAAAATATATTTTTTCCCCTATTCATAATTACTTAAAATTATTTCAATTATTTTCAAGATTTTATCTATTTAATGTGATATTTTTGATTTGATCTAATATTAACCCAATCGCACCTTTAAACTGTTAATTTTCTTGAAGCATTAATAAATTCTTCATATAAGATTAAATATATTTGTGTGTGTAAATAAAAGCGTTTTTGTTTTTATTGTAAATGTATGTATAAAATGTTTACTTGTTGCATGGTGACCTGTTGATTTGTTCCATGTTTTCAGTAATGTTAAGGGCCATATAAATAAGTATTAAAAATACAACTGATAAAAATTAATATATATGTATATATGTACTTATTGCTAATGAAGATGATGTTGCTAATGTTATATGTATCTATATGTAAAAAATAATCTTAAATTTATGTAATTATTAAAATTCACTTATTATTTTTTTTTTTTTTTCTCATTAAAATTGTAACGAAATATAAATTTTTTGTGAGGAAATTAAGTAAATTTACCAATTTTAAGATATTTATTTTACCGCAATAATTTTAAATTATTTAATATCAATTTTATAGATTTCTAAAAATATTATTTTTTTTAATTATTTATTATTTTTTCTTATTCCCATTAAGACTAAAAAAAATTTATTATTATTTATTATCATAAATGATAAACATATTTAAAAGTAATTTTTCTGTTATATTTTTCTTTAGATTTTGTAAAATATTTAGTGATAGCAAAATGGAAGATTCCTATAATTCAGATGATGGCTATTCACTTGAAAATGTAGCCTTGAATGAAGAGTGTTTACGTGGTACTATCTTCTTTAATCCTTCTCCGGTCGTTCGACCACCAAAACCAGACACAATTACAATAAAAAAAGCTTGGCATGGAAGATTTCAGAGACCTTATAAATCTATATCAAAATCGGGAATAACTAAAACTGAAGCAAGAAAAAGAAAACGAGCACAAGGAAAAACTGAGTATTGTTTGTTGGCTGCATTAAGAATTGGTACTGATTCAAATAATGAATCATCTGAAACGGGTGCCTCCGATGCATCCGATGAGTCCAGCACTGGCTCTAGCACCTCAGATGAATCAGAAGATGATATTAATGCAATGTTGTTAGGTGATACACATACAAACGGAAGTAAAAAATTAACAGAAACAAAACAAAAACAGGATGATGGTATTGTGTATATCAGTGATGATGAAGAAATTGAAAATATTAAAATTCGGAAACTAGAAAACATTAAAAAAAAAACACTACCAATAGCAACAACAACAAGAGCAACAGCAACAGAAACTGTAAATAGACCAAGAGCAACCAGACCAACAGCAACAGTAACCAGAACAACTGCAACAGTAACCAGAAACACTGCAACAGTAACCAAAACAACTGCAACAGTAACCAAACCAACAGCAACAGTAACCAAACCAACTGCAACAGTAACCAAACCAACAGCAACAGTAACCAAACCAAAAGCAACGGCAACAGTAAAAAGACGATCACCAATAGTAGAATTAACTATAGTTATTAGTGACGATGAAAGCGAGACAGAAGATAATGTAGCTGTAATAAGAAGTGTTGAAACAGTATCACCCATAACAGCTCCCACCATAATCGAAATTGTAATCAGTGATGATGATGATAATGGAGAGGAAGATAATATAGACTTAAGCATTGCTGCAGAACCAGCAGCAGAACCAGCAGCAGAACCATCATCAGAACCAGCAGCAGAACAAATACCAAAACCAGCAGCAGAACCAATACAAGAACCAGTAGCAGAACCAGTAGCAGAACCAGTAGCAGAACCAGTAGCAGAACCAGTAGTAGAACTAGTAGCAGAACCAGTAGCAGAACCACTAGCAGAACCAGTAGTAGAACAACCATCAACAGCAACAATAGTGATCAGTGATGATGATGATGATGATTTGGAGGAAGGCGATATAGCTGTATTAAGAAGTAACATAAGTATTGTTGAAACAATAATCCTAAAGCCAGCATCAGAATCAGAAGAAGCTGCAAGGGATACTGATATAACAATGGAAGCACTAGAGTCACCACGAGAATCAGAATCAGTAGAGGCTGTTACTGATGTCACAAAGGAAACACCAGAAGCAACAGTAGTATTAGAAGAAGCTGGTGCTGGTATCACAATGGAAGCACCAACACCGACAGATCAACTGTTGGAATTATATCCAGATTTACTTGCAGAACCGCATTCAAAACCATTCAAAGTATTACCAGAAAAATATCTGAGACCAGGACGAGAGTCAGAATTAGTAGAGGCTGTCACTGATGTCACAATGGAAACACCAGAAGCAACAGTAGTATTAGAAGAAGCTGGTGCTGATATCACAATGGATGCACCAACACCGACAGATCAATTGCTGGAACTATTTCCAGATTTACTTGCAGAACCGCATTCAAAACCATTCAAAGTATTACCAGAAAAATGTCTGGGACCATTTATAGAAGTATTACCGGAGCCATTTTTTCAACAATTCCCACAAATAGCTTTAGATCCATTGCAAGAACTATTCCCAGAATTATTTACACCATCCACAATAGTTTTAGAAGAAACTTTTTCAATAATGTCTCAACAATTTGAGATGCTGAACAATGATGCAATGGGATTTAATTATTTTTAAATTCTATATTTACTCGTTAATTTGATTAATTATATTACACACCAATTCCGCCTTAATAATATATAATAATTAATATTGTTCTACAGGAAAGGTATGTAAACAAAAAAAGATAAAGAAGAAAATAAATCATTGTATAGTTAAATGAACAACAATCTTATAATTAATTTAATATGGTAATGGAATGTCTTTATTTAAATTTCTCATTATAATGAATTTTTCATTAATTTGTTGTTATTTTTCTATGATTTGTAAAATGATTTTAATAAAATCTATCATTTACATTTCGTAATATTTGTCTTATCTTGTATATAGCTCGTATATATTTACATATTACAATTATTAAAATGAAAATTTTCATGGAGATATGTTAGATACGAGATATATGTAAGATAAATCCGATCACGTGTATATCCCTTAAATTAAATCTTGAACAATATACTATAAAAAAATATTGCATAAACCAAAGAATGTGTACTGGTATTTTAATTTTAATACGATGATCATCATTGTAAAATATTATTTACTTTAAAGGTAAATAATAATAAAATAAATGTAATACAATATTTGGACAAATTTACTGTGAAATATTCATATTTGTATGCTCTAAAAAAATATTTTGTAACTATGAAAAAAATTTCGGAAAACATTAAAAATATTAAAACATTAAACATAAAAGTGTTTTTTGTTTTTGTTTTGATTGGATGATCTTATCCAATTAAATTAAATTTTAATTGTTGTTTATTGAAAAAAGTCATGTTGATTTTTCACCTTTGATAATGGGATTATTTTGTACGAAAATTTTACGGGGAAGATTTTATTGAAATTTTTTTTTCTTAATTTAATATAAGGGCTAAGGTCAGTATTTGTTATTATTTATGATCTGATCTTATGATGACACGATTTATTCTTGTTCAATTAGATTGGTATAAATAATAAAATGAATTGATATTTAATGTATACTTATTTATTCTCACGTGCTTGTCATCTATTCACTGAGAACTTCTCAAAGTATATCACATTATAATTGTTGTTTTGTATAATTAAAATTATAAATTATACAAAAAAAAAAAAAAATTTCAAATTTATATAAAAAAAAATACAATTGATGTTTTAACGAATGTCACATAAAATTGACAATACATATCTATGATAAGATAAAATATTAAAAATCCAATTAAATATATCTGTGTGTTTAAAGAAACAATAAAAATTAAATAAGAATTTTTTTTTTAAGTACAGTGAAACTCCGTTATAACGAAGTTCAAGGGACCAAAAAAAAAGTTCGTTATAACCGAATCTGAAGAAAAAATTAACTACGTTCCGAAAAACAATAAAAAAAAATATGTTTTCGTATAAACCACTAATTTATTTATTAAACTACAGAAAAGTTCATTATAACCGAAAGATCGTTATAAGTGAGGTTCGTTATAACCGAGTTTCACTGTATATCTAAATGAAATATTTGTAATTAAAAAGACAATAAAAAAAAAAAAAAACTATATAATTAATTAATTTAATTAATTAATTAATTATAAAAATTAAAAAATTTGTACTATATAACAAATTAAAATGTACTGTACAATAATGATAAATATTTAATTTCATTATTTGTTAGTTTAGTTAGTTAGTTTTTATTTAATTTACAATGGCAAGAGCAACCATTCGGTTAAATTCACCCTTGTGACCTAACTATTTTTTGGGGTGGATTCCGCACCACCCTTGCATCTTGCACATATAATTTTTAATTCAATTCGGCGCATTGCCTGTAATTATTTTTATGTAGATTATTAATCCTTAAGTTCTGTTAAAAAACAAAATAAGAAACAAAAAAAAATCACACATATTCTTGGTTTGGTTCGAATCGAACCGGTATGCAAAATTTTTGTTTTTGATCTTTTAAAACAAATATGAAAATTTTCGTTTTACATAAATACATTAAATATAAATAAAATCATAATAAATACATAAAATAAAAATAAAACACACAATTTAAAGTAAAATAAAAAAAACAAAAAAATTTTACCTTAAAAAAAAAAATAATTTTACGTTTTGTTTTTGATTTTTATTTCGTACAATACAATAAAAAGAATAAACAAATTTTAATTTTATTGACGAAAAAAAAAAACCAACAAAAACAATAAAATAAATCAATTAAAAATAAATAAATGATCATAAAGAATTATTTTTTGTTTTGCACCTGTGGAAAGAATAAAATTCATAATTAATTGAAGATCGTTTATTTTTTTGGATAGAAAGTTTGTTATCAAATTTTCTTCTTTTTTTTTTTTTTTTCTTGTTTCAAAATTAATTAATTAATTTTTGTGTATTTTTATATAGAGTTTTTTATTTTTTTTTTATTGTCTTTATTGTCAACTAAATTGTCAACTAAATGTGTATCAATGTGTGAATACTGGATATTACCGAACCAGAAATGTTAAAAATGATAATAATAAAATGCACAATTATATTAACATAAATTAATTTTATTAAAAAATATAACAATAATAATAAAAAGTACTAATTAAATGTTTGACGTTTAATGTTCATAAGAGACAAATAAGAAAAAGAAAAACCGAACAAAAAATAATTTGTATTCTTAAAATTCAACGCACACAGAAATTGCACAAAAAAAAATAAAAAAAAACAAAAACAAAATTTCATAAATTTGCTCAAAATTAAAAACGAAAAAAAAAAAAATTTTAAATAAATAATTTTCATTTTTTTAGTTTGTTTATTTTTTTTTTTGAAAATTAAAAAAAAAAAGAGAGAAAAAATATTTTTTTTAATGGAACAAAAAGAAAATTTTTTTTTATAGAAAATATAAAAAATAAATATAAAATGAAAAACGAATTTACAATTTAATATTCGTATTGAATTGATGCCTTATTTTATTTTGTACAACTGAATTGACGACACAAACTAAATTTGAAACATTTAAAAAGGAAACTAAAAAAAAATTTTACACCTTCTGATTTTTGAAGGAAATTTTAAAAGAAAATTTATAACAAAAAATAAATATTTTACAATCTTTTTAAAAAGCTTAAAAGTTTGTGTGATCTAAACGGTTGTAATTTTCCAACAAAAAAAAATTGAACCAAAAGAAAAAAAAAAATACAAAAAAAAAGAGAAGAAAAATCAATTTTTATAATTATTTGATTTAAATAGATTAAAAAATTAATTAAATTGATTCGCACAATGAGATAATTTTTATTATTATTTTATTTTTAATTTTTAAATAAAAAGTATTTGTACTATTTGGAAGTTGGTGTCTTTATGTAAAACAAATATGAAAATTTTCGTTTTACATAAATACATTAAATATAAATAAAATCATAATAAATACATAAAATAAAAATAAAACACACAATTTAAAGTAAAATAAAAAAAACAAAAAAATTTTACCTTAAAAAAAAAAATAATTTTACGTTTTGTTTTTGATTTTTATTTCGTACAATACAATAAAAAGAATAAACAAATTTTAATTTTATTGACGAAAAAAAAAAACCAACAAAAACAATAAAATAAATCAATTAAAAATAAATAAATGATCATAAAGAATTATTTTTTGTTTTGCACCTGTGGAAAGAATAAAATTCATAATTAATTGAAGATCGTTTATTTTTTTGGATAGAAAGTTTGTTATCAAATTTTCTTCTTTTTTTTTTTTTTTTCTTGTTTCAAAATTAATTAATTAATTTTTGTGTATTTTTATATAGAGTTTTTTATTTTTTTTTTATTGTCTTTATTGTCAACTAAATTGTCAACTAAATGTGTATCAATGTGTGAATACTGGATATTACCGAACCAGAAATGTTAAAAATGATAATAATAAAATGCACAATTATATTAACATAAATTAATTTTATTAAAAAATATAACAATAATAATAAAAAGTACTAATTAAATGTTTGACGTTTAATGTTCATAAGAGACAAATAAGAAAAAGAAAAACCGAACAAAAAATAATTTGTATTCTTAAAATTCAACGCACACAGAAATTGCACAAAAAAAAATAAAAAAAAACAAAAACAAAATTTCATAAATTTGCTCAAAATTAAAAACGAAAAAAAAAAAAATTTAAAATAAATAATTTTCATTTTTTTAGTTTGTTTATTTTTTTTTTTGAAAATTAAAAAAAAAAAGAGAGAAAAAATATTTTTTTTAATGGAACAAAAAGAAAATTTTTTTTTATAGAAAATATAAAAAATAAATATAAAATGAAAAACGAATTTACAATTTAATATTCGTATTGAATTGATGCCTTATTTTATTTTGTACAACTGAATTGACGACACAAACTAAATTTGAAACATTTAAAAAGGAAACTAAAAAAAAATTTTACACCTTCTGATTTTTGAAGGAAATTTTAAAAGAAAATTTATAACAAAAAATAAATATTTTACAATCTTTTTAAAAAGCTTAAAAGTTTGTGTGATCTAAACGGTTGTAATTTTCCAACAAAAAAAAATTGAACCAAAAGAAAAAAAAAAATACAAAAAAAAAGAGAAGAAAAATCAATTTTTATAATTATTTGATTTAAATAGATTAAAAAATTAATTAAATTGATTCGCACAATGAGATAATTTTTATTATTATTTTATTTTTAATTTTTAAATAAAAAGTATTTGTACTATTTGGAAGTTGGTGCCTTAAAATATACTTTTTTTTTTCTTTTAATGGTCCTAACTAGAAAATATGATTTTTGTTTTATGTTGATAAAAAATTTATTTTCAATTTAAATTGATATTTGTTTTTTTATAATCAATAATAAGAGGCAAGAGAGAGAGACAAGAGAGAGACAAGAGAGAGAGAGAGAGAGAGAGAGAGGAGAGAGAAATAAAAATAAATATTACATGTGATGAATAATAAAAAAAAAAACAAAGGCAAAAAAAAATCTTTATGTAAAGAAAAATAATAAATTATGTATGTGATTCATGAATAAAATCTTTAAATGTTTGATGTAATGACCAAAGAAAAAACACAATCTTTTTTTTGTTTTCCATCTATTTTATCTTATCAACATTTTTACCCTAGACATTCCTTTGTTTATTCTTTACATTTTTCAGAAATTTTTACAAAAAAAAAATCACAAATTACAAGAAAATTGTGAAATTTTCTTAATTGTAAAAGAAAAATTGTTCGTAAATGTTTCTACCTAAAATCCGATCGTTTCTAACTGTTTGTGTTTTTCTTTTACAATTAAGAATGATGAATGAAGAATGATAAAAAAAACATAATTGTGGTTAATATTTTGTGAATTAATTTTGTGATCATATATTGTCTTAGTAATTAATGTAAGTATAAGTGAAATAATAAGATTGATTTTTTTTTTATTTATTTATTAATAAAATTTTCACATAAAATTTATCTGTTATTAAATTAATTTAAATGATATTGCGCCTACGTAATTCTTACAATGTCAATGATAAATAATATTGAGACACCATCATATAATTAAGAACAAGAATGGGAACATAAAATATTTCTTATGATATATTTTTAATAAATATATAAAAAAAGAAAAATTCTATTACAAAATATTTTAAATAAATTTTATTGAAAAATTAATTTTATTTCGCATAAAATTATGTTTGATTAAAATAACTACACACGAATGTTTTATTTGACAGAAGATTTACAATATTTACAGGACAAAACTTTTTGTTTTATTAATTAATTAATTTAAAATATTTCTTTTGTACGATAAAGTTTTAAAAGTCAGTACAATCTCTGGACGGTATATAGAAACTTTTACCCTAATATTTTAGTGTTAGGTTTTTTTCTCAAGAAATATTAAAAGTTGATTATTTGATAAGGGATGTGAAGGGAGAGGCGGTCACATTATAGTTTTATTATAGTTTGTACAAAAACTAACTATCTGCCTTTATTTTAAATAGTAGATTTTTTTTTTCTTTCTTGAAAGCGACAAGAGGCTTATCATTGTGCCGTCGGTTCTATATAGTTTTCTTTTTCTTTTGTATAGACACAAACACAATCATAAAATATATTATTTTCTTGTTAAATTAAATCTCTTATTTATTTATTGTTGATTTTAACTTATCTGTTTTTTATTACATGTGTAAATTCTTTCTTAACTCGTTTACCATTCACTAATATAAATGAAATGTTTTATTTTCAAATATTGGTTTGTGTTTAAAAATTGAGAGAACAGATAAATGGTAAGATGATCTTATCCAATTATATTAAATTTTAATTGTTGTTTATTGAAAAAAGTCATGTTGATTTTTCACCTTTGATAATGGGATTATTTTGTACGAAAATTTTAAGGGGAAGATTTTATTGAAATTTTTTTTTCTTAAGTAAATATAAGGGCTAAGGTCAGTATTTGTTATTATTTATGATCTGATCTTATGATGACACGATTTTTTTCTTGTTCAATTAGATTGGTATAAATAATAAAATACATTGATATTTAATGTATACTTATTTATTCTCACGTGCTTGTCATCTATTCACTGAGAACTTCTCTTGTTGAAAGAGAGTAATCAGAAATGATTTATTTTAGGAAAAAAAAAAAACAAAATTAATTCATAAAATAATATTTATTGATTCAAACAAAAATTATTTATGTTACATGGATTGTTACATTGATGTTAACAATGACGTTATTGATGAATTTCTCCTTTTGTTGTGTACCATTTTATATTTGCGGCTTTTATAACTGAGAATACAAAAAAATCATAAAAGCATATAGTATGCTTAGTATGTCTATTTCGAAATACAATAGAATATTACTAACAAAAAAAAAAAAAAACAGGTGTGATGGAATAACATTGAAAATGAAATTTGACACTTTGAAGATTTTCATTCAATGGGCGCCGTCTGAACATTGATGGTAGCGTAGGCAACTCTTTTGTCTGACCCTACTAAATGGAAAAAAAAAAACAAAAATTTTACATGGAAATGAAGAAAAATTGGGTATGATTAATAATGAAATAATTAATTAGAAAAAGGAAAGCAGTAAAAATGCGTGAAAAAATGTATAGGAGATACAAAAAAAAAAAACAATACAAAAATATTTCGTTATTAAAATTTTTGTATTTAATTGCAATTAAGACAAATTTATTTTAGATAATACTCTGTTTGTTCTTGCATTAAGAATTGTTTTATTAACCGTCCACTTTTTCACACCGAGCATTTTTTAGATAATATAAAAAAGAATTTAAATAAAATAAAAATTAAAGAAAAAAGAAAATTATTTACTACTCAATTTTGTATAGAATTTTCACAAGTTTTTTTTCAAAAATAAAATATGCTCCGCTTATTATTCGTATATAAAAATAAAATATTCCCAGTAAGCAACAATATGAAATGTAATTTCGTTCACATTCAGCATTTCAACATTAATTTATTTTTTTTTTGATTAATTCAAATTTTTCATTCAAATTCTGATTTTACGCTGATCTTCTGAATATCGGAAATATTTTATTTCCTATATTTTCTTAATATTGTTAAAATGCTTCAATGTATAATTGACCGCAAAAATAAAAAATGTTTGAAATAAATTATGATATAAGAAACACAAACAAAGAATTCAAAAATAAAAGTTAAATTATAAAATGATATTTCTCAGTATTCATTTATAGCGATATTTAAATTATTTCATTTTATTTTATTTGTCAAAATATGTTTTTATTTTTTTATACCTTTTATTTTTTAAAAATTTTAAGGTGGAAATTATTTTTAACATTTAAAAAAAAGATGAAGGTATAAAGGTAGACTTATGTAAATTTGTTATGATCATCAATGGTCTATAACATTTTAATAACCTAACTCATAAACACAGCTACCTAATCCCTAATCTATACCTGCTTTTAATATACATATTTTTTTTTTTGATTGATTTAACCGATAAATTATGAAAGTGTATTAAAAGTGTGTAAAAAAAAATATAAACACTTGAAATTCATACACACAAACACATAATAAATAAATAAATTAGTACCCACTAAACACTTCTATATTGAACTAATAATTTAACGTAGAAATAAATATAAGACATTAAATATTTTACGACTTCTTTTTTTTTTTTTTTTTGTTGTATCATAAATCATAAAGAGTGTAAAGAAATCTTCTTCGTTCTTCAGAGAAAAATTAACTAAAGGAAAGAAGAGCAAGTATGAAAAAGAAGAAAAGGAAAACAAAATAAAACATAAAAAAATGTGAATAATATTAGGGATGATAGCTTTTTATTTCTTGTTTTTTTTATTTTTTTTTTTTTTTTACCGACAAACATATTATTTGAAGTGAAGAACATGGTACATGGTACATGGTACATGGGTCATGGTACATGGTACATGGTACATGGTACATACTTACAAAATATGTCAATTTATTCATTCAATTATTTTCAATTAGTTTTGTTTATTGATTTATACGTGTTAATTTTATAACATGTTTTATATTTAACTAAACTGATGATCACATTTTATCTAAATTAAATTATTCAAATACAAATAATATAATTTCTAACTTATAATATTTTCTTATATTCTGTCTTTGATCTGTATAAAAGTTCACCATCGTTAAAATTTATATTTTTAATACAATCGTTTCATCAATTATGATAAATTATTATTATTATTTTGTTTTTTTTTGCATGTTCACGTACAAGAAAATAAAACTTAAAGATAAAGATACGGATATTAAGTTGAAAGTCTCTATTTAAAATTTTTTAATTACTTTGAAATTTTTGTTAAGAATGGATAACGAATAACTTTATTTTACCGTCAATATATTTAGTTTTTTTTTGTTGTTTTTTGTTTTCCATTTTAATTTCACACATCAATGGAACTTTTATTTTTAATTTAAAATTTTATTTATTTTTCAATTTTAAATCGAACAAAAGTATATAAAAAAAAGTATTACGATTTTTAAAGAAGAAAAAAAATTTATCAATAACAACTGTGAAGGTCAAAGACTCAAAGATTTTTAGCATGTAAGCACGTACCCTTTATACGTACCTTTTATACCTTGAAAATAAGACATACGTATTAATGGAACCTTATATGATTTTTATAAATTTATGAATGCGAAAACAAAAAAAAACAAAAATAAAAATGTAAAAGAAAAACAACAATAAAAAAAAAAAAACGCGCGATACAAATTAAAACATAATAATGAACAATAATAAAAAAAACATAATATTTGTTTGTTGTTTTATTTATAAGTGTAATTAAATTTGTTCTTTTGAATTTTCTTTTGTATTCAATAAAATTTATTTATAAAAAAAATAATAATAATTTATGATAACAAATATTAACCGAAAAAAAGCCATTAAAACAAAAACACTTGATGTAAAATCAAGTACAAAGAGAGAAGAAGAAGAAGAAGAAGAAGAAGAAGATAACAAATATTTATCAAGAATGAAATGTAGGTACATGGAATCTATGTCCGTTCTCTTTCAACTGTTGATTTTATCAATTTTTTTTTTTCTATGTGTGAGCTTCTTTCTTTTTGCTTTATTTATTTTCATTCTTCTTTCTTTTTTTTTTTTTCTTTGTCGATACTTCAAATTTCTTATCTGTTTTTTTTTATTTCTTTTTATTTTTCTTTGGTCTCTTAATAAATAAGAAACTTATTAGGAATATGATTGTAAGAAAGTAAAAAGAAAAGGGGGAAAAAAAAAATAATATTGTTATGAAATTTTTTGTTTATCTCTTCATCTTTAAAATTATAACATTTTAATTTATTTTAAAGACTTGAAGATTTCTTCGATATTTAAGTGTTGACTATTATTGTTTTGTTTTGTTTTGTTTGGTTTTTTTTTAATTAATTAGATGAAAAATATTTATTTTCTTTCTTCACTCAGCAATTTGTATTTTATTTTTTTTTCTAGTTAACCTTTTTTTTTTTTCGTTTGTTTTAAGTTTTTGTTTTTGTTCTCAAATGAATATTGTACACACAATGAAATATTTCTTTGAATGTTTGTATAAATGTAAATTTCACATACGTTTGTATTAATGCCAATAAATATAGATTTTTATTTCTTCAATAATATTTCGATTGTTTTGTTTACTAATTTGACTAATTTGAATAATTTGCAAAAAAAAAATAAAATAAATAGAATTTGATAACTTTTGTCGTAAGCCAAATAATGTAATGTAAGATAAAAAAAAAAAACAAAAAAATTCTGTATACAAATTTGAGTCAAATAGAAAAAAAAAGTCCAAATATTTTTTATTATAGTAAAAATATGAAATCAACACATATATATGTTTATGTAATATGTTTTTAAATTATGTAATAATTGTCAAAATTTAGTACTTTATTTAAATCTCATGTAATCAGAATGATTCTTGGACTATAGTCTATCATCCGTAGTTGGTCTTGTGAAACTATTCCACCTTAATCAAAGCACATATTTTTTTTTTATTTTTTTTTTGGGTTTAATTAAAATCAGTATGAAATACTGGAAAAATTCTTCTTTATAAAATATAGAAAATATTTATTCAAGGAAGGAAGGAAGGATATTGTCAAATAGAAATGACTTTTTTTTTAGTCAGTTAATTATTTTATTTACTTTTCCAAGGCAATCAACCATTCGATTATATTCACCTTGCTAATAATAAATCATTACATTAAATGGCCTTGTACAGGTTGGCTATAATTAGGAAAATATTCAATTTCCTTTTTTTTTTGTATAAATTTTATTATGTAAAGACAAATTAAATTCTAAATTATTGAATTCTTTGATAGAATTCACGTTTCATAATTAAATGTATCAAATTTTTCAATAAAGTTTTATTCTTATTTCTACACAATTTACAAATAACAAAAACTTTATGCTAAAATCAGAATTGATTCAAGGAAGAAGGATAAAATTTTTAAATTGGTTTCTTTGAGTAAAAGAAAAAAAAAAAAAACAAATAAAAAAAAAATAACTTTCTGTCGTCATAATGAAAAATTATCTGACAGGACTTGAACCATTTTCTTCTTTTTTTTTTTTTTTTTGTGTCAATTGAAATTCAATCTGACGAGACGGTCATACCAATTATTCTAACTGAAATTTTTCTATAACTTTTCTATAATTATTATTTTACATAAAAAATTATTTTTTCTAATTAATTTTCTGATATTTTTTCTTTTTTTTTTTACGACCGAAGAAAATCTAGAACAGATTTCTGTCATACTATACCGACTGTAGAATATTTGTTGAGTTAAAATTTGGTACTTGAGATCCTTTAAATAAGAAATAGAATAAGACAACAACAAAAATAACTATAAAATTTTTATTGTATTTTTTTTTTTTTTGTGGTTGAAAATTATTAGAATATTATTTGTGTGTGACGAGGGTTAAGTCAGTCTTCTTGAACCTTTAATTTTTATATGAACATAACTGAATACTGACAACTATACATGTATGTATAGTTCAATTTATTTCTTACCATTTATTTATTAGTTTATTGGTTTTTTTTTTTTTCAAATTTTTAAAGGGGAACAAATTGAGAATTATCCAAATTCATAACGAGAAATAAAATGAAAACAAAAAACAAAAAAAAAAAAAAAAGGTTCTTTATTTTTAATGAAGGAAAATCTAATCTCAAGTTACAAGTGTTTTATTGTGACACTCTTAACACACATAACTTATTACAAACTTTAGATTTTGTACATATGGGCAACAATGTTCCATTAATAAGTTTTTGTCGTCACAAGACAGACATGTGACTAAGATGAATATCTTCGTATATGTTTTTTTTTGTATCTTGTCTTTAAAAGAAATTTACTTTGAATGTTATTGTTAGTATTGGTATTGATAAATTTTAACCATTTGTACATTTTTCCACTTGTTACAGCTATTTTTTTTTTTTTTTTAATGCAATAATTTTCTTAGACAAAATTTCTTTTAAAAAATAATTCATCAATTTTTGAAAGAGAGAAAACCAAAAAAAATAAAAAACTAAATAAAAATTAATTATTCACAAATATTTTTCATGATTTTCTAGTTTTTACTTTTTATTGTATTTTTATCTTTATATTTTATAATGAATTAATTTATTCTTAAGAAAAATCTATAATCCACTTAAGAAATGTAAACATAAAATAAGTAATGAACATTTATTAGTGGATCACTTCAAATTTATCTGTTTTCATTTGAATTTTTATCTGCATTTATTTAAATCCTTCTAGAAAAGGATTTTGTTTAATGTGTATGTGTATGCTAATGTGTATGTGTGTTTGTGTGTGTGTGTGTGTGTGTGTATGTTTGTTCTCATCGATCTTATAAAATTTTATAATAAAAAAAGAACAAAAAAAAAGAAAAAAACGTAATCTCATTTTTTAAAGTAAAAATCTTGTGTTCATAAAAATGTCTTCATCTAATAAAATCGTGTATGAGTAAATGGAGTGGGGTGGGGCGTTTTTAAGGAAATTAAGAATGAGAAAAAAACGAAAAACAAAACACAAAAATATATAAAATGGAAAACGGAACTAATTTTGTTTTGAATTATGTACAATTGTGTTTTATTCAACAATAAAATTTCAAGATTGAAAACGTGAGAACATAACGTTAATTATAAATATAAAAAAACCTTTAATTTGATATGCGCATGCATATGCATAACATACACCGTGTGTGTTATTAATATGCATGTGTGACACACGTATCCATAAAATATATTTTTCACCTGAGATGAATCATATATGAACATAAAAAAATGTTTTTTTTTTTTTTTTGGTTGTTGTTAAATAATGAAAGAAAAAAAAAAAGAAGAAGACCAAAAAAAAAAACATAAAAAGAAAAATTTATTCGGAAATAATTAAAAATTCATAATAATAATAATTTAAAATTTTCACTTTATTTTCTATTTAGTTATTCATAAACATACTTCAAATTATATTGGTTTTATTTTTTATTAAGAAATAAAAAATAAATTATTTTTTTTATTCTACAAATAACACAAATACAGTGAAACTCGGTTATAACGAACTTCACTTATAACGATCTTTCGGTTATAACGAACTATTCTGTAGGTCCCGTTTTAATTTGTATCTTGGCAATGATTCGGTTATAACGATCTTTCGGTTAAAACGAACTTTTTTTTTGGTCCCTTGAAGTTCGTTATAACCGATTATCACTGTAATAATATTATTAAATTAATTAATAATTGCAACTGATGGACGTTCTTATAAATAACACAAATTCTAAAAATAATTAATAATTCTAAAAATTCTATAAGGGGGAGTTTTTTTTTTTCTTTTAAAACAAACTGATGGACGTTCTTATAAATAAATAGAAAATAAATTCAAATTTAATATTTTTTCCTCTAGAATTTTAGAGGGTGTGTACAGGGTGACTCCTATATAAATATTACATATAATTTAATGTAATAATTCAAAATGAAGAAAAAAAAATAAAAATATTTTTGAGTGCAACAAGAATTTATCTAAAAACATAGAATATTTCATCTGTCACCATGGTGAACCAGGTAAAATATACTAGAATTGTATGCAATAAGAAATAATGATGATAAACTAATAAAATATATACACACACACACACACATGCACATACACTTCTAAATAAATACATAAATTAAATTCAGAGAAAAAGAAAGAGATGAAAAAGGAAGAAAAAGAACAACAACACAAAAAAAATCAAAAACAAAAACAAAAAAAGGAATAGGAAATATTTGATTAGTTGATAAATAACAGAGAAAAAAAAAAAAAATTAGAAGCATCTAGTACGATGATTTGTTTTAGATGACGATATGCGATATAAAATTCCTATGAATTCATATATACAATATACATACAATACAATCTACCTTAGTAACATGTATGTACATGTGTAGTGAATTTATTTTTGATTTTATATTAATTCTACAGAAATCATGAATCCAATATTGTACTAAAAATAATATCAAATGAAATTTTTATGTGGGATATGAATTGTTTTTGTTGTTATTGTTGTTGTTGTTATTGTTGTTGTTGTTGTTTTTTTTTGTTTTTCGAATTGAAATTTTTTTGTTTATTATGAATTTTATTTTTTTTTTTGCTTTTTTTCGAATAGAAATTTTAAATTTTTTTTTTTTTTGTTTTTGTAGTCATAAAAAAATTATCTTTTGTTTATTAAATTTTTTTATACCTTTTTTTTTTATGCATATCATTTTTTAATATCTATCATTTGTAATTAATACATATTGGGATTTTTGTTGTTGTTGTTGTTTTAAAAAAAAAATAAAAAAAATTCTTTGTTATTTTTTTGTCTTCATCTTCTTTATATTTGTGAGTGGGCGCACTACACATAAAATACAGAATAATACTAATACTAACTAATTTATATAATAAAAATAAAATATGTTAGTAAATAATACACAATACACACACACACACACACACACACATATATAATTATTATACGGGGCATATAAGTGTGAGTGGTGTCGTCCTCGTGCCATGAAATATTATTGTTTCATTTTCTACATCTACCCAATTATTTCTAATTTGGTAAATTTTTTTTTTTTGTTTTTCTTTTTTGTTGAATTTCCATTGAAATAATATGAAAAAATGGAAACTGCTCATTTTATTTTTCCATCTTTTCATTAATTTTTTTTTTTTGATATTCGTAAAATTTTTTTTTTTTTATTTTATTTATTTAGAAATATCATATTTTTTTCCCCTTCCCCTTCCCATTTTTTTTGTCTTTTATTTTTCCGTTTTTTTTTTTTCTTTTTTATCTTTTCATCTTTTTTTTTTTTTTTTATCATTTTTTATCTTTTTTCTTGTTCTTATTTTCATTTCCAGATGAACAGATTTAATACTTACGTCATTTTTTTTCTGTTATATAAATTCTTCTATAATATTCTGTTCATCTGTGCATCTGGAAGCACGTTGTGTTACAGAATGATAATAATCACTGATCAATAGATGGTATCAAGTTCATATGTTGGATACAAACATTAGATGAAATATTAGTTGAAAATTAAAGAATAAAAGTTACAACTTAATGAAATCTTTCCATTTCACACTTTACCTGAATGTCTAAAATTTTACACATAAATTACTTGTTGAATTTTCAAAGAAAAAGTAAATTTATGTATTTAGGTTATGGTTCAGGGTTGTAAGTTTTCAAAGTTGAATGTATAAAAAAAATATAATAATAATCAACATTAATTAAATGTGTGCGTGTTTGTACCTACACACACACACAAACACACACACACACACACATCTTTATGAGAACAGGAGTAAAGCACAGGATATAAATCGATTTATTTTAACATATTTTTGTATTTAGTTTTTCTTTTTTCTTTTTGTTTGCAATGAAATGGAAAGTAAATAAAGAAAAAAAGAAAAACGAGAAAAAAGAGAAAAAAAAGAAAAACGAGAAAAAAGAGAAAAAAAGGAAAAAAGAAAAAAGAGAAAAAAGAAATGATGAATGAATTTTAATATTTCTTTTTTCTTTTGGTTTGTTTTGGTTTGTTTTGTTTTTGTTTTGTTTGGATGAAAAAAGAAAAAAAAATTATTAATTATTAAAGATAAATTATAAAATAATGTACTTACAATTTTACGATAATTTTCTAAAAAAAAAAAAAACACACACACACACAATGGTAAAATGCCCCAGAACAACAACAAAAAATGGAAAACAAAATAGAGAAAAGTGATTTGGGAAAGTCTATAAGGTTTGTTTTAAAAAAAATATTTTGATTTATTTATTTTTTAACATCACACATTAGTTGGTGATGTTTGTTTATTTTTTTATTCATTAATTCTTTGATTATACATTTATAGAGAATAGAATAATGACACATAGATAGATATTTTTTTTTATTATTATTTCATGATTATAGATTTTTTATTATTTGAGAAGAAAATATTTTGTATACGTGAATTTTTAATATTTTATTGTTGTTGTTATTTCATCGTATTTTTTATTTGTTTGTTTGTTTGTTTGTTTCTTCTTCTTCGATTAGTTGCGAACTTTAGCCGGTCTCCCGCGTTTTCTTTGAGATTGTTTTTTGTTGTTTCTCTTGATTTTCTTAGGCTGCTGTTATGTTTTAAATAGAATAATTTATTATTAATAAATTATTATTAATTATTAATTATTAGTAATTATTAATTATTAATTTATGTGCAAAAATTGATAATTACTAATTTTTTTTTTTGTATGTTTGAAAGTATAAAAATTATTACCTTTACTGGTTCTTCCGGTATAACTTCTTCTTCTTCTTCTTCTTCCTCCTCCTCCTGCTCCTCCTCCTCCTCAATTGGTGGCTCATTAAATTGAACACATCTCTTCTCAAATGACTTCCTATTTATACATAATTATTTAATATTAATAAAATTTGTTTGTTTTTTTTTTTCTTTTAAAAATTTTCAATTAATAATTAGAAAAATAAAATGAAATTATTCGTTTACTTTATATATTTCTCTAATACCACTTCCCAATGGGGTTTGATTACAAAATTACGCTTACTGTCAATAAAGAAAATTTATTATAATTAAATAATTAAATATAAAGTAAAATTAAAAAACAAAAAATAAATATATATTAAAAAGTTTTTACATGAGCATCTTTGGAATCTTGGCTCGCACCAATATTGTTTTATGCAGTTTTCTTGCACGACTAAATAAAAGAAAGAAAATGAATTAAAATGAAATAATTTAAAAATTAATTAGAAAATAAATTTAATTTTTACTTATGACGTTTGATCGTTTTTAAAATTTTTAAAATGCGATTACGTTTATGCAAAATATCTTCATCTCTGTGAAAACAGAAAAAAAAAAAAAAAAACAAAATAAGGAAAAACAAATTTTATATTATTTGTGATTAAAAATTAAATTAATAGAATTTTTAAAAAATTTGAACTATTTACAATAATTTCAATAAGCTTGAGTATCCATCATCTGAATCGTCTTCACCGCTAACATTAAAATAAATAAATAAAAATATGTAATTAATACAATTTACTATAAATATTTATTTGAAGGAAATAATTTTTCTTTTTTTTTTATATTAAAAATATTTACACACACACACACACACATACAATCACATACACAGACGATATTTATCTAATGACATTTTAATATTGATGGAATTTAATAAATAAAATAATTAAACAAAAAAATTAATAATAATATATTGAAAGAAGTGAAGTAAAGTGAAGTGAAGTAAAGTGAAGTAAAGTAAATTAATTAAAGAATTAATTTAAATAGAGAAAAAAAAAATATATATAATTATTTTAATTGAATTTCATTTCTTCTTATAGAAAATAAAAAATTTCAAATAAATTTTCTCTTTTCTATTTTTTGTTGTTGTTTGTTTTTTTTTTTTTTGAATTTTTTGTCATTTTGGGTGTTATTTTTTTTTTCTTTTCTTTTTCTTTCCTTTTACAGGAATTTAATCTGATTATGTATGTATGTGTATTTTTCTACTGTCACTTTCCTACTGATATTTAAGAATAAAAGCCAAGAATAAAAGTCAACGTTTTTTTTTTTTCTTTCTATCAAATTAAATTTGATAATAAATAATTATTTTTTTAATACAAATGAAAATATTGGGAAAATAAATTTTGAAAAAAAAATAATAAAATGGTCAATTAGAAAATGTTGAAATCAAAAAATTTATAAAATAAAGAAAATGTTAAGTCAGTTAGAATATTTTTAGGTCAGTTAGTAATATTTAGTAAATAATTAATTAATTAATAAAAAAATAAGTTTTATATTTGTTAATTTTTGTTTTTTTTTTTTTTTGATCATTCGACCGTGTAGAGAATGATGAAAAAAAAACACACACACACACACAGAACAATTTTCATTAAATAATTATTTCAATTTTTATTTTTATTATTTTTTTGTTTTTTATCATAAATTAATCGAATTTTTAAACTGAATGTGAAATATTGAAAATAATTAAATTAATGTAAAATTTATAATTAAAATTATTAAAAATTAAAATTTTCAACATAGAAAATATTTTCGTATTATTTCCATAAATTTTCACATTATAATAAAAATATTATTATGGTCAAATCATCTCACTCCCTCCCCCATTACCCTCCCACTTAATTATTTTACTAAATTATAATATGAAATAATTATTTTGTACTTACTTAGAAACAATTGCCAATTGAATGTTTGATCCTTCATCACTACGTTTAATCAACATTTTAATTAAATTGAAAAGTAAAAACTTTTATTAATCAATCAAAATAAAAAAAATCTGAAGAAAAATTATTTAAAACTTTTTTTTTTTGTTTTGTTTTGTTTGATTTTTTTTATTAATTAAAATAATTTTAAAATTTTTGTATTCTTTTTTTTTTCTTTATTCACTTGTCACAAATGTATGAAAGAAAAACTTCTTGTTTTTTTGTCTTTTTTTTTTTTTTGCAATTCGTAAGAAATAAATTATCAAATAGAATTTGATGAAGTTTTTTTTTTTTTTATAAGAGAGAGAGAGATCTGTTAATATGATACTTTATTCGTTAAGAAGTCAACCACGAATGGCAAGTATCATTTATAAAAAAATACAAACTGTCCCAATATTGAACAATACATAAATGCATAAACATATAATCTGACATACATGTATAAATTCTGTTACTGTTTTAGTCAATTTACTTTATATGTATGCAATATAAAGATGCATCCTTTGCCAAATAATTTTCACAATGTGTGTAATACTTGTATTATATTTTTTTTTTTATATTTATACATGGATAAATTGAAAATCATTTTCACATATATACATTCATATACATGGTGGGATCGGTAAAGGGAATGATGAAACAAAAAACAAAAAAAAATAGAAACAAAAATCTGTTGCTCCACTATAAATAGAAATGTGAAAAAAAAAAAAAAAATATAAAAAAGGGAAATTTGTTTATTGTTTAATAATATTAATATTTTCTATTTTCTAATTTTCTAATTTTCTAATTTTCTATTTATCTATTTTTTCTATTTTTTTTCAAATATTTTTGCCAATCAATTTTTGTCATCAATTAAAATACAAAAATAATTTATTTATATGCTTTTTATTTTGTTGTTGTTCTTGTACTTTATTATAAAAATTGTAACTAAGAATAAATAAATGGTACAAAAAAAAAATTCTAAATAGTAAAATTTATAATTTATAATTCATAATTATTTTATTTTAAATAATTTAATTCAATTTCTGTATTTTATACAAAAAAAATAAATTATTAAATTAATTAATTAATAAACAAAAAATTGTATATTAAAATTTATATGTATATATGAATGTATTTGTGTGTGTTAAGGTGCGCATTATAAAAAATAATGGGGTATACGACGCGAATATACTATGGATTAGTATATATGGGAATGAGAAGGGGTTGATGATGGAGGGGAGCATTGAATAAAAAACAAAAAAAGAAAATAAAAAAAATAAAAACAGAAAATTAAACAAAAAGAAAAAGAAAAAAACAGAAAAAAAATAAATGAGAAACAACAAGACTTGTCTTTATAAAAACAATATAATTAATTTAAGATCAAAAATAAAATCTCCATTGGTATATTTATTTTTTTTTATAAATATTGCGTACCCTAATTTTCATTATTTTCTAATGTCCTTTTATTTAGCGAGCAATTTTCCATTATATTTGATGATTTTTTTTTTCTTTCTTTCACTTGTACAATAATTGAACAACGAATAGTTAATTTTAAATTAAAATCATTGAAAAGAAAATTCTGTAACAATTATTATTAATTAATAAAAATGTATGACGTCATCACTATCATATTTTAGTTGGAAAATATTTTCTTATAATTTATAATTAAATAATTAAATTATCTTTTTTTTTTTTCTTTTTTGTTTTTCTTCACAGAAAACTAAATCAAGAATATTGACTTTTTCTCCGACATCTCTCATTCCACCCTCCTTTTTTTTTATATTTTTATTTTTTTTTTTCAATTTAAAGAAATAAATTTCCATTTTCTATTTTTTGTTTTTTTTTGTTTTTTTTTGTTTTTTGCTTTTTTTTCCTTTCCAAATAAAAAAATAAAAAACAAATTCCAGTGAAATTTCATTGTACCCTTTTTTTATATATACAGAGATTTAATTTTTTATTACTGTACGTTGGTTTTGGTTTCGTAATTGGTAGATATAAATTAAATTATTCACAAAGGAAAAAAAAGAAAAAGAGAAAAAATAAGAAAAATAAGAAAAGAAAAGAAAATGTTTATTATCGTCCATTTTCATTAAAAACATTACAACAATAGAGAATTTTATTTCTGTTTAGATAGTTTTTATTTTTCATTTTATTTCTTTAAATTTTTTGTTGTCCTTGTTTGTTGTTTGTTGTTGTTTGTTGTTGTTTGTTGTTATTATTATTTTATTTTGTTCCTCTTTGAAAAGTGTTTTTAATGATTAGTTTTCATTTAAATACAAAATTTTACTACAATTACGAGATAAAATAAAGATAAACAAAAAAAAAAAAAAAAAACAGAAATTTTCTTCTTTTAGTAAGTCAGTCAATATAAGTTAGACAATCAGTCTAATTTTATAAAGTGTCATATTATTTTAATTATGAGGGTTCAGTTTGGTCATGTTTTGTTATTAGCGCTTTAATAAAGATGTAGGACGTCATCGATACGTTTAATGGAAATTCTTATCATATATAAAAATAAGGAAAAAAAATTGCTATATAATAATTATTGGTGTTTACCGTCGCCAATATTACATACACACACACACACATAAATTGCTAATATTACACATACACATACACATACACATACACATACACATTTATACATACAGAAATAAATGTATTGTGATTGTTCTTCTATTTTTTTTTTTTTTTTGTTTATTCTTTTAAATTCATTTTTTATTTACTTTATTTGTGCTGTATGATAATCTACATTTAATAAATAAATTATAGTAGAATTCTGTATTATGTATAAATATATAAATAACAAAGATTTTGTATTTTTATGTATCCATACATGATGAATTTTAATGAAAATTTCTTTGAAGAAATACTTGAGAAAAAAAAAATAAAATAAAAAAAACGTAAATAAAAGGAATAGAGAAAAGACAAAAGAAAAAAATAATAAAATAGTTCTTCTTCTTCTTCACTTTGTACTTGACTTACATCAAGTGTTTATTTTTATGTGCTTTTTAATAATCTCTTAAATAGGCATTTACTATTAATATTCACGTCCACTTTTTCACACAAGGCCAAAGTGGGACGAGACCAATAGAAATAGTTAATTAGTCATAACTCATAGGTACGACTAAGAATAATTTTCTATTGGTATATTTATAATGTAACATATAAAAATTATTTTCCTATAAATGATAAAAAATGAATTGTCAATTGTTTCTGTAGATATTGTTTGATCTAATAAAAATATACGTCATTATTGGCTACACACTGTCCTAATTTATTATTAAATAATTTTTATGATTGTCCATTTTTTTATAGTTACATATAAAACTGTTTTTCTGTTTTACAACAGTTTATGACATGTTTCTGTTTTATTTTTTTTTCATTTTGTTTATAATTTGTTTTTTTTTTTTTATTTCTTTATTTATTTATTTATTGTTTAAATTGAAAATGCATTGAAAATTATATTTATACGGCGTATATACGGCGTATGGGGTTGGAATGATGTGATTTTAAAATTATATCGCTACATAAAAATTATTATATATGAATTTATAATTTTTAATAAATTCTATACAAAAAGGCGGGTGTAACATTTTTTATGTTTTGTGTGTGATTTTTATTTTATTACTTTAAAATTTTTTAATAATAATAAAAAATAGATATTTATATTTTATAATCTAAGGGTTATATATTTTGTCATATCATACTTGACACTAATACAATAATATAAATGTCATAATATTATATAGATTTTTTGTCATTTCATATTTTCTATATCGTATATAATTGAAGAAAATTAAAGGAGGAAAAAAAGGAAAAAACAACAACAATATATTGAAGAAGAAACAAAAGTAAGATGTTTCTTAGATTTAATTCTCAACATATATATACTTTTTTTTTTATTTCAAGTTATCTTTGCGTTGCTCTACACGTGGATTATAAAATGTATTTGTATATTCTGCATATTCGAAGATGATAACTTTTTGTTTTTGTTATTTCACTCACTCCAACTTACTTTAATCTTAAATTTTTGTTTTGTTTTATTTTTGTTTTATTTTGTTTTGTTTTGTTTTCTTCGAAATCATAAAAAAACTATAGAGACTTTTTTTTTTGGTTTTGTTTTTATGCTTTTTTTTTGCTTTATGAAAGGGAACACAAAAATAAAAATAAATAAACATTAAGATAATATTTGTAGTAGTATTGGGTATATCGTACACTCAATATAAATTGCATATTATTTTTTTTTTTTTTGCCTTTCATTTCCGCACAAAAAATTATGGTTACAGTTGTTCTTATCCTCATCTTCATAAAAATATATAAAAGATCAAATTTTTTTTTATTTTTTATTGTCTTATATCCTTTTGCTGTTGTTCAACAACTTACTATATAAGTTAGAAATTTCAGTTCTCATATTATATAAATTTTATATTTAAAAAAAATACAAAAAATATATAAAAAAAAAATTATGTCTCTTATTTCTTTGACACTTAAAATGATAATGTATGATTACCAGATGTTTATCTTATTTGAAGATTCTAAACAGATTACAACAGATTTTGTTTTTTTTGTTCTTTTTTTTTTAGACTTACACAATTCTATTGAATTTATAATTTCTTTATAAATATAAATTTCAATAATTATACCTCATACCTCATACTTCATACCTCATACCTCATACCTCATACCTCATACCTCATACCTCATAATCGATAATTTTTTATTTATCATAACAAATTAAAAATTATAAAATGAAAAATTAATTTGTTTGTTTGTTTTTTTTTTTTATAATTAGGAGGCCGTCAGTACGTTAATATTATTATGACATAAACATAAAATAAGTCTGATTTTTTCTTTTATAGGATTATTTATTTAAAGAATACATTTCAACAAAGTTGATGAATTTTAATTTCAATTTCAACAGAATTCTTAAAGGTATACAAAAAAAAAAAGAAAAGAAAATTAATGTAAAATAAATTTATTTGAAATTATGTTGAGATGAATTTATGTTTTGCACAACTTTTACGTTGTGCCTTATTTTTCTTTTCTCTTTTAGCATTATATCTTCTTCCTTGTTATATACTAATCTATAACTATAGAAGATAAAAACCCATAAAAAGATAAAAAGATAAAAAAGCCGGCACACCAAAAGTTAATACGATAATTTCAATAGGCATGTTGATGTAAAAGAAACTCTCTTAATGTTTTATTTCTTTTTATTCTCATGTTGTCCTTTTTCCGAATCTTTTCCGTATAGACCAAATTACTTATACATATGTATAGTTTTTTTTTTTTTTTGTTTTTTATCATCTTCATGGTTACCACATTTTCATCTCTTCATGACCTTCATCCTTCATTCTATATAATACATTTTTAAAAAATATATATTCGCTTAATTTCTTCGTGTCTTTCTTTTACTACATAGATTTTTGTTCCAAAAGTTTATGGCCTTTTTTATTTAATAGCATTTTAGTCTGCTTGTGTTTTTATTTTTTTATTTTTATTAATTTCGTTTTCATTTCTACTCATTTTTGCTGGATGTGCTTATCTTAACTTCTTCTTGTTTGGATGAAGTAAACATTTTTCTTTTTCTTTTTGTTTACTTTAAATCCTAAGTATACTTAACACTTATAATTTTATTTTGTTTATTTATTTATTGTTTTTTTTTTTTTTTTTTTTGTATAATAATAAGTGGGATCAATTCACTTAATAGACAATATTTCTTATCGTATAATTGTTTCAATTTTTATTTTGTGAAAGAATTTTTAAACATCAACTTATAAAATTAAGTCAAGCTGTTACAGACTCTCATCAAAAGGGTTCAGATTTTAAACTTCAATGTAGTAGACATAATGGTAGATTCCGTGTCATACATGACCCTGGCCCTATTATCAAATTAAATCTCACAAAATTAATCTTATGTTATCATAAATTTTCTTAAAAAGCTCACGATGCAAGACAATAGTATTTCAAAAATTGTTCTAAGTTCTCGCATCATCCTTTTTTTTATAATCAAAAATTTGTAAAATATAATGCCCAAAAAAGTTCCCTACCACCCTACTATGTGAATATAATTTTATTTGATCTTACATAACTATTTTTAAATATAAGACTAAGACACCTTAAAATAATGGAATGAGAAGAAGAATTTATTTTCAGAAAAAATTTATGCGTGTTAATAATTCAATCAAATGAAAATAAATGTATAAACACGTTGATACAAAAACAGAATTCTATTTTTGTATAATAAATATAAATTATTAAAGGAATGGGTTGAAAATTTTAAACCAAAAAAGTTCTCTTTGTTTTTTCTCAATTTTTTTTTAACTAAAAATAATTTTAAAGAGTGATAGAAAGAGAGAGAGAGAGAAAATAATGAACGACAAATTTTTATGTAATGTTTTTCTATTATTTTCGTAAAATAAAACATAAAATGTGATGTAATAACATTTTGTTACCAATTTTTGTTAGTAATTTTTGTCAAAGGTCAGCGCTCAATGACATTTTTATTTCTCAAATTAACAAAAAACAAATTTTTTGTAAAAAAACTGATTTGACTTTTCTGATAAATAATTAAATAATAATATCGAATATAATGAATATTTAATAAATAAATACATTTTGTTTAAAAAATTTCTATTTTGTAAACAAAATTTATTTTTGAAACGCCAAAAAAAAAAACAATAAGAAAAAAGAAGCGTCGTCTAATATCGTAATTTTGATTTTATTTTTATTAGGAAAAAAAAATAAACAAACAAACAAACAAACAAACAAACAAACAAACAAAGAACCAAACAATAACTATACATTTTAGTGATGATATTAAAATAAATATTTTTATATCAACGAATTGTGAATAAATTTGTTATAATTTTTTCATTTGTTTAATTTAGTTACGTTTGGTAGTCATTACAGTACACAACCAGTGAAATTTTATTAATTAATTAAAATAAAAAGTTTTATAAAAAAAAAAAAAAAAAAGTGACAAGAAAGTAAAAAAGTAAAAAGAGGAAATATTTGAAAATGTTACCGCTTCAGTACAGATCAACATTTTTTAAAGGATCTATTGATTTTAATGAATCTGGTGTACCAGATTCTCAATTGTATTGTAAAAATAATGAGTATGGTGCACTTGAAGTTTGGACAACTGTACGTGTTTTTTATGGAATTATTAATGGATGGACAATTATATCAACACGTGCTAATATAATTGATAATGTATTAAAAGTGTTAGCAAATTTACATATTTTTAATAATACACCAGAGCAGATAACTTTATTGAATATCTGTCAAACTAAAAGTTTAATTATTAAACATCATGACACAAAGAAGATTATTTCATTTAATACAAGAATACATCCATCATTTGGTGCTTCAAGATTATTGGTTTTGTCTGGTGGTATTGTTAAAGGATAATTACAGAAAAATCAAATGTTACTTATATCAAGATTTTTAAGAATCCTTTTTATCTGTTTATCTTTATAATTTAAATAATATTTTTTAACTAATAAAAAATTGTAATAATTAATGTGAAATATTATTTAATATTTTCATTCATAAATAAAATTTCAAATTTTATAAAGGTATAAAAAAATCATAAACTAGAATCATAAATTTCATTGTAAAAACATAAACTGAATTCATAAAAAATTCAAATACAAATGTAATAATTTTAATAAAAATCTAATAAATGAAAAAAAATTCTTAAGAGAAAAAAAAAAAAAACATTTTTATTTTCTTTCCTGATTTATAACATTTGTTTTTTTTTTTTTGTTTTCCATTTGCCTTCTTCTTATTCAGATGTCAGTTAAGGGTTGAACAAATGAGAAAAAAATTTTAAAATAGTGAAAGTCAAATGTAAAAATAAATTAATCGTTTTGCTAAAGAAGTTGTTCAAAAATAAAAATTTGTTGCCTTTAAAGAATTTTTTGTAATAAATAATTAAATCTTATTTTTTAATTTGTTTTTTTTTTTTTTTGGATACGAGATTACGACATTAACGAAAATTATTTAGAATTACAAAAGGAAAAGGTTCTTCTTTAATTATCACTTATGGTGGATGTTATCAAAATTTTAGTCATCACTGGCAGAAGCAACCAAAAAATAATTTAAAACAAATTTATTTTTTTATTATACAATTTTTAACCTTTACATAAAACTAAGAATTATTATATGACTTCTGTGTCAAGGCATGTGTTCTTATATTTAACTTTTTTTTTTTTTGATTTTTATAGATGACGAGTGAAACATTTGTAAGAAAACCTGCAAAAGAGAAAAAAAAAAAAAAGAAAAGAATTTCGAAGTAAACATATAACTTTATGTTTCTTTAACTTTATTGTTACCGCACATAAAAAATGTGGTGATCATATTTTTTTTTATTTTACTTAATTATTGTTGTTGTTTATTTTTCTGCTAACTAACAAATATTTTATCAACGTTACATCTATAGACTTATTATAATTTTCTTATATAGGTATGTGTGTTTTAGAACTTTATTTTATACTTACATTTTACACACACATACACATACACATACACACACACACACACATAATATATTATGATTTTTGCAATTTTTTTTTTTAATCTTCTTTTGTGAAATCATTGGAAATTTTTTTTACATTTTTCAATATTTCAGTTTATTTATTACAAATTCTATATTCTTTTGTATAAATTATAAATTAAAATTTTAGTTGATTGAATAGGTATACCAATTAAATTTTCCAAGTAATTAATTAAATCACAGATTCGAAAAAAAAAAAAAAAACCGATCACAACAAATAAAAAAACGTTTTATTTATTAATTTCAGGAATTTTTTTCTTTTAATTTTTTGAATTAAATTTTCTATTTCATTCTATTTGTAACTGTTTCTGTTTCATCTTTTAGATGTTGCACTCCATTTCATTATACAAGAAATTTAATAAAAAAAACAGTGGTGGCGTATATATTTATTTAGACAAACAACAACAACAACA
This sequence comes from Pedicia rivosa, assembly GCA_963082725.1. Classification (NCBI taxonomy): domain Eukaryota; kingdom Metazoa; phylum Arthropoda; class Insecta; order Diptera; family Pediciidae; genus Pedicia; species Pedicia rivosa. The sequence goes on along the minus strand of OY720156.1, from coordinate 5,688,798 downwards.
AAATACAAAAACATTAAATATTTTATTATTATTATTTTTTTTAGTCACTAAATTTATTAAAAATAATTTACATTTATTGTTTTTTTATCTTATATAGAGTTCAATTTATAGTCAGCCACTGGAATTCTATAAAGAAAAATAATTCTATGAAAATTTTTCTCCAATTGAAGGGTGAAGAAAAAACAGAAAAAAAAAGAAGTATAAAATTTACTTTTTAAAAAAACAAAACAAACGAATGTACCCGACTTATATTTGTTAAAATTAAAACAAAAAAAAAATACACACACAGACACACGCACACACACACACACACACACATTAATGTAATAAATATAATATAAAACAATAATAAAAATGTACATCGAATTAATAAGGAACACCCATATTAATACAACAACAAGTAAAAAAAAAAAAAAAGAAGAAAAACAAAAAAAAAAAAAAAACAAAACACAAAAAGCAAAAAAATTATAATAAAAAAAAAAACTATGAGGAAAATTAGAAAGAAGAAAAAAAAAACAGAAATTGTGTACACACTGATGCTATCTCTGTCTACAGTATATTTTCTTTTATTGGTTTGTCCTTGTTTATTGTATATTTTATTTTATTTTTTTTTTTTTTGTTGTATTAATTTTTTTTTTTTTTTGTATTAGGTCTTAATAATTTTTCATTATTTTTCATTTTCATTTTTATGTTGCTATAGAGTTAGGAGGAAAAACGAAACAGTTTTACTTTGTCTGGCATCATTGTTAGTTCAATTGAAAATTTCAAAATTTCAAAACAAAAACAAAACATTCGTTTTTTTTTTGTATTTAAATGGAAATATTATTCAAATAATATTCATTAATTTTTGTGATTCTGAAGTGATAAGTAAGAGAAAAATTTCTAATAATTGTGAATTATTGTGTTTTCCTTTTCTTTTTTTTTTTTATTGAAATTTAAATTTTCACATTAAATTATTATTTGGTTTTTCTTGTTTAGTTTTCTTGTTTCTATAATTTTTCTTTGATAAAGAAAATTAGTTATTTTCCATATTTAAATTTAAATTCAATAATTTTTACTCATTCTACGTTTAGTTTTGCAATTAAATTCGTTTACAAATTATCTCATTCAATTATTAATATTTTTAATTTAATCTTTCGTTGATTCTTGTCAAAATAGAAAATTAAGATATTCAATTTAATGGTTAATAGTTTTCTTTTTGGTGGGGCAATAAAAAAAAAAAATTTATAAACCAAAAAAAAAAAAATAAGCAACACATTCAGGAGAAGAACGAAGGTATTTGTGCATTTTGTGATTTTATAGTTTAGTTTTTTAAGTCTGTTGTTTAAATCCACGTACGAACCTATAAAAATTAAACGTTTCATGTGTGTGTGTACCCATGAAATACAAAATAAGATACCTAAAAAAAAAATACCCTTAATTAAAACATACAATTAAAATTTTTATTATTTCTTTTGATATTTATAAAAAAATTATATTTTTTGTTAAATAAAAAAAATTTCAGTTTTTTTTAATAAATTTGAAAAAGAACAAAAAAAATTTAATTAAAATCAAAACTAAACGATTACAAATTAATGTCTGATACTTACTGAATTTTCCAAATTGTATTTCAAAATTGTTACATTTTATGGCGGTAATTATGAAGATGATATTTTATTCGTATTCGCACAAAATGAAAAATGAAAAAATAAAAAATTCATCAGAAATGGATTTTCTTTGAAAATTTTTGCATTCATTTAATTTTTTTTTTATAATTTTGTGGTTGTTATTTATTTTCAAACATATTCGATAAAGAAATTTTCATCTATAGATTTTATTTTGATTCGCCTAAATCTATACAGACAAACAGAAAGAATTGATTGTAGAAAATTTATACTGTAAGATAGACCAGAAAAAAATTAGCATAAATTTATGGAATTTTTTCCAACATATTTAAAATTTTTTTAAAGATTTCTATCGTTTGTTTTTTTTTTTCAAATATAAAATTAAATGTAAATTATTAAAAGTAAATTATTGGTGCTCTTAGTTTTTTTTTTTTTATAAAGACAAACGAATATGGACAATAAAATTTTTATAAAAATTTCTTCGTGTATCCGTAGATTTATTTTCATTTTTAAGTTATAACCCATAATATGCACTCTATAATTCGTATAAAATTATGAAGAATAAAAATAAAGAGAAGAAAAGTGTAGATAAAAGAAAAGAAAATAGAAAATATTAAAAAAAAAAAAAAAATTAAAGAAAATTATAAAAATGTGGAAAGTTTGTAAATGTCTTGATTTTTTTCTTGTTTTTTTTTCTTCATTTTTTTTCTTGTTTTTGTTTCTTGTTTTTTTTTTGTCTTCTTTCACAATTTCAACAAGTAGGTAAATGAGTAAAATGAGAATAAAATAAAAATTGAAGAGAATTAATATTTTAAAGAGTCAGAGCGTACAAAAGAAAACAGACAAATTTTTTATTACATACAATTTTTCATGGTCTTGTTTTTTGCAACCAATATTTTATGAGTAAACATGCATTTGATATATGAGTGTGTATGTATGTATGTGTGTGTGTGTTTGTGCGTGCAAATGAATATATTAAAAAATTTCTTTTATATGCACTGTCATAAAAATCTTATCTAACGTTTGTAGGGTGGTCTTTTTATTCTGTTCATAATTTATTTGTTTTTATATAAAAAAAGAAAAATAAATAAAAAGCAAAAAAAAAAAAAAATTGCAGACAATAAAAATCATATATTGGGATGGCCAATCATCTACCATCATTAAAATCAAAATAAAAAAATATAAATCAATCAAAATATAATTATTCAAAATATAATTATTGAAAAAATCTTAAATGCAATTTTTTTTTTTTTTTGTTTTTTTGTTTTTGGTTCATATAAATAAATATGGAAAATTTTTATTATTAAAATTAATAATTAAAAAGAAAAAAAAAAAACAGAAAATCTATTAAACAATGAAAAATCAAAATTTTTATTATATGTTATTATTGACGCCATCATATAGTCACCCTTGATTGTTCAATTTTCAATCTGTAATACAATAAATTTAACAGAGCCATCTACACATATGCATATATACAGTGTGTGTGGGGGGGGGGGGGGGGAATATTCAGCCAAATTTTTTTAGAAAAATTACTGCGTTGAAAGTTTTTCCAAAAACAAACCTTAAACATATATACATATATATATACATACATACATTGACATAAGATAAAATTTTATAGAAATGAAATTATTTCTCTAATTTTTAATGCATCTATAAAAAAGAATAGCAAAAAAAAAAAAATAAAATACAAACATATTTAGGTATTTGTATAAAGGAAAAAAAATAATATTGGTATATAATATTCTAAAATGTTTTTGCCTTTTTTGTCTTTTTGTTGATCGAAGAAATTCACTTTAAATCAAACTTCTATGATGTTTTTTTTCTTTCTTGCAATTGACTTTAATTCGTTGTAAATTGAAAAAAAGAAAATATTATTCACAAAACAATTAAATGTCCATTTTAAATATTTCCAATTTTTTACCACACTAACCGTTTAAAAATGTTGTGAAAATCAAATATTTAAATGATCATTCCATAAAAAGTGAAAAAAAAAAAAAAACTGTTCAATTGTACAGAGATTTTTATTTTTGTTTACAAAAAAATGTCTGTGCTGGTATTAAAATTTATTTTATCTCTGTTTATTTTATTTTTTTCTTTCTTGTGTACTTGCTTTTGATATTTTCCGTTCGTTTTCATCCCTTTTTCTTTTTGTTGTTTCTTTTTTGTTGTTTTTTTCTGTGAACGGATAGAATGAAATTCCGGAAATTTTTCTCTTCATTTTTCTCTGCTCAAGTGTACAATATATTTTCTACCGACAATATTATTATGATGTTTAATGTATTGGGTATATTGTGTGGGTTATATTCCACCAATAATATATGTCTGTATAAATATTTGTATAAAATTTACATTATATTTGTGTGAAAATGTCGTGTGATGTACACGATTTATTTTTTATTTTTTTAATAATTATACTAATTATTATGGTTGTTCAATTATTATATTTGTTATTTTATTATTAGTTACTTAACACAAGTATTATCAAGTCAAGTGTAAATTAGTTAGAAAATCATTCATTATATTCTCCCCCATTTATTTACTAAATAATATAATTCACCCCTTAATTTTTCGTCGTTTCTAACTGACCCCAAACCCTAATTATTTTTATTTTCCAATAATATATATATATTTTTTTTTGTCAGAATTCTATCATCCACCTACGAAAAATCACAGAAAAAAATATAGAAAAAAAAAATAATAACATTAATGAAAAAAGAAGAAGGTACAAATATTATAAAATTGTTTAATTATTAAATAAATTCTTATTTTTTTTGTTTATCTTTGTTGCAAAGTATCAACAAAGATAAACAAATCAAATCCCTTTAGTTAAAAGATTAACTTTTATTTAGATAATTTAAATTCAAAATTAATTAGGGTTTTTACTTAGAAAAAATATATGAAGAAGAAGAAGGAAATTTTTTTATTCTTCGGAAATTCTATATAAAAACAGACGACTATTTTTCTATCATTACAAAAATTTTCAATTATTTCCAATTATTTTATCAATTGTTCGTTCTCTCTTTTTCTTTTTTCATTTCAATAATTACGACATATACTAATTATAAATTCACACATCTACGGATGTTGTGTTTTGTGTGAAATAATGGGGGGTGCTATTTGATTTCGAAATAAATAAAAATATTATAGGGTAGCGTTAATGTTATTGTACATATTCATATTTTTATGACTGAATCAGAATATAATAGAAGGATATTGGAGAATATTTTCTATAGATTTTATATTTTGTAAAACTATACAAAAGTAATTAAAAAAATCACATCATATATAAAATTCTATATTTGATTTTATTATTTTTTATGCAGAAAAAATTATTTTATTATTGTTTGTTATTTGTACCATCCAGTTTTAGTGAGATATTTGGGGGGGCAGTATGGTTGGTGGTTGGGTTTATTCAATCTTTTTGACATATAGGATGTTTAATGTGGTAAAATTTCGGACGTTGTTCGTTAAAAAATGTAGGGGAAAATTTAGTGTATTTATGTATGTGCATAAAATATATGCAGAATAAACATACCGTCATATAATTTACTTATAAATGTATTGAAATCAAATAGATAGAGTGAAACAGACAAAAAAAAAAAAAAGAAGAGAAATCTAATGAGAGTACAAATACATAAGAAAGTTGACATGACAACATGTTATTTCATACCACATTGCAATATTGCAAAGTATTGATTTATTTGAGCTTTGAATTTATTCTATTTATGAAAAAAAAAAGAAACAAAAAAAAAAAAACAAAAAGAAAAACCCTTTTCTTCCTTAAGAACACTAATTAAATATTAAATTGTCATAAAATAAATCTTCTAATATTTCACAAGCGAACAGAATAAATGAAAGTCTCATAGAAAGAACCAACATAAATTCTAATAAGAATAAGAAGAAAACAATTGAAACTTGTAAAGAAAAAAGAAAAAAAAAAAGGGGAAAAGGGGGATAAAAAAACAAGTAATAAATTATAGATAAATATTTTTCCTGAAATCTGGGTTTCATATGTTACCAGGAGTGTATATTTATTTAATATTCATATTAAAGCTGAACCAATTATGTATTAGGAATTACAACCATCGTTGTAATAAAATAAAAAAAAAGCCTTATTCATTTTTTCGTCTTCACATTTTCAAGTTGCATAATAAAGTATAAGGGGAGGTGGGGGCAAATTATATATTTTCCTAAAAAAATTTTCTCTATATTTTTGATCAAATGTTTGTTATGATTTTTTTTTTTTTTTATATAATGTCTCTTCGTATTATGTTTTTAATGGTTTCCTTTATATAATTTTATTTCAATTAAAAAAGAGGTTGTATAAAAGCTTATTAAACAAGAAAAAATGTAACAAAATAAAGTAAAAAAGTTTCTTGTTTTTTCCAAGCAATTATAATTTGAATAAAAAAAAATTTTGTTGTTGAAAAAAAAAAAAGAAAAAGAAAAATAAATTGAATAACAGAAGATGGAAAAAAAGGGTTATTAGGGGGTTGATTAGAAGAATTTAAAAAAGAAAACATTTTATATTGTTGGTGTTGTTGTTGTTTTCTGTCTTTTGTAAACAAATAAATATCAATATTATTTGAATGTGTTAACCAGACTGTGTAATCTTTATGGTATACGGATGTAATTTTCACTTATATATGTATAAGTCTAGGTACACAAGTAAATTTTCCTAAAAGTATATAAAATACATACACATAATATTTATGTTTTTTTTTTCTTCTTTCCTCTACTACAAAAACAAAATATTGTTATTTTTATATTTATTGTCTGAAATCTGTGATGATACCTGTAAATCAATAAATTATAGATGGTAGAGATTTTGATAGGATATGATAGACTATGGACCAATAGAGGAGAGATAAAAAAAAAATAAAATAAAAATGTTGATAACGAAGTAAAATCTATATTTTTAAAGCTGATTTTTGTTCTCAGCTGTTGTTTGTTTGTTGTTTTATTTTTTTTTGTTTTTGTATTTTCATCATTTTCATCTTGCTTATTTTGTTTCCAAGGAAATATTTCTCCCTTCACATAATTTATAAAAAGGTTCGATAAAGAAAAAAAAGAAAACAAAAAAAAAAAAAAAATAACAACATTAAAAATAATGAGGACAGACATCGGCTACTTTTTTTATTGAGTAGGTGTATAAAAAAAGGGGATACGATGTTTGAATAAAGAAATTTACAAAGGTGGAATCAAAATATATATAAAAAAAAAAGGATTTTAAAATATAAATTCATGGAAAATCAAATACGTGAAATGTATTGAAGTAAAAAATAAAATTATATAGATATTTATTTGTTTTTTTTTCCACATTCTATGAATTTATTAAATTATAAAAAAAAAATACTTAGAAAATATGATTGCAGTTAAATATATTCATAAGTATTTTTCTTTATAAAATATAAAAAATAGTGGAACAAATCATATATTTTGTTGATAATAAATTTTAAATTATATAAATATATTTTTCTATCACTGAGAAAAATAAATGAAAATAGAAAATTACGAAGAATTGTCAATCAATAATTTAAAATAGTAAATTTATATTGAACCAATTTAATTATTATTGTTTTATACTCGCGTTCAAATGCAATAATTTTATCCGACATTTTTATTCTCATTCCCCTTTTGTCTGACACATTAAACTTATTTATGACGTTTTTATTTCCATTTTTTTTTTTTTTTATTTATTTTTATTTCTTTTTTATATAGTGAAAAATATATGAAAAGGAAATAAAAGAAAATTAATTATTCCATTGAAAGTTCTAATCAATTAAAATCCTAAAAGTTTTTCAAGTTTTTTTTTAAATTTACACGTTAATGTGAATTAAGTAATTTAATGAAATTCAATTATTATTATAGACTATTACCCAATGATTGCATCCTATTACAATATTTTTCATTTGTTCTTCTCCTTTTTTTTTTTTATCTAAAATTCTTTTAAAAACTAAAGAGAATACGTACAAAAATGTTATAAGTATTTTTTTTTTTTTTTGATTGTAGAAAATGGTAGTAAGGTTGGAGGGTGGTATGGTGGAAAAAAAAGAAGATATGAGTTTGTGTGGGATATGATTGAAAAAAGAATATGAAAACAGAGAATGGGAAATTGTATACTTTTATTTGACGTATATATATAAAATGTGATGGCTTGTCAAATATATAATTTCTTCTAATCTGTATTAACTTTTTTTTTACATTTAATTTAAATTTAATTTAAAGTTTTATTAAGGGAAAATTGATTAACGGAAAAACTTTCTATGGCCACAACCGAGACATTTTAATGTTTTCTTAATATTTTCTAAAACTATATGACAATATTATAGATACAACCAAAATATTTAAAAAAAAAATTATCGTTTGGGGATAAATAAAAATAAAGTGTTTATACAAATTGATTAAAATCACTTATACTTATAAGTGATACTTAATACAATTTATTATCTATAAGGACAAATTGAAGTGGTTTTCACTAATCAAGTATTTCTCAAATTTCTTTTTTTTATTTTCTCCGTTGGGATACCCATTCTACTTAAATTTATTTTCTTTTTTTTTTTATTCTATCCAACATCTTACTCATACATTCTTATATTTTGTTTTATTTAAATAAACTTCTGTTGCTGACATTTAACGATGTAGGTAATTTTCGTAATCAATAAGGCCTTGAAAATTGAAATTGTATAATATTTGTTTTCCCTTTCTTCTTCTTATATTTAGAAAATTCTTGTTTAACTTTCTTTTTTTTCTCTAAATAGTTTGAATAAGACTTACTAGTTTGTAATGTGATGTTAATATATTTATCCTATAGGGGAAAATTGTTTTTATTTTTCCGTGAGATTTATCTTATTTTTTTCTTCTATTTTCTATTTTCTCGCTCTTCCCAATTCTATCCTTTTTCATCACTGTTATTGTTATCAAATATTATTGATTATTAAATAACTAAGAGTTGGGTAGTTGGGTGGTAATATGATTGGCGTGTTATTATAGGTACATATGCACCCATTTTAAAACAATTTGTATTGTTAAAATTTCGATTATTATATTAGAAATTTATGTATAAATATTAAATGATTCTTAATAATCTTAATTTTAATCTAATTGTGATATTTTTAAAGACTCTACAAAAAAAGAAAAATAATTAAATGTCTGGTAAATATTATCACAATATACGATTATGAAAAAAATTTAGTAGATCTTTTTTTCTTGACGGTATTTTTTTTTTATTAGAATATGATGAATACATAATAAATTATTCTTTATGATCGGTTTTAAAAATTTTGACAATATGTTTCCCATTCTATATCAATCATGGACATATATAATTTAATGAAAAGCGTTTGCGCAAACATTTATATATGTAAATAATATTTATACAGTACACCTATCCCTATAAATAAAAAAATTAGACGTCTATCAATAAATTCTAAATAAAAGATACAGGATATTGATTGGAAATACATGATGAAATTCCGCGTGCATTTGACATAATCGGAACACTTTTGAAATGTTTATTTGAAAAAATAATTTAGAAATAATTGATTAAACGATAATGTAATTTTATAGGATTATTTATTATTTTTTTTGTTACAATATTTTTATAATATTTATATTATATATTTTATAATATTATTATTGCAATTCAATTTAATTTTCTCTAATAATTTGTGGTGAATAATCAAGTTTAATTGCATCATTTAATTGTTTTGCATATAATGGTAATCTTTGCGTCATTCTAAAACCCCATTGATCTTTTACTTGACGACATAGATTTAAATCTAATTCAGCAATTAAAAGTCCATCTTTATCTCTAGATAAACCGGGTGTTCTAGCACCATCGGGTGAAGAAATATACGTTGAACCATAAAATGCACCAAATTCTTTATGTGCCGGTTTACCATCACCGGATGTAAATTCATTGGGAAATATTTCTGTACCAACACGATTAATAGCAACAGTAAAATAACTATTTGCTATTGCTGCATTACGTGCTTCAATATTCCACAATGGTTCACTTAATGCACCAATTGTTGCTGATGGATTAAAAACAATTTCAGCACCGTTTATACCAAACATTAACCAATTTTGTGGATGATGACGTCCATAACAAATATTTATTGCTATTTTACCAAATTGTGTCTATAAATTTTATATCGATTTTTTTATAGTTATATTTAATATTTCCATTTTAAAGATTAATTACCTCAAAGACAGGATGCCCAGTATTGCCTTCATAATAATATGTAGACTCATTAAAATCACCAACTCTTGGTATATGATTTTTTCTATGTTTACCCAAATAATTACCATTATTTGATATAACAACAGCTGTATTCCATATAGTATCACCATGAGTTTCATCACGTTCCAATATCGATGATATGATTACCATATTAAATTGTTTAGCTAAATTCATAAGTAATTTAGTGGTGACACCATTTTTTGCATGTTCAGCAAATTCACACCATGGAAATTTTTCACGTGTACAAAATGCAAATGGCATTGCTATATATATTTAAAAATTTGTTGTTAATAATAAATTTAAGAAAAAAAAAATAATAATTATAAAATAATTACTCCACGCTTCTTGTAAACAAAGTATATTAACATTTGCTTGAGCAGCAGCATTAATAATTTTTGTAACTTTTGCATGTATTGCATCTCGTTGTTTATTAATTGGTTCTGTTGTTGGTAATGAAATTGAATTTTGTACAGCGCCAATCTATAGAATCATTTATTTATTGTATTTTTTTAAAAAAAAAAAAAAAAAAAATATATAAAAAAAAAATAAAACTTACTCTAACGATTCTTGGTTGTCTTAGATGTTCAATTTTTGCGTTAAATTTATAACCTTTTATATCAAAATTATTTGTTGTTGAATAATTTTTCAATTCATCAGTAAATTCAATTTGACTTCTACAACATTATTAAATAATAAATATAACAACTAAAACTGATATCTAAATTTACAAAACGTGTAATAAAAAGGTCAAGGCTATTTAATGTAATAAATAAATAATATTATCAAATATAAATATCTTTCACTGTTTATAATAAGAGAGAAGAAAAAAAAAAAAAAGAAGATCAACATACAAATAAATGACGATTGTCTTAAACAAGATAAGAAGAAAAATATAATTTTTTTTTTTTCAACATAAAAAAAAAATAAAAAAATAAATAATAATAAACTTACTCATCACTTCTACCATACAAAATACGTTTAACTTCTTTTAATTCATCTTCTGGTATATATTTATTAAGAGATTCTTCAAGATTTTTAAAATTTATTTGTGCCATTTGTACTAATTAATTAATAAAAATCAAACACAATAATGAGAATTATGAAATAAAATTTCTAAACACTTTGAACAATAAATTAAGACTGAAAATTATAACCACTTTTTTTTTGTTTTGTTTTCAATAGAAATAGAAAAAAAAAAAGAAACAAACACACTGAAGTACACACATATATTAAAATGTAAAAATTATTTTTGTATTAATAATATTAAAAAAATGTTAAATATTTTATACGAATGATAAAAAATTTTTCGTTAATCGTTAACGAAGTTAATTTTTTTTTCTATGGCTTATCAATTTTTCAAAGTGAAAGCAAGTAACGTTTATTTATATATATGTATTTGTATGTAGTTTATATATATATAATATATATATGTGTGTGTGCATCTGATTTTCCATTATACAATTTATGTTAGAATGAAGTGCATATGTGTTGTATTTTCTATATTGTTTTTCTATTACTTTATTTGCTATTCTGCATGTAGATTATTTTTCAATTTATTAAATGGATTAAAATAATTTAAGAAATCTAACTGAATATTGTATGTAATATTTTTATTCTTTTTTTTTTGAGATAAACCACAAATTATAATCAATATGGTACTGGTTCATACGTGGGCTTAGGATAATTTTTTTCACAACCATACTGTTAGCTTATCTATTGAATACAAGTGAATTATAATTTTTTTGGTAATCCTTTGACTTATATATTTTCTATCTCCCAAAACGAACGGTTACTTCTAATTGTTAATTTTTTTTGGTGTGTAAGGTTTTTTTTTTTTATATAATTTTTATAAAATCTACCATAAATTGTCTTCTTTTCTTTTTTTTTTTTTTTGTCAATTTGATTTTCTAAATAAAGTTTTTGTTTTTCTTTTCCTTTTTTGAGCATTTTATAGAATTTTTGTCTCAGATATTTGTGATTGTATTTTTAAAACAAAAGAGAAAGAAGCAAAATACTGAAAGACATTATTTCAGGTACAATTAAAAAATGTTTAAAAAATTAGAATTAGAAATAGTTGTACCGAAGTTTTTAGTGTTTTTTGTTCTCACTATTTTAATTATTATTATTGTTTTAAGATTTGTTTACTATTAAAATTGAACGGGATATTTTCAACAAAAAAATAAATAAATAAACAAATTAATTAGTTGCAAAAATAAACTAGAGAATTTATAAATCAACGTTTTAAATATTTTAGTTGAACTTTGGTACTCAGTACACAGAAAATATATTCTTGTGTAAAAATTAAGTAACAAAAACAAAAGGAAAAAAAAAATAAAAGATAAACTTTCATAAAGAATAATTAAAGAAAGTGAAAGAAAAAAAAGTAATAAAAATGGGTAATTGCATACCCTGTTTTTTTAAAAGAAGTGGTGAAGAAGTGATCGTAACTGACCATTATAATATTTCACCAAATAGTGAAGCTGTTTCAATGGTTGAATTGTTTGGAAATGATGGAGCTTCCTTTTTATTCGCTGATGATGATGGGGTTGATGTTTTAATTGAGAGAAAAAGTAAGGAAGAATACAAAACAACATTTATATTATCTAAGGTATTTTTTTTCTTGTCACTTTTAGTTTTTCAGTTTATTAGTTTTTGTTTCTCTTTATTTTCTTTCTTTTTTAATTATAACAAATTATTACTAAATAATTTAATAATATTTTTTCTATGTAGATGCTCAATGCCCAAACCAAGAAAAGTTATGCAATTAATGGTATAATAATAGATGTTTTTGTGGTAGGTTTTTTTATTAAAGTTCTTTTTCTCTCAATAATTTTTCTAGTTTGTTCACAATAATTTAAGTTTTAATTCTTTTTTTGTTTGAATTTGAATTTGAAAAATTTAAATTATTTTGAACGGACAATAAAATAATAATTATAATAATAAATTTTTTTTTTCTTTTTTCTTTTTTCTTTTCTTCAATTTATAGAGAAATGTATTTCCTAGTTTTACAGATTTTGGTTTAAGACTTTATTATAATTTCTATAATCGTTCATCAGCAACTAAAAATTATATGTTATTTAATCAATTTTTTAATGAAACAGAATTATTTATAAATTTATTTGATAAATATTCAGTTATTGAATATTTCGTTAGTACTTATGCTTGCCCAGATGATTTAACAAAAATTAACGATAATAATTTTAAGAAATTATTAAAAGTATGTTTTCAAATTGTTTTTCGTAATAGTTCAGAACAATCAAATGAATGTGAAATGGTAAGTTTTCTTTTTTTTTTTTTAAACATTCTAATTTAAATTTTGATTATTCTTTAATATACAAAATGTATTTATTGTCTATTTTAGCTTAACTTTACATTGAATTCATTGGTTGATTCATGTTTTTGTACAAAAACTAAATTAACTGTAATTGCTGCAACAAATTGGATTTTTCAAAATTGTCCACGTATTATTGAACCATTAAATATATATTGTATTAATAATTTAACAGTAAAATGTGATTCAATAGGCTGTATCCAATATAAACCTAATTTTAGTATACCAAAAATTGATTATTTAAATTTAGTTCTTGATGGACATAAACCACAATTAATGTCCATTTCACAAGCATGGATTTTAAGTAATGTTTTACCAAAAATTTATTCACGATATGTTAAAAGTACTAATCAAAGATCACAATTAATTACAATTTCACGTGCAATTTGGTCACAAATATATAATATTGAAGTTGACGGTTTCGGAACAAATAATTTTATTCGTAAAGTTATTGGTTATAAGGGACCTACGCTCATACTTCTTCGGACAGTTGAAAATGAAATAATTGCCGTCTGTAATTCATCTAAATGGCGGGTCTCTTATGAAAATTACGGTGATTGTGATTGTTGTCTATTAAAATTATATCCAATGTAAGAGAAAATTTGAATAGTTTTTCTTTTATAATTTATCAAATATTTTATTTTTCTCATTTTAACAGATTTAAATTTATTGCTAAAGGACCATATATGATATTTGTTAATACAATTATTGGAAATTTTCCAACAGGTATACGTATTGGTTTTAATCATAATTATCCAATATTGTCAATTGATAAAGATTTTATATCTTTTGAATTCAATGGAGTACCATTTCAATTATTATCAATGGAGGTAATTTTTTTTAAATCGAAATGATTTTTTATATTTATTGTCTGAATTTATATTCAAAGAAATTTTAAATTGTATAATAACAAAATTATTTTTATTTGTATTCATTCTGTTTAGGCATGGGGATGTGGATGTGCTGATATTAATGAATCATCTGAACAAGATGAAACACAATTTAACGAATCAACTTTAATAAGGGCTAATAATTCTAATCATTTTCGTAATTCTGCAACTGAATTTTATGTTTAATGTATTTTCTATACATCTTTAAAATCAAAAAAATACCAATATAAAAATTAAGATTAAGGATTTCTTAATAAGAAATATTTTATAACAAATTCAGTAATAACAATAAATTTTCAATACAAATATTATTATTAATTAATGAAGGAAAAGATAATTTTTTTTTGGAATTACTATAAAAATAAATATTCAATAATGGCAATAATGCAAGTATAGGTAATAATGTATTGGATAATTAATTTATAATGTTTTATGTTTAAAAATTAATTAATATTTTATTTCAATTAAAAATTAATGTTAAGTTTGTTGATGAACAATATCTCTTTCTAAATTCTATATTATATGTTCGAAAATAATATGTAAACTAATCTATATACCAATCCACTTGAAATGACAAAAAGTGTAATAAATAGGGCCCGGAATTTTGGATAAATAACTTTTTTTATTGAGCTCTTCGATTTTAAATCTACTTCGACACAAATCCGATTCGTGATTTTCTGATTCCAAATCTACTAATTTTATTTTGCCTATTTTTGCCTATTTTACTATAAATAACTAATTTCGTTTAATTGACTATTTTCACTTTTTTTCACATTTTTAATCACTTTTTTCTTGTTTTTAGAATTTTTTTAATGATTTATTTTATTTTATCAGAAAAAAATTCAAATTTTTTTAAAAAAATAAATAATTGTAAATGACTTCATTTGAAATTCGTTTAGTTTTAAATAATTTGGACGAAGAAGATTCTGCTTTTATTAGTGTTGCTAAAAAATTATTACAAGACAACCAAATAAAAAATGATTTGGTTTTTATATCAAGTAATTATGGGTTTTTACCAGAACTAATTACTCAATTAGAGGCTCGTGCACTTTCCATACAAACTAGTATTGGATTATTCGTATCTGGTTGTGAGAAAATTAAAATAGTTCCAGGAGAAAATGGTAAAATTATTGCTAAAATTTTAGGAGGGAATAATGAACTAAATTCCAAGTTTTCACTGTTAGAATTATGCAAATTCAAATTTGCGCCAATAATCTCATGCGATCATTTTCAATGTACAAATCCGTTTTAGCGGACAATCGAACAAGCTTCACATTTGAGAACTTAAAATCAACGTTAATTGTTCATGTTAAAAAAATAATAAATAAACAGTAAAATATGGATTTTGTAGTTTGGATAAGAGTTTCTATCCTTTAAATTTTGAATTAATGTTTCCTTTTTTTTGTTTAATAAAGTGCTTAAAAACTATTATGCTTTTAAAATTTTTGAGTGCCTATTTTCACACTTTCAGTGCTTATATTTACTTTTTAAGTGCTTTTTTTAGGTACCTAAAATCCAATTATAAATAACTAAAAATCCGGGCCCTAGTAATAAATAAAAAAATTAACGTAATAAAAAAAAAAAATAGGTAAACAAAATAATAAACATAATAAACAGAAATAAGTTTAAAAAATCTGGAATTATTATCACAAAAATAAATTTGATTAAATTTGATTATCAATACATCAATATTATTATAAAATTCTTATTTTATTATTGTAAGAAACCGTCCTTTTTATATGAATATGTTTATGACAAACATAAACATATAATAACTTTATTAAATGAATGTTGTCTTTAAAATAAATATTTCTCACAGGACATATGTATATGCATTATTATGATTTCGTCCTGTCTCAGCTACTTTTTTGATTAGTCAAGACATAATCCACATTCCTTGGTGAAGAATAATTATAGATTTTGGGGTTTGAGATATGTATATGGGTTTTGACAAATATTTATTAAGTTGTGGCGCAAAATATTTGTTTAACATTGAACAACATTAAAAACATTAAACAATATAAAGGTAAATTAAATTGATTTAATATATCATCAATCAACTCAGTGTTTGCTCAAATCGTTTTCTACATCACGTAGTCTAAAGTACTACGTGATATTAACTTTAATATATCTTGTATGCCATCGTTTTTTATATCTTTGGAATTATTCTCTTATTTTTTTTTTTTTGCAAATTAAAAGTGAAATATACTTACATATCTAGTGGTTTTTTTTCTGTATTGTATAAAATAATAGAATGTTTTTATTTTTATTGGATTGAACTTAAAAATAAAATTGGTTAGTTTTGAACAGAAATGATTAAACAGAAAAATAAAATTAGCTTAGTTTTTGAGCGCGTAAATATTTCAAGAATATTATAATAGTTCACATTTATTTTAAAACAAAACTTAAAAATTAAATTGGCCTAGTGTTGAAACGAACAGAATGAACTGAAAAATTTAAATAAATATAAATAAATAAACTGAAAAATAAATAATTCAAAAATATTCGATTTTCATATTTATTGTAAAACAAACACACTGAACTGAAAAATAAAATTCTGTTTCCGAACGCACAATTTATTAAAAAATATTCCATTATATTTTCACATTGATTGTAAACTGAACTGAAAAATTATTGGAGATAAAGTAACAATTGTTTCTTTGCAATAGAAAATAAGTTATTAAACGGATTCTATTAAGTATTTTGGAATTTATAATAATAAAAAGTATACTAGGCTCAAGTTCAGTAATTATTTTCTTTTAATTTATGATAAAAAAGAAAAGGAAAAAAAAATTAACGTTATTTAATTAGTGAGACGCAGAAAAGTGATTAACGAACGCTCATTTTCGTTTTTGTTATGCTATAAAAAGTGTTTTTAATTGAATTACAAGTTTAAAAGTATAATAAATGTTATTAAAACATATATAATGATATTCTTTGTTTGTGTTTATATTAAAATAAAGATTTTTAATTATTAAATTTTGTGCTTACTGGTTTTTACATTTTTTTTTCCCATTTGTTGTATTTTAGAGAATTTAATGTAGTTTCTAGTTTATATTCATCATTTTGCTGGACAACATATTGTAAGGTAAGTGCCATTTGTTTATTTTTTTTAAATATAACAATAATTTAGGAAACAGGACATAATGTTCAAATAAACAGATAATTGTTAGAAAAAAAAACTGACTTTTAGCACAGACAGAACTCAACAATATTTCTATTACACAATAGTTGGAAATTTCACTTTTCAAAGATTGTCTGTTGTGTTACCTTTTTGATAAAAATAGAAAAAATAAGTCTTGAGTGATTGATCTTATTCAAAATTGGTTTATGCTGAATCTATTCTATTCTACAAATATTTTTCTGTGAATATATTTATTATTTATGCTTAAGAAAAAAAAATACACTTTTACAATTTTTCTTTTTGTTTATTTTAAAATCAATTTCCGCCTTTTATCAAAAGAAAATTTATGTCAAACAGAACAATAAAAAAATTAACATTTAAATCACAGCCATTATTTTTTCTTATACGAAAAAAAGAAAATAAATAAATCAGAATTGAAAAGAATATAAGAATCTAATGCATTGATTTGACATTTCTTTTAAATTCTTTCTCTTTATCATATATTCATTTCTTCCTTTGTACATAAAATAAAGAAAATAATTATGAAAACAGAAAATATGATTTTTATATAAAGGTTTTTTATTATTAATCTATAAATACAATGAAAATCTTTCAAAATTGACCATCGTTTACTTTTTCTCTTACAAAATAATTGCACTATTTAAACTGGAGTGGTCGTTTTTAAAGAATTTTTTTCCTGTATTATTTATTTATTAGGCTTATTTTTAAATGTGTTTTAACTTTAAATTAAAATTAAATCAACGGTATAGAAATTGAATGAAATAAAGATTATTATTTCATTTAACATTTTTTTAATTTAAACTTAACAAATAAATTATTAATTTGTAAACGGAAAATATTGTTAGGATACAATTGAAATTTTATGTAATGAAAAATACTTTCTTAATATTAATTAGCAGAATTATTATATTGTGGTCTGCCACCTAATTCTAATAAATACCGATCAGGATGATCAATCCAATCAGCGGCTGTTAATTTAACAGTACGTTGTCGTTCAGCTTCTTTAACTTGCCATTTTTTAATATCTAATTGTATATCACGTGATTGTTGATCTCCGCAACCCCACACCTAAATAAAATTTAACATTTATTCATTTAATAATTAATTTTAAGAAGCTGCTTGGGAAATAATAATCAAAGAAATAAATAAAAAATTGTAATCTTACCTCAATTGATAATAACGAGTATGGTACACCACGATATTCAAACTTTTCAAAGTGTTCATCAATTGATATTAATGGTTTTCTAGGATCTGTACCAGCACGTAATCCTTTTGGATAGCCACGTATCATTGTGTTTAAATATAACATTTTCGGTCCTTTTTCAATTAATGAAAATCTTTTTAGAAATAGGAAAATCAAAAAAAAATTATTAATTTATTACATACAAGAAACAAAAAGTAAATTGCAACAAAGATTCTAATTAGAAATACAAAACAAAAAATATAAATATTTTTTATAGCAGTCTGTAGATAAGTAAAATAAATAAAATATATATATATATATATATATATATATATATATTCTTACTTTGGAAGCAATTGTATAACATAACAATCTTCATTTCCGGCATACATATGACTTTCTTTCCACTCTGCAGAGGAACATATACAAAATATATGATCATTATTACCGCGTAGTAATACAATGGTTGGTCCTTTATAACCTAATACGTGATGTAGAAAACGGTTTGAACCAACACCATGTTGATTCGAATCATATATTAATGTCCAATGTGATGGACATAATGATAATAATTTTGACATAAATACTTGTGATGCTAAGTTACTACCACCTGTGGTTGTTGATGTTGTTGTTGGACTTTGTTTTTTTTTTTGTGGCTTTGAATAAAGTGGTACTAGTGTACCAGCTAATAACCATGCCTGTGATACAGGCATTAATGGTGGTTCTTTATCATTTATAAATGGATTTAGTTTTTCTAATACAGGTGTTGATAATTCTATATCTAATTGCTGATCATTTGTTTCAATTCCACGATAGGCCGCTGTTAATGTATATACACAGAACTTATGTATTGGTGGTATTAAGCGTGGACAGTTTTGCTCTAACCAACGACATATAAAACCAGAACTTAATGGTTCTTTTGAATAAAAACATGATAATATTACAGAGTCTAATGTACGATCAATCTGTAATTAAAAAAAGAAAGAAAAAATCTTATTTGTTTTATCAAATGTTCCGTCATAAAATATATTTTAATATATGCAAGTAAATCTTACCATTGGACAAGATTGTATTTCTTCAGAACTATGGGCTATTGTTAAATTAAAACATGTTCTAAGTAATGACTTAAAGCCATCTGGTTTAACAACATCGGGTTTTTCTATATCAGCATACATTTTAATATAACATTCAAGTATAATATGATCATCAAGAAAACTTAAAAAACGTTCACATTGTTGTCGAAATGCAATTGCACCCAAATGTTTTGTCGTTGCTTTTGAACTTGTATGTAAATATGTAAACACCCGTTGGCCTAAATCAGGATATCTTGGAAATACCAATTTCTATATAGAAGTAAAAACATATATAAGTACATATGCAGATTTCCATAATAATTCATAATAATAAATATTAATTTACCACAAATATTTCATCTACTATTCCATTAACCCCAAATAGTTGTTGTGATTTTTGAATTAAAATCTATTTAAAATAAAATGAGAGAAATTTTTTTTTTAATTAATTTCATTAGAAATATAATGGTAAGAGTGAGAAAATAATAACCTTTGATAATTTTTCAATTGGTACAAAATTTGATGTAATACGATCTTGCATGTCAGCACCAGAAGGGGATCTTATCATTTTTGGTGATATTATTGAATTGCCACCAACACTTCCACCACTCCCAGATGATATTTTATCATCATGCTGCTGTTGTTGTTGTCCATTTTGTCCCTTATTACTACCACTTTGATTATTACCCATCTTCTACTTCCTTTTTCTTAAAACAAAATGAAAAAATAATAATATATTAAGTATTCCTATTAGAATTAATTTTTTGATGGTTTTGTTTTTTAATTAGTAAACGTAAAGAACAACAACAAAAATCAAAATGTTTTAATAAGAATCAAAGTCATACTTTTATATTTGAGTAAATGAATTGAAGGACAAGGAAAAGAAAAGTTAAATATTACAAACTTGTTAAATTCAAATACAAATACCTAGTGAAAAGACAAAATATAATACTTTTATTTGGTATTTAAAATTTATTTTTTTCTCTAAAGAAATGATCGTAAATATTTTAAGTAAAAACCACTAATTATGTGGAATACTTTTTAAAGATGACGTATTTTTTTTTTGTAATTACTGATTAATTTTCCTGTACAGAAATAAATGTTTAAAAGTCACAATTCATAAACAGGTTAAATTTTTTTAGTTTATATTTTATTATATTCTCTCAATGCACTTAGTATTTTATTTTAAAGGATTGTTTTGTTTTTTACGATAAAAAACTGTAAACCAAAAAATAATAATGAACAAAAAAAATATATATTAGAAGAAAATAGAAAAATAAAACAATCACAATGCAAGTCACATGTTTTTATTCTTAAACCTGCGCACAATTTCGATTTACATTGACTATTTCATTATTTTATAAATTCTGAATAATTATTTTATGACTTGTATCACAGATTATTTCTATTATTTTATTTTTTTTTTCTTCGTCTTACAAAATCTTACAAATGAGTTAAATTTTTATTGGATGTAGACGACAGAAGTAAATTTTTTTTGACGTTTAATTTTATTTATTCATTATCTTTAATTTTTCACCAGCGACATCTGTTGGAATTCGTCCCAATTTCTTTAGTGACGAAAATTTTCATTACATTTATTATTAAATTTTTCGATTTTCGAACAAAATTTGTTGTTTAAATTCGCAAATTGCAGAAAAGGAAAAACAGGGGTTCATTTATTTACTAAATAATTTTCTAAAGTGGAAATTAGATAAATGATAGAAAATCCCATTTGATTCATATTGATAAATCAACAATAGATGG
The DNA here is from genome assembly GCA_963082725.1 of Pedicia rivosa. Lineage (NCBI taxonomy): Eukaryota > Metazoa > Arthropoda > Insecta > Diptera > Pediciidae > Pedicia > Pedicia rivosa. The sequence continues at coordinate 5,667,557 of OY720156.1, read as the reverse complement.
TACAAGTAGAATCATTTTCCTTTTTCTAAATTCAATTAATTTTCTTAGAAAACTTATCATTAAATCTTATCATTTCTGCTGGTAAAATATTTTTTCTTAGATTTCATTAAATAATATGTACGTCTAATAAAAAAAAATTGTCTGAATATTAAATGAAAAACTAAAGTGGCAATTTATAAGTATTTATAGTAATGGATCAATTACTACAGTTATGTAGTCCAGGAATAGTTGGTTAAAATTTCATTAGAGATTCGGTTCTCCTCACATTTTCAGTAAATAAATAAAAATCAACAAAAAAAAAAACCAAATGAAAAAGTTATTGATGTAAAAAGTAAATTATATTTTTTTGTTCTCACAAAATAACATAACTTTATGATGTCCTTTTTTTTATATAAGAGAGAAAGATAAGAAAATAAAAGAAGACGAGATATTTATAACGAACTCAAAAGAAAATTAGAAGAAAAGAAAAAAATTAACTTCATTTTCAGAGAAAACGAATTTTCAATCAATATATTTTATTTTTGTCATTTTTTTTTTTCTTTTTTTTTTCTTCTTAAAGATATGAAGATTTTTTCCCTTATTGTGAATCATTCTTTGGTATTATTATATGTTACATTTTATCAGCTCTTGTCTTCTTTTTCCGTATTTGTAACCATTCTATATTTCAATTTCAAAAATCAATCAGATACAATTGTAGGTACTTTATTTATTAAATTAAAATATAAAAACTAATTAATGACAAACAATTTAAATGGATTATATGTAATTTAAAATTAAATAAATTCAATAAGATCAAAAGTAGATAAAAAATTTTTTTCATGAATAAATTTGGGTAAGAATTATAATTTGATATTTGAATAAAAAAAAAGAAAAAATTAGTTTATTTTGAGGTATTGAAACAACTTGTCTTATCGATTGTCTTCATCTTTACGTTGTCTATATGTAAGTAGGTACAATACAATTGTATTACTGTTCCTAGTTCCTGTCTATTCATATTTATGTCTTTATATGTATTTTCTTCTACCTTCAATCTGATTACTGAAATAAAAAAAAACTGAAAAATTAAATGTTTAAAGAATATAAAATAGAAAAAGAGAGAAAAGAAAATTCACTTAAATTTATTATCTTTTATTTTCACATTCTAAATGTTCCGTTCTTTTATTTCTTAATATTTTTTTAACAATAGAAAAATAGTACCTACTTTATATATAAAATAAATGTATCTAAATATACTTATGTGTGAGCAAATTGGTAAAACTATTAGCTAAAATGATGGTCGTAAGTGAAAGAAAATTGTTTCTGAACAATAAGCTAAAGTAACTGAAAATTGACAATTTTTTATTCTTCTTCTTCTTGTTCTTCTTTCTATATATGTTTTATTTTCTTTTTTCTTTCAAAATCAAAGCGAAACGTATAGAGAAAAATTTCCTTTCAATAAACATACATACATTTATAAAATTTCCTATTTTATAGATATATTATTTCTTTCTTCTTCTTATTATGAAGGAGGGAAAGAAGAAGAAAAAAAAAATAAATAGAAGAAAAAGAAAAAGAAAAGAAAAAGGATAGAAAAATACTTATCTCTAAATAAAATTTATAAAGATTTTCGAGTCTTTGAATATATTGTTGAATGCTCTTCTCTGCTGACGACACATCCGATACAACAATAAGAAGAAGATAAAATAATAGTAACAACAATAACAGAAATATTCACACATGCAAACTTTCACACACACACACACACACACATGCACACAAACATGCACACATAGGTATAATTGTTTCGTTTTTCTTTTTCTTTTTTTTCTTGTTTTATTTAAAATAAATGGTGAAAAAAAGAAGAGAGGAATAAAGAAAGGAAAAATCGCAAAAAAAAAGAAGCAGGTATAAGGAAAATTGTTTATTTGTAAAAAAAATATAGGAAAAAAGAAAAATCAAAGATAAAACTTGGAAAAATATATATAAAATATATGAAAAGAAAAAAAATATAAGAATATGATGAAGGAAAGGAATAGGGTTGAATGTAGAAAGAAAAAACGTTTTTCTTTTTACTTAAAAAAGAAAATCTCTTTCGGACATAAAATAGAAAATTATCAATTGTTTTTTTCTTCTTCTTATTTTTCATTTTTTCTTAATAGTTTTTAACCATTTTCAATTTGTGTTTTTGTTTACATTTTCTTTACACATTTTTTTTTCTTTTGTTATAAACTTTTGTTTATAATATTCGTCCAATATCTTAACGACCAATAAACTTGAGCGAAAATCTTATAAACTTAAGAATATTTGAAATCTGAAAATATAAATTATAATTTTGTATAAAACTAATTTTTTAATAATAATTATAATTGATATAATTGTTCAACTAAGCATAACTAATAAGAAAACAATTTTTATAAAGTATCAGAGGGTAATATTGTATGTGTAGATTATAAATTAAAGTACATCAACTATTTACTTATTAGTACTAATTTTAAATAATCTGAATTATTTTATATATCATTTATAATGTTGCGAGGAGTTAACCACTGTGTGCAATCCTGGGAGAACTCGTGGGGAATCTTTGTGAATCTTTGCGACTCTTTGTGAATCTTTGTGAATCTTTGCGAATCTTTGTGAATCTTTGTGCAATCTTTTGAAATGTGCAATCAGTGGGGCGTAAATTTTTTTGAGTGGTTAACCCCTCGTAATGTTGGTTTCATTTAAAAATACTAATATTTTATTGATTGTTATTGGATCATTGTTGGATGCATTCTTTTAGATTATAAATAATGTATTTTATACTAGAACAAAATTATTAATTAATTACTTACTTTACTTATTAATTTTCTTAAAGAAACTATTTATACAAATATAATAATAAATTTTCTTAAACATAATAAACTAAAATAATAGAAAATTTTAGTTTTTCTTTGATTTCTTTTTAGAGAAAATTGCAACAATTGAAATTTATTATGCGTACTATATTTATTTAATTTTGTATATAAACATAAAGTTCATACTTATAAATATAAATATAAAAAAATAGGGGAAAACTTTATGTGTTGTCGATGTAGGAATTCTTTTCTAAAATAAGTCAGTTCTAAAGTTAGCAAATGATAGAAACAATATTTTTTTATGTGGTAACAATAAAGTTAAAAAAGAATAAATTATATAAGGTAAAGTGGGACCTATTATGGAACTATTGCGATTTTTTTTTTCATACAATTACAACTTTGAAAATTTATATAAATTCTGTTATCCAAAGGATTTTTATTTACTAAATTTTCATTGATTGATTAAAAAGTTTTCTTCAAAGACAAAATAAATTTATTTTACTCTTGATTTCTGAATAATTGAAAAATTAATTATTTTTAGAAAATTGAAATGGTTTTTTTTTTTATAATCACTGTACCTATTGTTCGGTTTTTATTTTGTTTAGGTAAAAATCACAATTGACATTATCTTGTTTTTTTCTTCTTTTTTTTCTTCATTTTCTTCTGGTATTTATGAATATTAATGTGGTTTAAATTTTTGATCACAATTGAATTTTTATAGAACTTTTACTTTTTTCTCTTTCTTCCTTTTTTATTTTTTTTTTTTGGTGGAAATTTTCTTATTCATCTTCTCCCTATCCCTATTCACAATTCTATGATTAGTCTATATATACTTAGGTATATATTCAATTTTATTCTATTCTGTTTATCTGTATTTTTAGTCTTTTTGTGCTCAATTATATTAACAGGAACAATAATTAATACACAAATAAAATATTCTAAAGCTCAACATAAACAAACTGAACGTTGGTTCAGGATAAAAACAAAAAAAAAAATAAAATAAAATAAAGAATTGGGGCACGTCAGAAAAAAAGTGGGGTATGAAGGATTGTTCATGTTTTTTGTTTTTGTTGCTGCTTTGTTGTTGTTCTTCGTTGTTATTTAAGTTTTACTTCTTATTATTTTTTTTTTCGACTATTGTCTTTTAATTATGACTTTCCAACTTACTGTTTAGAGAGGTACGTGTTTATTATGACGTCATAAAGTAAAACACAAAAAAGAAAATAAGTGTAAAAATGTTTCTATAGCAAGAGAAAGGGAGAGATAGAGACAGAATAAAAGAGAGAATAAATTAAGATGATGTGGAAAGAAAAACAGAAAATTGTTGCAGGATGTTTGAAGATGACTAATGAAAAAAAAGGTTTGAGATTTGGGGAAAAGTTAAAGCAAAAAAAAAAAAAAAAGAAATCAACAAAAGGTTTGAAAACGGATATTTTCTTTAAGAGCAGACAACTGCAAAAAAAAAAAAAGTACTGAAGAAGAAATAAGAAGTATGAACATTATGTCTTTAAATTATTAAGAACATAACACTTAATGTCAGTTTATGTTTCCAAGTGTGCTGGGTGTATGCATATGTTAGTATGTGAATCTAAAGGTATATATATATATATATAGTAACACCCCAAGAGAGGTTAAATGTTTTGTCCTTTTTAAAATATCCATATATTAGAATTTTACCTCTTTTTATTTTATTCTATTTTGTCTTTTGTTTTCTTTTTTATTAAAGAAATACTTGATTTCTTGACTTGACCACACTTACTTTAATGCTTTTAAATTAATCTCACTTATACTTTGTTCTATTCATTTTATATACAATAATATGTAAGTACTATGCATTATTATTAAGTCTGCATATCATCATTTTGACCTCTGTATTTTATACAAAGTATAAAGTATAATTTAACTTGAAGAATAATAGAGTCTTCACATCTTCACATCTTCATTTTGAGTTTTTAGTTTTCTTTTTTTTTATTTTTTATATAAAATTATAACGTTACGTTATTATGCATGTATGTGAACATTTTTAGTAAATGAATATAAAATGTGTATACATATATGTATAAAGCAATTTGATATTTTATAATTGAACACAAAATATATATATATATATTTTATCCTGTCCTATCCTGTTTGGTATATAAGTATAAACAAAATTATATATTATCTTAATCTTAAATATAAAAGATTACAAATAATTATAAATAATATAAAATTAAAATTATAATATTTCAAATATAACGGATATTTTAAGTAAGTTACTGACTAAAGTTAATTTAAGAGTTTCAACTTTATATAAACATATTATATTTTTTTTTCCCAAGTGCTTCAATTGCTTGGTTATTAGCACTTTTACATTAATACATCAAATTAATTCAAAAAGTCCTGTATTCTTCACTTATTATATTGTATATTATTGAATTGATAAAATTTTCAACAATATCAGTAATAAAAATATTTTATATTTTTGTATTATTTTACAAAGTTATCATAATTTTTAAAAGGTAAAATTTTAATACAAATATTTACGTTGTTACTTACAATCGTTTAGTTTTCATTATAACATAAAATCATATTAATTAATTTATAGTAATTACTGCTATTGAAATGTTATGTGAAATCTATGAAATTTACAAGATCCACAAATTTAAATTCAAAATGTGGAAATTTTATTTAAAATTTAATAGAATTTCTGATTAAATGAAGTTGTGAAAGGGAAATTACATAAAAATTTTATTTTAGTGTAAATTTATTTTTTTTTTTGAATAGATAACTACAAAAACCTTTTAATCCTTTAAATGTTTTCACACCCATTAATTTTCTACTATTCACGATAATCATATTTCATTAAAAAAAAAAAAAAAATAAAGAAAAATATGGAAGAAGGGAAATCAAATATTAATTTCAACTAAAATTATATATTCAACTGTGTTGTATAAAGATAGATAATTTTTTTCCGTTTCTCATAATTTTCTAGTTAATATAGACGACATTGTCTTTTATTTTGTTTTTGCAAACAGGATAAAACCTATATAAGGATAAGGATATAACCCTTTTGTCCTATTCAACTAACAAAATCTACAATAATAAATTTTATATAACAGGAGTCGAATATAGAAAGACACGGTAGTATGCACACACATACACACACACATACACACACATGCACATACACACACATGCACATACACACACACAAATAATACAATGTTAACAAAAAAAAAAAAAACTACAGAGGGAATAGATAAAAAATATGCACATAAAAATGAACACTAGGAACATTTGTATAAAAAATTATACATTTTACCTTTATTAAAAAAAAACAAAAAAAATAGAGAAATTGTTTGTTAAACTTTAGTAAAAAGTTCAAAATATTTTTATTTTGTTTAAAAAATATTGACTTATTAACATTAACATAATGCAAATATAACAAATACATACATTCATTCATATACAGAAAATAAAAGAAGTAAAAATTTTCATACAAGATTAAATTTTTTTTATCTTTTTGTATTTTTAGAATATTTTAAAATTTTTATATGCAATTCCCATTTGTTGTGGTTGTTATGCGTTACATTTACAAAAAAATTTCTCTTTTCATTTGCTATTAGCAAAAAAAAAAAAACACACACACACACACCCATACATATAAAGACAGGCATTAAAAACATACATTGTTAGATATACTTAGGGAAGCAAAAGAAAATACGTTGACTTTTTTTTAAAAAAAAAAATTCTCATCGTGTCAACACTTTTTTCCCTTTTTTTTTTTTTTGTACCACTAAATATGTTTCTAGTATCAAACGCACACACACACACACATATATGTATATAGGATCCTATTATGTTATATGCTTAAGCAAATTCCTTTAGGGTTTTACTTTTTTATTCTATTCTATTCTTTTCTTTTCTTTTCTGTTTTTTCTGCTTTTTTTTTTTTTTTGTTGTTTTCTTTTTGCAAGAAAAATATTTCAACAATATTTATAAATTTATAAAAAAAAGAATTGTACATCTTTTTACTATACATAATCAGATAGTATATTTTCAAATCATAACGCGTTTCTAAAATAATCTTCTTCTTACTATATTTTTTTTTCTTCTCATTTCAAATCTTATTCAACCTAATTTTAGTCATCTTTGTCGTTTGTTTTTCTCTTTTCTATTTTCTATTTTTTATTTTATTTTGGTTTACCTTCTTCCATTTCCTTTCATCCTTTCTTCCGTTTTCTTTTCAGTTCTTTTCTTTTTTCTCCTCTTCTCTTATCATCTTTTCTTTTCTTTTCGTTTTTTTTTTCTTTTCTTCCAAAAAGATATTATCAAAATGTTCTTCAGTAAAAGATGAACATGAATCCAGTTTAGGTATAAGGTGTCGACATATTCATGATTAATATGCTTCTAGTGTATAATAGAAAACGCGAAGAGATGTTATATGTCACTATATTTTTGTAAATCAACGTTGGTATGAGTGTAAAGTGAAGAAAATTTTAGTGAAAATTGTGTATGTATAGTAAACGAAAATAAGGGTGGTTTGAAGTAGAATGGATAAGGTAGAGTAGATACTCCTATATATCTTATATTTATTTATACTAAGGAAGTGTCATGTTTAAGATGATTGCATTTATATATCTCAAACACCCACACACACACACTCACACGAATATATATATGTATGTATGTATAAATTATATAGGTAGGAATATAAATTATATAATTTTTTATCAAGTGTTAGTAGTTGAAAATGTACAAAGATGAATAAACAGGGTTAAAAAGTATGAGCATACATGAGTATGAGTGTAAAGGAGTAATGAGATGGGAATTAGTTGGTAGACTTTGTGGTTTGTATGTTTTAATTTATTTTTTTTTCTTTGACAATTTTTGGTTTAAATCGATTACAGTACAGTTTGTAGATTTTACGTAATATCATACAAGAAATATGATTATAACTAAGTATGTTATAAAAAAAATGTAATAATTATAAGAATAATTTACTATATAGGTAAAATATTAATAAACATCTAAAGTCAAATCTTTATAAAAATTTTACAAAAAAATTTCTACACAACACAGTTATAAGAGAAATTTAAGAGGAAACATATATGTATATATCTATAACGCGAATTCACCTTTAAATACTAAAATATAATTTCTCTTTAACACCTCATCTTATATGAAGTGTGACTTTAATTTGTATAATCCTACCACACAAACACACTTGCTTATACAGAAATCTTACATTACACACATATATATATAAATATAAATATAACACACGTGCACTAACATATACATACCAATCACCTAATTCCAAACAAACGAGAAAATAAGGGTGGTTTGATGATTCCTTTTTTTTCCCCATTCTATATCTACTTTTTCTACTTTTTGTGTTATAAAGGTGGAGGCGTCGGGTGGTTTAATATACAAAAAAATAGAAGAAGAAGGCAAAATAAATGTGATACCACAAAATTTATATATATATATATATATATATATATGCATACATAGTTATACAATTACATATACAGTTACATATATACATATAAATCAGTGACACACGCAAAAACTAATAAAAATCTCATATAAAATTTTATCGTTTGTGTTTTCCATAAGTAACTAGCAAAAAATAAAAAATAAAGGAAGAATAAGATGAATAAGAAGAAAAATACAAAGACAGGAATGAGTTGATAAAAAAAAAAAAAAAGAGGAGTAAAAGTAGAAAAATTCAAAGATGAAGAAGAAGAATCAAAATACGAATTGAGAGAAAGAAAAAAAAAAAAAAAGGAAAATTTTATACATAAATATGTATGTAGATATATATTAATGTATAATTTTTTCTTTTAGAAAATAAGAGTGAAAAAGTTAAAGAAAATGAAAGATAGTGAGTTGAAGATGGATTATATTTATGGAAATTGTGGTTGTTGTTGTTGTTGTTGTTGATTATTTTCTTTTTTTTTTATCGTTGAATGGAATAAAGTATATAAAGTAAGTACATGTAATATAAAGTGAGAAAGCGAAAAAAAAAAAAGAAGAAGAAATGTGAAGGTAATCGAAATCAAAAAGAAAACTTTTTTATTACTTATTATTATTATTATTATTATTATTATTATTTTGGGTGTAAGGAAAATTTTTAGGAAAATTATATATTGAATACACATATTAGTTATATATGATAATGAATATTTGTATGTATAAGAGAATATATTCATGGATCATATGTAGGTTTTATGATAACAATGGATGTAAGTAAGAAAGATTGATGTGATATTTGTTTTAAAGTAAAATTAAATTTAAAGAAAGAGAATGAAGGGAAGCGTAAAAACAAAAATATTAACTTTTTTTCTTCTATTTTCTGTCGTTTTTTACCTTTTCGATTTTTTATTCAATTTCTATATTTTTTTTTAATAATAATGGTTTGGGCTGTTGGCATGACACCGTAAATATAAAAATATATATACGAAGGTATATGATGTAATTGTTATATATAACACACATACGATTACGAAAACACACACACACACATATATATATACACTTTTATATAAACCATCTCTTGTAGTCTGAAAAATACTGTTGAGTAGCTGTCTTAACTGGCCTTAACTGTCTTATAAATCACCAAAACACGTGTGTGTTCACATGTTGTATGAATGTCGTTGTAAGTGAATTTTTTTTTTTGTGTATATTTTTTCATAGAAAATGATACAAAATATAAAGGTAAAAATAATGAAAATTCATAGATATGACAAAATAGACAAAATGTATTAAAAAAAATAATTAAAGTATGTATTGGATATTCGTCTTGCTTTTATTTCTGTTAGTGTATAAATGTATAATATTATAATTAAACATTCAGAAAAATTAAATGTAGATCTGACGACAAACTTGACTTTGAAATTATAATTATTAGTTTTTTTTTTCACTCTTTACCCCCATATTCGTTGTTGTTTTTGATATCAGAGTTTTGGAAATCAGAGTCAAAAAAACTGTTGATGTTTGTAAATTTTCTCTGTTTCTTTTTTTCTTTTTGTCTCTTTCACTTTTTTTTTTTATACAAAAAATGCCATATAAGAATTTTTTCTTTTATAACGTTTAATGGCCACATCTGATGTTTTATTATATTAAATGTTTTGGCATTATATAAGGAACAACTTAAAGAATAATAGAAGAAGTATAAGAAGAAAGGAAGAAAAAAAAAATAGAAAAAAAGAAAAAGCACAACAAAACAAATTCTTTTTTTTTCATGCTATAAAAGGCGAAAAAGAGCTTTTTTGTTTGCAGCGTGTGTGTGTGTATGTGTATATATATGTGTGTGTTTATATTTATATATGTGTGTGTATGAGTGTTTAAAGAGGCGACAGGTGCGTGATGTGCACTAATTATACCATATTCATATTTACCTTTAAACATTACGATGATATACATAAGTATATATGTATACATTAAACACATTAATATTATATGTATGTATTTGTGTATTTTATAAGTTAAATTATATAAGGTAAATCTTAACATATATCCTCTTTTTCTATATGTCATTTATACATATATGAAATGTATCATGTAAATTATACCCAACAAAGTTATCCTAAGTTCAAAATATGTTCTATGATAACTTATAGAAAATCAAAAATAAGAAAACAGGACAAAAAAAGAAAAAGAAAAACGAAAAAAAAACAAGAAAAAGAAGAAGGAAAAACAATAAAACTTCAACTCTCATTCTACTTCTTATCAACTCCAAACTGGTATGGTATACATGTATGCATGTAAAGATATATGTATATATATATATTTTTTTTCATATACTAATCAAATAAATTTGTCTACTATCAATCTAATAAAATACATGTAAACTACCCTCTTTTACCTTATATTATATATATTATATACAATTCATTCACACACCATCAACCATCTACCTATCATCTATATACCTACCACTATACCCTATAATATTCCTCCCATTTATCCCATTAACCCATACCATAAACAACCAAAATCATTCCATACTGTTCCTATTCAAATGTATAAACACCAAATTATATATGGTTATATTTACACGCATACACACACAACATACGCATACAAATACATAAATGTAAATATATATGAATTTATACAAATAACTACAGAGTTGAATTTTCTATTTAAAGTTTATCAACTACGTTTTACTTCTTTTTTTTTTTTTATTTATGTGTCAACCACGATTTCATTATATCAAAGCATTCCTTTCAATAGATATAGGATCAAATTAATCTTTTTTTTTTTCCTTTCTTTTGGTGACATTTTTTTTGTTTGTTCAAATGAAATATAAAAATTGTTTTATATAAGAAATATTAATACGGATTTATTAGCTAAATACTTAATTCTACTAATATTTAATCTTTAACTTTAATATTTTTTACGAATATGAATGAATCGTTTGTCAATTCTACACAGTGCTAGGCCTTTTAATGTTTACTCGAATTTTTGTGGGGTGATCTGAAATTATACTATAATTTCTAAAATACAATAGAATAACTTTAGCTGCAATTATATGTCACTGAGATACACAGTCAGGTGTTTTACCTATACATTAAAAAGCTCTATTTTTTTTTTATGAAGGAAAACTATTATAGATTTTTTTTTCTAATAGAAAGAAATTTTCTTTATTTTATACTATAACGGTCCTGTAAAAATTCTAATAATAAGAAAGTATAATTTGTATGATTTATAACTTGATATAATATCATCTTAAAGGTAATAAAATTGGTATGCTTTAATTTGTTTATTTGTATTTTTTTTTTCCTTCGTCTTTTTTCATTTCTTTTATTTATAATATTCAAATAATTATATCGTAATTTAGCAGTATAATAGTAATTATGGTAAACATTAATTATTTATCAAAATGACACAATAGTAATTTGTATTAATTTCAAAAATTTATTTTTTTAAATTAATTTACATGAAAAGAAAAAAAAAATGAATACAATAAAAAGTTATTAATTAATTGTATTATCGCAAGCAAAAAGAATTAAAGAAAAATAATATACATAAAAATTATTATAATAAAAAAATACCAGTCGCCTCCATCATATTTTTCTATGTTAACCTTTTTTTTTTTGTTTTTTGTTTGTTTTCTTCAAATTTTAACCTTTTAGCTTCATAGTAGAAAATAAATAAAAACACAAAACAAATTATAACCAAATGTTTTTGATTTAATTTTTGTTTTTTTTTTTTTCTAATTATTTTAATAGAAAGCTTCCTTTAAAAAATTACCATCCAATTTTTTTTTTTTTTTGTAAAACGCTTTTATTTTTTTTTATGCTAAATAAATGAAATTATACAGAATATTGTCATTTTTGTTGTTGTTATCATCATAATTGTCTCTTTTTGTAATAAAATTATAACTCTTAATTTCAGTTATTTTTCATTAAATTGTTATACCCGGTATTTTTTTTTTTTTTTCTCTTTTTTTTTTTAAATTGGTTTCATTGAAAATCTGTTTTTAATAAAATTCTATAAAATCACAAGGTAATATGATATAAAATAGACTGAAGATGGAATGATGAATAAGAAAATGGAAAAAAAGGTGAAAAAAAAATAAAAACAAACTGCAAATAATTAATTTGGTGTAATTTAATTTAATAGGAAAATATGCATATTATTATGATAAAAATAATAAGACCGGATGGTTAGCTTTTTTCTTTTATTTCACACAATATTTTTTTTTTGTTTGGTTATTTCTAAAAATATGTTATTATTTTTTTTTGTCTTTCTTTAATTATAAATAGAGAAGTTATAAAATTTTGTTATTATTCTCACCATATAAATGTAAATATTTATAATTAACTTATGTGTACCATTTGACCTAAACAAATAAACTATTAATGACATAAAAAGAATGATTATCATCATCATTGTAATCATTATTATTATCATTATCATTATTGTATAATTATTAATTAGTTAATAATATATATATAGTTTTCTATTGTTGTCTACATTATACGTACATTATATGTACGTCTACCTAAACAATTACAATATAGTTTTTTTATTTTATTATTATTATTTTTTTTTTTTTAACTCTTTCTACTAATATCAACATTAATTTTCATACAAAACAAATAGAAAATTATACAACAGAAAAACATATATTGTGTAATACACACACACAATATAAATGTAAACATATATGAATGTTTATATAAAATGTATATATTAATATGAAGAAAAACCATTATCCATAACCAATGTCATCTATCAAAATACTAATAAACATACCACATACAGAAATACATATACACACACACACTTACGCATATATACAGAAAATAATCAAATACAATAGAATGTTAAATATAACAAAGGATGGACAATTTTTAGATTTAATTTATTATTAGGGTAATTATTTTAATGGGCTAATACTAAATTTTATGATCATTTTACCAAAAGAATTCTTAGAAAATTACTCCACAAATTTCATACAGTTTCTTATTATATTTTAAAGAATGATTTTAATAAGACTTTAATAAGTCCTTTTCATCAAATTACTGTTTTGTCTTGTTTGTTAGTACAAATTACTTTTAGCTTGTAAATCATGTTTCATCTTTATATTGAATATTTTGTAATTTCCTGTGGTTATATTTATATAGGTAAAGCAATACAAAACAGAATATAAGTAAACAATAGAAATTAAAGAGAACAAAAATTTACATAAGGAACTTAAAGCTGAGTGACCTTCTTTTTTTTTTTTTTTTTACACCAAAACATCAAAAAGTTTTTAAAGTATTTTAATATGCAATATTTTAGAGATTGTATACATACACACACACACACACACACACACACCTTAATTTATCTTCCATACAATTTACAAGATACCTTTTCTATAATAATTTCTAAAAATATAAATAAATAATATGAAAACACACACACACACACACACACACACACACACACACACACAGGAAATAGAAATTAAACCCTAAACTTTAAAAAAAAAAAAAACGAACCAGAAGAAAAATAAGAAGATGTAAATTGTAAATGTTAGAGAGAAATCATTTTAATTAATATAAAAAGGAAATATTTGACATCCAGTCAAAATATCATAAATCTAAAAGGGATAGAAGTTTAATATCAGTTTTAAAAGTCAATATCAATAATATCAATTTTCTTATATATTTAATTTTTAAAAATAACTATAAAAATAATTTTACCATAATGACTTTTCCGTTGATTTTGTTTTTCTTTTTTTTATTTTTTTTTGTAGTTAAACGGCTAAAAGATTAAAAATAAATAAGACATTCAGTACTTTTCACTTATAATTATCCAAATTTATTGGCATTTTTTTTTTGATTTTCTAATGTTGAAAATAACCAAAATATAATAATATGAATAATTAAGTCTATAATTAATAGAAATACTTTTAGGTTTTCATATCTAAGTGGTTAGAATTTTATGTAAGAAAATATATTCCATATATTACTGATATATAGATAGATTTACCTAAATAGGTTATATTTATATGTTATGTATAGTTAAAGGGGATGTAAAAATTTAAAGTGTATAAGAAAGTTTGATGAGAATATACAATGAGAAAATGAAGAAATTTAATTTTTTCTGTAAAAAAAAATAAAATAAAAAAATAAATACCGAAGAAAATAAAATGTGTATGTGTAGAGATTGAGATATGTTAAAGAAATAACAAATCTATGTACATACGCATACATATTCATATATTTATGTGTGCATAGAATATGACGAAGATTAATTAAAATTAGATTAATTGTAAGATAAAATAATTAGTCACGTTAAGAAAAAATTTGTTGCTATTTCTTTTCTCCCGGTGTTTTTTTTTTCCTTTCTTCTATATTTTCTTACTTTAGTTTTTAGCTTAAAAAAAAAATGTAGTAAATTTTCGTATTTTATGATGTGCATGTGTGTGTGTGTGTGTGTGTATGTATACCTAAATGTTATAAGTGGAAATAATATGTGAATAAATGTATAATATAATAAGTATTTATTTATTTATGAAATAAGAATGAAAATAAAAAGATTTACTTATATTTATGATAATAAGTAAGTAAGTATAAGTAATAATAATAAATTATTTAACAATTTACGAATAATGATAATCATAATTTTTGAACATTTATCACAATAAAATGTGATTATAAAAATATATATTTATATTTGAATACGTTGGCATATAAAATATATATATATATATTTTTTTTGTAAGGTCGGTTGGGGGTGTAGAGAATATTAGATAAATGTAAAAAAAAAAAATAAAGATGGGTGTAATTTTTTTTTCTTGTCGTAGTACTTTAGTTTTCATATGATTACAATTTTCAAAATATAATTGAATAAAAAAAGTTAAATTTATAATAAATATAAATTGTTTCTTATATCGTTTTTTTTTTTTTTTTACTATATAATTTTTCTAAAGCAGATAATCATCTTAATCGTCTTATATCTGACACATCCATACACATACATGTATACACACATGTACACACATAGTAAAAAAAATAAAATTAAAGGCAAAAATCCTTAAACGAAAATCATTGAACAAATATTTGAAATCCTTTATTTTTTTCTTTAAATATTTTGAAACGATAAAAAATTTTTTTTTTTTTTGACATCATATTCAGGCAGAGAGGCTAAAGTAATAATAATATATATATATATATATATATATATATAGGGAATGAGAAATTGAAATTGTGTGTGTGTGTGCATTAGTGTAAAAGAGAGAGATAGAGAGAGAGATAGAGAGAAGAGCCAAACAGAATCAGAGAGAAAAGGTGTATAGTTCCAAAAAAAAAAAAATAGACGTTGGGGTTAAATATTTTTCCTTCTGTATATAATAAAGCTTTAAATATAAATATAATATATATAAAAAGATATAAATGTTTGGAATGAGGATGGATAACATATATTAGTGTGTAGAACATACAAATATATACACACATACATTTGTATACACATCCATACTTCATATCTTTTCTCCATTTCTCACCTCATTCATCCCTTAAAAAGTCGTTGTATTATGATATATACCTCAATTTAATACAAAAAAATAAAATGGGCTCTGGGAGATGACGACATCTTCTTTTTAGATGGGTACAAAAAAGAAATCGGGGCCGAGTGTATTTTTTTTTTTTTTTTTTTTGAATGAAGAAAAAAAAATTCATAAATTATTAATAAATACCAAGTTTCATCATATAAGTGAGAGATTTTTTTATTTTCTTTTATAAAAGAAGAAAATGGTAGGTTGAAAAAAGAAGAAGAAAAAAATAATAATAAATAAATATTGTGTTGAGGAACGAGTGAGATATGGGTGTTTGTATACATGTATGAGATGAAGAAAAACGAAAGAAATAAAAATAAGAATTTTTCCGCAAGTATCTTTAAATGTAAATCGTCATCATTATTCGATCGTTAAGCTAAGAAAGAAGAAGACGACGAAAATCTGCCCAATCAAAAAAAAATCTTACTTTAAAAGAACAAGTCAACTACATCTCTCATGTTTTATTTTGTTTCTTACCTCTGGCACCTCTGTCTTCAGCTAACCACCATTAATACACACTCCCCAATCTTCTCTGAGTTACATAAAACCATCATAACATATCCCAGAGTTAAAGTGTTTTTTTTTACTCTTCTTTATGTTTTTTCTTTACATTATTTTTACTTTATAGCGATTAGGTTTATGATGTCAAGATAGGGGCGTGCATATCAGTGTGTGTATGTGTATGATGTGTGGTACGTTAGTTGGGGTTAAAATAGTGGGTGGTTTGGAGGTGACTATACTGATAAAGATATGATGAAATAATTTCTTGTGTTCATGTATTATAAGGATTGTCTATACAAGAATACATGTATAAATGTATGTATGAATTTTATCCATTTCCTTCGGTATTTTATTTTAATACTTGACGATTACATACACACATACACTCGTAAATATTTTGGATAAAATGGACACACGGGCCATATAAAACGTACAGAAAAAACATATCTAAATTTACTCCTAACTTGTTCACCTCATCAAAAAGGTAATCGATAATGCCGTGACCCAACCATAACGACTAGGATTTTCTGCAATCGTCTTATATATATTTGCGTTTATTTTATCATTGAGGTAGCAGGCAGTTCATTCAAAAAACACACACACTCATACATACACACACACATACTCATGTTAAATTTTGTGATGAAGTAAAAAAAAAGAGTAAAATAATCATCATTGTAATAAAATATAAGAAAATTGTTTTTCTATTTATCTCTTAGGGTATGGTCGCCTTGATTTTTTTTTGCCACTCCTCCCTCACAGTTAATATACAAATAAAATTCTCGTAAACGGTTTATTAGAAAAGATTGACATAAAATTACATATAAAAACTTAATCTTTTTTTTTTTAAAAAAAAAAAATATTCTTATATTATGATTATGATTTTTATAACGAATATGTTATAATCAATAAATTGCTTTCTTCTTCCATACCTTTATAACATTGCTATTAACTATTTCCACTACTTTTACACAAACTTCTCACTCCATTTCACGTTCCACTAAAAAAAAAGAAAGCTCCAAGTCACCTTCTTTTCATTCTCTTCTTTATATTCCTATTCCTATTTACTTCTATTTTTCCCATTCAATACAAAAATAATATCATTTGTATTTTTCTTCTTTCTTTTCTCTGTTTACTAGGTAGGGGCGGGGTGATCTTGTGTGGGTTAACAAAGATGACAACTCAAGAATATATATGTACATATACATATATTTATTTATAGAATTGGATTACGAAAAAGAACCCAAAAAGAAAACTAACCGCATCAATTCATTCTATCCTACTCTTTTATTTTTCTCTCTTTTTCTCTGTATTTTTTTCATAAAATATAGTCAAAGTCTCAAGTAACGCACCCAAAATTCACTTAATAAAATATCAAGATTTCTTCCTTTTTCTTTACTTTGTTTTGCGTTATTGCTGTTCTTGTTCGTTATTGTTGTTGTTTTTCAAACACAAAAAAGGAAAAAAAAATTCAACTTCGTGTTTTATAATCAAAAATTGGGTAAAAAGAAAATGTGGTTGGACGGGTATTTTTTCTGAGGGATCAGGCTTGTGTTTTATTGTCTTGTCCTTTATAAGTGAGCAGGATTTTTGATTTTATGTCTTTTGTTCTTTTTTTTTTTTTCTGCAAAACATTTCTGTTCAGCCTTTTCATTTTTGTTGTTGTTTTCATTTTAAGACGCGGAATGTGAATTCAACCCAAACTAATTTAATCACACAGCACAAAATTATCTCTTTAATTCAAAAAATAAAATGTGAAAAGAGAGATAGAGAAAGTGCAAGAGTTGGAGAAAATGATAAAAATGGGAATGGGGGAAAAAAAAGGAAAAGTTGAAGAGATTAAATCATTTAGTCAATTGTCCTTTTATCGTTAAAATATTTTTATCCATAAAAAGGTAAATAAAGAAAGTAGAAAAAGAAAGAAAAAAATAATACAGAAAACAGTAGAAAAACAGAGAAAAAGGAAAACGAAAAATTCCTTGACTATATTCATAGACTCATATCTAGAAGAATATTTAAATTGAAAAATTCTTTAGGTAAAATGTGAAAATATTAAGATATTTTAAATGCTATGTAATTATCACCTTCTATTATTATTACTACCGCTATATAATGTGAAGTGGTAAAGGGAAAAATGGGTGGTTCTTTTGAAACATTTAAATATAGTCTTGTGTGTAGTTTGAATAAATATTTTCAGTTTTTAACAAATTGAAAATGTGTATGATAGAAAAAAATTAACAATAAATTAGAAAGGTCGATAAATGTATAAATATTCATAATGAAAACTACTAAAAATCTATTTCTATTAGAATTTTCCATTTTCTTAATTGTTTTTTTTTTTCGATTTAAGTATCGAATAAAATACTTTAGCTTATATAAAACTTCAACATAAATACGTGTAGTTGTATAGGGTAAATTGTGTATATTTTCGTTTATTAAAACAATGTTTCTAAATTTCATGAACTGATAATATTTTCTTATACATAAAAGTGGGAAAAATTTCAATAACAATATTTCAAATATCTATGAATATAATTTTAAATTTATAAAATTTGTAATATTTAATAAATTTCTATGGTAAATGCGTTTTTTTTTAGAAATACAAAAAGATAAACCCTCTCGTTATGGAATTTAACTAAAATAGCTTGATTAGGTCCATGTTGTGTTGATGAAGGATAATTTTACAACATTAATTATACGACAATTGAAGAAATAATTTTATTGAAAAATAACAAACTGTAACATTTTTGGGGATGACAATTGTATTTCTCTATATTTCTAACATAGAAGAAATATATTATTTTGATTAGATATGTATTGGTATAACCATTGGAATTCTTCTAATTGAAAAACAAATTAAAACAATTAGAATATTTTTATAATATTATGTACGAATTAATTTTACTGAATTTTGTGTAAAACGTAAAATCGAAAATTTTGCACCCCACTGATTACACATTTTAAAAGATTGCACAAAGATTAGCAAAGATTCACAAAGATTCACAATGATTACCCACGTGTACTCCCTGAATTGCACACAGTGGTTAACCCCAAATAAGTTGATCTAATATCAAGTTTCACAATAGTTTTAAGTATGGCATTGACATTTTATTTCCTCGTTTTTTATTATTATTTTACTTTGTGTACATAAATAAACAAAGAATTTAAAAATTTCGTTAGTGATTTCTTAAAAATATATTTATTTTCTTGTTACTTTCGTTTTTCTCTTTCTCTTTTTATGTCATTTATCTAGATATTGATTTCCAATTGAAAATTTAGACATCATAATATATCAGTAGAATATAATAGAAGAACAACTTTTATATTTAAACTAATATTTCTATACAGACAGGTCTTATTCTTATTTTTCTTTTTTCTTTTTCACATTCTATCGGATCTTTCTATTTGTATTTATATTATCGAGGTGAAATGAAAAAAAAAAAAAAAAGGAAAAAATGAAATCTTTTTATCCTATATACAATTTTTTGACACCTTCTTTACACACAAAAGAAAATAGAATATGGATATATATAAAAATTTTTTTTTCATCTGATTGATGTGTCCAGGATGTTATGTTAGAAAGGTTATCCACCCTCCCCCCCATATAAAAAAAAACTCCCAACCACCTTTTTTATACTTTTATATCTCCAACCTACACTACCCATTTACCTGGACCTTTTACTAACTTACCACTATTATTCTCTTTTCTTTTTTTTTTTCTTTTTTCCTTCCGACAAACATTTTCCTCTTTGCTCTTTATATATGTATTAGTGTTATATTGTATCTCTCTCTCTGTGTATGTATGTTGTATGCGTGTGTGTGTGCATACCTATTTTAATAAATATGTATTATAATATTTATATAATATATTATATGAATCATAGTATATAATATACATACGTATATACACAACTACATATACAAGTAATATTGTAAAATCCCCTGGATTTGGACAACATGCAAAATAATAATACAATATTATATATAATACGTACAACAAAAAAGAAATAATAACAAAACAAATATAGTAGGTATTACTATAAAGTAGATTGTGTGTAGGTATATTTATATATTATGCTTGCTTGCCTTGGTGTGTCTGTGTGTGTGTGTGTGTGTATATATAGTTAACATCCGTTCTTTACTTCTTATTCTTGCTGTTTTTTTTTTGTTATTTTGTTTTTGCTTTTTTGGTTTTTCTTTTTGTTGTTGTTTAGGATCCCAGCCAGGATCAGGAAAACCTTTTGTTTTGACATTATCATTTTGGATTCGTATAATACATATATACACCTAACTATATATGTTTTGATGGTAAAAAGATGTATGAGACGGTTTTGGTCAAAATTCTATTGTAAATGTGTTAGATGGGAAAAAAGAAAAAGGGGATACAGTGAAGAAGTAATATGGTTAGATAATTTTCTTTTTGATTTTTACTTAGAACTTTGTTAAACAGAGAAGAAAAGAAAAATAAAGAGATGAAACATATTATGTAGGTATAAATGTTTGTAGGGTCATTGGAAAAGATTGCTTAAATAACCGTTTTCTATTATACAGATTTTCTTTTTTTTTTTTTGCTTTTCAAAATACAAATAAATTTAAATTTTATTTTTATTTATATTTTAGTTAAATTATAATATATATTAAAGTAATAATTTAACAAATAAATTGTTTACAATGAACAGAATTATTATTAAATATTATTTTACATTTAGAATTAGAATTAAGTGTAGGTAAATATAATTCACAATAACATTTTCATATTTAATAAAATCAACTCTCACCTTTTTTTTTGCAATGGTCGTATGGGTTGAGTTTAAATTGACATATTTAGTATAGTGTAGTATGTCGATTTTCTATTCATGTAGTATTTTTTATTTTCACAAATAAAATAAATGATATGGAAATAACAAAAAAAAAAAAAATTGTCCGCATACAATTCATACACATATAAACACAAAAGTGTAATAATATATAATTTTTAAACAATAGCTCTTATTGTTTCATCCCCTAATTTACAAATGTAAATTGTTAAACATTATCCAAAAACTAAACAATATAAAGACAAGATACAATTTATATATATATATATATATATATATATATATATATATTTAATCTTGTTTCTTGTTAATTATCTAGGACTAAGCGTATATTTAATTAATTTAATGGCCAGTTAACCATACCCACGTGAAATCTTTTAATACAAAATTTAAACTTGAAACTAAAACAATATGTAGTTTAGTATTTTCTAGTTTATTTTATATATATGTATGTATTTGTGTATATATGTATATAGATTTTCTTCTATAAAATATATAAGAATAAAGTATATTCAACTATACCTACTTTATATATAAATTTTGTCAGTGATGATACACCTTTTGAATATTATAAATAAAATAAAATTCTTTTCTATATAAATTTCGTGTACGTTTATTATGAACATAAAATTGATACATCTGTAACTGATTTGTAATGTATGAAAAATTTATTAAAAAATTAGTTTCTGTTAAAATCAAACAAATTTTATATAAGTTTTTTTTATTTTTCAAATTTTCTTATTAAATTTCAAAAATGTAAAAGAATACCTGTGGGTATATATTTTTTATTTTTGGTTCTCTGAGAAATATCATGACTATCTCATCATCACCTTTCAACATATTCACAGCACACCCTTAACAAAATTATTTTAACATTTTAACATTGTATAATTTACGTGAAACATTCCAAACAAAATATCATCATCATCCGCATGCCATAAGATAATTTTCATCAACCGAATCAACAGAAAAAAATTATTTATAAAATAAAGTAAAAAAAAAAAACACAAAACAAAATATTAGATTGAGGCAAAATAAAGTCAAACATTTTATACACCTTTAACATCATCATCATCACTATGATCATCATCAGTATCATCATCATCATGATCATCATCATCAACTGAATCACAGCAATAATAAATAAGGTATTTCTATGCTTATTTTTGTATGTCCAGTCATTCAATACCTACACTTTTTCTCTTTTTACCTTTAAAAAATTAAAATTTTCCTCTTTTTCCCTAAAATAAACAGTTATATTCCCTTACCACACAACAGTTTTCCGTGATAACTGTACCATTTTCTATATTACATTTTTCCCCATTATTTTTCTTGTGTTGACTATCTGTTCATTTCCGCTGATGGTTTTTTCACTTCTCTTATTTTATTTTCTTTCACTTCTATTTTTACTTTTTCCTCTCTGTATTTCTTTTTATTTATTTTCTTATACTCTCGGTTTTTTTTTTCTTTTTTTCATAAAAAATAAAAACGTTTCAAAAAACCAAAAGAAGAGAAAACATAGAAAAAAATTCTGAACTTTTTTTTTGAGTGGGTTAACAGTCCCTGGATAGAAATTTTTTGAAAAAAAAAACAAAAAAAGTTCTAATACAAATACAAATACAATTTAGACACACAAACACATAGATATGTACAAATATATAAAAGTATAGATAAAATAGTTTATATATTGTTTAAATAACGCAACGGATAATATTACTAAAGTAGTATATGTTATGTTAAACTATAATAGTTTTAGTCCGCTTGTAACTATTTTCTAAGTACATAATCAAATCTAATTTACATAATAGAAAACCCCAAACCATTATTATATTATATAAATGTATATAATCAGTGTTGAAACAATCCCTTAAATTTTATATGTATATATATATGAGAATATACACATATTTGTATGTGTACGTGTATATGCGGTAGTGAGGTGGTAATTATTAAACATTGATCAAACATCAAATAAGTTAAAATAAAAAATTAAAATTCTATAGAAAGATTTATGTAATTATTTTTATTTTTGTTCTTTGTATCGTTTATTATTTTCACAAATTTACAAATATATAATTATGTGTTACATATGTACTGAAAATACTTTTAAGATATATTTTCTGTGTTATTCAGAATATTTATCACGATTATTTAAATTATACCAATGTTCATAATATTTTAATTACATTTTTAATTGTTTATAATCAATTTTTTTTTTTATCAAATAATTTATTTCAATAAATGCTAATCAAACTTAAATTGATTAATTTTCATTTGAACATTTAAATATATGAAAGATTTCAATAATTAGTTAAAATTTACTAATAATAATATATATTATTGTTCCTCTGATCTTTATAAATTATAACATCTAATCTAAAGATTACAAAGAAAATATAAAATAAATTAAATTCAAATTTTGAGTGAAAAATATAATTATATAAATCAACATTTTACATTTATTGTTTTTATTTCAAAAAAAAAATTTAATGTTACACCCACATTACTCAACATACTCAATAAAACATAACAATTATATACACTTTATTTAACTTTTGGCAATCCACTTAATAATTTGATTATTACATTTAATGAATTTTATGAAAATTATTTTTGTTTTGTTTTATTTTTATTAAATTAATTTTTCATGGGCCATACGTCTCCTGATGACCACATAGAAATTGAGAACACCAATTATTTAACAAAAAAATTATGTGTGTGTGTATCCAAAAATTTACGTCAATTAAAACTAATCTTTTTAATCAATAAAAACACAAAATATTAAAGAAAACATTATAAAACACATAACATAAAATATTAATGGAAGTAAAATAAAGTAAAGACGAAAATAAAAATAAAATAAAATAAAAAAAAAACTTCTATTGTATTTTTCAATTTTTAATAAAAGAAAACAATAAGGACAGAAAAAAAAATCGATAAATATTTATGCTTTTCGATTTACCAACATTCACAATAATATTAAACAACTGAATAAAATGTAAGGAAGAGAAAAACTCTTCTAAAGTCTTTTATAAATTTCGCAATTTTTGTATTATTATGGAAAGGAAATACGGGAATTTTAGGCGATATCATTTACCAACAAAAATACAAAATATACTCATAAATTTAGATAAGAAACAAACATTAGAAGAAAAATATTTTATTTTATAGAAATAAAAAAAAAAACGAGTACACAAAATTCTTTTATTGTATTGGTTTCGTGTAAGAAATATTATTCCTTTTTAGTTCTCATGAATTTCTATTTGGTTTTTTTTTTGTTCTTGTTATTTTAAAAATTGACTTTACTTTATTATGTTTAACATTATGTGATATAGATATTACCTACGTCATCAATTTTTTTCTGATTCCACTTCACGTTTTTTTTTTATTTTTCCTTATCCTTTTTTTTATTCTTATGCCTGGAAAAATGCCATATTATTTATGTATTAAAAAAAAAAAAACATAATTTATTATTGTTTTTCTTATCTCAAAGATTGTCAATCTTATTTAGTTTCTTAATAATTTTTGTAATGATTTAAATATTCAATAAATATTTTAAATTAGGAGAATAATTTATTTATATACTTTAGAAGTTCTTCATAAATTATTCAAATTATAATTTATAAATTTTCTAAACTTTCACTAAAGAAAAGTTTTTCACACTTAACAACTAAGGATTATACATGTTAATAATAAAATTTTATTTGAACTTTAAGAACCACTGTCAAAGAATTCTGCCATTTCAAATACAGGCTTCTTCTGAGTGTCTGCATTTATGTGTAGTTGTGTGTGTGTGTGTGTTTGTGTGTGTGTATTATGTGATAGTGTATATAATAATACAATAAAATATTGTATTTTTCTTTTTTTATGTTGTGAATGTATATTTTGGTCATATTTCATTAACGAAGAAACTACCCAAAAACGTTTTGACTGCAATATTATCATAATTTAGATTTGATGAAATTATTTTTGGCAACAATCAAACAGAAAGAAAGAAAAGAAAGAAAAGAAAAAAAAAGATATACAGAAGCATTGACGTCGCCAAAAAATATTTCTGGCAGGGTGTTCTGGTGTTTTTTTTCTTTTTCTTCTCAATTTTGTAAAGAAAAAAATTATTTGTGTCGCATAAAAGAAGAATTTCTTGTATAATTTACGGTTTTTTTATATGAGTTGATTTGAGAATTAATTAAAAGTTGAGTTGGGTTGATAAGTTACTTTCTCTTTTATGGAAAGTGTTAACAATCTTTTCTCTTTTCTAAAAACTTTTTAATATTTATTTGTTGTTGTAAAAAAAAAAACAACAATAATAAAACAAGGACACATCTAGAAATTCAGTAAAAAAAATTCATCCAGATTTTGTATAACAGAAAAATGTATTAAAGTAAATAAAAATAAAATGAAAGAAATAAAAAATTGTGACCATCAGAATCTAATTAAATTGAATTTCTCAATTTCCGGTTACCTAATAGAATATGGTGCTATAGTTGACGTAATCAGAGTAAAAAAAAAATTAATAAACCAAAAATATAGTCTAACTTTCTTCATTGAAAGAGATCTACAGGGTACATCTTATATTATTATTATTATTATTATTATTATTATAATTATAATTATTATTACATACCTTTAATAAAATAAAAAAGGTAAGACCGAACCGCAAGGAACATAAAAAGTGATATCGTGATTATTGATAGGAATGAATGTTGATGTAAAAGTAGAACGAAAAAAATAAATAAGAGTACAAAAAAAGTATAAAATAAAATGTAAAAATTGAAAAGGTGCGTGATAAAAAAAAAAGGAAAAAGAAACACTGAAGAACTGAAGAAAGTGAAGGTTTTTCTCTTTAAGGTATAAAGAAGAGAAAATAAAATTTGAAAATGAGAGAGAAGAAAATTTGTGTGTGTTTGTTGGTTGATATAAAATACGTTTTTTTTTTGGCTTTGATCTCTTCAAATTTTACCTATTTCAGTTTTTTCATTTATTTGAAGTATGTATAAGTTAGATAGATATAGATAAAGAGATCAAGTACCTATTCTGGATAAGTTAAGTGTATTTACATTTTATATTTAAAAAATATAAAATAAAAGTATTTTTCTATTTTACTATTTTACTTTCTTTTCTTTGTATACAAATTTTATTTTCGTTTATGTTTGTGCTGTACATACGTCATTTTTCTTGTAATTTTAATTTTATCACATTCTGATTATTTTTATGAATCAAATATTCAATTAGAATTTGCAACTTCTTCTATAAAATATATTTCTACAAAACATGGATGGAATATTTATTTTTTTTTGCATAATACGAAACTGTTTTTTAATTACTTTACAAATTCTAAGTTACTTTAATAAAAAAAAATAATATTAATTAAATAATATTGTTTAATGAGAAAATTGTAAATATTTTAAAATTATTATTAAATTATAAATTATAAATTATTTTAATATTTATTATAATTATAAATTAAATTATAGGACACTATTTTATATAATTTAGTACAATTGCAATGTATGCAACTCCTATATATGTATGATATTTTTATATAACAAAATAATTTGTTTGAAAATCAAATTTTACATAGATTTACCAGATTTTATAAAATACAATATGTATATTTTAAACATATAAAAAATCAATTGATTTCCATAATAAATAATTAAACACGTTGAGCTGTTAGCATCATAAAAAATATAATAACAACAAAGCAGAAAATTCATTCTCTTTCGCTTTCTCTTTGTTTTATTTTATAAATAAAAAAAAAAAAAATATATATATAAATTTTTTATTTTATTTTATTTTCAAGCGATAATTCATTATACATATATATAAAATTATATTGGAAGTGGTAGGTACATATATTTTCATGTAATATATAATTTATGTAATAGACCACCAATTAAAATTGTTCCTCTCATAACCTCCCTTTCCCTTTCTATTCTAAAATATAAAATGAAAAACCCTACAATACAAACCATCTACCTTCATACACCACCTTTTATATTTTTATTTTTTTGTTGTTGTTTTTGACTCTTCCCTCTTATAAACTCATTCTACTGAACATAAATGTATAACGTTTATATAAATTTAATATATATAAATC
The DNA here is from genome assembly GCA_963082725.1 of Pedicia rivosa. Taxonomy (NCBI): domain Eukaryota; kingdom Metazoa; phylum Arthropoda; class Insecta; order Diptera; family Pediciidae; genus Pedicia; species Pedicia rivosa. The sequence goes on along the minus strand of OY720156.1, from coordinate 5,640,281 downwards.
TACTTGAAAACTCATTTCCCTTATCCATTCTGCACCAACCACCATCATACTCATTTTCTCATTCATATCCTTACCAAATTTACCGCCCACACTTTCCTCATACTTTTTTCTTTTTTTCTGTATTTTTGTATTTTTGTGTAAGGGTGGGTCAGATTGTTTTTGGTGCCTGTTATTCGCGTTTAATTAAAAAGAAAAAGAAGAAGAAGAAGAAGAAGAAGCAGAAGTAGAAGTAGAATAAAAGTTGTAATTATTTTTTAATCATCAACGAGCAATTATAAAATTAAACAATTAAATTTTCGTATCGAATTCAAAATTTTGTTTTTTTTTTGTTTTTTGTTTTTTTTGATAAATTTCTCTTTTTGTTAGCACAAAATTTTTCGTTATTTTTTTTCTTCTTTATTCCTTTATATAATCTTTCCTTTTATTCACTCTGATCCAAAAATATTTTCAAATAAATATTGGAATTGTTTTTTACCTGAAAATTTACTGTTTAAAAAAGTAAATTGCACAAAGTTTAAGTATATAGGGAAGTTAATAAGATGAATGTTAATAAGAATAAAAAAAAAGGACAAAAAAATTGACTTTATATGAAATTTTCCGACAGCGTTAGAACAAATCTTTACAACACAACCATATGAGATAGACATAAAAATTACCATTTCTCTCTCTCTTTCTCTCTTCAATAAAAAAAAATTAAAAAAAAAAATTTTTGTGTAGAATTCGAATCAAACTCACAAAAAATGCCTTAAAAAAAATAAAATAAAATCTATACGAAATGGTCTTATTAATTCAAATCCTTTGATGTGAATATAAAATAATCATATTTTTTAGTATTATGTGTATACACATACACACACACACTTTACACACAAATACACATATATGTTATAGATTGAAATAAAAACCAATGACATAAATTTTTCCCGGTTAATACTCTCATCGATAAAATTCACGATTTCTTTCATTCTTTCTTTTTCTTTTTATTTTTATTGCCATTTAACTTTGATCTCCTGATTTCTTATCTTACATCGGCACTTTCATATAGACACACTGTATTCACATACATAAACATACACATTCACATACACACACATAAATGTACACAAATAGTAAAATACAACGAAGAAGAAAATCACCACAAAAAAAAAAAATAAAATAGACATAATAATATTCATAAAACCTTTACCTTTCTTTCGTCTTCCTATAAATAATATTATAGACAGATATATCTCTTAGTGGTGGTTTCTTTTTCTTACTTCTTTTCTTCCCTTTTTTTTTTTTGAACAAATATCTGAATATTTTATGGACGAATTTTTTTTTAAAAAAAGGACAAAAACATTTTTACACAGGGCAATGATCTTTTTAAGTTTAAATAAAACTTGTTTTTTTGATTCACATAAAATCATGTTTCAAATAGATTTTAAGGAGCTTCCCCATGGGGAACCTTACTTCTATATATTATCAGTATATTAAGGTAATTTTATTTATTCAATGGATTGTTATTCCTGTGATCCCTTTTGCCGCTACCTTTATATTTTCTTAGAAATTTTTAGTTGCTATCATTTTGTATACAAGTGAAACAATTTTACAATTACGGTTGGAATTTTGGTTTAAATTTTGAGTACAATAAAATCTGTCTAATTTAAAATTGTTTCTAATTACTTCTAGAATCGTAAAAGGACATTTTTTTTTTGAATATTTGTAAAATTATTAAAATGGTTTTTGTTTTGCTATTTAACACAATATATATTCTTGTATTATCAGAAAATAAACTTTAAATATTATCCTCTTGTATAAACATCCTATCAGTAGACAAAGTTATGAGAATACGATAGTTTGGTTCTTTTTTGACATCCTTTCAACCCTCTTATATTATTCTTATGACTCTATTTCACTTACTTAATACATATATACATATACTCTGCACTTTATCCAATAACTAAGTTATTTATATTATTTTTTATAATAAGCAAAAAATTTAAGGATTTTAAAAATTTGACCTTTAAGCTTTAACGTGTATAAATGTGTATACATGTATACATGTATTTATATAGTTACTTAGAACGATTTTCACACATAAAATTGGCTCAACGATTTGATTTCAGAATTTTGATGAAATAATAATAATAATAATAATGAAGAAGAGAGACAAAATATTTAGATATTTTACTTGCGAAAATGAAAAATAAAATTTTCTTTGAAAAGAAAAAAAATATCTTACCGTTTACCGCACACTGTTTCTCTGAAAGCATCCTATGTTCTCACTAGCCGCTCTAGCACCCATTTGGAAGAAATGAAAAGTAAAAAAGAAAAAAATAATGAAAAATAACCAAACCCTACCCAACAACCAAATAAAAAAAAAAGAAAATGTTTCTCCTCACGAAAGGACAAGTTGGAATTTATTAAATAAAACGTCTCGCATATCTTTTATATAGCAAGAAAAAGAAGAAAATGAAGAAGAAGAAAAGAAAAAGAAGAAAAAAAAAAGAGAGAAAAAAAAGAGGGAAATCTAGTTTAGTTTGTACGGATGAGAGAGAATGCTGAGCGGGAGAGTTTGAAGATAATTTTTGTTCGCTTTTTCTTTTATAACTTTTATATAATATTTGTTGAGAGTATTGGAGATTTCTATATATATGTTTTACTATTTTCTACTATTTTTTACAATTTTAAAGGTTTTAGTTTTTCAATGTATAAGTGTATGTATGTGTGTGTGTGTGTGTGTGCGAACACCCGCGCACATCCCATAAATTCTCATTCCTATTTTCTTTCATCAAATCCTCCACACCCAAGTAACATTTCACAAAATTGAGTCTTTGGGATTTTGAATCGTAAGGCAAGAGGTGAAAATTTTTATGCGAATGGATGGATAGACGATGATGGGTAGTAGTGTGTATGTAGTGAGAAATGAGAGAGAGAGAGAGAGATAAATAGAAAATGGTAAAAATACGGATATAAGAATTTTTTTTTTCTCTGCTGGGTTTTCTAAAAGAAAGTATGAAGAGAAGAAGGCGAAACAAAAAAAAATAAATAAAAGATTGGGTTATATTTGTATTCTAGTTATTTCTTTTCAAATCAAAAATATTATATAGAAGAAAGGATATAGTGTGGAAAGGAGAGACCAAAGAAAAGAAAAAAATATTAGAAACTTAAGAAGAAACTATATTTTCTGTATTTTTTTTTTGATTTCTTCTTTTGTTTTTCTATCGCTAAATATTTTAATTTTACAATATAAATATTTAGGAATTAAAATTTCGTAATGATAAAGATTTTTTAACATTCAAGATTAAATTAAGAATAAAATGATATTGCTTAACTTGACTTTAATAAATTTTTTTCCATGTTTTTTTTTTTTATTCGGTTCCACCTTTTTTTTTTGGGAATTGGGTTAAGTAATAATAATAATATCGGTTTATATATTTAAATATATATTTTAAATCCTTTAACACACTTTTGTATACTTGCATACACTTACGTATATATATATTTTTATACTTATACAGTCACATAGAACCATTATATAATCCAACAAGTCATCCCTTTTATTGTCATATATATTAAAGGTACCCCATAAAAAGAAGAGAATTTTGTAAACGTGATGTAATGTGTATAGGGAATGTGTATGGGGGAAATATTTGTATATATGAATATGTGTGAATATGTGTGTCTGTGTGTGTGTGTGTTTGTATATTTTTATTATTCATGGATGTATTTAGAAAAATTGAGTGTTCTGGCAAATGCATAAAAAATTGAGGATATTTCAATTTGGTTTTTCCTCAATAAAATCCTATAGAAGAGTGAAGAAAATTATTTTCATTTAAAAAATTTTAAAAAACAAAAAGAAATAAGAATAAAAAGTATGAAAGAAAAATGAAAGAAAAAAAAAAGTTTATTTAATTTCCATATAAAGTCAAAGTTTTGGCGTTCATAATTTTCTTTAGTGAAGAAAAAGGAAATGCTTCTTCTCGTTTTTAATAATAATAGTTTTAATAGGTTTCATTAGAGGAGAAAGTTTGAAGATAATAATTGAATTTTCGTGTAAGAAATTCAAACATTTATTATTATATAATACTAAAGGAAAATGAACCAAAATATTCTCCTTTCTTTTTATAATGTATTTTTTTTTTATTTTTTGTTACAAAATGAAAGTTAAAGAAAAAATTAAAACAATTTGATTCAAGGGTGAATATTTGGCTAAACGGTTTTGGGTGATCTCAAATTGACTTTATTATACTCTCATAAAAGATAATTAATTTTTTATTTAAAAGATTTTTTCCATATTCAAAATCACATAAAATTTTCTAGAGATTCAAAAATATAACATTAATGATAATGTATGGTGCAATATTGGACAATTAAATTGTATTCATTTTTCATTAAAATTTGTTATTCAATGGAAAATTGTTCAAAGAAAAAATTAAAAATTTCTCTTTTTTTTCAATAAAATCAAATTTTCAATCCAATTAATTTTTTCTTTTTAGAAAATGAGCTGATGATTAAAATGGGAATATCTTTCTAAAGAAATCCTAATAAAATTGAGGTGAAAGTATAAAAAACGGAAAATGTGTGTTACCCTTTTTTTTTATATAAAAAGACTAATTTAGAATTCCTGAAACATCCTCAACTGTCTTCTTATAAATATAAAATAGAAACAAAAAGCGTTATATTATATGTTGTTTTTTTTATTATATTATTTGTATGTTATAATAGTTTAACCTTGACTAGAAAAAAAAGAAAAGTATAAATAAAAAATATACATATTTATGGCAAAAGGAAAAGGGAGGAAAAAGAAAAGTTAAAGTTCATCGCAGACTAAACGTTTTATTGTATTCTGGTCGCATTCAACAATAATATAACTGAAACAAACACAACACAATACAATACTATAAAATCCTATACGCGCTAAACATATAACTATAGAATAATTTATATAGAAAGCAACATTTTACAATCACTTTCTATGCTCCAAATACCTATTATGTATGTCTATCTATTTCATATTCTCAATCCTTTTTGACTTTCACAACAAATGGTTCCATTCTAAAACTTCAAATACATCCCCCCTCACCACCCTAATTTTTTTTACTCTAAGACTGTCCTATATATGTATGTATGTATGGATTATTTTGTTCAAAGAAAAAAAAAAAAAACTCATATCAAAAATAATATCTATAAAAAAGTTTTTTCTCTTTCTTCTCTCATCAAACCAACGATCAAAATACTTCTAGCAAAAAACAACTCTCCACTCGGCTACGTTGAGTGGGGGTTTGAAACAAAATAAAAATAAAATCAAATCAAATAAAATGGAGTAAATACGTATATATACGGATCCATATAGACGCACACAAATGTAAACATGGAGAAAAGACACGAGATATACAGGACAATAAAAAAAAAAGAAGAAAAATATCAGTATTTAGATATAAAAGAAAAAGTTAGGGGGGTGGGGGCGGGGGGAATTTATTTTATAAGCGATTCTCTTTATTTTTTACTTAAAATTTTAAATTCTTTTTTTTAATAAATAAAATTTAATTACTAATTTTATACAATAATTTGATTATAATTACAAAATTAGAAAGTGTATTTTCTTTTAATATGATAATTTCCAATTTTACTTTATGTTTTTCTATTTTATATGTCATTGAATATATTTAAAGAAATTGTGTCTGAGAAATTGACAATTCCAAAAAATGCAACAACAATAATATTAACAAAACATCAATAAAAACAATGCCAATGTAATACATACAACGAAAGGAAAAAAAAAACAAAGATGGCGTCAGTGTGGGAAAATTGGTGAAAGCAAAATAAAAAAATAAGCACAGTAAAAGAGGGAAAAACAAAAAAAAAAAAAAAGTAAGAAAAAAAAAAACTTACAAACCGATTTACATATTATCCCAATTTTATTACAACAAAAAGTAAAGAAAATTTGGAATTGGAAGGAGAAAAAGGACATTATGAAGTCAAGAAAAATAAAAAATAAAAAGAGAAGAAGAAAAAAAAAAACTTAAGAAAATTCAAAAAAGAAAAAAGGAAAAAGAATAAAAAATTCTTTTTTTTTTTTTGTCAAATAAAAGCAATTTAAACTTTTCCAATTTTATTGTTTCACTTATTTGTAGGTAATAAATTGAAAATTCAAGAAACAAAACTAGTACTAACCATCATTTCACTTCCACCACTCTAACTTCTCTCGCACTTTTCACAACTCAAAACCATTCCAATCAAATTTTTTTTTATTTTTTTTTGTGGGAACCATCATCATCTCGCCATTCCATTTTACAATTCTAAAAAAAAAAAAAAAACAGGAAATCTTTTCAAAGTCTATTTATACTCTACTCCTATACGGTACCCTATTTTTTTTTTTCATGCACACATACTAAATGACACACACACACATAAATATTGCATCTCATTTCATTTTCTTCATTTTCCTTATTTTTTTCTTTTTCTATAAAAATGTCTCAATTTTATTTTCAGTTACACACGCACACACACATAAATTTCACACACACACACACATATGCGTTCTCATACACTGACTAATAAATTTAATAAAGTAAGTTTACTATGGCATAATACTTTTTTGCAGTAAAACTGTGAGAAACCCAAAAAAAAAAATTTAAGTGTGAGAATGGGGAGGTTAGGAGAAAAAAAGAAGAATATTGGGGTTGTAAAGTAAAAAGAGAAAAAATAAAAGTATAATAAACAAGTATCATCATCACACTTTTATATTATAAATATATAGATATATTTCTATACCTTGTTCTTAAGTAAACAAATCCTTCTTGTCTTATATAAAAATATCAAATTATATATACCTACACACACACACAGATATTTAAACAATAACAAAAATATAAAATTTAAAATGAAGAATGGATAAAATAAAAATATAATCAAAATGTTACTTTTTTTTTATTTTAATTATTTCATTTAAAATGAATCTTTTTTTTTGTTTGTAATCAAACATAAATTTGCTATTGTATGATTATCATTAAAAATTATCATCATCATCAATTATCATTCTTATCACATGTTAAGTAGATATATTTTTTGGAGTTTTTTTTATTGAGTTTATGTTAACATGAAGTTTTATAAATAACAAAAAAAAAAAAAAAAAAGAAAACAATTTACAATGTTAAGGAAAATATTGACGTCTTTATATAATGAACATTATTTAATTTGATTCGTTTTTCTTAAATAAAAGAATTTATTATTCACTTGAGTGTATCTATAAAAGAAAGAAATTGGTACCAGTAAAATTTATTTAGTTAAGATTGCATCAATTGCAAATGTTTGTTTACTATTTAGTACTATTTAGTTAGATTGTTGTAGCTTGTCTGTTAGTTATAGTTATTGTGAAATTACAGATAAAATAGATTTTATATTTATTTTTTACATTCTTAAAAGATAATAAATATATACACATATACACACAAATTCACATATACATCTGCACACATACACATCCATATACGAATATATATTCTTTTACACAACATGAATTTTGTATTATTATAGAATATAAATTTTTCTTATTCATCTTTTTTCTATTTTTCTATTTTTTTTTTTTTTTTTATTCTCTCTTATGAAAAAATTCAACTCAAGTGACAAGGTTGTATTTGATAGGATTACTATTGTGAAGATAAGTACTATCGTATATATTCTAGTTTAGTAGATCAAAATAAAGGTAAAATGATTCTTTTGTTTTCTATTCTAGAAATTGTGTATTTATAGAAAAGTACAAAAAAAATTTTTGTTTGTTTATTTCTTTGTTGTTGTTGATTTTTATTTGACGTTATTCTACAAGTTTTTCTAATATTTTCTTTTTATTTATTTTTATTTGGTTATGACTTCAAAAGAATAAAAATTAAAACCAAAAGAAAGAAAAAAAAAAAACTAATAAAAATTGAATTGATTCAAGATCAAAATTCTAATAATTATAGGAAAATTCTCATTTATTTTCTAGGGTTGTAAATAAAATAATGTTCATCATTTTTGATTGTAGAATTATAATTATATTTTAATAAAAATCATTTCAACCATTTTAATGTGAATTCAATAAATTTTACATTTTTTTTTATTTGTTTGTTTTTATTAAAACTTTCAATTGATGAAAGGGAAAAAGGTAGCAAACAAATATTTTGAGTAAAATCTGTTATATATTTTATACCTTTATTGATTATCGTATATTTGATTATTTATTATTAAATAAACCTTTTTATTTAAATTATTTTGTTAGTTTAATCATTTGAAATAACTAAAATATTTCTAGTTGATTTTTTTATAACATTCCTTGTTAGTTTAATTATAAAAATTTAAATTAAATATTTTGTAAAGCACTAAACGGTTTGGACCAAAATCTTTTAGATTTATATTTGTAAATTACTGATTGTTCAAGTTTAATCTTGGATCTCTTTATTTTTATAATCTTCAAGAAGAATGTACTTTCATACAGCTCAGCTAAGTAAAAAAAATTTGTGCTGTATTTTTTTTTGTTTTTAATTTTCGTAACAAATACATGATAATGGTCCAAATTAATATGTTTTAAAGATCTTATTCAAAGAAGTTAAACTTTTTCTTATTTTTTTTAATATTTTCTAAGGAAAAACATGAAAAGAAATCTAAATGAAAAACCTCTTAGTCCGCTATAAATACATAAATTTTGATTATTATTTAAGGAAAAAAAGAAAAAAAAAAGTAAGATTGTTTTTTTTTCTTCTTCTCTCTTTATATTAAATTTCAAGTACTTAAAGAGGCAATTTCTAAAAAGCTCCTCTTAACTCACCTCTTTCACATTAAAAATTGTAGGAAACAAAATAAAGACAAAAAAAAAAAAAAATAACGCAATTTTTCTTATGCTGCTTACTGTTAGTCTTAACTCTTTTGCTGTATTTTTTTGTAATTTTTAACCCCTTTTGGAAGAAAAAATATACAAAAAAAAAAAAAAATAACAACAACAAAAAATCAAATATATATTATTGTCCCTTGAGGAGTAATCATCGTATCTGTGCAAATAATTAAAACGAAGAAAAAAAAAAATAAGAATAGAAAGAAAAGAAAAAACGAAGAAAATTATTAGAAAAAAGAAAGATGAAAAAAAAGGCGAAATTGTTTTAAATGTTTCAACCAAGACGGTTGAGTTTTTTTTTCATTCAATTTTTGCCTTCGTCTTACGTCTTACATCGTCTTCTTCTTCCTCTTCTTTTGGGATATTAAAAAAGTTTGGTCTCTTCAGAATTAATTATTCAAGATCATTAAGAGGATACGGTACAAAATCCAAGAGAAAGAAAACAAGAAAAAGAAGGAAAAAGATGGAAAAGGAAGAAAAAAAAAAAACACAAACCGGGGAGAGTTCAAGATTGTTCCCCATTTTCTTACTTTATATTAGATATACATATTTTCTTTCTTTGTTTCTCATTCTTTTGCTTTTTATTTTTATAAAAAAATAAAAAAATCTCATCTTGTTTTTTCTCTCCCTAATTTCAATTACTAAACCCAAAGACAAATTCTGTATACAATGTATCAATGTTTTAATGGGTGAAAGAGAGATAATTAAATATAAATACAATTATTATATTGTTTGTAATCGATTTTATGCATAAAATTTAATGTAAATTAAAATCACAGTATTTACTCTATTTATGTGTTGTGGACGATGACTAGAATGTTGTTGATGATCATGATTATTATTCATCAGAACAAAAAAAATAAGAAGAAATTCTTTAAACAAGAAATGTAAAAATGTAAAAAATAAAAATTTATTTTAAGACAATAAAACAATAAAAGACGAAGAAAATAAAAGAGAAGAAAAAAATTATGTTAAATCACCTATCTACCACTCAAAAAAAAAGAAAAATCTCCCGTTTCCATCTACGAGGATGGTAAAAAAAAAGAAGAAAAAACAAAAGAAGAAAAAAGAAAAGCAAAAGAATGGTACAAAAATAAAAGTCCCGTGATTATTCATGACCAACTTTAAAGTTAATTAAATCGAATTGCATATTTGATTCATAATTTTCCCTCATTTATATTTTCGTTACGTTTTTCATTTAAATTTTTTTTTTTTTGTTCTTTCTTTTATTTTTTTTTTTTTAAATTGAATTTTCTGTCCTCAATTCTTTTGGTTTTGTATTGAAAAGGTAAAATTCTTATATATACAAAATACAACTAAACCAACACCTACACCATTTTCATTTAACACTTTTTTTTTTGTCGTGGCGCCATATAAATTTCCAAAAAAAAAAAAAAAAATAACAAGAAAATGAATAATTTTCATTCTATTAAATTTGTTAAATAGATTAATTTCATTTCAACCTTTTTTTTTTGTTTTGTTTTTCATTTTTTATTTCATTTTTCTCTGGCTTTTTGATGGTACTCTTGGCTGTTGTCTTTAATAATAAGTCTATGGGAATTAAAAAAAAAAAAGAAAAACGGAAATAAAATTGAAATCGTTTGTTTATGTTTTTTTTTCTTTATAAAAATTTCCTTCACGCGCAAAAAAAAAACAAATTAAATAAAAGACAAAAACAAAGGAAAATGAGTAAACAGGACAATTATTATGTCAATGCGTTTTATCATCATTCATTAATATAATTGTTTTTCCTGTAATTTTTCTTTTTCCCTATCATATTTCGTCTCTTCGTCTCTACAAAAAAAAAAATGTATTATCTTATTTCACTTAAGTTTTTATCAATCAAAAATTTTCAATTACAGAAAATATATTTTTACAATGTTTCAATCATCAAACCAAGTTTTTCCACTGTTTTTTTTTTTTTTTAATAAATCAAAATATATTCTAGTAAAAAAAAAAAAAAAGGGCAGAGTGAGAAAGTGAGAGAGAAAAAAAAAATAAGACGAAACCAGAAAATAATAAGATTTTTCTAACACAGACGTCTATATGTACTTACCTAAAGAAAACTGTTTTTCTTTTTTTTGTGATGTCAGTTTGTGTCAAACAAAAAAAAAAAATATATAAAAAAAGAGAAAATTTTCCGAAATACATTTTCTGAGATGAGCATAAAAATACAAAGTAAAAAAAAAAACAGAAAAATATAAAGAAGGAAGTGACGTCCAACAATTGAAAATAAATTTCCTCTTTCGTTATTATTATTATTATTTTTTATTGTGTGTTAGTGTCAAATTTAGAAAAGTTAAGAAATATACAAGAAGTGTATATGTTTATATTTGTGTATGTGTGTGTGTATGTGTGTATGTGTGTGTGTGTGTGTGTGTGTGTATGTGTATGAAACTGGTAAGATAAGGGGTGAAAATTGAATTCTAAAGAATGGATAAGATGATGAGTAAAGAATATTGTTATAAAACAGATGGTTAGAAATATTTTTAACAATAATATTGATAGAAAATCCTTATGAATATTTATTATTATGAAAAGATAAAGTTAAAATTGAAGAATAAGAATCAAAAGAAGAAGAAGAAGAAGAACAAGTAAAAGAATATGAAGAATAAAGTCTAAAGTATAAAGAAACAGATGGAAATGATGAAGTTGACATTCACATAACAACAATTAAACTTTAAAGTTTTCTTGAAAATATCTTTAGTTTATAATGAAAATCATTCTTTGAATGAAAAATCTAAGTCATTTTAATATTTATAAATATTTAAAAAAAAAGTAATTTTATAACACAACATAAAATTACTTTTTTTTTTTTTTTACAAAGGAAACAAATCGAAGAATCAATAAATTCCTAATTTTGTAAAATCAATAAAATCAACGATAAATATTTTATCGTAAACAATTTTCTATTTTTTCCACTTTAAAAAAAAAGAAGAAGGTATTTTATCAATTTTTCAATATTTTTTCATTGGAAATATTTTTTACCTGGATTAAAATTTAAAATTTTAATCATTTTGTTTTGATAAAATTTACCAACAACAAAAATTATTTTTACGAATTTTATTTTAATTTTTTACTTTTATTTTTTTGTTTTTTTTTTTTGCAAAGTTTTTGCAAAATTAAATTTTTGCAAATTTATTATTGTAATATTTTGTTGAGTAAACAGATTTCTATTGCACAAATTTATGATTGTCAATTTAATCAGATTATAATTATACGTAAACCTACATATGCGTTTGTATAATGGCATTTGTTAAATATTGTTTTTGATATGATTTTATTTAGATAGAGTTAAAAATGTTTTTTAATTTATATCGGTAGTATGTTACATGTGTAGATATATTTTATAAATTTAAATGTAAAGGATAGATGAAGTGATAATATGATAATGCACAAATAAATGTATAAAATTTATTGAATATATTATGCAATTGTGAGTAAATATTATTTTTCAATTTACTTCCTTATTATATACAAATCAATTTGAATACGTTTTTTTGTATTCTATAAATATTAGATTTTAATTATTGAACGTTTATTATTTTCTTATAATTTTAGGATGTGTACGTACTAAGTACAATTTTTTTTTCTTATACAAAGAAAAAAATTATTTAATAAAATAAAGTGAAATTAGAAATTATATCGAACAACCCCAACAACCTCATTAATTAATAATATATTCTATAAGATATATATTGATTTATATTTCGTCTGTCTATAATATGGGATAATTATATGATTAAATTTAATTAAATATTATACAATATTAAGTAAGTACTTAATGTTTATATTTTCTATATTCCTACTTAATATTATAACATTACTTAAATTGTATTAATATAATCGGATTGTCTTTCTAATTTAATAATAATCATATTGGTATCATTAACAAAATTGGCTTAAAATAATATAATATATAAGACTAAAATTATATTACTAATTTACTTATAACATGTAGATAATTATACTCAAACATCAACTAATTAAATAAATATTTTATATTTTGTTAATTAATTAATTTGTGATGAGTTTTTTTCTATTTATTTTTTTTTTTGTTTAGGACAGTTGATAATTGTGATTAAAATTAGTTGAATATGTTAGTTATTATTAGTGTTGTACTTAATAAGTTTACTAGTGGATCGTGATTACCTACGGTTTCGACTCAAACGGTTTTTTTTTCCCAAAAAGTCCAAGTCTTAAAAAATGATAGTAACACAAACGCACAATAACCAAAAATTTATCTTTGATATTTCTATTTTGTCACGATTTAACTTTTAGTAATCTAGCAATAGTGAGAATGTCACTTCTGCTTTTATATTTCAACGGAATAAATTAATGTCCAAATCAATTATTTTCATTTGGTTTTGTCGCATTATAAATTTAATTAAAAATTCTTTTAAAGGTTTCTGTGTTTGGTTTTCGTATTTTTCTATTTTTTTTTTGTTCTCTCAACTCTTTTACATTTTATTTTCCTTTTTATTAAATTTATTTCTTTTCTTTTCTTTCTTTTTTTCTTTTTTACATTTTTCTCATTAAATTTTCATAAAATTCATTTTAGTTTTTTATACGTTTTTTTTTTGCTTCTACTCGCAGTTCGTTTGAAATTCTAAACATTTTCTTATTTTTTTTTCTCGGTTTGTTTACTAATTCATAATAATAAATATAATTTTTAAAGCTATGAATTTTTTTTTGTTGTACAATAGACCAACTTAAAAAATACATTATCCAGTGTTTCATATACAGATTATTGTGAATTTTAAAGGATTCACAATTTAAAAGATTATTTAGATTTTAATGATAAAAAAAAGGTAGAGAGAGAGAGAGAGAGAAAAAAAAACAAAAAATTAAATATTAGCGGAAATAGCTAATTTAGCGTAACTATTATGATACAGCGACTATAATAGGGAATTGTAGAAATTACACATTGAAAATATATAAAAAAAATAAAATAAAATAAAATGAAATAAAAAGGAAAAAAAAATATAAAGAAGGAGAACTATAATAGTGCTATAAAATAAAGGCTATATAACCAACCACAGAAGAAGAAAAAAAAAATAAAAAGAAGAAAAATGAAAAGAAAAGAAAGGAAAAGAAAAGAAAGTCACAACAATAGACCTATTTTGTTGAATGTGTCCAGCTGTGGTATGTCCAACAGTTACACCACCAAAATAAAGAAATAAAAAGAGAAAAGAAAAGAAAAAAAAAAAAAATGGATAAATAGAAAAGGAAACCCTTAAGTTTTGGTTATTTGACGAGACTAGAATTATTATTTTAAGAAGAGGTTTGAACAAAAAAAAAAAATATATATATATATATATATATATATATATATATATATATATATATATATATATATATATATATATATATATATATATAAAAATAATAATAAATGGAGAAATAGATGACGAAGAAGAAAATAAGAGAAAGGAAAAGAGTATGAGAGAGAGAGAGAGATAGAGAGAGAGGGAAAATATACGAAGAAAAAAATAGAAATAATAATAGACACATAAGGAATATATAGAAGGCATTTTTGGGTTGTCTTTCTTATTTTATGTGTTTGACATAAAAAAATGATAGGGTTGAGAATAAGAAAAAGAAGAATTGGGTGGTTTAAGGCGAAAATATAGGAATAGTTGTGTAGATTCTTTCAGAATATAAGATGATAAAAAAATATGAGAAACAAAACGACAAAACGAGAAGAGAATAAAAAAGGCAAAGAAAAACGAAAAGTTTTGTAATAATAATTTTTTTGTTTTTTGATTTTCTTTTTTTGTTCTGTTGTGTCTTTTTGTTTTTTTTTTTTCCATTTCCTCTTTTCTGTATCAAATACAAATATAGTAGGTTAGTTTACTAAAAATATAAAGAAAATAAAACTTCCCTTCTTTTGGAGAAACTGTGACAAATTTTAAGCTCCTTCCTTTTTACTTTAATCGTAATCAATTTTTCAGTCTATCTTTATCTTTTTTTTCTTTTTTTCTTTTATGTTTAAATTCTTATCGGTTTTTTAACATCATTAGCCATTATCTAAAAGTTAAGTCGGCCTCTAAATCACCCTTCCTTTAAAGAAAATTTTATACAGAATAAAAAACCATTTTCATTTCTATTTGTTTTTTTTTTTTAAACAGAAAAAAAAATCCATAAAGCGCCATGATTTTCTTTTTCTTTCTCTTTTTGTTGTATTTTTCTTGTTTTTCATCATCATTTTCATCTTCATACATCTATAAAAAATAAACAAACCGGAAGTGATACACCTGTAGAGTTAACTAAAATAGCAAAAAATAAAATAAAATGAAAACAAAAAATTCAAACTCTTCTTCATTTATTTCTTCATTCTCGTCCCTGTTTTTTTTTTTTTTTGTTCTTTGTCCTTACCATTTTTCTTTATGTTACTCCCCACATACTTCTGTAGAATGAATAAAGAAATAAATAAAATAAAAAAAAAACACACAGAAAGAAAAATAAATAAATAAAAACTGGATTTTGAAGAAAAAAAGTATAGGGAAGAAATGAAAGAAGAAGAAGAAAAAAAAAAAGAAGATGGAAAAAGGAATGAAATAAAAGGGAAAAAATATGTAGGAAGAAGGATTGTTATAAAAATAAGAAATAAGGAAGTTGCCTTTACGTAATTTAATTTATTTTTCGTTCTTTTCTTAAAATTTTCTGTTATTTTTTTTTTTGTGTATCAATTGGAAAAAAGGATAGAAGAGCAATGGTAGCAGTCAGGAACATCCAATAATAATAACAACAGCAAAAAACAATCTATTTCAATATATAAATGTATAACATCTCCGGAAGTAGATTGTTATAAACGAGAAAAAAAAAAAAGAAAATGAATGAAAGAAAATCAAGAAAAAAGAGTAAGACCAAAATTTATTTTTTTGTCTCATGTGTCTTCATCACACGCAGAAAATCAAGAAAGTAAGAAAGTGAGAATAAATAAATGATAAAAAACAAATGTTTCTCTTAATTTTATTTTGTAATACAATTATTGATGTTATTGACACAAAAAATGTGCAAAACTTGACGATCTTTGACCGCACGTTCAATATCGAAAAGAGATTGAAAGTGAGTGAACGATGAAAAAAATTAAAATAAATATTGTATGAATATGCAAAGAAAAAATCAAAACAAAAGTATATAACATTTATGATTATTATTACAATTATAGAGAGAGATTGATAAATTAAGACAAATAATATCCCTTTAGTTTTATTCTTCAAGTTTGAGTTTTTACTCTCCATCCATCTATCACATCCCAATTTCAATATAAACAGATGATTTTATATTCATCATCTTTTCTGTTTGATTTTTATTTTTATTCTTTATTTTAAAAAAATATATATTTTTTTAAGGGTCGCATTGGATAGGAGTAGGGTGGTTTTTTCTGTCTTCATTTTTTTTTTATATACAATTCAATGTTGGATGTGACTTTTTCGCGAGTTATAAGATCATAAATCAAAGTTCTGTTGTAACAAGAGTAGATTTATTTAACAACAACAATATAAACACCAGCCAAATATAGAATACGAAAACGAAAGAAAGTAAGAAGAAATGAGATGGCAGTACATAATTTCATGAAATATTACAAAAATTTATATAAATAATATCATTAATATTATTAAAATATTAAAGAATAGAAAGAGACAAAATACAAAACACTTTCGATCGTATAAAATATGAAAATATTAAGAAATTTGATGAATTTCATTTATTTTTTCCCAAGGTTTTTATAGGATTTTGTAGAATTAAAATTTAATAATATTAACGTTGTTTTCCTTTTTCGTTTTATTTTTATTTTGATTTCGTGCAAAATAATAAAAAGAAAGACAAAAGAAATTACATGAAAAAACCGGGCGTCTCCATCAATTGAATACAAGAAACCTGGCGTCTCCATCGAATGACCATAAATAAAATTAAAATTTTATTTTTTTCCCCCTCCTTAAAAAAAATTAAGTAAATCTTCACTAAAGTGTGACGTAGGAAAAAATATAACATCACAATACGATGGCTGAGAAGATTTTAAAGATGATTTCATAAATTTCATTTAAATTTGTTTTTTCTTTTGGTTCTAACCATTTTTCATTCTCTCAATTTTATAATTTTTCTTGTAACGCTTTAATGAATAATGAAAATTAATATAAATAGTATAATAAGAGTAGGGATTGGTTGGTTGGTTGGTTTGTTTTTTTTTTACGTTTTTCTTTTGTTATAGTGTCACTTGTTAAAGGTGATAAAAAATAAAAATAATAAACAAGATATAAAGTATACAAGTATAATTTAAATACAATTTCAACGAAATTATTTAAAAATTTACTAAAATTTAGAAATACATTTTTTTATTTCTGTTTTGTTTTTGTTTTTCTTTCTTATTTTTACTAACAACATTTTTGTGATTAAATTTTTCTGAGAATAAGAAGGCACATACACACACACACAATCACACACACACACTCACAAGTATTCATACATGTATTTAAGTACTAAACATATTATGGATGACACATAAAAAACATGAGCTTTATATACAAGCAGCCACACATAAACAGACACACACAAACAGATATATATATAAACAGACACAAAACATAAATAAATATTTAAGCCGTATTTTCCACTTTCATTATAATATTATAATAATGTTTCTTTTAAGATGTATATGAACACCCCTAAAAAATATATGATTTAATATTTTAAATTTATATTTTAAGAATTTTCTTAATTTTTTTTTTGTATTTTTCCTTTTGAGTTCATATAACTAAGTAAACAGAAGAAAATACATATACGCATACTGTCTTCTGTTCATAATAAATTTCTACCAACATCCATTTTCTTTTCATACTTTGAGATATTATTATGTTTTCCATTTTTTTGTAGAAATTTTTACAAAAAATAATGAAATTGTTCTATTTTTTAACATATTCGTTGCATATGTAAATTATGTTACTTAGAAAAATATTGTGTATAGTTAGTTTAAAATCTTCAAATAAAATGAATCGATGAATTTTGTTTTTTCTTTTATATAAAAAATCTTAAGATGTTCAAATCATTCAAAATATTTTTTTTATAAAAGACAACAGAAATATTTGGTATGAAAATTTTCTTATTTTTCATTGTATTACTTGTTCTGTATTAGTTAATTTTTCTTCTCTTTTTTCTATCAGACATTACACAAATAGAAATATAAAAAAAAAAAAAAAATAGAGTACAAAAGAAAACAAATATGAAAATTATAAAGAAAAGTTTGTTTGTTTTCTTGTTGGGTTTATTTTATTCGTCTTATTTTTATTTTTGTAACAAATATTTTTCTTCTTAAAGAAATAATATAGAAAGAAAGCGCTCTAAATGTAAATTTAAACAACAAACAAATAAGAAAAAAAAAACAATAATAATAAGAAGAAGAAGAAGATAAAGAAGAAAAAAAGTAAAGAGAAAAAAGAAAAAACAAAAGAAAAAGAAAATTCCTATTTTGTTAAAGAAGATCGGTCAAAACACCAACTCATAACACTTACTCAACTACAACAATCATTCGTTTCTGCTCTTATTTTTTTTTTTTTTTTTTTGTTACGAAAGGCAAGAAGGTGGTAGACAGTACACTTTCTCTTTTTCTCTTCTTTTAATAAATACAAAGATGGAAAAAATACAAACAAAAATAAGACCATATGATAAGAAAAAAAATAATTGACAGAGAAGTGAAAACACGGAAAAAAAAAACACGGGAAAAAAATTAGACAATACTTGATAGACATTATTTCAGCTAGAGATATGCATTAATCGTAAAAAGTTGACTACTACGCACTATACCTTTTGTATTTATTCGTATTTATTCCTACATAAAATAAAAGATAAATGGAATAAAAGACAAGGAAAAGAAAAGGGAGGGGAAATAAAGGAAAATTACACTAAAATGTGAAATGGAAAAACAAAACAAAAATATATGGGATACGTACTATTTTCAATAACAAAACATTCATCAAACCATAACATTATTTAATGATTAAATAACAATAAACAAGATTAACTACAAGAGACTACTGTCATGGACAACATCACAAACAAATATTTATTATAAGTACATTATACACAATAATGTACAAAACCGTAAAAATGTTCTTTAATCAATTATTAGTATTATTGAATAATTATAATTTTATTTGTGAATTTATATGTGACAAATATTTCTTTTTTTACAAAAAACTCCTATAAATTAATAAATCAATATAAAATATTCATAATAAGTTATGTCAAAATATAATTCATCTCTGAATTTTATCTAATTGTTTCAGACAGAGAAAATTAAATAATATTTAAATCTGTAATGTTGTCAGTTGTCACGATACATTTATTTTATTTTTTAGTTATCTAGTTTCTAGTTAATTTTTTTTTATAGAATTTCATTTTCATTTTCAATTAAATTCAATTTTATTTAATTTCAATTTTTGTTAGTTTTTTTCGTATTCGTTACGAGCATCATTTTTTTGTTGTTATTTATGAAATTGCATTTTTATGTAATTTTTTGTAAAATAGGTTAAAACTTTAACTTTTTATAAGTCAGAGATTCGGGACGCAATATTTTTTAATTTAGTATTATTGAAATTTTTTAATTTTTTGTCTTTAATTTAATTTTATTTAAAATAAATCAAAAATATTTTCAACATAATTAATTTACCTTATGAATCTTTTAAGAATATTTATTATTATTTAACTTGTAATTTTTTTTTTTCTCTAAAAAACAATTTAGTTACATTTTATTTATCTTTTTCAATCTTCAATATAAGACATAAAGAAAGAAGAAGAAGCAAAATACAAGAAGACGTATACAAATTTATAAGAATTTATGCTAATATTAATGTTATAAAAACGAAAGTAGAAAGAAGAAGTTAAAATATAAAGATTTATATTTTTGTCCAGGATATGATGACCGTATCCTCCCATTCTCTTCTATTCCATCATCCATTCCAACCCACAAAAAAAAAATATATATATAACCCAGAGGCGTACCCATTAGACATTTTGTATTTTCACATTTTCCTTTCATTCTTTTCTTTTTTTTTTTTTGGTTGCCTAACTTCATTTTCATAGAGAGATATTTTCTTCTTCTTGTTCTATTTCTTTTTTTTTTTACTATAAGCTTTTTGTGTTATTTTTTATTTTTATTTTTTATTCTTCTTCATACATTCATAAGCTACAATTTTGATGTTTCGTTATCTTTTATTTTCTGATGTTGTCCCTTTCAGATATTTACCAAAATTATTGTACTTTTATTTTTTTTTTTTCATTTTCTCCATTATTGTAGTTTGTCCTTTTCTATCGTTCATTTTTTTATTATTTAAAAAAAAAAAAAATAACAAAATAAAGAAAAACGAAAAATAAAATTAAATCAAAATTATATAAAAGGAAATACTTTCTTTTTCGTTTCTGTTTTTTTTTTTCTTTCTTATTTTTCTTTTTTTAAATTCAAAAAGATGATTCAAAATAAAGAAAAAAGAAAACAAAAAAAAAAAAAAAAATAGAGATGATGAACATCATAAAAATGAACTCATAATATTCTTATTCTTTTCAAAGGTTAACTATAAGAACAGAGAAAATTTTCTGTATAATACATTTTAACCAGGCATTCCATGAAAATTGTATTAGAAGAAAGAGAGTGAAAGAGAATGATAATGTGTTGAAGAATGAGAGAAAAATATAAAGAAAAAAAAGAAAAATAAAAAAGGAAAATTGATGTAATGACATGAAGAGGTCAAATAATAGGTAGGTATGTTCTTTTTCTTGGGGGCGAGAGAAAAATATTTGGGCATTGAAGCGATAATCGTGTGAAGAATGGTGATCGTTTATCAAATTATTATATGAAAGGGTATTATCGTTTAAGGGGTTGGATTTTTTTTTTTTTTTTTCTGGTCAGAATAAATTTTCCGTGTTTTTTTTCTTTCGCTTTTCTTTTCTATATATTTATGTTTTTTTTTTTTTCATCTCTTTCTTTCTTTAAGTAATTTTACCTTATTAAATCGGGTAAATTTGTCGTTAAATTGAATTTTATACGTTTGAGTGAATTTTGTTTGTTTGTTTGCTTTTACTTTTCTTTATACGTTTTTTTTTTCGTATTTTTTTTTGGTTTCATTCCATTTGATTTTCATCCAAAAGGTGAATAATTTTTTCATTTTTGTTTCTAAAATAAATGTTGTTGAGAATAAGATAAACTGAATAATCAATTGTATAAAACAAATAATAACAAAAAAAAAAAACAAAAAGAAAAAGAAAATGGAATTCATTTTATTTTTAGATCAGTTCTTTAAATAATTTGCTTTCAGAAAAAAATTTTTAATGTTTTTTTAATTTGCAAACAACATTATTTATTAATAAGTTTCAATATCAATTTTCTTTATAAAAAAAATAAATTAATATTAAAAAATTTCTGCAAAAATTTTAAACAAAAATAATTAAATCAAATAAAATATGTTCAACTCACACAAACTCACTTTGAAAATATTTCATAAAATTACACGATAAATAAGAATTAGTAAAAAATATCAGCATTAATCATTTTATTAGATAAACTGTATAAAATTTCTCTTATAATTAAAAATTTTAACAAAAAACAGAATATTACAAGGACAAATTTTTCTTTTTTAATAAATTTTATTTTTCATCTTTATAATTTTTATACAATTTTTCTTTCTTTTTTTTTTCTTTTATTAATATTCAATATTTCTTGATTTTCTATTTATAATTATTATTCTGCTGTTGCGAATAATAAAAAAAAAAATTTATAAATAAAATTATTAGAATTTTATTATAAAATTTCTGTTTCTAATTATAAAATTATATAACTTATTTTACTACGTAGAGATAATAAATAAAATGTATATAATGTTGAATATTATGTAATATTAATGTTGAAAGATAAGAAAGTATAATAAGAAAATTTTATAAACAAAAGAAATATTAATAAATAACAATACGTAAAATAACTTTAAAGAAAATATAAATAATACAAAAGTTAAAAATTCACATATTTTTTTTTGTTGTTAGTTAAAGTTTTTTTTTTTTTTGTTTCTTTCTATTTTTACATAAAAAGTAAATATTTTGTAAAATAAAGAAATTTAATATGAAAAAATAATCATTCAACCAACATTACTAATTCTACCGTCTCTATAAATTTCATTAACGATTCTTCTCTTTTTATTTATATTGAGTAAAATAAATTTAATTAAATCGAAACTATAAAGGTTTAAATAAAGAACATGAAAACAAATCATTTTAATTAAGTCAAATAAAATTATAATAAAAATCAAAATCGTTTAAAATAAAAATAAGAAGGACAAACACAGTACCTAAGAAGACTAAGAAGACGGGTCACGTATGATTATAATGTCGTCAAGTTTAAATATATTTCTACTCGTACACATATATACAACTAGTACACAAGTCACTAAAAAACAATATATCTTTTCTCTAAAAACAAGAAAAAAAAAACACAAAGGAATGTAGAGAAATACAAATAAAAGAAGACCAGAGAAAAAACAAATAATCTGGTTTCCTTACTTTACTTCTGACCTATTCCCAGTTGGTATTGTATGAAGTAAAACACTGAAGGGCAACGAATGAAAAATAAAATGTATAAAATGACAGACAAAACTAGAAGGAAAAAAGAAAAGGAAGAATACGAGAAGTAAAAATCAACCGAATGAATAAAAATAAATAAACCAAAAAGAAAAAAAGGAAAAAAAAAAAAATTAAGAAAAAGAAAAGAAGAGTATCATCACAAAAGAAAGAATTTATGCTGACAAGATCACATTTCATCATACCAAAGAAGAAAATCTAGAAAACAAGAAAACAGAGAAGTTAAAATTTATATACTATAAAAGATACGATGTCACGATCAGTAAATGAATGAAAGAGAGAAATCAGAAAAAAGGATAAAAAAAAAAATGGAGAGAGAAAGAAAGGGAAAGAAAAAAAGGAATAAGTTTTGTATAAATAGAAGAATATGAGAAAAATTGAAAAGCGAGAGAAAAAAAAACAGCACATCTGACTTGGACATAAAAGTTTTTACTATTTTTTTTCTAATCGTTTTCTTTACCCAAGTAATAACGATAATATTTCTGTTACAGGATTTTACGAATATTTAATATTACAAATAATTATGCATACGCATACGTAAAACGTTAATACATATAAACCGATACTATAAAACGAATTGTTTATGTAATAAAATCATATAAAATAATCTACTAGATTGTGAAATGAATGTATAAATTTTTTTTTTGTTGTCTTCTGCCCTACATAACAATCCATTTTTCCACAACACAAACACTTAAAGACTTTAGGAAGAAGAACTATAGAAAAAAAACATCACTATCTGAATTCCTTTTTTTTTAAAATAATATATAAAATTTTCATCTATAGAAAATTTAGTTGAAAAGAAAGAAAAACTCTAGTATCGAATTCCAGTCTCTAACACATCACAGACACATACATATACGTATAAGTCTGAAAACACCTCCATTCATCATCGAGATGATATAAATGAAGTGTCGGATAATGTTAAATTTATCCGATGATATTTTCAAGTGTTTTGGTTGAGTTTTCTATATAACCTAAGGGAAAATTTTTTGTCTTCTTATTCATTTTCTTTTATATTTTATTCTCTTATCATATCATTGTTTTTTTTTTCTATTATTTTAGTTTTATTACTCAATAATATAATGAAAAGAAATTTTTTTAATGAAAAAGTTCAGTTTATAAATTTAGAACTTATATTTTATGATGTTTAATTTTTGAAATTGTCCAGAATTTTATTTAATGTGAAATTAATATCTATATTCAAAGAATCGTAAAAAATTCATATAATTTACTCTGAAGCTTTAACTGAAAAAAAAAGGAAGAAATTCTAAATTAACTTAAAAGCAAAAAGAAAAGAAGAAAACAAATTATTTATGACCCACACAAAATATTATCAGTTATTCTGTTGTTTGGTCACAATTTTAAATTTTACTTTGTGTATAAGCGAAAGACTTTAATAAAGAATATTCTAACAAAAAAAAAAAAAATAAAGAAAAAATTAGAATAAAAGAACGTTTGAGGCGTTGACAGAAGGGAATACTTTGGGTAAAAGGGGTGATATTTGAATTATAAGGATGAGAACGTAAATGTGTACTAATATACAAATATAAAAACATGAACATCATCAACTGAATAAAGAATATGGATGATAAATTTTAAGATGAGTAAAAACAGAGGGTTGTAAGTAAAAACTTAAAAAATTGTCAAAAAAAAAAAAAATGTTTTATAACAAATAATAATAAACTCATGATTTTATGATTACCAATCCACAATCAGTCAACCCCAAAAAAAAAAACCGTCGTCCTTTTTAATAAAATTAAAATCCGGGTTCTGACAAGACCCGCGTCGCGCCGCATCACCCACTTTGACCCCTTTACGTTTTTTTCTTTGTAATGGAGTTTTTCTTAAATTTAAAAATATAGAAATTGGAAGAAGAAAAAAAATATAAAATATATTAAAGAGGAGGAAAACAACGAAATTGACTCTTGAAATTATGTGTATAAAGATGAAGGAAAAAAACAAAATTAAATAAAGAAAGGAAGAGAATTTTTTCTCTTTCATCATCATTGGCTTTTCACTTTCAGTTTGATTTCCCTTCTTTCCCTTCTTTGTGTTAACCATTCCTAATTTTTTTTTTTATTATAATTTTTCATGATGGGCATCTTCATTCACAATGCTTCCATTTTTTTTTTCATCATTTTTTTTCCACCTGTTTTCAGTTTTGCGTCTCCCCCTTTTTCTTTATATCCTCGTCAACCACTTCTTATATAATATATACACCTCAAAATCTTTAAAAAACCTTTGACTGCACAATCATTCAATGAGAAAGCAACAATAATAATAATTTGTTGTGTCATCGATTTAAAGAAAAATGAAAAGGAAAGAAAGAAATGAAGAGAAAAAAAAAATAAGAAGATGAAAGTTTTGTTGAAAGGCAAAAAAGGACAGAAATAAAAAAAAGTAGGATTTACAAGGGTAGAACGGTGAAGGGTATTTTTAAGAAAAAGGAAGAAAGCACTATAATAACGTTAAGTCAATAACAAGACAAGCCAAATAGATACGGATACAAAATATAAAAAAAAAAAGAAGAAAATACCAACAAATACGTCGAAGAAAATGAAGAAAAATATATTGTTTGGTGAATGGAGGCAAAAAAGAGAATCTTATAGGATATTCGTTTGGATATTTCTTACGAAAAAAGGATGAGATTTTGACAATAATTTAAAACATAAGGAATTCAATTTAGAATCCTTTTAACAAAATATACAATCGCAAATAAATTTGCTTTTTTTTTGTTGTTCAAATGTATTTTGATGTTTAATGTTTGTTCGTTCGTTTGTTTTTTTTTTTTTTTTCATTTATTTTCAATGTTTTTTTATATATACGTATACGTTTTATTCTCGATCTTATGTTGTTTTATATGTATGTGTGTGTGTGTGTGTTTTTTTTTTTTTTTTTATTTTTTCAAAGGAATGAAAGAAGCACGATGAAAAATCAAAACAAAAAAAAAATAAAAGAAATAGAAAAAGAGAGAATGAGATAAAAAAAAAATTAAATTCAATTTTATGTGTTTCTCGTGAATTAGTCAAGACAGAATTTATTGCTCAAAACGACAAACGATTTATATATGAAAAAAAAAGAAACAAAAAATAATAAAATACATTTCTGTCATCTACTTTTGACCCACTCATCCCCTATCAAACGTACTTATTCAAACTGTCCACCCCCTTCTCGTATCAATTTTCAACTTCTTTCATCCATTTATACATTATGTATGATCCCTTATTTTTCTTTTCACTCACTTTTTCTCTTTCTTTCTTATTTCTTGATCTTGTCTTCTAATATTTCAATTGTAAATATAAAGCATGAATGGATTTACAGAAAGAAAAATATGTTAGAAGGAGAGAACAAAAAGAGGAAGAGAGATCAAGTAAAAAAGAAAATATAACTTAAAATATAAAAAACAAAAGAATAAAATTTATTTGATTATTCTTCTTCTTCAATGTCCAATCCAACACACAACTTACACAAACTCTTACCCCGCGTACTGAACTTAACCTTATTCTCATCCTTAATCATCAGAACCACCATACCACTTCTCTTATTATGGAACATTTATTTTTTTTTTTATTCTTCTCTTCCTCTGGAAGATCGAAATGTGTTCTGTTTCCAAATAAAAAGAAGAAAAAAAAAAAAACTGTAAAGAAAAAGGATCGAGAGGGTGAACTAAAGTTGGAATGGCAAAAAAATAAAATGTTCTCGTATTGCGTTCAACTAATAAATTTTCCTGTTTTATTTATATTTATATTAGGGGTATTGTTGTTGTTATTTTTCTTCTGTTTTATTTTTTATTTTCTTCTCTTTTTCTGTCTCGTTTTTTTTTTTTCAGTTTTCTATTCCACAAATTAAAACAGTTTTCAGAAATCTTATTGTTTGATGATTATAGAATTAACTGTAGAATTTGCTATGGGTGCAATAAGTGAACAAGAGTAAAAAAAATTTAACATTTTTATTTTTATTTTTTTCTCTTTTTATTCGTAGAGTTTTTTTTTTTTTTGTTTGTGGTTAATGTATGTATGTGTGTATATATGTCATCACTATTAATATAACATTTTCGTTGATAAAATATAACTGAAAATGCCGAAATATTTTTCTTTATTCTGTATTTAAGCACCGGCTGCACTTTATTAACAAACAAACAAAAACTTTCTGATAATGCAGTATAGTGAATGGTTGAGGAAAAATAAAACATAAATTATGAAAAAAGAAAATAGGAAGGGGGACAATATGTTTGTTTTTTTTTTTTTTCTTTAAATAATAATGAGCAAACTCTTTCTATTCAAAACCCCACCCACACAACTCTAATCGCATTAAAAAAAAATAAAAAAAAACTTTCATATATTTCCCTTGACTCTTATTATAAACGTAAGTATGTATTTGTTTTATTATTTTTCTTTTTCTTTTTCTTTTCCTTCTCGAATTTTTTTTTTTTTTGTTTTTGTTTTTGTTTTTTTATTAGAATTATTCATGATTTATTTTAATTAAAATGTTCAACTACTATCATTTAAATATTCTTCAAAAATAACAAATAAAAACAATTGATAATTGTATTTTTTGTTTTTGGAAAAAAAATTACATCATCATACCTCACCTCATGAATTTTCTGTTTTTTATAAGGGTGATATGGAAATGGATTTTTTTTTTGTACTTAATTCTGTACAAAGTAATAATATTAAATAGACACTTTAAAATGTAACATCCAGAGTGAGAAGTCAAATTTTTTTTTTGTTGAATCGTTGGCTCTGTAATTAAAATAATCCTGAAAAATAACAACAATAAAAAAAAAAAAAAAACCAATGAAGAGCTAAAAAAAAAAAAAGAAAATATGAAGGATTTAATAAAAAGAAACCATACCGAAATATCCTTCTTGAACAAATTAAAGAGTTAACCGTGAATATTTGTGTTGAGATGTATAAAAAAAAAAATAGCATCACAAAAAAAGAAGAAGAAAAATACGAAAGAGAATGTTGAAGGGAAAGTACAAGAAAAATCGGTAGCAAAAAAAAAAAAGAAAGGGGGATGAGTATTAAAAAAAGAAAAACAAAATGAAAAAGAATGGAAAAAGGAGAAGAGGAACATTATCCTGAGAGAAAGCTTTCAAAAGAATAGATGGAAGGATTTACAATTTAAAATTTATTTTTATTATTTTCTTCTTTATCATTCTTTTGTTTTTCTATTATTTCTTTTTTGCTTTTTTCTCTCTCTCTCTCTCTTTGTCTCATTCATACTTATTAGATTTTCTACTTTTTTCTGTTTTTTTTTTTGTTTTTTTTTTTTTTAAATTTTATGTAATTTAATTTATAAAAATTATTTACATCAACATCAAAAGAAAATAAGAGATAAAGTAAAAAGAAAATACAAAAAAAAAAAAGAAAAAAGAAAGGTGAAAATGTGAAAATATAGAAAGAAAAACGTAATTGAAATGGATTGTAAACCATTTAAAATATTTTTCTTTATATATTTCCTTCTGCTTTTAATTTAACGCAAACGAGAGAAAAAAGGTAAAAAAAGAAAAAAAAAATGTAAAACCGTAGCTAAAAGAAAAACAGAAAAAAGGAAAACAAGAAGACATTTTCATATGACACAACACTTAAACCTAAACACGGGGACGTTTCATATTCTCTCTTTTTTTTTTTTCTTTCTTTTTTCTTTTTAGTATTTTGAATATTTTCAGTCTGTCAGTTGACTTAATCCTAAACAACATGGATTATATTTTTCTTCCTTTCTTCCTTTTTTTTTTCTTTCTTTCTTTCTCTATCTCCTTCTCTAATGCTTACTTTCTCTATACTTCTATCCTGTTCATCTTTTGTTGTTCTATTTTTGCGTGTGCTGTTTGCGAAAATATTCGTGCGTGTGTGTGTGTGTGTGTATGTTGTTTGTTGAAAAATGTACGTTAACTTTGTTATAATTTTCCTTCTGTTTTTTTTTTTTTTTTGAATAAAAAAGAAAAATATTTTAAAAGAAAACTCGATCTGAAAATCTTTTACAAAAAAAAAAAACAACAAAAAAATGAAAATCTTTTGAATTTTGATAAACATGACTTTGTTGTTGTTGTTGTTGTTTCTTGTTTATTTGTGTTCAACAATTATTTAATACATTAATTTGTCTTTATCTTTTATCTTATATTTAACATTTACTTTTTGATAAACAGAAAAAGAGTAATGAAGACTGAAAATTTTCTCTTACCGATCATCATCATTTCTGTAACCTGTTTGTGAAAATTTTTTTACTTAAATAAATATGTCTTCTCTTGTTTTTCTCTATTTGTTGTTGTACAATTTTTTTTTTAACATCAACCACAATAAAAAATATAACAACAAACCATTGAAGGTTATCTTAACTATTTCTTATCAACACAATTAGTATTTATTGTCCCCTGAAACTTTTCCACTATTTATACCTAAAATCCTTTCGAATAGACGTGAAGATATACACGCTAAAATTTTCACATTTTCACATAAGAGCTTAGAGGTTTTTCTTTTTTATTTAGGACCAAATACTAAGTATAATTTAATTAGCTATGTTTACTACTTACAAAGTTTACAAATCAACGTACACACACACACACATACAGCTCTCTTAGTTTAAACACAAAATTATATATTTTAAAGAATTAAATTTAAAAAAAGGATTTTCAGCTGATCGGACATAATTCTAAATAAATAAAGAAATTTTCCATATTGGTGTGTTATGTTAGTAGTTGTTCGTATTATTCTTGTTATTTCTTATGGAATCACGTATAAACTTCTATCTTATTCTTTCCTATTTTCAATATTAAAAAATAAAAAAAGGAAAACAAAAATTTACGAATACAATTTTTGTTTTTCTTCTTTTTTGTCTAAATTTAAAACAGGAAGGAAAGAAGCGCGATAAGAAAAGTGCCATGCATAAAAAAAATAAATAATATGAAGAACATTCTTCATTCTTTTAGCATAAGAAAGGAAAAATACCTTGTTGGATCAAAAAACAAACAAACAAAAAAACACGAGAAACTAAGAAAATTTTATAACCGTCTCGTTTCTGTATAGAAAAAAGATTTTCATGGAAAAAACAACAACACAACATGAGATTTTATTTCCTTCTATATACTTTTTTTTTTTTTTTACTTACCTTTTTCCTCTACACTTTTCCCTTTTTTTTTTCACACGAACTCTCACGTTTAAAGCAAAGAAAAAAAAAAAAAAAAGAGTCAAACCAAGAAGAGTAACATTTATATAAAATTCTGCGGTGGTTTCTATTTTTTTTTTTTCTTCTTCTGTTAGATTTTGGAACAAATGAGGCGAAAGTGGTGAATGAAGGGGAGACTGACTGAGGAATAATGTGTATATATTGGAAGTACATACATACATACATACATACATACACACGACACACATACGATAAAAAAAATAATAATACTGAATAAAATAAATGACAGTAATTTCAAACTTTCAATTGAAAACAGAAAAAGTTATATATAAACGTGAATTTGTTCATAAAAAACGATGAAAGGAAAGAGACAGAGACGAAAAATTCAAGTAATTTCAAATGAAATTTTTTCTTCTTTTCGTTTTTCTTCTTTTTTTTTTTCTGTTGGTTTTTTTTTTATTTTATTCCCTAGGATTGATTTAATTTTATTAAATTGAGAAAAGGAACGATACTTTACCATTTCATATATTTTTTTTACTACATTCAATTTCATTATCGTTATCAAAAAATATTCTTATTTTCCTTTATTTCTCTCTTTAAAAAGAAATTTTTTAACATGATCAACAAATGAAACTTTTAACAGACATACACACACAAACACACACACACACACACACATACACACACACACAAACATATAAACAAACACATCAAATGCGAGAAAAAAATAAAAATATGGAATTATAAATATAAATGTATATAAGATAAATTTTAAAGATCAGTGTACACGTCTATTGTACATACCCTATACTGTAAATATGTTTCATCATATTATCTTAATCAAATGTATCCATTTTAAATTCAAGAATTACAACAATTAATTTTCTTGAATAAACAATAAAAGTAAAAGTATAAAAAAAAAATACACAAATTCATAACTTTTTTCTTTTCATTTTATTTTTAATTGTTGTTTTTTTTTTTTTTTTTTTTATAACATCAAAGATGATAACAAGAGAGATTGATAGAATTCAAAGAAATTATAATTAGAAATTTAGAAAGGCATTTAAAAAAAAAAAAAAAAGAAAAGAAACAATTTTAAAGAGTATTTATTTTAAAACGCAAATAATTCAGTATCTTCTCAAAAATTATTATGAAAATAATATTTTAAAAAAAATTATACAAAAAGAGAAAAAGTTTTTCTTTTTTTTTTTTTTTTGCAGTAATAAAAAATTGAAGATTTTAAAGAAAATATTGAACACAAAGATAACCTTTGGTATATTCATTTAATAAAACAAAATTTAATCATTCTGAATGTGAGAGAATTTTAGTATAAGCTAAATGAATACATTTTGAACCGTTTTTTAAATATTTGTTAATAATTTCTATTAATTAATTAAAATCATGAAATAGAAATAAAAAAAAAATATATATACTTCTCAATAATTCTTTGTTGACGTCATAACATATTTTCTTCTAAAATCATACCATTTTACTTTTGGGCGCATGTTGTCCCATTTTCTTTTATATTATTTCCTCCTTTTTCTATTTTATTTTCACACTTTTTTTTTTTTTGTTTTCTCTCCCTTCTACGATTTTCTTTTATAAATAGAAATTAAGAAAAACAATTAATAATAATTTTAATATTATCTAAAAAGATTAAATATTTTACTTTCGATTGAAATCAGAATTAAAAATAAAAAAATCTATTCGTCAGATAACTTTTCTGTCATAAACATTTTGGTTTTTACATTATAGAAAAATTTAAATAAATTTTTCAGTTAGTTTAGTTAGTTAGTTAGTTTTATTTATTTTACAAGGGCAAGCAACACCTTTACCTTTCGGTTATATTCACTCTTGAGACCTACTACTTTTGAGGTGAGTTCTGAACCACCCTAGCATCTGCATATGCAATTAAAATTCAATTGCCTGCTCTTAAGAACATATGCAGATTTCCTAAGAAGTTCGGTTACACCGGGCCAGAGGGTTACTACTCATGTATGATTAGTACATAATTAAACATCTCGCCTCGGTCGAGATTCGAACTCGATACCTCCTCCTGCGCCAAACGCCAGCATGTTGCCATGCTCCCACTTTAGTCGGTGCATTTTTTTATAATATTTCTTTATGTAAGATAACAACTGATGTAACAAAATATTTCTATAGAATTATTCTAGATCTTCCATTATTTACAGCAGACAATTACAGGAATAACTATAAATTTTTATTAAGAGAACATTTTTTTCTGTATCTTTAATATTTCTTGATATTTTTTAAGTTCAACATTTGATTATATGATTATAATATTTGTGTTGTAGAGTTAGAATTTCACTGACACATTAAATAATTACCTCAGATTATACATTTTTTATTATCAAAAAAAAAAAACGAAGATAATTTGAGAAAATTTATTTTGTGAAGAGTAAAACAAAAAAATATAATAGATGAAAAGTTTTCTTTTTTTTTGTTTTATGATTTTCCAAAAACAAATAAAAAAAAATTCGAAAGTGTTATATTACGTGATTTTTCACACAAGTTTTTTTTTCCCGTTCAGTAATAATCATAATGAAAAATGTTAAATCCTTTTAAATCTCACAATAACTTATTAAAGAATGAACACATATAAAAAAAAAAAGAAAAGTGAAATAGAAAAATTGAAATAGAAGAAAATGTAATTTAATAGCAAAAAAAAAAAAATAGAACAGAATAATATTATTCCATTTCAATGCAATTTTTCACCAGTTTTCCTTTTTTTTTTTTTTGATCTATGCTTTCATTTATTATTTTTCATTTATTTTATATTTTATAAACTGTAATTTAAATCAATTCACCGGAAAATAAAAAAAAAGAGAAAAAAAAAAGAAAATCCTTTTGAAAACAATTGAAGCCCAGCTGCCATATTCATATACATTCTGTATAAAAATTCAACAATTTTTTTTTTCTTTCTTTCATCTATCCAATTTTACCGTTCATCTCATCACCCACGAAAAATTCAACGAACTTTAAAAACACCTACATATACCTATAGTATTTTTCATTTCTCACATTTGTCTCATTCTCTCTATTTTCTCTTTCTCTCTCTCTTTCTCTAGCAATTTTTTGCCTTTTATTTCTCATTGCTATGGTTCTCCCAGAAAAATAAAAAGCAATCCAAATACACATTTAGACATGTGAGTTGTGTGATAGAGGTGGGGGTGCTACCATAATTGTTATTTTGAATTGAGTTTTGGTTGGGTGTTTTTTGTCGTGCTAAGAATGGGTTAGAGGATTAGTGTTACCACCACATTAGAGAAGTTGATAAGTGGTACTCGGGTTACCTATAAAACTGTCAAAACTAGATTTAGTTGTTAAATATTATATATATTGCGTGTACATGTATGCGTTTGTTTTTAGAATTCCAGTTTAATAGTGAATATTTGAAGTGGTTTATTTAAGATCAAGAATAGTTTAAGTAAAAATTTCAATTGTCATAATAAAATTGAAAGAATTAACACGACAGATAAAATCTATAAAGTAAAATATAGAGATATAAAAAAAAAAGAGAGGGAAATTAAGTGATTTCGTTGGATGAATGAATGAGAAAAAAAAGGATAAAAGAAAGAAAGTAATATAAATAAACGTTTTTAGGTTTAACACAATCAAACTTATCATCGTGATGACCAATCTTAAAATATACAATATCCTTAAAAAGTAGATCAACAAACTACAAAACAAGAGAAAAAAAAGACAGACACAAAAAAAAGAATGAAGAAGTTTTTTTTTCTTTTGCTAAGAAGAAAACTATAAAAATCCTCTAACCTAATTTGATTGAGTATCCAATTCTAATCTATCTAACTACCTCACTATCTAACTATCTATTCATCTTATCTAAATTTATTTGTATATGTAAGGTATTCACACACTGGCACACACACCCACACACAAATTCACACTTGACAATTCAGAATGGGGGATGATAATATCGATTTTTATTCTATATTTTTTTTTTTTTTGCATTTTATTGCTTAAATTTTCACAAATATACATATTTTTCTAAATATGTAATTTGATATCTAGAAATATTAATAATTATTTTTTAAATAAAAAAATTGAAAAAAGAAAACTAAAATCAGTTGAATGAAACTCCTTTGAGTCCCTTTTTATTAGTGCGGTAGTTTATTTTATCAATTACCATTTCATTTTTGTTTTTATAAATGTCAACTATATTCTTGATTTTAGGGTTAGAATAAATTTATATGTATATGTGTGAGCGTGTGTGTGAGCGTAATATATAAATGTGCATGAATGTTCACATAGATTGTAATTCTTAAAATCTTTAACATTTCTCTATTTCCATCTTCTTTTTATTTTTTATTTTTTTATTTCATATAAAAATATCATTATTTCCTTGTCTCTTTCTTTTTTTTTTACACAAACACACACACACACACACAAGTATATACGTACACACTGATACATATAAAAATCTACACATGCAATAAAACACATAAAATAGAGAGAATATAGAAAAGCGAATTTGTTGTTATCCACACAAAACCCTGATCATATATTTAAGATGTAGAAGATGAAGAAGAAAATGTGAAAAAAAGAAGAAAATTTTTGGAAAATGGGAAATAGAAGAAAAAACAAGTATAGTGGCTTTAGATTTTTGTATCTGAATACATACATATACAATCATATCCATATAGAGATTCAATGTACACAATTTGAGTTTGATAACGATAAGAAAAAAAAAAAAGAAAGAAAATTTAGAAGAATAAAAGAAAAATAATAAAATGAAAACTATGGAAAGATTTTTGGAGTTTTATTTAAAAAAAAAAAAGGGATATATGTATATATATATTTTATTTGTTTATGTATGTTTAGAATTACAAGGCAACAATATATAGAGAAAGTGTAGAGGTAGAGCACAAGTGGGTAAACGCATCGATTTCAATATAATCCGCTAATATATTTTTTTATTACATTTTTAATGAAAAATAAAAAAAAATAAATAAATAAAATGTGTAAAACGATTCAAAAAATTTCTACCTAATCTAGATAATGGTTGATAATTTAATTATTTTAAAAATGAGAAACAAGAGTTAATTTTTTATATACATTTTTCTTTTGTTTTTTTTTTTTTTTTAGTCAATATAAATATTAATAAATTATAAATGCTTAACAAAAAAAAGTAAAACAACAACAACAAGAATATTTCCGAAATCAAATTATATATAAATAATTTTTCAGTCAGGAATTACATATAATAATTTTTATTTATTACAAATATGATTGTTATTATTGTAGTTATTTTCCAATATGGTTGCAAATGTACTTTGTGTAAATCAAAAATAAATACGATTTTATAGAAAGAAAAAAAAGGAATCATATAAAAAAAAAAAAATTAAGGTTCTCAATTTAACGGCAATCGATTCTATTTGTTTTTAAATTAAATGTTTTAAGCAAATGTAATACGACTGGGACGATGACGTGTTGTCATTTCAACATTATTATCAATATCATCATCATCATCGTATGTGTCCGATATTTGATATGCATGATTATCATATGTTTTTAAATTATTACGTAATTGTATATCGTCATTGTTAGTACGATATATTGATTGTTTTTTAATTGGTTTATCTGATGATTGTGGCTGTTGCCATTTTGGTGTATAACTATTATTTATATTATTATTACTATTATTTATATTTGGACTTTGAAAATTTTTTCTAACTGATTTACGTTGATTTCTTAGATCAGCTGCTGATTTACGACGTTCATTTAATAAATTCATTGTTTTACGTTTAAATGTAAAACGGCCAAGATCAAGATTTTCTAAAATTGCATAAAATAAAAAATGAATGAAAATAAATCAGGATATAAAAAAAATTATGATGAAATTAAATATTTACCATCTTTTAAGAAACGTCTTTTAAAATTTGTTTCTAAATTACTACAATCCTGTTTATTATCATGTTGATATAATATTTTATTTATTGTATCACGCCTTCCTATTTTCTTTTGTGAATCATCTAAATTTTCCTCATCCCATTGCGGTTTTGGACGCTGTAATTTTCTAGCAATATTAACAGCCGCCCCACGTAATTCTTGTGCAGCAGACATTTCTTTTGACTATTTAAAAGAAATCAATTATTTATTTTATATAATTATACAATTTTACAGGTTTAATTAAATTATTTACTTTTTTTGCACAATACCAATCGATTGATGTTGACGCTAAGATTTGTGATATTGTTGCAAAACGATGTACAAGCATAGCACCAAATTGTACAAACAATATAATACCAAAAAATAATACGAAAACTAAACCAATCGGTTCTAATTCAAGATATTCTGTTCTTATTGTTATCTCTGATGAACTATGATCATATGTTATAAAATAATGTGCATTAAATGGCCATTGTACATGTAAAGCTTCTTTATTAATTTGTAATAAAAATACAATTAATACGAATAATGCATTTATCATAACAAATGCAAATACAGCTATATCACGTAATCCACGTAATTCTGATTTCATTTTTGCCTTTATATAAATAAAATTTTATATAAAATTATTAAATTCATTTTTATTTTTTTAATTAGAAACTAACCTCGTCTTTTTCACTCAATTCTAAGGGTTTTAAATATTTTTCAATTAAGTCATCCCAAAATTGTTCTTCTGAATTTGTTAATGAATCTGTTTCACCATTTCTTAAATCAACATCGTATAACCAATCTGGTAAAAAATTTGTTGATTTTTCTGGCTGTTTCATTTTTAATTAAAGAATTGGCAAATGAAAAATAAAATTGTATAAAAGGAAAAACCAAGAGAAAAAAAAAAAAAAAATTAAGAAAAATTAAAATTAATAAGAAATTTAATCTTTAATGGAAAAAGAATAACCTCATCTTCAATGATCTCTTTTGTTGATGGTGGTGGAGTTGATATAAGTGATTCTTCATCGGATCTCATTACAGTCACTTCCCCTGATAATTTCCTGTACATATTTAACAAGAGTTAAAAACAGATGGAAAAGAAAAAGTGGGGAAAAATATAAAAGTGAGAAAAAAAAAAAGGAAATATAATTTTTATTTTATGTCTTATGTAATCTGAATCTTTTTTCTGATGCTATATAGTTGTATTTTCACATTCTAGAACCACCTAATTTTTTTTAAATTTTCAACAACATCAATAACATACAAGGAAATTCAAATTTTATTCTAGTGACTTACATTTCTAAATCTTGTAATTTTTTATTTAAACCATGAAGTTGATCAGCAATAAGAATTAATTGTGCCTGTTCTGTTGAAGTTTTTGGATGTGTACACATCATACAACGAAATAGTCCAGCAATTGATATATCAATTGAACCATCTTCTTCATTATTTGGTCTTAAGAAACCAAACATTTTTTGTAATTTTGTTTGATTCTTTGCATTTTCTTGTTCAGCCTAATTTAAATATTGTTTTTTTATATTAAAAATGGGTGTTAAAAAAATCATACAAAGTTAAATTTACATTTTTCGCTGGTGTCTTTACGTCTGTAGGATTTTCACGTG
This sequence comes from Pedicia rivosa, assembly GCA_963082725.1. Classification (NCBI taxonomy): domain Eukaryota; kingdom Metazoa; phylum Arthropoda; class Insecta; order Diptera; family Pediciidae; genus Pedicia; species Pedicia rivosa. The sequence continues at coordinate 5,603,135 of OY720156.1, read as the reverse complement.
TACCCCAACTAACATCATTCATATTAAATAATGAATATATAACTAATAACATGTACATTGATGGTATAGTTATATAATACACAACACCACATATAAGTGCACTAGCTTCTTGAGGATGTAATAATCCTATAAAATATTAAAAAAAATAAATTAAATTCTTTATTAAAAATGAAGTAGTATACACATTTTTCTTCTTCTACTTATATGAAGCTGTTTCATTTTTATTACATAACTCTTAACTTTTACCATAAAACTTTAACAAATATTTTTAATTTAGGTTTTTTATTAACCTGTTGTAATTTTAATGCAGTTATTTACGTTAAAGGTTAAGGTGTTAAATTTATTGTAATTATTTCTACAATATTGTACAAATTAATAATATTTGTGACGGCAAAGAAAATAATTAATTATTAATTAATTAATAATAATTAAATTTCTGATTCGATTAAATTATGTTTTTATTAGATACTTAGTTTAATCAAATAATCTAGTAGTAATTAAATATATTTATGGTTGGAAAATATGTAACAGCTTTGATAAAGAACCATAGGGGAAGAATTAAGTTTTACTTGAAGTTTTCTATTCGTGGAAATTTCTTTTACTTGTGTTTTATTCATTAAAAATTATTTAAATCAAATGCGAGTTAATGTTTTGTAAATAAAGTAATTTCTATATATACCTGTGATAATAATTTGTGCAGCAACACAAAAGAAGAATAATGATGTTGGTGATAATATACCGTCATCAATAACTTGTATAATAATACCAATAAATACAGCCATCATAACTAATGAATAAATGGCACTGATAAAAAATGCAGCCATTAATTGATATTTTTGTTTGCATATATAACAAATAGCCATAAATATACATAATGGTGCAAAATTCCATAAAAATGATGTCCATATATCAATACTAAATACAGCAACTAATGCACCAACCATCATAAGAAATATAGTACCAGGACCAAGTATAGTACCAATCATTAATAAGAATTGATAAAATATATATAACATTGATATACTATTATTTGTTTTCACAATACGTGATGCATCACTTAATAAATCGATAATATTCGCCATTGTTGATGGTACCCAACGTCTACGTTGATTGTAAAATTCATTAAAACCTTCTGGACTATGTGTATATGCATCTGACGCAGCGGAGTATTCAACACGAAAACGTTGTTTTAATAATAATGTACATAACCAACGATCTTCACCTTGATCATATTGTACATAATGTATTGGTTTATCTGATTTTGTTGTATATTTGTTCATAACACTATTTTCCATAAGTGCACGTCCACGAAATAATGAAAAACAACCGGGTGAACATAATACACAGCCAATAATATGTTCTGTAGCTTTTTGTAACCAATGTCCAATTGCGTATTCAAATTTTTGATACCATACCATTGGACCATCACCAACCGGATGTATACGTCCACAAGCAGCACCTAAATCAGGATCAACTTTCATACGTCCAATTAATAAATGTACAGCACGTGGTTGAAAATCAATATCACCATCAAGTGCTAATAAAAATGTATTCTGTGCAATTAAATGTTTACGTTTAACAGAACCACATAATTGCATTATTCTATAGCCAAGTAAATAATACATGTACATTACTTGTGACCAACGTTTTTTATGCCTTATCTTATTTTTATCTTTTAAATGTGCAATCATTTTAGTACGTCCAGGTAATGTCCATATTAGACGTCCACCATATGGTGTTACGACTTTTGTTGGTGGATATATTGTCATTTTTGTTTTATAAACATTTTTTGCCGCTTCTTCTAAATTATTTATAAGATCTTTAACATATGTATTAATTGGTGAAGAATCTGGATCTTCAACACGTGATTTATCAGCAACAAATGCATCATCAAAAAATATGTGAGCTATTTTAAGTGAAAAATAAATCCATTTATTTAATTATAATTTTATCATTTTAAGTAAAAAAAATTTTTAAACTTACTTTCTAAATCATAATATTCACTATCAATTTCACCATATTGAATATATTTCATAGCCATACGTCTTGCACATTGATCTTCATCAAGTCGTAAAATTGATTTTAAAAATTCCATCATTTCTTCTTTATTTTCATGCCACATTGTTGCACAAATAAATACTTGTGGTATATGATCATGTGGTTTTATATCATCTTCACCAACTTCTTTCGCACGTGCATCTATTTTATTTGTTTCAGCATCCTTTATTACAATTATTTGCTATATAGAAAATAAGATTTTCTCAAATATTTTTACTCTTTAATTTTTTCAATATAGTTTAAATAGTTAGGAAAATGAATTGAAATATGTTATTTCTAATTTTAGTTTATTCCCAATTATGTTTCTAAAATTTATTTATTTCACAAATCCACTAATTTTTATATTTCTTAAAATATAAAAAGATAATGACTATGATAGCCTACATATTATATGTTTGTGTAAGTTTTTACTTTAGATTAAGGAAAAAGATTTTAGACACATTTTTCTATTTAATAATAAAAATAAATATGAAAATTTCTTTTACCTCTTTCTTAACAACAGAATCTTGATCTTGTCTTCTACGATTCAAAGCCAGTGATTGATCAATTAATAAACTATTATACATTGGTGATATAAATAATTTTTCTGTTGCAGCATTCTTATCAGCTTTTGGTACCCAAATATGTTTTGTTATCCATGTTTGTGATAATAACCAAAATATCCATACCCATGCAAAATCATTTAATAAATATTCAGATAAACCATAGACAGGTGGTGGTATAAAAAATAAATAATTTGGTAATACATTATTAAAATAGCATGTATCTGTTGCACGTAAACCGCACAATACAAGTAATACAGATATTGTACTTGGTACTATTAAATTAACAGGAAATGCAAAACTAAATGTTTGTATTTGTATTTTACATGCGAATTTTGTAAATACATAACAAAAATAAGAAGCGATTGCATGTGTTATTAGTACCCATAATATTATTAAATGTGATGAAGTAACTTGGGTTAATGATAAATTAGATGTTATTGATGATAAATCTGGTAATGATTTTGAATCACTAAATATTGGTTGTGACTAAAATAAAAAAATAATTGTAGTTTGTTAAAAATAATAAGTAATAACTTGCAAAAAAAGAAACAAACCTCGTTAATTAAAACTTTATGTTCACCCCATCCATCTGTAAATTCAGTAAAAAAATCTAAAAATTTTTCACCAGACAATGCCATTGATGTTAAAATAAATAATATTATTTTCCATGGCGCAACAAATAAATATATATAATATCTTGAATCAGATAGATTTCCACGCATTTTTGCTAAAGTTCTTATAAAATCTAAAAAAAGAAACATTTAAAGATTAGAAAATATGGAATTTAATGAAATTATTTAATACAACCAATTTAATTATAATATAGAAAAAAATTTGATTTATTTGTTGTGTAAGATTTTAGACCGCGTACAAAATGTGCATTTCTTTCAAGTTTTCCTAATTGATATTTTTTATATTATGCATGTGACATATAATAAACATTTCTAAAATATAATTTAATAATTAAACGAGATTTAATTTTTTAAGTGTTTTGAATAGAACTAAAAAAAAAAAAGTTAAGTGCTTTAATAATGTATAATAAAGCAGAAAAAAAAAGAATGGGTAAAACTTTCAACCAATTATTAATGATTTCTTATAAGTAAATTTTTTGTTATTTTTATTAAGTTTATTTTAGTGAAAGAATATAAATGGTTTTTTTCTTTGCTTGAATAGAGATAATTATTATTACTCTTTTTCTTTAACTAAACCCATTTCTTTGTCGTATTTTTTTTTCTATATTATATTAAGCAATTTTCCTCATTTCTTGTTCTTCATTTATATTTTTCGTTCTTTCACTCTACTTAAAATGTTTAGGAGTTGAAAATTGCTATTTGATTTGCCGAAAATGAAATAAAATAATAATAATAATAATGAAAAAGAAAAAAAAAAAGGTACACGCCGATACGACACGCCAATCTCGAATTTGGGGGATTTTTTTTTTTTTTTTAATAAATAGCAATTCTCTCTAATTTTCTATGTAGCCCCTAAAATAATAAAATATTTGGTTTGTTTTTCTTTTCTCTATACTTTTTTTCAGTGGTTTTTTAACAATTATTTCATTATTAAATTAATTACACATAATTGTTTTTTTTTTTTTCGTGTTTTAAATTTTATTTGATAATTTTTAATGTGGAAATTATTTTAATTATGCATTTGTGTAATTTGCTAAATCTATAATTTGTAGCGGGTAATTTTCATTATATAATGGGTACGCCTTAATTTTTAAAGAAATTTAAACATGCTTTCGAGTTTGTTTATTTCAATAAATCTGTCATAATCCGGAAATTAGTATAAAAAGAGTCACGAAAGATTTTGAAATTAAAGAAAGAAGAAAAAAAGAACACCCAGCAAAACTTACTTTCTACATCAAAGTATAATTTTGTTTTAGCAATTAATATTATAATTATTTAATAAATTTTACTTACTGAATCCACTTTCATCAGATATATAATTTTCCCACCAATGAAATGATATTAATGTTATAGCCAATGGTATTGTCCATAATATTGGTTCATTATTATTTATTAATGGCCATACAAAAAATGCTGTTATTTGTGCTATGATTGCCAATATATCAAGTGAAAATTTAACTGAACGTGTTGTTTCATTTTTTGGTCTTGATAAAATTGCTAAAATAAAATATATATACTAAAGTTGTAAATTTTAATCATTTACTAAATACTAACTAATAATTAGTAAATAATACACACAAAATATAATAAAAAACTAATAATATTTATATTGTGTCACGTCTCAGTAAATAATAAATTTTTTATTCGTAACAACAATTAATATTTAATTATGATAATGACATTAATTAAATAAATAAATTAACGTTATAATAAAATATTATTTAGATAAAAATTCAAGTATATATAATTTAAAGTAAAAATATAAAAAAAAAAAAAAATTCTTACATAAAATTGTTGGTATTAAACATACAGAATTTGTTAACATAACACCTTGTATAACATCTAAATTTGGTAAAATAGATATTGCCAAAATAGCTAAACCAATAACATGAAATGTTTCAAAAATGAAAACCTATATAAAAGAAATTATAACAAAATATAATAATAAGAATTGAATTAGAAAATAATGAAAGAAAAAATAACAACAACAAAAATTAAAACAGAAAATCAATAAAATAATAATAAATCATATTTCTTTTTTTTTTTTTGGTTTCGTGTTTCATTTCAAGAAAATAACGAAAAACAAGAAAAAGAAAAAAAAAAGCAAAAAAATTATAAAAAAAAAAACTTACCAATGCTAATTGTAATTTTGTTGGATATTTAATATTTTTAAAGAAACAAATACGTGATGAACGAAAGAATGTACCAAGTTCTGGTAATATAAATGCAAATAATATTGCCCATATCCATGCAATCCTTTCTTCAGCTGGTATAATTGCATAAAATTCCTTTTCCGATTCTTTTAGAATAAAAATACAATAACACAAATATAAGAAAAAGAAAAAAACCTTTTAATTACCGGAGACAAAAAAAATATATGGAAAAAAGAAATATAAAAAAAAATAAAAAAACAAAGAAAACAGAAGAAGAAAAACGATTTTTCGTTGAGACAAAATTATATGGGTAAGAGTGTGGAAAATAAGAATGAATGAAAGAAAAAGAAAGGATAATAATATAGAAGTAAAAATACAGAGACGAAAATAAAAGGAAATGATGAAATGAAATAAAAGAAAAAATACAACAACAACAATACAAAAAAAAAAAGGGATAAAGGAACAAAAAAAAAAAAAAAAAAATATGGAATAGAAAAAAAAAAATATTGAGGAAGGAAAAATAGAGGGTAAAAAAGAAGAAAAAAAAATCATCCAACTCACGTAATATATCACAAAATGGTACGCGTACATCTTTTCTTATATGTGATGTCATAAATAATAATGATATTTTGGATACAGTACCAGATATTAATATAACAATAAATACAAATATATATACAAATATTTTCAGTATTTTTATAAATGTTTCAATTTTTTCTGTTGATGCTGATGAACCAGTTGTTTGTTCAACTGGTGGATCTTGAAATGAATCCCATAATTTTGTATCCTTTTGTTCAGCACGTCTATAATAAAATACATAAAAATTTATTGATATACATTTTGAAGTATAGTGATTTTTTATTTTTGCTTTATCTTCAATTTTTTTTTTTTTTCTACAAAAAAAAATTCTTTATTATCTTGTAATTGAATAAAATATAAATTGGCCATTACAATAATGCTATTTTATGTTATATTATGTTATTCTATGTTATGTTATGTTATTTTTTAAAAAAAGTGACGCAGAAATTTTTGTTTTTTTCGCAAATTGATTTAATTGACAAATTATTACAATTCAGAATTATTTGATTGTATCTGTAATATTTTATTTTATATTCTTATTTAAATTTTCCTATCGTCCATGTACAAATACATAGTACAAGAAAAAAAAATATCGCAGCAACATTAATTTGCATAAGTTATTCAATATTTAAATAGATTAATGATTAATTGATTAACTATAAATACACTTAATCTTATTTGTTTATAGTTTAACTATGATAATATATAGATAAATATTATATTAAGATAAAGATTATAGATTATAGAAGCCACGCTGTGGCTGACTGGCAACACATCCGATACTCATGAAATAAAGTATTCGTGTTCAAACCTCAGCGTGGTAGAAATAATGGTTTGAATAATATTAGATTCTCGTGTCTTACATATACTAACGGATTGATACTAGATTCGTTAATAAGCATAACTAACTAAATAAATATTAAATTAAGAAATATATTATACCTAAAATAATCAGAAAATTATTGCACATATTTTAAAGTGATATAATTATAAATTATATATATAAAAATTTGTATATTTGAAAAGTATTTATATGGAATTTTTCGTTATTATGAAATTTATTTAGTTTAGTTTTATTTTTGTATTAAGATTAGATTAAAATTTGACCTAATTTATGTTTCAGTCACCTACATTAGAATTTAATACTTCATCTTAATTTAAATATCGATTGAAAGGTAACTTTTATAAAAGATAATTTTTACGTTTTATTCAGTTTTATTTTTTGTTATGAATTATTTTTCGTATTTATAAAAACATATATAATGAAATATTATTAAGAACTTCAACAATCCGAGACATTTCAATGAATCAAAAACATGTTTTTATTGTTTTTATTAAAACAATTGAACTTATTTATTTTTTTGTTTCTTGATAAGAATTACCACATTAATATAGAATAATTAATTTATTTGTTAGACAAAGGTCTTATTCATCCAAAAAAAATTTCATAAAAAATAATCAATATATTTCATTTTTGAAAGAAACTTTCGTAAAATATTTAAGGTCAGAAAATTTGTTCTTATCTTCTAAATGTAATTTTTTGATATTCTTCAGTTTATATTGATTGATATCAGTTTTAAAGTGCAACAAATCATAAAAAGATAATTTTTTTTTGTTAATTTAATTAGAAAAAAGTAATTACCTTTTTTGAGGTACTGAAATATCATCATCATCATCATCATCATCTGATGAATCACTAAAATCATAATTTCTTTCACGATCACGATTCATTGTTTTTATTTTGTTTTGTTTAACTTTTTTCCTTAATGAAATTCAATTTTCTTCTTATATTTTTTCCTAATTTTAATACTTTTCACTTTTTACATATTAATTGATGTACACACACAAATCTTAAAGGACACGCACACACATTTTAAACACACACACGCACACACAAATAACTTTCATAAGAGTAAAAAAAATAATTTTCTATTTTCTTTAAATTCCTTTTCCTAGCGTTGATTATAAATTTTTAATGTTTAATTTTTTTTTTCTCTTTTGTTTTCTTTCCTTTAAACAAAAAGTACAAAAAAAAAAAATATTTAAGAAATAGATGAACCTTTTTCTTACAAGTTAATACAATGAACTGGACATTTTAAATATTTTAATTGTATAAAAATAGATAATTCTTATTATTTCAGTTTATTTTCATTATCAGTTAATTTTTTTTTATTTTTTTTTATCTGATTGTCACCTTTACGATTATTTCCAATGTTTTATAATTATTTCTTTTAAAATAATGAATAATAATAATTTTTGAAATATACAAAAAAAAAAAACACAACAACAACAACTTGATAATCTTATCAAATATAAAAATATATATAAAAAAAAAAATAAATGAATTAAAAAAAATACCTACGTAGATTATATTATTAATATTGATTAGATTTCACAAAATATTACTTTTTCTTTTACAATTATTATTTTTAAATTACATTTACGACAATACATTTTTAATTTATTTTATATTTAACGTTATCAATCATAAATAATAAAAATTCCAAAGTTGACAGGTAATAATTAAAATCGTCATAATCGTCAACTGGAATATGGAATAATAAAAAAAAAAATAAACTACTAATAATAATAATACATAATAATAAGTCACTTAAAGAGTTATACAATTATTTTATCCAGTAACAATCAATAAAATATTAATATTTTTAAATGAAACAAACATTACGAGGGGTTAACCACTCAAAAATGTTACGCCCCACTGATTGCACTTTTCAAAAGATTGCACAAAAATTCACAAAGATTCGCAAAGATTGCCCACGTGTGCTATCAGGATTGCACACAGTGGTTAACCCATCGCAACATTATAAATGATATATAAAATAATTTAGATTATTTAAAATTAGTATTAATAACTAAATAGTTGATATACTTTAATTTAAATAGAAAAAGAAAAAAATTATTTTATTATTATTATTTTTATTTTGATTTTAATGAATTAATATACAATTGTATAATAATAGTCTAGATATTGAAACTATTTTTCTTTTTCTTTTTAATTTTGTATGTTTTCATTAAAGTTAAAAGAAAATTTAATAATAATCGAAGCATTTATGATGACAAAATTTTGATTGAAATTAAAATTAAAATTAAAACTAAAAAAAATCTTAATCAAATTTTATATTAAATTTTTCCTCCTTTTATTTATCGTTTTCCAGTATTTTTTTATGAATCATCATAATTAATTTAAAGTAAAGAAAAATTATTTACCAAATAAATTTTCAATTTAAATTTATTTCCGAGTTAAACGAGATAACCCAATAGAAAACTTAAATATGTAATTTAATCTATGTCGAAAGTTAATGTAAATGGGGGGAGGTCATTTTGAACTTAAATTAGGGTAAATAGATTTGGTTTTCGTGGTTTGAGAGGAATAGAGGGATTATTAAGTGGCTGGTAGCATCTATAGAAAATCATTACAATCTTTCTGTAAACCGTTAAAAATCAATTTTTATAGTTTTTTTCTATTTCTGTTTGTGTATTTTAATTATACTTCAGCTACCCAAATATATTTAATTATATTTTTAATGGAAATAAAGGAATTCAATTTAAAAAACTTTATTCTTTCATTCAATCGATTACTAGCCAATATTACCATCCCCATTGGTTATCTTATGTATATATATTTTTTCTTTTCATGTATTTTACTGAAACAATTTCTAGCAACATTAATATAGGTATTATAAATGTATTGTAATTGTACATTAAATACTTTAGTATTTTATAAGATAGATAATATTCTATATTGAAAACAATAAAACAAAATCTTATAATCTCTTGTGTTAAAAAACAAAAATACAGTAGCGTTTATAAGTAGATTTTTTATATTGAAAAAAAAGGGGTTGACATTGACATTTTATTCTAATAAATGAATTTTGTAAATAATATTTCTAATTCAATTGTTCAATGGGTTCTCTGATTTAGATTTTATAAATTCAGTATTTAATTTTATATGAATTTTTATAATTTATAAATATGTTTGTCTTAACAATTTCTTTAATGTTTAAAATTATAGTTTTTTTTCGGAATTTCTCTTTACCAAATTTTCTATATGAAATTATATCAATTTTTAATTAAATATAGAAATTTAATGTCACTGCTATTACAACAACAACAACAACAACAAAAAAAAACCAACTGTCTTATCTATAATGATTATTATTTTAAATAAAAAGATTAAATTGCATTTCTGTATTTGTATATAATGATAGAGAGAAGAAACTTAATTAAATTTTGTGTTTTTGTATTTTACACAAAACACAAATAAAATAAAAGGAAAAGAACGAAACTATAATAAAAATCGATTAATAATAATAATAAGTGATAAGAAAAGAAAAGAAAAAAAATATATATATATATATAAACGAATGAGATAATAATAAACTAAACTAATTTCAATATAAATTTACAACCGAAAATAAGTCAATAATAATAAATATAAATATACACTTAACTAATAAAATACGATTTCAACACCTTCTTATAATTTTCTGTATCTTCTTACTTGAATTCTTCTTCTATACTTTCTTATCTATGTTGTTTTTCTATTCGTTTTTTTCTTAAGATACGATAAACGTTTTTCCTTCGATTTCTTTTTTTTTTTTTTTTTGCTTCATTATTATTTGTTCTATTTGATTTTTTTTTTTTCTTCTCTTATATTCTATTTTATTTTTATTTTATTTTAATGGAAGTAAGTTCATCAATACAATGTGCTGAAAGAATATTGGTTGATAGGATGATGTAAGAAATAAGTAAAGATATACAATGTACAATAATCATAGAAAATATAGAGAAAATATAGAAAAACAGAGTTTCTCTTTAATTATTTGAACTTCGATTAATTATTATTTTTGTTATTTGTTTTTATTTTATTCTTTATTTTAATTATTGTTGTTTTCTTTTCTTTCTTTCTTTCTTTCTTTCTTTCTTTCTTTCTTTCTTTCTTTCTTTGTTTATTTTTCTTTGTCCATTCACTTATTATCTCGTTGGTAAAATTTTCATGTTCATGACAATTTAATATGTGAATAATTACTATTTTTTAATGACAATCAAAATAAGTAACTGATGTAAAAATCAAAATAAAAAAAAATTAAGTTTCTCTTCTTAATATTTATTTAGTTTTTTCTCTTTTCCAATAAGTAAATTTTTATATTTTCATTGAAATAAATAAGTTTTGATGAATATTTTATCATTAACCGGAAATATTATTGTGTGAAATTAATAATTTGATAAGACTGAATCGGTATTCTGTTTTTATTGATTGATTGAAATAATAAAAAAAAAATTCTATTGTTTTTGAAAGAAGAATATTTAAAAAAAAAAAAAAACACTAAATTCCATTAATTTTTTTTTTAAATTGATTTTGATAAATTTTTTTATTATTTATATTCATTTTTTTTTCCGTTTTAATTAATCTTTGTAAAATAATGTTGATTAGATAATAGAATTTTTTTTTTTTAGAATTGATTAACGATAATTATCTTATAAATTGATTAAAATAATTATGACATCATTTATATATTTAATTATTATAAATAATTAAAATATGTACATTAAAATCTGACTTAAAATCAGAAATAAATCTATAAGTTTTTTAATTCAAATTGCATATATTAAATTTGCAGGTACCATATTACATAATTATTTTGTATTATAACTATTCTGTGGAATATGTAAAAAAAAAATAGTCCAAATAAATAATTGGACTCTTTGAACCGTCCAAAAAAAAAAAAAAATAAAATAACAAAAACAAAAACAAAAACAAAAACAAAACACAACAAAAACAAAACACAACAACAATAAAATATTTATTTGAATTTAAATTTTTTTGTTTGTTAATAAAGATAAAATAAAGTACGTATAACAAATGATTAATGATTAATGATTTTTTTTTCTATTCACAATATCAAAGAAAATTGTAAGAAAAAAAACAACAACTAATAAATATTTATAGTATTGATCGATTAGTTTGTTCACTCTTCCAATGTTTTTTTTTTTTTTTACAAAATATTTTTAACCGAAATTTGTTCACAATCATTTTATTATTTTTGAATATAATAGAATATTTTTGGTTTTATTGTTCAATAATATTATGAAGAAAATTTGAAAGAATTTTAATTATATTTAAGAAAACTTGTAATTAATAAATCTAAAAGTTTTTTAATCCTTTAATCACATTTAAAGTAAACAAATAACAAAATGATATCAAAATGAACCAAAATTTTTAGTAAAACAATAATAATAATAATTGAATAGAATTTTTTTTTCTCTACTTATATTTTTCACATAAGAAAAGAAAAATATGAAAATTTTATAATTTAATAAAAATATTGTATATTGTATAATAAATTAATTAATTTTAATTGAATGAAATGAACTGAAATGAAATGGAAATATACAAAAGTATGATCAACAATTAACTTCTCTCATCAACCTTCCTAACCTTTACCAAATATACAGTTCACCCCTCCATTCAAATTCAATCATCAACATCTTTCTTTTAACCAAAAAAAAAAAAAACAACTACAACAACAACAACAACAACAGCAATAGCAACAGCAAAAATAACCTAATTGGGCTGAAAAATCAAAGTTTTCTTTTTTGTTATTGTTGTTGTTGTTGTTGTTGGTTATTTCATAAGAGGGTAAGACATTTTAGAGAAATTTGAAGAGTCGAAACGAAATGAATATTATATGTTTTCTGTTCTTGTTGTTGTCTGTTATTAAGATGATTTTAGTTATATTTATATTAGATGATATTGGGGTTAGACAAGTAAAGAAAAATTATATATATATATAAATATAAATATATATTCTGTTGAAGACTTTTAAACTGAATAAAAAGAGACAATTTTAATCAAGAAAATAATTTAGAATAATGTTTTTAATTGAAAGGGTTCAATACTTAAATATTTAAAATCCAGTAATAGTAGACGAAGTGAAATTTTACATCTTATAAAGACTATAATAATTTTATATAAATTATCTATATAGAATTAAAATTAATAAGTTTTTCTCTTCAACACTCCCCTTTTATTTTTTTTCCACTCATCGTACTAAACCAATATCTCTCCCTCTCCATCACCCTTAATTCTTTTTTGTTTGCCTCCTGAACCCTTAATATATAAATCGAATAAAATGTTAAAGATAAGGTCATGTTTTTGAGATCATCTTGAAAGATTTTAAATCGAATCAAGAAAAACTACTGGACTTGATGACGCACATTTTTTTTTTTTTTTTCTTTTAAAAGGCAACAAGAGCTAAGAAGAAGAAATCTATAATAAAACGATGGGTATATGATACCCATTACCATTAACTTAAACTTCACTCTCATACTTATTTCCCTTTACTCTTCTACTATACAATTTTTATCCTTATTTTTCGTGCCTACATATACACACTAGAGTCTCCATCTCTTCAAATTCCTATCTATCCATCTACAATACAAGACTATTTTGCAGTCGTTCTAATCTAGATTAACACCCCTCAATCTATTCGTTCAAAAAAAAAGTTCCCATAGTAAAAATAAAATAGAAGCCGGAAAAAAGACAAGACAAAAAAAAAATACTTTTATAAAAGAAGAAAAGAAGAAAAGGACATGAAAATTTTGCCCGTTCAACAGAGACAAGTAAAAAAAAAAAAAGAACGAAATGAAAAAAAATAAAATATAAGTATTGTTGTGTGCATTCAAAGAAAGATGTTGTTGAAAGATTTTAAGAACATGGGTGGGTTTGTTTATAACAAAATAAGATCGAAATGGAATGTAGCAAGACTATAGATATATGAGACAAAATTAAGTAGTACATAAAAATATCAAATAGAAAAATATTAAAATCAATTCTAACTATTTCGGTTTTAAAGAAAACAAATACAATTTTTAACGTAAATTTTTTAAAGATTTCGTCATGCCAAAATTGAATACGCCTAATCCACAGTGTACCAGGAATCATGTCAAAATTCAATATAAAATTTCTTTATATTATATAAAAACAGAATTAATAAGAAAAAAAAAATCCAGTCTGTTAAAGAAGAACAAAAAGAAAAAAGAAAATACAAAAAAATTGTTTTGTGCTTTCAAAGAAAAATACTGTGAAGGGATGTTAAGGACATGAGTGAGTTTTTTTTTTTTTACAAGAAAATTAAATGGAAAGGGAATGTAGTAAATAGACAAGAAATATAAAGAAAATTGAGTGTATATAAAAATATCAGAATGACAAAAAGTAAAAAAAAAGAAAAAAAAAAAAAAAAGCAACAAATTCTGTGTACTAAGAAGATTGATAACAGTGGCGTATCCAATTCATTTAAACAATAAGGGAATTTCTTATTTTTCACAAAAGATAATTATTTTTGTTGTTATTTTTTTCTTTATTTTAGAATTAAAATTTTTTTTTTCCCCATTTAATCTTTTTCAATCAAACATCAATAAAAATACACGCTACTGATTTTCACATTTAAAGGTAATTCTAACGTGAGTGATATAAATGGATGGGTATATCTATACATAAAGAAATTATTATTTTTCCAAATGTGTATACAACTAAAAGAACATAAAAATAAAAGATAAAATAAAGTTTCCGGAAAAAAGTAAAGGAAAAATAAAGAGAAAAAAAAAAAAAACTTAAAAAAAAAAATTTCATTTCCACAAAAAAAAACAAAAAAAATCTTTAAAATGAAATTCAGGAAATGAGATCTCTTCATAACAACATTGTATTGTTTATAATAAGAGTAAAAATGTTACTATATTATGATGTGGATAAAAAAAGAAAAAAAAAAACGAAAGAAAATAAATGAAAAGAATAATATAAAGAAAAACACATAAGCATTAAAGAAAAGACAGACAGAACCAGTGCCGAGACATAAAATGAGACAGATGTTTGTTCTGTAGTCTCGTTATGCGTGATGTGAATTTTTGTTTGTATATTTTTTTTTTTTTTTCTCTGTGTTGTTTTTTTTTTCTTTTCTTTATTTTATTTAAACAAAAAAAAAAAAGAAGAATAACTTTCTTTACTTTTCTCTTTCTTATTTTTTGCCGTCTGATTTTCTTTATCTTTTAGAAAGAAAAAAAAAAATCTCTCTGTAGCTTAAAATATCTAACAATGAACAATTTTTTATGAACGGATGTAAGTCTATAAACTGATCAACTAAAAAATTTCAAAAAATAAAAAAACATAATCGAGAAAAATACAATATAAAAAAAGGTTAACTCGAAAGGGTCAATTGTAAACAATTAAATCTGAGAGAGAGAAAAAAAAAGTAAAGGGAAATATAAATAAAATTGAAATTCTGAACAATATAAAAGCGATAAAAGAAAACCAAAAAAAAATTAAATTAAATAAAATAGGATTGATTAGGTTTAGTCAAAAAAAAAAAAAAAAACATAACAAGGACTAATTTTCTGAATAGTATTAATTGATATAATTATCATATCAGTCACTTATTTTTCTCTTGTTCAATTTATTTATTTATTTTATTCTATAAATTAATAATAAATATTTCGAAAATTTTTACCTGAATTAATAAATTATAATAAAAAATTTTTTTTCTTCTTTTAAATGAAGTTGTCTTTTTTTCTCCTGTTATATTAATTGGGAAAGTGGCATTTTCCATATGAAGATAAACATTATGACATTCAATATTTATATATTTTTGGATACGGTGGATTGTTTAGAAATGAGAAATAAATATGAGAAAGCAATTTAGTTTCTCTTAGAAAATTAAAATATTATAAAAAATTGTCATAGTTTAGAAAAAATTCATAATTAATTGGTTTGTTATAATTATAGCCCTTTAATATGTAATTACAAAGTGTGTCTAATTACACTTATATAAGTAACATAGATGTATATATATATATATATATATATATATATATGTGTTATTTATATGAGCGTGTGTTTGTGTAGGTATGTGTATGTGGGTGTGTGTGTGTGTGTGTTTGGAAAGAATGTTAAAATAATTTTGTTAGGGTGAAAGAAACAGTAAAAAAAAAACAACAACAATAACATAGTATGAGGTTAAAATTAGGGATGTGAACCGTTATGATAATTAAAAGGGTTTCATTCCATTCTATTATTCGGTTCGTTTAAAGAAAAAAAAAAAAATGCTTCAAAATAATTTGACTTTTCAGTTTTATTTCTTTTTTTGATTAGATTCTTGTTTGAAACCTTGAGCCTCAGTTTCGTTAAGTTTAAAATTAATTTCGTTTTAGATTTCAGTTTTGTTATGATTCTCATCCCTGACTTAAAAAATTGTATCAATTTATTCTAATGCAGAAAACAAAAGAAAAGAAAAATGCTTGTACAGTATAAAAAATTGTGGCGCCTCCACTTTCTGTACTTTATAACTTTTATGCTTTCTATGAAAAGTACAATTAATTATTAATTTTTTTCTTCTTTTATAATAAATTTTTTTATTACAATTGTAATATTCCCATTCCACATTTTACAGTCAATTTTTTTTGTTGTGTAAAATGTAAAAACAAAATTAAATTAAATTTGATACAATTTTTTTGAAATATGTTGATTAATTTGGGTGTTTTTCATATAATTTTTTTTATTCGTTTGTCTCTATGGATACCAATACATATCGTTTAAATATTTAAAAAAAAAAAAGAAGAAGAAAGAATACACAACAGAAAAATTAATAAAAATAAAATGTTCCCCTATATTATTAGCGGGTGGTCCGAAGGTGGTTGTAGGGGCTATGAATGAAAAATTATTCATCATCCCTTGTATAAACACTATAAATTTAATATCCATTCATATAATTTAAATTATAACAAATATTTGTAATTAGATTCTTACTTTACTTTATTAATTTTAATGCAATATTAAAACTGATTAGTCAGTATTTACTAGAATTCCATAAAATTATGAATTTGAAATGGAAATAAATACAAAATAAAATGTATTTTAATATACATAACAGAAAAACGTTTTTGATTAGCCTTCTGTTGCACGCACATCAATTGACATTAAGTTTAACAAAAATTACGAACTTCTCTAAAGTGAATAAATATATTCTGTTGTTCATTTTCTATTTGAATTTTTAGCAGACATATTTTTATTTTACATTTTTACTCTTGTTCTCTCTCTAATTTAATTAAATTATTAAATTACGTAATTTTATACTTAATGTTTGATTATTATAAAATATTTAATTCAATAGAAAATTATGCAAAATATTTTTGTAAACAGTAATTGAAACTTAATTAAAAATAAAAACATATTTTTCTGGTAACTTAATTAAATTGTAAAAATTTCATTTATATTAAAATTAACCTAAAAGGATCATAATTAAACACCTACTTTATTTATGTAAATGAAAAACTACTTATAGACAATATAAAGAAAATTAAAGTAGTTCACAAATAAATATTTATGGTTGGAAAATATATAATTTAAATATTTCAATATACAACAAACATGATTTGATTTCGTATTGTTTTTAATAACGTTTTTTATATTAACATCCAGGTTCATTTAAGACACGGAATCTACAAAAGGAGTACAAACCATTTTTTCTGCCATGCTGAGATTTGAACTAAAGAAACATTTTTTTGTTGAGAGTTGGACATGCTACCACTATGCCACTAATGTATGTATAGATAATTTAATATACTTAATAAATTTGTTTGATTTTTTATGAACAAATATTACAAATGTATAACTATATATTTGAATATAAAAAAATAGAAAAATTTATAATTTATAGTCGTATATAATTATATGTAATTGAAACATAAATGAACATAAATATTCTTCAATTTAAAACAATTTCATATATTGTTGATTGTAAATATTCTGTATAGAATTCATATACAATAAACAGACTATAGAGTTAGAATAAAAAAAAAATGAAAAAATGAAAAGAAATAGAAAAGAGATAGATAGAAAGACAATAATAGCAAATGTGATAAAGAAAGAATTTCCTATATTAACTTTATTGTATAAATCATTGATGTAATAATAAAATGGATAATATTTTTATATTTTAATTTTCAAAATGAAATTCTACGCGTATATAAAGTAATAATAAAACAAGTAATAAAATAAATTATTTAATAGTGACATATAATGCATTTAAATAGAATTTTAAATTAAAATTAAAAATTTAATTGTAATTTACATTAATATCTCTAAGCAATTGTTTAAAATTTTTCCAAAAATAATAAAAATAATAAAAAGAAATGGAAAAGATAGAAGTTCCACTTTATTATGATTTCATTGATATGTATATAAAATAGGAATAGGTCGCACAAACATGGTGGGAATCATGATTGATATATAATTGGGGGAGGAATTCTCATTTTAGGCATGAACGAACTAACATACACATTCCTCTCTCTCTCTCTATCTCTGTCTTCCTATATGTAATATATATATATGTATATATATATATATATATTCATCCATCCATCTATCCATCCATCCATCCATCCATCCATCCATCCATTTATTCGTTGTATGTCCCCCAGATTTTGTTCTTTCTCTTTTTTTATATTTTGTATTTTTTTTTTATTTTATATTTTTTTATATACGATACAATTCCACATACAGAATAATATCTAGGAATGTGTTAGTAATATACACAAAGTTTATACACACACAAACATATATGCATAGTATATACACATTTATAACAACTAAAACAAATAAACAAATAAAAAGAAAAGAATAAGAAAAAGAAGGAAAAAACAACATTCTAACCGAGGGGGTTTATCCAATTCTTTCATCGTATGTTCAGTGCGGGTGTTCCGTCCCGCGTGTTTTTAAAATAAGGACAAGAAGAGAAAAAGTAACAACTAGAAATATAACAACAAAGAAAAAGTCCGTGACTATTTTCTTTTTATATAAAATAAATTATACATATATTTTTTTTGAAGGGAAAAAAAAAATAAATAAATAAAAATAATACTGAAAAATTATCATAAAGGATAATAATAATAATAAATTAAAATTCCATTTGTACAACCACATCCGGACTACAAGTCATATCCGTATTAATCTAAATTACTTTCGTCACCCGACAACCTAAGTGAATTATCCAAAAATAGAAAAAGAGAAAAAAAAAAAAAAAGTACAAGAAATATATTAAAAAGAATAAAACTTTTTTTTTTTTACCCCCTTCTTAGTGTTTACTCAAACTCTCCTTTAAGAAGAAAATATGAAAATCGTATTAAGAGAAAGAGGCAAAAAAAAAGGAGAGAGAGAGAGAGAGAGTGAGTGAGAGAGAGATAGAAAGTAGAAAAAAATGGTTGTACAATCAAACGTGTTTCATAACATAACGTTATACCCCCCTAGTGAAATAAAATCCAATTAATTTGGTCGTTTTTCTGCCATGACTTTGTTAGAAAAAAGGAAGAAAAACACGATTCACAAAAAAAAAATTTTGAAACACATTCACACACATACATATGTAGACTATGTATACAAATAAATATGTTTCGTAAACACAACCAGACTTTTGACTTTGTTAAAATGCCGCGAACTTTAAACTTTAACTTTTTGCAGCAACAGGATTGTTCAATTGACACATATATTATTATCTTCTTTTAGACTTTATACTTTTAATATATATATATATACACATCAAAATACAGTTACACATATACACACACATAACAGTAAAATAATAACTCATACATTTTTAAGTGTGCTGTTGATTTCATAATTTTCGAATCACGCTATACACACACACACACACACATGTACACACAGAGATGCACACACAAACACAGTCGTAGTCATGCACACACGCATACCCAAAGCATAATCCAAAGCACAAGTTAAAAGATGAAGATGGAAAAATAAAGTATAAGGAAGATTTCCTTCTTTTTCCATCTTTTTGCGTTATTTTCTTATTCTTTCTTTTTTGATAGAAGAAAATAAAATACATGATTGTACAATATGGTGGAAGGCGAAATCGTTTAGATAGGGATGAGTAAATGGGTGTGTTGGGTTTGTGAAGCATATTGGGAATGAGTTGGGGTTATGATGGAAAAAAAGTTAAACATTTAAACGTGCTAACATCGAACTTTTTATATGACATTGATGGTTAAAATAAAAAGAAAAAGAAGATCCGCAGAGAAAAAAGAGGAATCTAGTTTAAGAGTGTCTTTGCTAAAGTTTTTCTTCTTTTTCTTTCTTTTTCTTTATTTTTTTTTTCATTTCATTTCCATTTTTTTTTTCTCTTCTTTTTATATATTTTCTGGGTCAATTGGAATTTGTGTCTTTTTGGATTTTTTTTCTTCTTACTTTGTTTTTTTTTTTTTTTTAGAATGAATTTATTTATTATTATTATTTCTTTTCCTTCTCTTTTATCCCATTGACATCGTTTTACTTTTTATCTTAACTTTTATCCATTTTCTTTGGATAAACCCTTTTTTTTTTCTGCTATTTTCTCTTTTGTTATAAATAATGAAAATAATGTAATATTAAAACGCATGCGCTAATTATTAGGACCATTAATTATCAAAAACCTTAAAAAAAAAAAGGCAACAAAGAAAAAAAAAAAACAAAAAAAAAACGGAAGAAGAAAATTTGGTAAAAAAAAAACAGAAAAAAAGAAGACCAACTGAAAGGAAATTTCTTCCGAAAACAAATACAAAACACATCTTCATACCAAGTGTTCGTTAAATCCATAAAGATTTACATTCAAGTTATAAGAATTTATATATTTGTCTATGTCATTTTAAGAAATTAAACAGTTTTATTAACAGAACAAATTACAGTATACGTTAGAAGGGGTTAATTTTGTATTTTCTCAAATACAAAATATCTACAATTATTTCTATTTAATTGTAATTATTTTTCTTACTTAATTTATTTATTACCGTTAACATCATTTTCTAACTTTACACCTCTAAACAAACGAAAATATCTCAAACATGTTTTTTTTATTATTAAAAAAAAAAAAAAAAATCATCAATTAATTTAGATTTAAAATTTTTATTATACTTTTAACTTTATAAATCGTTTGTCTTAATATTTAATTGTTGTTAATTTGTGTTTGTTCCATTTTTTTTGAACATGAATAATTTGTACGCATAAATAACAAAAAAAAAAATAATTAAAATTGACGTAAAATAAGTTAATCGAATAACGAATGTTCATTATGAACTAAAATTGATCAATCATTCTAAACACGAAAGAAAAAAAAAACTAAGAAATTTTTACAAAATAAACATAAAATAAATAAATCCATTCGTTTGTTTTTGTTTTTTTTGTGTACCTAGGGATTAGCAATTGTTAGTGGCCGTAGACTAGTTAATTACATTACGTGTATTGTTTCGTTAGTTTATCCATTTGTATAGATAAAATTTAAACATAAAAAATGACAATAAAATATATTTTATATGATTTATTAACTACATACATTAATACATAAATTATGATGTAAGTACAAAAAAAAAAAAAAAAAGTAAGAAATTTTAACAACTTACATTTACATTTACATTTACATTTATTTATTTATTGTTTTTTTTTTTTTTGTTTGATTTAAAAATATATAAAATAAAACGGACAAGATCATAACAAAGTAAATTTTCTTCTTTTTTTTTCTTTTTTTAATGTGTGCTAATAAAGAAGAACACACTAAAAAAATTTATATTTTTATATAGTAGATGGGTACTTACTTATCATACAATGTAGAAAAATGTATAGAAGAGGAAAAGTAGGAAAAATGGAAAATGCAGGAAAAATGGAAATGGAAAAAAATTCACTGTCATAAATGGAATGAGAAATAGTTGAAAATTTTTTTATATTTTTATTGTTGAAAAAGTTTTTTGGTTTAGTTTATTATATAAAAATGTTAGAATAGAGAATATTTTCTATTTTTCTTCATTTCTCTACTGACTCACTTTTGAGATTTTCTTCTTCTTCTTCATCTTCTTCTATTTTCTGTTTTTCTTTTCTATTTTTATTTTTTATTTTATTTTTTATTTATTTTTATATAAAAAATATAGAAATAGTTAAGCATTAAAAACTCTAATAAACAATCTCAGACACAAGTAGTTTGAAGAAAGTACAAAAACTGTACATAAAATATATTGTCTTCAACGGGTAACTCATGCAATTTGTGTGGTGTGGACTTTTATTTTTTTTTATTTTTCCTCTTGAAATATTTTGTTATCATTTTATTTTTCATGTTTTTTTTTTTTTTTCTTTTAAATTTAACACAAATATAATAACGAAAACAATAGAAAATGATAAGTGAAGTGAAGAGAGAAAAAAGAAATGTGAAAAATGACTTTATAAAATACAAGAATAAATAATAATTATTATTAAAAGAAAATGGGAAAATCATAATAAATGAAATGATTCAACTATTTATATATTTTTAATACTTTTGAAATTTAAACAAAACATATTTTTACCCTTGGAATGAGATCTTGTAGTTTTGAAATCCTTTTGAATTTCATCATTATTTGTCTTTCCATTTTTTGTGTCTTGTTCATTTTTAAAGTTTTATTTTCTATTCAAAATCCATTAGAAATTTTTATTAGACAAATCAAGAATCCATCTTCAATACTGTATTCTGATATTTTGCTATTCTCTAAATATATAAGAATTTTTTATCTTAAATTACATAAATGTTTCCTTTACACATTTCTTAAATTGTCCATTTCTTTCAACTTACTTAAAAGAATTAAAAAACATTTTCTGTTAAAATCTGAAAAATCAAGAATTTCTTTTTTCTTCTTTCTTCTTTCTTATTATTATTTTTTTGTATAAATCCTCCATTAATTTCTGTAAGAATTTTCTTTTATTTTTATTACACAATAAACTCCTAAATACATTCACATGAAAACTTCTACAATACATAAACATTATATAATTTTTACTTACTTAATATTAGAGGGAAATTCTTTTTTTTTTTCTTTTTTTTTTTTTTTTTTTTCTGTTCAATGATGAAAATTGTTTGATAAAAGAAAGTGAAAGTATTAACGAACAAAAAAAAAAAAAAAGAAAAAAAGGAAAGAAAAAGAAAAGAAAAGAAAAAAAAAAGAAAAGGAAAAAAACGAACGAACTTTTTTCTTTTTTTTTTTACAACAGAAGAAAATTATTATTGAGAAGTTTTCTTTTTTTTTTTTCTTTCTTTCTATATTTATTATTATGAAGCGCCAAAAGAAAATCCTATAGAGCCGATTTCTTATTTCCATTTTTTTTTTTTTTCTTTTTTTTTTTTTTTTTTGCTTCAAAGTTTGTTTTTCTTTATTTTATAAGACCGATGATGATGACGATGATGATGATAATGATGATCATGGTTGATTGGTGAAACTTTGAGGAACAAAAAAAAAAAAATAATTATAAATAATATTTTTTTTTAGCATCAATAATTCTGAAAAGGAAAATAATTTTTATAAACTTTTAATTGTTAGTTTTTGTATTTATTTATAATTTACTTCATAATTCATAATTAATTTTCTACAGTTGTACATTGTGATTATCTAACGATTCAAATGGTCAAATGTTAGTGTAAAATATTCCAATGGGTTGGGTGGTGAAACTTATATCCTTGGATTATACATCAAAATGGATTGTTAGGATAGAAAATATGTATTTTAGGTAAAATACAAATATAAGACATATATTACATGAAAACAGGAAAACAGGAAAACAGAAAAAAAAATTTTTTTGATTTGACTTAAGTTTTTTTTTTGCCAAAGAAAAACCAAAAAAATAAAATAAATAAAATAAAATGATTGATGTTTTTCCTTACATATACAATTTTATTTATTTATATATATTTTTTTTATTTTGTATTTTCTTTTTCTTCTTCTTCTTCTTCTTCTTCTTTTTTTTTGATTTATATTTTCTTTAACAAAAAACAAAAAAAGAAGAAGAAGAAGAAGAAGAAGAAGTAGAAAAACATACATAATATTTATATTTATTTGTTTTTGATGTATGAAAGCACATCAATACATACACACATACATTACATACACTCACAAATGTATATGTGTACACTCTCATATGCATATTTACTGAAGAATGAATGTGTGTACGATTGTGTGTGTGTGTGGGTGTGTGTATATTTATATTTCAAAAATAAAAAAAAGTAAAAGTCATCTTTTAAGTGTAAAAAAAAAATATATATATATTTTTGTGAGGTGAAAAAAAGAAGAAACAAAAAAAAAATTTGAGTTTATAAAAGTTAAATCCATCTACACACACACACACACACACACACACACACACACACACACACATATACATATATACATTTTATCTGTCAAACTTCTTGTATATACAGCATTACATATACTTCTACAACTTAAATTCCTTCTATCAACTCACTGTTCTACTCTTTCATCTATACTCCAAAAATAACATATCCTTTTATTTTTCTCACCTTTCATAATATTTATATTATATTTTTCTTCTTTTTTTTTATAACATTTTCATCATCAAAAAAAAAAAAAAAACCTATATAAGAAAGAAATGGACATGAAATATGAGTAAGAAAAATTGTTGTAAATTTTAAAGTTTTTTTTCTTAAAAGAAAATTTGAAATATAAATTTCCAATCGGAAATACAAGAAGAAAATAAAATAAAAATATGTGTAAATAACTGTTTGATATTTTTTTTCTTTTCTTTTTTCCATTTCTTCAATTTTTCTACTTTTCGTTTCTTGCCTTTTTTTTTTTTTGTATGATTTCCGATTTGTTTGTAACCTTTTGTCTATGTGTGTGTGTAAATTTAAAGAAAAAAAAAAAAAACAGACAGAGAAAAGATTCACAAATTTTACCTATCTATCTACATAAAAACATCTTTCACCAAACCACAGATGATCATCAACTTCTTCGATATTTTGTTCATCCATTTTCACAAAACAATCTTTTACAATATTCCAATAGTCTGTTCTCTATACTAAACTCTACTGCTATATAAATATCCAAACTCGACAGCCTATTTTTCTTTTGAAAAATCGCGAAAAACAAAAAGAAAAGAAAAACGAAAAGAAAAAAGTGGAAAAGAAAGGAAAAAAAAAGGAAGAAAATTCAGTTTCACTTTTTCTTATTTTTTTTTTTGCGTTTGGTGGATAAAATGAGAGATGGCAAAACAAAATAGAAATAGAAGAAAAAAAAAAAACATGGAATAGATGAAGGAGAAAAGGAAACTGAAGAAGATGGCATACAAGAAGAAAACAACATAAAATATGTTTTTCCATTTAGAAAGAAACTTTTTGTTGTTATTGTTGTTACTGTTTTTGTTATATTTTTTTGTTTTTCTTTGAAGGAAAATTTATTTCTAGAACATATTTGTTGTGTTTTCTTCTATTTCTCTTATTTTTTTTTTTTTTTTGTTTCTTTTCTTGTGTGTTGACAGTCAATCGAGTATTTTATCTAAGTGTGCCTGTATGGATATATGTGTGTGTGTATGTTTTTGTAAAAACCACCAATGAAAAAGAAACATAAGAACAAAACCAACAACAGCAAAATAGTAATAAATAAAAATCATCATTGAACGCGTGAAACACTCCTCTTCCTGTCATCCCGCATTTTTTTTTTTGTTGTTGGTCTCATTCCCATTTTCACGCCAATAATCCACACCAAATAATACACAAGCAAAAAAAAAAAACAATCCCTTTAGATACGACATGCGGAAAATGTTAAAGAAAAAGAGGCAAAAAAAAAAAAAAAGAAAAGAAAAGAAAAACCCCGGAAAAAATAAAGAAAACAAAAAATGTCTCAATCATTATAATAAATATATAAATACAGAATATGTATGTTTGTGTGTATGCATGTTCTGATATGTGTGTAGTGTATGTTGTGCAGAATATTCAACGCTAAACCATCAACATTGACATTTAATGAAACAGAAAAAAATGAAAAACACTGAAAAAGGAAAAGCAAAAAAGAAAAACTTCTCACTTCATTTCCATATCGCGTTACGTCACCACCGCTAAAAAAAAAAGCAACACACAAACCAAACTAACACAACACAGATTGTAACGACTCTCTTTCTTCTTTTAAAATCTTATAAAAAAAAAAAGAAAATTATATAACAAATGAAAGAAGAAAATATATAAATGTAGATGTGTGTACAAAGAAAAATCTACGCTACATTTAATTCACCCGACTTCATTTTTTTTTCTCTCTACAATCACCACCCTCTTTCGGCTACATCCCATCCATCTTTCCCTTTACGATATATTAAACCCCACTATTTTTCCATTAGTTTAAATATACACAAACACACAACTTAAGAAAATATTTTACGTCAAACTGTGCCGTTGGGAGGTTTTTTTTTTTTTTTTTTGTGATGTTAAAATGTAGTATGAGGAATTGTATTGTATGTATGTGTGTGTAGCTTAGAGGTCGGTACCAAAGTACGTTTTGGACTACTTGCCCTTATGGCTGACCAAAAAAAAAAAAAACAACAAAGATTACACAAACGCGTATATATGTACTTTTTTCTTATTATTTGAACAGAGCTGAGAGAAAAAAAAAATATAAATGAATTTTTCTCATCATCTTGGCTGAAGTCAAAGTCAAAATATAAGTCAAAAGAAAAAAGAAGTAGGGGAAAAAAAGGGTATTCAGAATAAGAAAACTGGCCTAACCCCTCACCATTTCTTCTTTTCTTTTTCTTTTTCTTTGCAGAGAAACTTAACTCTTCTCTTGTCGTTATAAATTTCTGGTGTGTGGTGTGTCTTTATAGATGCGTGTATATATGTGTATACACGGTATATGTGCGTAACGTATACGTGTGTATGTGTGCAATAGAAATGAGTTTTTTTTTTTTTTTTTTGGTTTCTTTCCTTGCTCAAAAAGGGAGGAAAGTACACGATGTTGAAATAAATGTTATATGAATCATTTTGTGGGTATTTTTCTTTCCATCTCTCATTCTCTTTATTTTCTTTCTGTTTTTCCGTTTATTTTATTTTATTTTATTTTATTTTTTATATTTTTTAACATACCGCACACCATACACCATCCACTTATGTACAAATGACTTTTGCGTGGTGGCGTGGAGTATAGGCTGACTGCCAAAAAAATAAAAATGAAGGAAATGGAAGAATAGTAGATGTATAAGTAAAAGTAGACAAAATAGTAGAAGTTGAAAGAAAAGGACAAGAGGAAAACCGAAATGAAAATATATATATATATATATTTCTTTACGGAAAAAGGGGGAAAAAAGCTATGATGCCTTTTTCTTTTTACTTCCAATAAACAAAAGAATGAAGGAAGAAAAAAAAAATAAAAAAAAATCCTATATATGTCACATTAGGATTTTTTGTTCCTGGATGAACGCACACACACACACACACACACACACAAACACATACATTTTGCACATGAATAATCATACCTTTATTTATATTAGAATATTTTCATTTCCTCTATTATTTTTGTTTTATAGGGTGTGGTATACTGGAATAGGGTTTTATATTGATATGTTGTTGTATTCTAAGGCGTAAAGTGGTTAATTCTTTTTAAATATATTTAAACTTTAATTTGAATTGAAAGGTACTGGGTTACACAAATACCAAACAATTCAAATTACAGAAATAAACTGTAATCAAAAACAATAAAGAATAGTTGTCATTAATTGTTATTTTTATTGTTAAAAATATTTATTAAAAGAATAAATTTCCCATTTATAAAGACAGTTAAAGGCATTTAATTACAACGATCATTCGATATATTTAAAATGTTTGTTAATATTTTATGAAATAATATAATAATACGCTCAGTCATAACAAGAAATATATCATGCCCCATATCTACCCTTGGGTATATATTTTCAAACAGATCAAATCAATAAAAAAAAAATTTGAAAGAAAAATTGAGTGATGAGACATGAAGTAAGAAAGAGAAGATGAAGAAGAAAAAAAATATACCGAAAATCGAATTTAACATTTTTATCCAATTGAAGAAAGGTGAATAATTTGATTGTAAAGTTGAAGGATTGGCGATCAAAAAAGAAAAATAATATTTATATATCTATAGACTTTTCTTCATTTTTAAGATGAAGAAAATTTCTTATCGTTTTTGTTCTCTTTTCGCTTTTTACATTTTTTTTTTCCTTCCTTTTTATTTTCAATTTTTTAAATTGAAATCTGTCATTTTTTTTCTCTTTCTTGTTTTTGTTTTGGCAATCAAATATTTTACCCTTGACTTAACTTCGAATACTTTTTAGATTCTTTAATCATCAAAAATTAATTATGTTTTATTTATGGAGAAAAATAAAGTTTTCAAATAAAATATGTAACGCACTAATGTCTAGTTTCACGAAACGTTAGCAGTCAGCTAAGAAAATCTTTGTTCCTATCTTGGATTGTTCTCATATTTTTCTCATCACTTTTATACTTCTCTAACAGATTACAAAAATTATTATGAAACTTCGCCATAAATGTTCACTAATGTTTGTCGTAATTAAAATTTATGTTACGTTATGTTATGTTATGTATTTATGTTATGAGCTTTAAGCTCAGTTTACCCTTTATTAGAGAAAATTTTAAAACAATATTTTATTCTAATAGAATTTATTAAAAAATTGTATAATTTTTTTAAATCAAACTTTTTATGATCGATTCAAATTTTTTAGGTTGAGAAAAAAAAAACTATTTGTTGTAAATTATTATTTTAAAAAATAAGAAAATCCCAAATAGATAGGGATGAAAAAATAGAAATATAGAAAAATAATTGGAGAGTTATTTTTTCGGTTCGAGAAGAATTAAGGTCAATATGGATAAAAAATAAACATTCTCATACCTTTTTGTCATTCATTATAATACGAAAGTTTGGGTCAATACGTTTATTATTCTCTATTTATAGAAAATCCTTATAAGAAAACAAAAAAAAAAAAAAAAAAACAGTAAGAAAGCCAGATAGAAGGAAAGAAAAATAATAATAATAATAATAATAATAATAATTTGAATTTCATAAAGATGAAAATATTGTAATATATCAAAGTGGGAAGATTTTTAGCTCATTCCTTTAACGAAAATAATAATAAAAAAAAAAAAATAAAAGAAAAAGAAACTTTTTCCCTTAACTTTAGTCTGTATGCATGCATACATACACACACCCACACACACATGCATACACACATATACACATACAAAGAATGAGTCACCCCATTAAGCTAAAACAAATACACAAGATGAAAAAAAAGAAAAAAAAAGAAACGAAAGATGAAAAAAGAAGAAAAAATGAAAATAAAGAAAAGAAAAGAAAAGTCAAGGAAAAAGATCAGATGAATTAATGAGACAGCCGCATCAGCGTACAAGAAAAATGATTTTCTCAAACTGAATAAAAATACAGAAAAAAAAAAATATATATATAAAGAAAATAGCAAAAAAGAAAAGAAAATAAAAAGGAAAATCAGAATAAGATAAAAAAAATACGACGAAATTTTACAGAAAAAAAAAAGAAGTTTTTAAGGAAAATATTCTATTTAAAGAATTGGAGTTCCATTAATATTTTTCTCTTCATTTTTATATGTGTCTTTTTTTTTTTGGTTTTGTTTTATGGGTCAAGAATTTTCCCCAATACTTTTATTACTTGTTTTCTTTTTATTATTCTTTCAAATTTTCTATAGTCAAAAGTCTTGATCTTAGTCCTTGTTTTTTCTTTCTCTCTTTATGTTTGAAATAAAATTTTAATTTTTTTTTTGTTGTTTTTTTTCAACAAATATTTTCAATTTTCTTCAATTGCAATAATGTTTTGAAACCATTAAATAGAAAAAGGAACTTACTTGTATTTCTTATTTATTGATTGATTGATTTTCATTTTCTTCGAAAATCAAATTTTCAAAAAAAAAAAACAACAGAAATGAAAACATTTTCTTTCAGTTAAAAAGACATAAAAGTTTAAAAGCATCCTTTTCTTTATAACAAAATGAGAACTTTGCAATAAAATCGTATTTAGTATTTGTATTGAGCGAAGAATTTATCGCAATAATAAGAAATGAAAGAGAAAAAGAGAAAAACATAAAAGCACATGAAAAAGAAAATGAGGAAAAAAAAACAGAAAATGGTTCACATCAAACATCAAGTAAAAAAAAAAAAGAAAAACTGTTAAAATATCCCAGAGACACAAACCCCTCAAATACTCTATCGTACTTTGGAAAAAAAAAAGCGCGAGCGGAAAAGAAAAGAAAAAGAAAATAAAAGAAAATAAAATAAAATAAGGAAAAGAAAAGAAAAGAAAGAAAGCGAAAGAAGAATTTCAAACAATAAAATAATAATAATAATAAACAATAACGAATAAAAATAAAGGAAAGAAGAAGAAATATTAAAGAATGATTTTGCGTGGATTAGATTGTGTTATCTATTTCTTTATTCACGTATTTCTTTCTCACTCTTACATTGTCTATGTATATATGTTTGTGTGTGTATGTGAATTATGTTATATTGTATTATTTAGGAGGATGATGGCATTTTGGCATGTATATATATACAGATTAAAATTTGTGGTAAATAGATTCGGTTAAAAGGGGTGGGCTTGCTTGATTTAAACATTTTGATGGAAAAAAAAAATATAATGTTTTCCAGAAGCAACAAAAAAAAAATTTGGAAAGGATTGGAAAGGATATTATTACCAGATCGAAAGGAATATATAAGAAGAAGAAAATGAACGAAAAAAATATAAATAGAAGTTTTGTATTATAAAAGCAAAGTGTACTGTATTAGGAGATATATATTTAGTTGTTTATTTTGTTTCATGCTAGGATGATGATGAGAGCCAAATACATCCATCAGTGTAGTAAAAAACCTTCGTTTCTATTTTCTTCTCATGGATTAATTTGGTAAAAACCACATATTCTCATACAAAATATATACATACGAATTATACACACACGCACACACACACACATATATATAATCATGTATATATTGAATGTAGTAAAAAGACAAAATTTATACTCTTTAATCTTGTGTGTGGATACTTTGATAGAGGTAGGAGGGTAGATATATTAGGTCGGGTTAAAAGGAAGTGAACAAGAAGATTAGTTGGTTGAGTATTAATATACCACCCTTAATTCTTCTTTTTTTTTTTCCTCTTCCGCCTTATATCTTTTTTTTTTTCTCATGTTTTGTTTCATTTTTTTTTTTTTTTGTTCTGGGTGAAAAAATTAAAATCAAGCATAAAAGTGAAACAAAAATAAAAAAAAAAAAAACTTTTTCTTTACATTTTCATATTTATTGTAGAGTATTTTTTTTTTCTCTCCCTCTCTTTTGATAATAATTTTTTTTTGTCTCTTTTTCTCTTCTTTATAATTCTCTAAAATATTTTTTCTTAAACGAAAAAGCCAAAGCAAACCAACAAGAAACATTATTATTTTCATATAATCGCTATAAAAAGAAAAAGAAAACTTATAAAAACAAATAACAACAACAATAGCATTAACAACAACAATACAAGACAAAGAGGAAAATGGAAAGACGGTAGTGAAAAAAAAAATAAAGAATATAAATTTTTTAATAGGTGCAATTTTTTGTCATCGAAATAAAATTAAATAAGGGATGAGATGTAGGACGAAAGTTGAGATAAAACAAAAAAAGAAAAAGTTTTAAAGGAATGAGAAAATTTTTTTGATCAAAAAAAAAAAAATAAAAAATTGGAAAAATTGGGGAAAAAAAAAAACGAAAATAATTTGTGTGCGTTTTGTCACTTCATCGATGTCATAAGCAAAATTTTAGACGATAAAAAAGTGAGTGGGACACGGGAAAGAGAAGTGAAAGGACGCGGGAATATAAATTTTTTCTCTTTAGAATAATTTTACAATCAAAACAAGTTGACTTTCTAATAATTTTTCTTCTGATATTTTTTTTCGTGTTCTTGTTATTTTTCGATTTTTTTTTCTGTGCTTATTTTTATCTATGTATTTTTTTCGTCAACCCCTAAATCTATTTGTTGATGCCCGACGACCAAGCAGAAAAGAAAATATTTACTATAGATGGGTGCGGAATGCGATTTAAGAATTTTTATTAACACATTATTTTATATTATTATTATAATATTGAAGAAACAACCTTGACCCAGTCCGCAATAACAATTTTTTTTTTCTGTTTTGATGATGGTTTTCCTCTAAGCACCTCTCTTCTTATTTCTTTCTTGTTCGTCTTCTTTTTTTTTTTTTTTGTTAATATTTTCTGCTTTCATTCTATCATGTCGTTGTCATTTTTATTTTTTTTTTCATATTTTTAAGCGAGGGAGCGAGAAAAATCGACCGAGAGACAGTCTGGAATATAATACAGATTCTATCAAAGATGCAGGGATTGTGTTATGGATAATGGATAACTTGAAACATGAAAAATAAAGATAAAATTATTTTTCTGCATAATTCTGTTTTTTGTTTTCCATATGTTTGCGTCATAGCAATTTTTTCATTTCTTTTTTTTTTTGTAATTAACAAAACATTCTAAAGATGAAATTAATCATAATGCGTATAAACTTACATTATTCAGTCAATATATGATTGACATTATGCGTCATATCATAAATTAAACCTTCATTTTTTATCTCTCTCTTTCTCACACTTTTCATCTCGTTCTATTTTACCAATTTTTACCAACAAAATTCGCCCTTAAAATACTAATAAACCTTCGATACAAATATACCCATCAGAACCCACATATGGTTGACCAGGTTTTGTATTTCATGACTTTATTGTATGTGACAACAGGATCAATTCTATATCCATTTTCACACAAATGTACACATACACACTAATACACATACATGCACACATACACACTTCAAACACATGCTTATACATATAAACACTAATACTTATCAAAACAAATATGATAACAACATTCTCATTCTCTGCAAATGTCGAGCAGCCACCCAAAAAAAAAAAAAGAAGAAAAATAATCTCGCTGATTTTATATATTCGAAAGAGGAAAAAAAACGATGAAAAAAGGAAAAAAAAATGAAAAAAGAGAAGAAACCTGCCAATAATAATTTTCCTTATTTATTTATGATTTATATTATTTTTCATTTACCTTAACAACTTAACTTTAACAGTTTTCTACCGCACAAAAACAACAACAGTCAATACACATTATACTGCTTTACCTCT
Source organism: Pedicia rivosa (assembly GCA_963082725.1). Taxonomy (NCBI): domain Eukaryota; kingdom Metazoa; phylum Arthropoda; class Insecta; order Diptera; family Pediciidae; genus Pedicia; species Pedicia rivosa. The sequence continues at coordinate 5,570,110 of OY720156.1, read as the reverse complement.
TGACGGTTAGATGGTTGGGTAAACGAATAAGAATGGGTGAAGGGTGTCACTATATCTCTCTTTCTATATACTTCTTAATCTTAATCATCCTAAAACGCCTTTTCACCATTGTCTTTTCATAATATTGAAACATCTTCGTCTCGTTTTCATCATCGTTGTATTTTCGGTACTTTTATCCCGCATCATACTAAAAATAAAAAAAACAAAAACAAAAGTTAAAAAAGAAAAAATTAGAAGAAGAAAATCTGCCTCTTGGCACACCCGCCGTCACTACCTTTTTGACATTATCCTTGTTAAAATAGGGGATGACATTAATATCAACACACCGCACAAGAATTCAATTAAATTTTAATATTATATCCGCATCCCCTAAAAATATTAGTTTATCCCTTTCTAATCTATCTAAGGACACCCAACCAGCAAGAAAAAATGAAATGAAAAAAAAAAAAAAAAAAAATAGAGAGATGCTAAAGAACAAGAAGGAAAAATAAAGAAAGAAACGAATTTTTGTTTGAATTTATATTTAGTTCGGTGTGTGTATGTGTAAATATATTTAGGGATAGGGCAAAAAGGGACGAATTAAAGGATGATTCTCTTACACAACTCCAGACATTTATTAGGATTTATTTTTATATGTAACCTCGTCGCATATCAGTTTCGCCTTCTTAAAATATTTATATTATAGATCTTTTTTTTTTCTCTATAAAAATCTCCGACGTCTTTTTCTTTTTCTCTCTGTTGTATACATTTTCATTTTTATTTTTTTCCTCCCTGTACTCTCTCATTTCCCTCGTTTTTTTTTCCATATTTTCTGCCGTTCTCTCATTTCTGTCTTTTAGCCCTATCTCTTATTTTTATTTCGTACTGAATCTCATCCTGTTCGAGAAGCACTTCATCTTGTTTTCCCTTTTTTGTTTTTTTATTTTTTCTATAGACTTCAACTTCTTATATTTTGTATGTTGTATTTTTTTTTTTTGAAAATATTTCCTTCCTCATACCCATCCTATAATTGAAACATGTGAATTAACATTGAAACAAAAACAAAAAAGGCTGGCTATTTGTTATTATACAAACTAGGTTAAATGTGCATTTTAAAACTAATATATTATTTTATAAGAAGAAAAAAAAGTTTAAACTAAGAAATCAACAAGAAACAAAAAAATAGTTTTTCCGCATATTTTCTTTTTGTTTATTATTATTATTTGAACAAAATCCTTTTTTTGACAGAACTAATTTTGAACTTTATAACAAATGGTGTAATTATATACTTCGTAAAATTTTGTAACAATAATATATTTAAAAAAAAAAACAGAAAAGATTAGAAAGAGAAAGAGGAATAGAGATAGAAAAAGAGAAAACGAGTAAAAATTTTACGGAAATAAAATATTTTCTCCTTTTTTCTTGTTTTTTTTTTTTGGATTTTTCTGTTATTTTTATTATGATAAAATAAGAAAAGTCAAAAATTAATTTAACGTAAAATTAGAAAATAAGAAAAATTTTACCATAATAAAAATACAAAAAGCAAAAAATGAAAATAAAATGGGAAAAATAATAAAAAAAATTTGTGTATAAGTTATTTTTTTTTTATAGATGTTTCTATTTTTTTTTTTTATATCTTATATATACATTTACTACTTTTACTTTATATAAGAAATATAAATATGTATCTAAGTGGGCAATGTTTAAATAAATCTATGACCCTCTGGTCCGGTGAGCAACAAGGTTTTAACGAAACGATTCTTCTTAGGAAATCTGCATGTGTTCCTAAGAGCAGGCAATGCGCCGAATTATATTAAAAATTGCATGTGCCAGATGCTAGGGTGGGTCAGAGCCCACCTTAAAAATAGTAGGTCTCAAGGGTGAGTATAACCGAATGGTTGTTTGCCCTTGTAAAATAAATAAAAACTAAATTAACTAAACTAAATAAGTATCTATATATTTTATGAAGACAATTTAATAATATTGAATATTATTTATTGAAAATTTTTTTTCTTCAATTCCTCTTCAAAAAGCTCCGCTCAAGCTTCTCTTAAATTTTGTTTTTAAATATTAAAACAAAAATTTCTGAGGATTAATTGTGTTTTTTTTTTAAATAAAAAAAAATCAATTTTCTACTGAACATATTTTTTTTTTTCAACTGAATAAATACAATTCAATTGATATTGATTGGGGATCCAGACATAACATAACATTTTTCTATACTTCAATAAATATCTGATGATAAATTATTTATCGATCAATCATCAAAATAAAGATCTTAAATTTGTAAATAAGAAAAATAACTGAATAGTATTAAAAAATTTGTAACGATTATCATTTTTTTTTTTGTTAAAAAAAATGTAATTTTGATTGATTTTTCTTCAACAATCTTATATATATATATTTTCTTTAAATTTTCTTCGACTTTTTATTTTTTATTTTCTTCTTTAATTTCTACATCTGTGTTTTATCCATAGCGCATCATTCGTTCCATTTTCGACATTCAAAATCAAAACCATAAAAGCAAATAACAAAAAGAATAATAAGAAGAAGAATAAAAAAATAAAAATAAGAAAAAAAAAGAAAGAAAGAAAAAAACGAAAAATGAAATGAAGAATATTCTCTTCTCTTCGCCATCTAACTTTGCTATAAATTCAGAATTAGATTTGAAATAAATCAGTTATTTATACGACATGAATAAATCATGGCTCTTATATTTACGATTTTCCATTTCAACCAATTCACAGTTAGACTATACAATTTTCTTACCATCCATATACATATGGATGTATGTATACAAGGATTTTTTCTCATTCTCACTATTTATTTTCTTCTCTTTCACTCTCTTCATTTTTCCTTCCTTCCTTTTACTTTTATCGCACCTAATTCAAACCAACAACAACAAGAAAAAAGAAATAAAGAAGAAGACCAACGGCAAACACCAACACCAACACCAACAAACATCACTTACCATCTCCCGCTATTATCGTCATACCAAAATCAACCCCTAGAAAACAGACGAAAAAAAATAAGAAGAAGAAGAAGAAATATAAGTTGATGGTTTTTGGATGAAACATAAGAAAAATGGTAAAAAGAAAGAAAGAAAGAAAGAAAGAAAGAAAGAAAGAAAGAAAGAAAGAAAGAAAGAAAGAAAGAAAGAAAGAAAGAAAGAAAGAAAGAAAGAAAGAAAGAAAGAAAGAAAGAAAGAAAGAAAGAAAGAAAGAAAGAAAGAAAGAAAGAAAGAAAGAAAGAAAGAAAGAAAGAAAGAAAGAAAGAAAGAAAGAAAGAAAGAAAGAAAGAAAGAAAGAAAGAAAGAAAGAAAGAAAGAAAGAAAGAAAGAAAGAAAGAAAGAAAGAAAGAAAGAAAGAAAGAAAGAAAGAAAGAAAGAAAGAAAGAAAGAAAGAAAGAAAGAAAGAAAGAAAGAAAGAAAGAAAGAAAGAAAGAAAGAAAGAAAGAAAGAAAGAAAAAAAGAACATTTCGTTTTAATGATTTTTTACCATAATCGTTAATATAACATATCAACTATTTTCTATATATCAATATTAAAGTTTTTCTTTTTTATAAATCGAAAGAAAGAAAAATATAAAGAACAAAACTTTTCTTTAACTTTTTCTTAAAAACAAAAAAATCTGTCAATTTATTTTTTTTTTTTATTGCAAACTTATTATGACTGAAGGACAAAAAATATAGTTTTGTCTCTTTTTATAAGTTTTACTTAAAAAAGAAAATAATCTTTATTTTTTAGTTTCTTTTTTTTTTCTGCTTCTTCATCATCTTCAAACATAATAATTAAATAATTTACTAAATGGATAATAGCTAATGAACGTAGAAAACATAGAACGTAGAGAACCTAGAACGTAGAGAACCTAGAACCAAGAACTTAGAACGTAGAGAACCTAGAACGTAGAGAACCTAGAACCAAGAACCTAGAACGTAGAGAACCTAGAACCAAGAACCTAGAACGTAGAGAACCTAGAACGTAGAGAACCTAGAACCAAGAACCTAGAACGTAGAGAACCTACTAGAAGAATAAAATATAAAAAAAAAAACAATTTAAAATGATAAAAATAGATACACATATAGTATTACAGTATAGTATAGAATTGTATATCGTAGATACACCCCGATATTAGAGTTTATTTCATTTAGAACATGACAAATTTATAGTGATTTATTAAGTCGTTGTTTTGAATATATAAATTTTCCCATCTTCTTCTAGTAACTTCTTCGTTTTCTCCTTCTTCTACATTTTTTCTCCTTTTTTTTTCTATATTTTATTATGGTTTAGTTTTATGTATGTCCAAATAATACAGACACACATCTCTATATATATACAGATATAAATATATATGTAGTAGTATATATTTTGACCTTCTTTATATTCTAAAACAGTTCGTATAACTAGTGACCCACTGTGTAAGTGTATATACATGTATGTAGATATTGTATGACAGTTTTATTTTATTTTACATTCAAAAAATCAGAGTATCAAATATTATTTCTTTCCAAAATATCAAGAAAAAGAAAAAGGTTTTTCTTTCTATCTATATAAAAAAAAACACACACACACACACACAAACACACACAGGCATTCACATATATGAAATGATTTTGCATAATATCAGAGAGGCATATAAAAAATATCTAAATTTAAATATTTTCCATTTCCAGACGAAAAATGAAAAACAATTTTTTTTTTTGGCTCAATTTCAATTGTATAACCGGAAAATTGTTGGGTTAAAGGGAAATAGTATAGCATAATGTATATATGTGTATATGTGTATTTTTGTGGAATATTTCCCAGTTAAGAAGAAGAAGAAGAAGAAGAAAAAAAAATTGTAAAGAAGAAAAACTGGACGGAACTTGTTAAGAAATAATAAAATAAAGGGATTTTATGTTTTCTTCTTTTTTCTTTCTTTTTTCTTTTTCTTCTCATCTTTTCTTTCTTTTTTTTTTTTTTTTTTGATGTTAAAAAGTTGATAAGTCAAGACACATTCTATAAGAGTTTGATTTGTGAGTCTTTTATAGATAAATATATACAGAAGAATGAAGAAAAAAAAAAATATGAAATATGAAAAAGAACAGAAAATCGATTCTTAAAAAAAAAAAAGAAAAAGGAAAAAAAAACAGAAAACGAAAAAAAAAATAAGAAAAAGAAAAGGAATGAAATGAAATAAAAGAAAATAATGGTGGAATGAAGAAAAAGGAAAAAGAGAAAATATTAATGTAAAAATTTAGAGAGAGAAAAAATTTATATAAAAGTATTTTTTTTCTTACTTTTCATCTTTATTTCTTTTGACCACAAATTTTTTTCACACACATTTGTTTTTCTTTTAATAATTTACATAATAAATTGTCACGTTTTCGTTCACACACCTCATTTTTTTTCTTATATACAAAAGTAACATTTATTTCTTTGTTCTCATATTTTTTTTTTTTTTGTTATATTTTTATTGTTTAATTATTTTTCTTATTGAAACAAAACACTTCCAAAAACAAACAACAACAACAAAAATTATGACGACAAGAGGAAAAATAAAAACAAAAAAAAAAAAAAAAAACGACCAAAGGAAAACAGAAAGAAGAACGAACATATAATCAGACCTAAGTCAAAAAAACGTGCGTATTGTTCCACGTTATTATATATTTTTTTTATTAAATTTTTTTAAGAAAATAAGAATAAGAAGAAGGGGGTAAAAGGAGAAAATATAAGTACGAAAAAGTTCACAACAATATAAGAGGGTGTTCATTTTTTTTTTTGTTTTATGTTTGTAGCCTTGATTTTGTTGATGTCATTTTTCATCATTCTTATTAACATCAATTGATTTGAATGGGTTAAATTTTTACTTTAGGCAAATGTTAATTTTACAAATGTTTTTAAATCAAAAAAAATCAGAAAGTAGAAATTTCAAAAATAATTTATACTGAATGTGAAAATATTATACGATGACAATCAGCATTTATCAATTTGTTTTTTTTTTTTTTTCTTTTTTTTCCTCAATCATTCTTTATATTTTCTTTTGTTTTATTTTTATCTTCATGAATTGTTTTCTTTTTATGTCGAATAATAAACAAATTAATTTCCTTTTAACAAAAAAAGGAAAAAGAGTTCATAAAATATTAGAAAATGTGTATTATGCTACCTTTTTATTTATATCCGATAACCGGAAATGATATTTTTCTTTAGAATAATATGAATACATATACCTAACAGATATATAGACGTACGTCAACACAAACATATAGATAACTGAAAAAAAAAAAAAAAGACAAGACACAAATCAATCAATTTTACTTTCTTCTTATGTTTTATTTCTGTTCTTTCTTCTTTTCTTTTCTTTTCTTTTCTTTTCTTTTCTTTTCTTTTTTTGTTTCTGTTCTTTTCTTTTCTTTTCTTTTCTATTTTTCTTCTTATTTGTTGTTTTTGTTTTTCTAGCTTTAACAATTTCATTTGTTTTTGTTTTAATATCCCTTTGAAAAACAAAGAATATAACTTTTTTTTTTCTTATACTTTCAAAAGTCATACTTACTTACAAATATTTTAACGTATATATATAAATATCAATATGCGTGTGTGGTATGTGTGTGTATATGTGTGTGTTCATAAGAGTATAAGGTAAGATCGTGATAGAATAGATAGATATAAATATACATATATAAAAGTAAGTACTTTAAGTTAAGAGAATCGTTACAGCTTCAGGGTGCAAATAAACGTGACTATAGCAAATTTTCTTCACCGATCATCTTTTATATTTTGTGTAACCCCTCCTTCAATACTTTTATCCAATTTTATATACACTTTTGAATATATGTGTATATATTTCTTTCAATATTTTCTAACGTCATCCACCTCGTCGCGACCATCTTCTAACTATCTTATGTTATTACTGCTCTACCCCCCTTTTTTTTTCTTTTGTTTTAACAAAAAATCAAATATGTACATTGACTTAGGCTAAGGCCAGACATCAAAATGTCTTCAATACAACATGCTTTAATGTTCATAATTGCACATACACACGGACACACAAAGCACTCATGACAAGGCCGTTTCGATATGTAACAGTAGGTAATGCTCTAAGATAGCGGTTCTCAAACTTTTTAATTTTTGTGTCATCTGGAAAAATTTTAAACCACAAAAAAATACATGAAAAATATAAAAAATTGTAATAACACAACAATTTTTTATTAGTTATATATTTACACTATACTTTCGCGTACTACCTAATAGAGAGTCGCGTACCGTTTTTGGTACGCGTACCAAAGTTTGAGAACCGCTGCTCTAAGAAATCAAATTTTAAAATCCAATTAGAAAAAATAGTTGAAAAAAAACTAAAATGGCAGCACTGGTCAGTAGCGATTTTAGACGCGACGCCACGCCATTTCGATGTGGTTGATTTTGGCTGTCAGTTTTTTGTGAGAACGCAATAAAAATAGTTTATAGTAAATATAATTTAAAGTTACAAGTTTGAAAGTACAATTAAAGTGATCTGTGGCTATTCATAATTAAAATAACATAAAAGTGAACTTAAGAAAGTGAACATTTTATTGGAAATCCGTAAAATAGAAAGTGTGTGTTTGTGTATGTGTGTCCGTGTGTGTTAAATACTTTATAAAAAATTATTTTTGATCAAAAAATGTAGGTACAACTTATTCTTATACACCTAATTGAATTTAATTGCTGATCTGAAATGAGTGAAGCTTATACTAAATAGTTTATTAAAAAATTTAATTGATTTAGTATGTATTATGTAAGTATTCTTTTATAAAAAATTATTCAAAAATCAATTTGATTGACTATTTTCTTTATCAATCGATTAAATTTAAAATAAGGGGAAAAAAATGAAAAACAATATTTGAGAAAGAAGAGAAAAAATTGCGATTATGATTAATCGATTTATTATTCTGTAAAATATTTTATCCCCTTAACACTCTTAGGTAGTTAAAATTTTATAATGAAATACGATGAAGATGAAGAAGAAGGATAGAATATATAAGAAGAAGAAAAAGATAATATAAATATAAAAGTGGATGGAGAAAAAGTGAAAGGCGGTTGACAATTAATCAAGTTATGTTGTCGTTGATCATTTTCTTTTGAATTAAATTAAGAAAACTCACGAACCCTTGGTACAATATACAAATACATATAAATATAACTTATATCTCGTTTTTACTTTATCTTTTTATATATTTATACAAGATTCCAATTAAATTGTAAGATGGTCGGAATAACAGAAGAGAAAATGTTGTTAAAAAATAAAAATATATTCTAATTATCTTCAAACAGTATTATACTTTACTAAACCATACATTTATGTGTAGCAATTCTCTTCTCTTAAAAACAAAAACAAAAACAAAAACAAAAACAAAAACAAATAAAAACAAAACAAAATAAAACAAAACAAAACAAAACAAAACAAAACAAAACAAAACCAAATAAAATAAAATAAAGAAAATATAAAATTCAAACAAAAATTCAATTTCCTTATGAAGTAAAACAGAAAAATTTTCTTGTTTTCTTTTTTTTGTATTCAACTTTTTTTTGTTTGGTGTTTTGTTGCTTTTTATTTGATGGTTTGTTGTCTAGGTTGTTGGTGTTATTTTATCTACTTATATAACAAAGTCATAATTTTTTTTTTCTTTCTTGTTTTCTTATATTTTTTCTCATTTTTGGTTTCTTGTCATCATTTAAAGAAGCGATATATTTCCAATAGATAGCAGACAATTTCTCATTTTTCAAAACAACAAAAAAAAAATAAATAAATAAATAAAACATTTTTACCACACACTCTATACAAACGAATTCACACACACACACATACACTCAAATTTGAAAAAGAATTTAAGAAAGTTTGAAGAAAATTAGTCTAAACATATTTTCCCATTAATTTATATTTATAAAAATCTATTTTCACATGTATATGTAGATGCACACAAATACAAAAAGAATATGGACAATTTAACGTTACCGAAGGGTTATCTAACTTTTATTTGGAATTGTAAGTTAGGCGGTGGTAGTAAAGTTTTAGTTGAAGAGTTTGGGTAAACTTGGATTTAGGAACGAAAAAAAAAACAAAAAAAAATTAAAAAGAAAACAAAACAAAAAATACGAATAGAAGAAAATATAGACAAAACAAAAAATACAACTTATTTTATAAATCAGGCACGATTTTAGATTTTCTAGTATCGTATAAAAAAAACGTAGAAAATTTTTTTTGTTGCTTTTCTTTTCTATTTGATATGATTTACACACACACACACACATAGTACTTATACTTCTAAAATATTTATTATATATTTTAATATTTCCGAGAAATATATATTTGCTTTTAAAAAATTTGTTTCAACATTAAAATTGATTCAAACGTTAATTTTAATCAAAAACAGCAGAAAAAAAAATAAAAAAAAACATTAAACAGAAAAAAACGAAAATAAAATTATTCTTTTTTTTAGAATAAATGTCTGTTATATTTGCAGATATATTTATGTGTATATGTGTGTGTGTGTGTGTGTGTATTGTATCTCATCTTTAAATTTAGAAAAACAAAATCCTCTCAATCATCAAACTGTTATAACGGAAAAAAAGTATAAAAAACACTTTAGTTGTCAACCCTAAACCAAATAGAAAAAAAAAAAAATAAATTCACAAATCTCAAAACGAAAAAAAAAAATAAGAATAAAATTCAGAAAAAAAAAAATCAGAAATCTCGCGCTATCTTTTTTCATCCCTTCGTCTCTCACTCTCATATATATACACATTCACTCACTCAACCCTATCTAAATAAATTTATTCATAATTTAAATTTATATCAAAATCAAGAAATATAACAAAAAAAAAAAAATAAAAAAAATACACAACGAAGATACGATGAAAAATTTTCCGGCAGCATTATAGAAATATCCTAACATTTTAGCTTTTCTTATCCAATTTCTCCGACCTGCAAATTAACTAGAAAAAAAAGAGAAAAGAAAAAAAGGGGGGAAAAAAAGGAAAAACAGACAAAATAAAAGATTGATTTTTCTATTTTCTAAAATATGAAAATATTTTTAATTTTTTGTCTCCAAGAAATGATTGTTCTCCACTTCCTTTCATCTCCCTATTTTCAAACATTTCTTTCCAATCATCTTTCTTTTTTTTTTTTTTCTTTTTCTTTTAAATATATTATTTAGTATTATCCAGAAATTACACCAAACACAAAAGAAAACATAAAAAAAATATTTTCAAATTGTAATATAGTCAAATTGTTAAGATTGTATAATAACAAGGTGATTTTAATCGGAGGATGGTTGTATAAAGGTAAAGGTTCTTTTTATTAATTAAGGGTATACTTTTATACTATAAATAAAAGTGTTGAATAAATTTTATAATTTACTTTTGAATTTATTCTTAAATATTCTAATGAGATATGACGGAATAGATTTTCTTTTTTTTTTTTTTTTTTCATATTTAACTCGGTTTTTTTTTTTTTTTTTCTTGAACTAAAGATAAAGAAGAAAATTATCATTAATTTTAAAAATAAAATTAGAAGAACAAACGTAAATAGAAGTAAAGTGAAGGAAATGATTATTTATATAGAAATTAAGACAGTTTATTTATGCTAAAATTGATTCTAATTTATGTAAATTATGAAATTATTATAACAACAGTGAGTGAAACCGTTACTGTACTTTTACCTATCTATATAAAACTTTAATAATTTATAGGAATTTATTTGATAATTATATACTTTAACATTACCACATAAAATTCTTCTCACATCAACTAATTGGCGGTTTTAATTTATAACATTTTGGACATTAGTTTTTTTTTGTTTTAAAAAATAAAAAATAAAAGTAAATTCATAATAAATTCATTATTAAATTATTTATGCAGACACATACACATCCTTACATTCGCATATTTTTTAAATTTAACTCATTTCATATAATTTTACTATTAATTAAAGTAGTGAGAAAAAAATATACATATATTATTAATAGATGTAACACACAGGACGTTTACAGGTTCTGGAAAATTTCCTATTCTTGTATCATTCTTGTATCATGAAACGAAACGAAACGAAACGAAAAACGGAAAACAGAAAAGAAAATAAGAATAATTTTTTTTCTGGGTACCAAAACTTTTCCATATAATAATAATCCATTTTCTATATAAATGTAAATATTTTCTTTTCAAATGACGTGCCGAAATGAATTTAAGAGAAATATCCAGATCATACACACACAATCTCAGTCACATATACACACACATATATATATCTATATATATATATATTTTAGCTCATCATATAAAATATACCTTATACACATGCATAAATATTTTGAGTTATATTAAGTTTATTGGAATGAGATAAGTGAAAAAGGGATGGTGGTTAAGGTCGTTGTATAGAAAGAGTGAAATAGTATGGGTTAATATAGGGTAAAAGTAAACATGTATGTTGTTAGAAATAAGAAGAAACTTATATAGAAATTAAATTTTACATATACATACAAATATTGTTGAGGTTCACAAAGGTGAAAAGTAATTATAAAGTTAATTTCAAAGTATTTTATTACCAATAATTATTGAACGTTTAAAAATAATATTTTATTGAATCTTTAAAAATCTATTGGTATAGGTATAGTCTAATGGGTTGTCATATAAGTTATAATAATTAATAATTTTATAGTAAAAGAGAATATAGAGAATGATTAGATTAATTATTTTATACCTTTTTAAATATTAAAGTTAGATTAAATTTGATCAAATGTGAAATTTTTATTTGTTTTTTTCTTTTTTTTTACAAATATTGATTGATTGATTGATTGTAATAATGATTATAAACGTATCTTGTATGAAATAATAAAGGCGATTGCAAAATATACGATCAACTATTGCAAATAATTTTTTCGATCAAATCAGGATTTGACCCACATCATGGTCTTTTACCAGAATATATTCTTATAATTAATTTATTCAATAAATCTCATTTAATAATTTTTGAATTATTTAGTGCATATATGTATAAATTGAAATGGAATGAGAAAGATAATAGTTTTTGATAGGATTGATAGAGATTGGGGTGTGCTTTTTTTTTTTTTGGTTTTGGTTTTGGTGTGGTACTCTCATAATTTTAAGGATCAACGAGATGCAATTAATACACATATAGATATATGTTACATTTTCCCCTCAATGTAACTAACATTTAAATTATATGGTATGAGGTATTAAAGTTATTGCTTACATCTATGAAATTTGTCTATGAACGATTATGTTTCTATATAGATAAATATTTAGGGGTTGTTATATATATATAGTTATTAAGATAAATTTTATAACATCTGTATTCTGCTTATTGCTGTAATAATTAGATATGTGTTAAGAGAAATTGAAAATTAAATTACAAGAAATACAATTAATTAATAAGAAAATTGTAATGATTTTTTAATTATTATTAATTATTTATAATTTCTTTAATCAAAATGTGGCTTTAAAATTAAAATTAAAAATTTTCGTCGATTGCCGATTACGTTTACCAATGTTTTCACAAATTTTCGGTATTTTTTTTTTTTTTTTGGCTCTTCCTAAATCATTTCAGTTATAAACCATTGGGAAAAACTTTATTTAATACTGACATTAAAGAAGGTGAAAACGGCTCTTAATATCTCAATAAAAGCTTTGGTAAACAGTAAAAGAAAGGGTTTATTGGATGGCGCAAAGGGATGTATATGAGAGATACCGAAGAAAATACATGAGTAAAAATGAGTGTAATTACTTAGTATGATTTAATTTTCAAAAATAAATTTCCCCTACTGTACTACATATTTCGCCTTTACAAAATATTTACGGGTATAGGAAGCGATGCTAAATTCAGCCTTTATTTTACGTTTTTTTTTTCTTAAAATAAAATCAAAAAAGAGAAGAAAATTCCAATGAAATTTCTGTTGTGTTATTTAAAACAAAATTACATTTTTATTTATTAAGTAATTAGATAATTAATTTATTCCATAATCAATTGATAATTATGTGGAAAATTACTCTATTAATTACTTTTTGATTATTTAATTGACATAATTTTAAAAATTCAATATGAAATAAAATCAATTTTAAAAATTCTATTCTTATTATACGAAATTTTTTCTTATATTTTGTTCGTTAAAACATTTTGCTTCATTTTCTAAAATTAAAATTCTCGTATAATTTTCATTAAGTATATTTAATTTTCCACAAATAATAGAAATACAAATAATGATGTTAAAATTAAATAATTATTAAAACCACATGTTTTTGTTGTTGTTGTTGTTAATGTATAATAATTATATTAAATAAGAGACAGTAAAGAATGAGGGATGATGAATGGAATGGGTGTAGAATGGAAATAAAAAAAAAAAAAATTGAATAAACAAAATATGAAATGTAGAGAGCAGAATAATTAATATAATTGTTAAATAATATTTTTAAACTGTTTGAAAATTTTCTAAATAAAACAAAAAAAAAAAAATTATAAAACAAATACCGACAAATACTAAACAAAAACCAATGAAAATTTTAAACATCTTTAGAGAAATTATATGAATAAAAAGAAATTTCTTTCATCACGTTATGATGAGTTTTACAGAAACAGAAGGAGACAAAAAAAAAAAGAAGATGAAAAAGAAGAAGAAGTAACGAGATAGATAGGTAAAGAAAATGAAGAAGAAGACAAAAAAAAAAAACAAGTCATCACTTCAGTTATTTATGCATAAATATAATCAGACATGTTCATCAAACACCAATTTTTTTTCTTTTTCATTTTTCCTTTTTTTTTTTTCGCGAAAAAATATTAGAAACAACAACAAATATAATCTTTAAGAAGATAAAAAAAAAAACAGAAAGAAAACTCATGAAAATTGTTGTTCGATGAAGGTTTTTCTTATAAACATAACAAAAATACATATCAAAGTTTTCCTTTTTTTTTTGTTTAAGTTTTCCTTTTCTTCTTCTTCTTCTATTTTTTTTTTGTGGGGAGCTGATCTGATGAGAGGGTGAAAGTAAGTGGTGGAAAGGTGGTCAGAATCGAATAGTATTGATAAAGATGGTTAGTTGGAAAGGCGTGGGGGAATGACTGAGGTGTTATTTTTTCACTACGCAAAATATAAATATATATAAAAAAGAAGTTAGAGATTTAGGAAAAGGAAAAACTGTGTGGGTGTGTGTGTGTGTTTGTATGAGAGAGGGGAAAGAGAATAGATGGTGGATGGTTGAATCAACTTGGTTTTAGTAGAATAACGATTGTCCATTGAATTGTGAATTTTGATCACGTACTCACCATAAATAAATAGACCTTGTTTTGTAAGTGTGTTTGTCTATTGATATGTGTATGTATGTATGTGTGTGTGTCTGGGTTTGTGTATGTTTCCATGCATTTGCGTCTGTATATATATACATACTTATTTGTGTTCAAAAGTAGAATGGGATTGAGCAAAAAAAAAATGTATAATGGGATAGAATACTATACCATACTATAAGATGTTTGGAATTTCTCTGATGATAAAGATAAAGAGAGAGCAAAAGAGAGAGAGAGCGAGAGAAAAGGAGTGATGGTATGGACGGAGGTGTACAGGATACTTTGGTTTTCAAGTTTTCTATATACCCGACACGACTTACAACCATCAAAAGTTAGTGTTGTTATATATTTTTGTTTTTGCTTTTGATTTTAGTGTTGTTGTTTTTTTGTTGTTATTCAGATATTTTCCAGTTTGTTGTTGTTATTATTGCTGCTGCTGCTGCTATTGTTGCTGTTATTTTTTGTTGTTGTTAACATTCTAAGAAAGTTCTAGTTTTCTTCTTCTTCTTCTTCTTCTTCTTCTTCTTCTTCTTCTTCATTATATTGTTATTTCTTTTGCTTAAATAATTTTTCTTCTTTCCTTTAATATTTTATATATATATATATATATATATATATATATATATATATATATATATATATATATATATATATATATATATATATATATAAGAAACAACATCTAAAACCACCGCCATACAAATAACTCTTAAATATATACATATATTTGTCTCCATCTCTTTTACTCTTTTCATTTATATTGTATCTTTATTATCAGTGATCCTGATATATATCAAAATATGTATGTATAAAATATAAAATATTATCTTTTCGAAATTTTCTTATTCTCTTTCTTTTTCTTATTTTTCTTCTTTTTTTTTTCTTTTTTCTTTTTTCTGTTTTCTGTTTTTTTTTTCTCAGAAAGAAACCGCATAAATTAGTTATTATTTATATTTTATATATTTTCTTTAAGAAAAACTTTTATCCAAAGAAAATATATAATAAATATTATAGGTAAACAAAATTGAAATAAAAATATCTAAAAAAAAAAGTTTAGTTAAATGTAGGCAATTCTATCGAATTTTTAATTTATGTTTTAAAACTTGACTTTGACAATAATTCTTCTACGAAATAAAGATATGCCTTTTTTTTTATGTTAAAAAAAAAGGTACGCCTTTAAATACGAAAATTAATAATATTATACAAAATTATTTATAATTGTAAAAGTTGTGTATTGGTATCTTATATTTTATATATTTCGACACACCCGAAATAATGGTTTAGATTCTATGATTTAGTTTTTTTTTTTAATTCTGGTTAATCCAAAAATATTTAAAAAAAAATTAACTTAAATATAAAAAAACACATTTATTCAAAATACTTTCATCCTTTTTGTGTTTATATAAATAATATTAAATCTTACCTAGATAACTTTATTTTCTATCTTATCCTTTTATAAAAAATAACTACCTAAAAATACCTACAAATACATCTAATATATTCATGTATATTATTTTTTTTAATTTTTCAAACATAATAAATTAAATTGTATATAAATATAGAGACTATAATACATTATATAGTTATATATGAAAAGTAAATATAAAATTTCTGTATTATATCATGCTGACTTGACTTTACAGAAACCACATCCTTTATATAATAAAATTGGTTAAGTACTCTATCACAATGAGTGTAGTTTTTTTTTTTTTGATTTATGTGGTTTTTGTTATATTATTATTTTAAGTGAAATTTTATAAACATATTTTTTTATTTTATTAAGTATGAAATATATTTTTGGTTGAACCATATTTATTATGAAATTGGTCAAAAAATTAGTAATGATATTAATAATAATAAAAAGAAATTAGTTGAAAATATGTACAACATTGTTAGCTTGACGTAAACATAAAAATTGTATAATCATCTTCATTGATCTAACAATTTTTCCTTAAAATTATTCAATGATATCTAATATAAGAAATACAATTAATATTTGCATATTAAGTACTTTATTATTATTATTGGTTAAGTAATAATATTCATTTAATGAAAGCAACAAAAAATAAGAGATCATATTGAAAATTATTAAAAATATAAAACTAACCAAATTATATAAATGTAATATTAACCGGGAAAATATTTTACTTAATTTATATATTTGTGAAGTTTTATTTATGAAATCACTTTAGCAAAGAATTAAAAAATAATCTTGTAGTCATTTATTTTGCTCCATCTATTTTGTGTTATGAAAATCGTTTCAATTCTGTAATTGGTATATAGAAATTTTGTTTGTTTTAGTTTCAGAAATGTTATTATTCAGTTTTTTGTATAAAAAAAGGATTTTATAAATAATATTTTATTAAACAATGTCGTATCGTCATACGTTAGTGTACCATCATATTCCAATCTGAGTAGAGTTGGAACTGATATAAATTTAATTAGTTAAAATTTATCTATAATACAAAAACAGAAATAACAAAAAATAATTAATATAATTTTGTGTAATAAACTCACAAAATGGTCTAAATAATTTTCGATTAATAAATATTCTTTGGTTAATTTTACAAAATTTTTTTCATATATGTGAAAAATTACATAAAAATATATCATCAGTCATATTCATGTATAAATAAATTAAATTGAAAATAATAATATCTAATAATTTATCGTATAAATGACATTATTAGATGTATAAAAATAAACCAAAATTGTTTAACGTCATTTACAAGAAAATAATACCCATTAGAATTATTATTCGTTAATTCTATATATTTGAATTTTAAATCTTACCTTGACAATTTTAATTATTAGATAAAAACAAATTATAGGAAAGGGATAGTAGAAATATATTTATGAAAATATAAAGAGAATTTTAATTCAGAATTAAAAGACAATTGTTTGACAGTGTTTTCTTTTTTTTCCAGTATTGTTTAATAATTTTGTAACATTAAGTTAATGTTACAAAATTATAAAACAATTATCAAGAAAATGTTTATCAGATTTTTAAAAATGCAAAAAAAAAAAAATAAAAAAAATAACAATAAAATGATTAAAATTTTAATGTTAAGACAATTTTAATTAAATTTAAGAGGTTTTTCTGATAATATGGTAAATGGAAAGAAAATTATTTTTTACCACCAAACAGCAAGGGTGATGCTTAATATTGTCTAATGTCTATAAATAAAGTATTAAAATATTAAATTGTGAAAATTGTGAAAATTGTGAAACATTGATTCTTAAAGGGAATAATAATTTAATTATTTTTTAATAAAATATTATTTAAATACGTACTTATGAATGATCTTGAAATAAAGAATAAAATATTTATATTATTACACATACACGCGCGCGCAAACAAAAATTTTCTATAGATTTTCCCTTTAAATCATTCTATAATTTTTTTTTTTTTTTTTGTGTGTGTGTGAAATATTTTTGAGTATATGTAATTAATGTATAAGAAGTGTATGTGTGAGCTAAAAGGTAAATAAATTCCTTTTACACACAAAAAAAAAAAAAAAAGTAAAACGAAAAAAAAAAAGAAGTAAAATAAAATCAAATCAGAATAAGTGGAATGTATTAATATTTGATTGAATAATAAAATAGAATTAAAATTTATTAAATAAAATATTAATAAGACATTTTGAATAAAACTTTTTTAAGATTTGATCTTTTTCTTTGACAAAGTTTTTGATCAGAGTTAATTTGAAATTTATTTCTGTCTATTTTATTAATTATAAAATAGCAAGAATAAATCTTTCAAATGAATAATTTTTGTTAAAAAAAAAAATCTCACACTTTAATTTATTAAATTATTAAAAATCTTAGATAGAAACGATTCTATTTATATGAAAAAAAAAACTAACTAGAACTACGATATAAGTTTTATATTGACATAATTTAAAACTATCATCAGTTATTATGTATCCAAAAAAATAAAATATATATAATATGTTTTATACTCGTATTTCGTATACTTGAATGAGTGAAAATTGATAAATTAGTTTGGGTAGTAGCAGTCAGTGATATTTATTTAATGGGGTGTTATACAAATATATTATATATAGCAAACGAAATAAATAAAATAAATATAAATCGATATACTTGACATATTAATTGATCGAAAGATCAACTTTCATATTACGCGTATATAAACATTGATATTTCTGTATAAAATATGATCAAACGTCCACATTTTCTTTTTTTTTTCTTTTTTCTTTTTTCTTTTATTTCCATCCTTATAGCTTTAGTTCTCCTTTATTTTTCATTCCAACAATTTCCACCCACTTACCAAAGTATAATTCATTCTTATATTCTTCATTTAATCGTAATAAAAATATGACATGTCTCACATATCAAACCATTTATACTTAAAGTTAGAAAATTGAATAAATTTGGTTAATATTTTCTGTTTTTTTTCTTCTCCTTCTTTTCCTCTTTCTCTCTGTTTCTCTTTTGGATTCATTTCGTCCCTATCTCTGTTTTTCTTTTAATACCGCAAGAAGCAACCATTCAGATACAAATACAGTCACACGCGCACAAACATATACTTACATATAAATTTACGAACCGTCGTCTGATCCACAAAAAAAAATCACAAACGTTTCTTTACCCTCAAAATCAACCATCCTCTGTTTTTTTTTACCCCACAGCTCCCCTTAACTTTTATATCATTTGTATATATGTTGTCTGCATCAAAATAAAAAAATAACAAAAAAACGACAAAAGAGAAAGTGTTTGGCAGAGAGAAAAAGAGTGAAAGAGAAAAATGAATGAACGAGGAAAATTTTTTTCTTTCCTTTTTTTTTTTTTTTGATACAATTTATATCAAGGGGTGAAGAAAATCCATGTACCAGCGATATCATAAACGATTGTGGCAAAACGAAAAAAAAGCAACTCCTCACTCCTCGCGACGGCTTTCAATCCCTTTACTAGCACAAAAAAAAAACCAACCCTTCCTTCAAAAAAATTTATCCGTATCTTCTCCGCATTTTTCTCTTCCCCTTTCAACCTTCATATTACACATACATCCCAAACAGGCAGTAGTTCTCTTCTAGTTCGATGTGACATATAAGGTTAAAAAATTTAAAGGAAGATTTGTTGGTTTGAGAAAGTGGTAGAATTTTTGTTAAGTAAAATAAGAGAGGGATTTCTACTTTTTAATACGATAGAATGAGAGAAGGTGTGAGTTAAATATGAACGGTGTCTTAAAAGTATAACAACAACAAAACCCACAGCAGGAAAGAAAGAAAGAAAAAAAAACATGAAAAAAAGGGAACGAGTTGAGATGACATTTTTATAGGATAACATAACGATTTTGGTGTCAGAAAATACCTTCTCTCATATATGACTCAAACCTTTAAAAAATATCATCCCATACCTATATAAATGTATACTTATTCACCCTCATCTTTTTTGTACGAACACACACTTTCATATTTTTTCAACCACCTCAAAAACATCCTCAAACTCTTATATTTTGTACACAATTTTTGAGTGTTTAGGATTTTCTCGATCGTCGTACAATACACGTTTATAAAAAGATGAAAATGAAGAAGATGAAAAAGAAGTAGGAGAAAAAGGGTTACCTGGATTTTTCCACTTCTTCTATAAACTGAATGTTAACGATGAGAAACTGGTACAATATACGTTTGTTAGAAAATATAAAGATTTTTCCATTTTTCTTTCTTATATAAACAATAAACATGTATACGTTTACGGTGAACATAATAAAATATTAAATAGCAAGAAGACGACTACGTCAGATTTCAAAACCCCAAAAATTATTGCCAGAAATGACGAAAACGACAACGACAACACTCTCCTGGGAGTATTTTCAATGCAAAGAAAAAAAAATTATTTTATTTTTATTAAATTTCATCGGTACCTTTTTTTTTTCTTTTCTGTCTTCTTTTTATTTTTTATACTTTTGTATCCGTGAAGGTTCTTGCAGAAATTTATACAAATACACACAGGCATATGTATACAGTCATACGAATATTTGTGTATGTATATAAAAATGACGACCATGACCAAAAAAATAAATAAAAAAAAGTAGAAAATCCTTTTCGATAAATTCAGCTTAACCTCTGAATAAAAAAATCGTATATCTAAAAAAGAAGTGAAAAAAAAGACGAAAAAACCGAAAGGGGTAATAATATGGTATTGATAATAAATACAACATACACATCACCCATCAGCCACCACACCACCCTTTAAAAATTTACATACACATCAGCCACCATACCCCCCCTTTAAAAATTTACATACACACTCATATAAGCAGAGAAAACACAATAATATTATTAAAATGTCTGTCATCATTTGTGTCAGATTCTCTATATACATACGTAGATTTTTATATAAAAATAATAAGCGTTCATTGCGTTCATTCTTTATGTATTGTTTTTTTTTTACTCTCTCTCATTCATTCTCACTCTGTTTCTCTCTCCCTCTCTCTGGTTTTAACCTAACTCTCATCAAGGTGAGATTAATATGTCACATATTTTTGATTAAACAAAAACAAAAAAATATGAAAAGAAAAACAAATGAAACTGGAAGAATAAACAATCAGAAAATTTCACTGTTAATGAAAATTCATATTCAAAAGTAGAAGAAGAAAATGAAGAAAAAAAAAAAGGAAATGAAGAAGATGAAAAATAGTTTAAAATGATTTTTGATAGAATTTTTACGAGGAGTGAACCACCGTGTGCAATCCTGGGAGAACTGGTGGGGAATCTTTGTGCAATCTTTGTGAATCTTTGTGAATCTTTGTGAATCTTTGCGAATCTTTGTGAATCTTTGTGAATCTTTGCGAATCTTTGTGAATCTTTGTGCAATCTTTTGAAATGTGCAATCAGTGGGGCGTAAAATTTTTGAGTGGTTAACCCCTCGAATTTTTACGTTTAATTTTTATTCCAAAAAAAAAAAAAGAAAGTATTTTGTTTTTTCTTTCACATTTGTTATCACAGGAAAAAAAAGAAAATTTTTCAGTGTTGAAATTTTTGATAAATATTATGTGTTTCGAATTTTCAAAATATATTTTAAAATTTCTGAAATATAATACAAGGAAAAATATAGAAAGCAACATTGAAGAAAATTTGACGATTTTTGTTTTTTTTTTTTTTTATAAAAAGATTCTGTCTAAAAATTTAACATCAACAGTACAGAGACAAGACACAAAATTTAATAGAAAAAAAGAAGAAAATATTTAAAAACAGAAAAACATAAACGGAAAATTTATGGAAGCAAATTTAGGGAAAGAATTGTGTTTTTACTTTTTTTTTTTGCTTTTCTCTGAAATGATGTGACAGTGACTTGCATCTTATGTATTCTGTACTTAGATTTTTATATATATCTACAACAACAACAACAACAACAACAACAACAAAACCAACAACAACAAAATGATATAAAATTTAGAAAATTGTTAGTTGAGAAATATTTTGATCGTGATTTGTTAACGACAACCAAAAAAAAAGAAAAAATTGACAAAAAAAAAAAAAAAGAAGACGAGGACGAATAAATTTTTTTTTTTGTGTATAACAAGGAAGTATGATGGTTAAAAGAGTGATGGTAAAAAGAGTGAGAAAGGGCAAGACTTTTAAAAGGGAGATGAAAAAAGGGGTGGAAGAAAAAAAATAGAAGAACGAAAAGAAAGAAAGAAAAAGAAAAAGAAAAGGAAAAAGAAAAACGTTCAAATATATACGAAGGTTAAACAAAATAAAAATTATTTCCTTCAAGAACGTGACGTTTTTTTTTTTTTCTCTGTAGAATAAAAATGTTTTTTTTATTATCGTTTTGTTCGTTCGTTTTTTATTCAATAAAAAAAAAAAAAAAACGGAAAAACTTCGAAAAAAGAAAAATTGTAGCAGTTAGAAGATGAAAAATTCTCCACACTCCTTTATTATGTTTTAAACAATTAAATCACGTACCTGAGTTTAACTGCGTTCAAAAAAAAAAAAAAAAAACGAAGAAGAAGAAAGTAGATGAAAAATGGGAATGAGAATAAGAAGAATTTTTCCTAAAGAAAAACAAAAAAAAAAAATTCATCTTTTTTTGTATGTATTGACGAAAGTCTAAATATGAAAAATTTGTTTTTCTTGAAAATATGAAAATTCAACATTTCATTAAATTTTTTACGCATGCCAGATCTATGAATTTTTATTTCTATTAGTCTAATATTTTAACATTAAAAGAAAATGAAAAAAAGAAAATGGAAAATCTTAAAATATATGACAGAAATTAATTATCTAAATTTTCTTTAAGAAAATTCTATTTATTATTCAATAGTAATAAAAAAAAAAAAAAAAGAAATGGCAAAAGAGGACAATACAGCAACAAAATAAAAAAAAGGGGAAGAGAAAAATAATCTAGAAACAAAAACAGGAAAATGAAAAAGAAAAACAAAAACAAAAAAAAAAAAATAATATAGAAGTAAGGAAAATTTGAAATTTGTTTGAAAATTTAATTATTTTACTTTCAAATATTTGTTAAAAAATTTTTGGGGAAAAAAAAAGAAGAAGAAAAGTTTTCAAGAATTTTTTTTTTGTTTTTTGTGAAATTAACTTTTTTTTCATGTCGTTTTTCTTTATTTTAATATTTTCGTTATTTTCTTTTGCCATAAACATGCGGATAGGAAAATTAATAATAATTATAATTTATAAATTTTCATTGAAATTTTTTAAATTGTTAAATTATGAAATTTATCAATTAATTATGAAATTTCTTTTTATGAATTTTGATTTTGATTTGAGTTTGTCAAAAATTAAAAAGAAAAAAAATGTCTTATAAATATTTTTTAAACAGTGGGATGAACCAATAATTTGCATCAAAAAAAAAACATTTTCAATTATGAATTGGAAAACTAACAAAATAACATAAAAAATAAAATTGTAACTAAAATGAATTTTCATTTTATGTTGTATGTACTAATTTTTGTATATGAATCAATATTATTCTAATATTTCTTGTCAATAATCTAACTT
Organism: Pedicia rivosa; assembly: GCA_963082725.1. Lineage (NCBI taxonomy): Eukaryota > Metazoa > Arthropoda > Insecta > Diptera > Pediciidae > Pedicia > Pedicia rivosa. Next base: position 5,546,841 of record OY720156.1, on the reverse strand, counting down.
TGCTGACCTTAACCATTTTCTGATATTTTTGCTGAATTTATTTAATATGAAAAAAATAGAAACGCAAACATTATATTATATATTCTTATTTTCTTATTACTATTTCTTCTTCATATTTGTTACTACTGCTACAATTGACTATCAACTACATTACTTTTATTGACTAAGATCGTTAGAATAATTTATTTTTACTTTTTTCTTTTTTCTTTTTTTGCCGTAATATTGAAAGAAAATCTAACATTATTGTGAATACATATTCAAACAGGCATTCCTATATTATAATTTATAGATACAAAACTCTATTTATTTACAGTGTCATCATTTCATGGTAAATCTTTCGTACCCACGACATTGTTCAAGTGTCTGCGGAAAATGTGTAATGAAAAAAAAAAAAAAAATACAAATACAAATACAAATTATTCATTCTATTCAATATTCCAATTGTGTATGATGGCTATTTTTTTTTTTTTATTCTCTCATTCTAATGGAAAAATATAAAAAAAAAAATTAAAATTATCTTTCCACCTATAAATTAATGTGTTTTTTTTTTCTATTTTAAATTAAATTTGAAGTCATTTTATATTCAATCGTCTTTAGACAAAAAAAAAATAAGCATATTGATAAAATTTAAAGATAATTTAATTGAATTATTTTCTCTTGTTTCTTTTTTTTTTTTTCCTTTTTTCTTTTTTACAAGTTACAAAAATAAAGATATTTTTCTTGAGCAATCTATCAAGTTGATCAGGCTTAGTGGAAAAATAATCTCGTATGATAGTCTTAATAGCAAGTTGTTAAAAGTAAAAGTAACAAATTTCTAAATAATGATTTATTATTTTATTTCTATTTATTTTCCTCTAGTAAATTTATTATTGACATTGGCAACGTCACACATTTTTCTGTTTTCGTTTTTTTTTTTTCTCTTAAATTTAATTTATTTGAAAGAAAAGTTTGTTTTATTTTTTTTTTTTTTTCTTATATAAAAGAAACCTTTCACTTTTGTAAAATTAACATTAGCTTTCAATGAAGAGAAAGAGAGAGAGAGAGAGAAAGAGAAAAAAAGAAATAAGTACGATGGTTCTGTGGGATGGAGTTTTGGGATGGAAAACGACGACGGTGAAAATCCAAAATAATATATATAAATAAAAACCAATGAAAGAATTATTTTTCCATTGACTATTATAAGATGGGAAGTATGGGTTTTGAAGATATAGCGGAAGGTTGAAAAAATTGAGATGGTTGAATTAGAAGGTTATGTGGAATGAAAGTGTAGATGGAGGTTTTGTTAAAAGTAAAAAAGAGATAAAATATAGACCCCTGCAAATTAATGGGGAATGAGAAAGTTATTTTTTTTTTGTATAGAAAACAGCAGCATGCAAATCTTGATTCTGTGCACGGATAGCTAAATAATTGAATTGTTTAAACAAGTAAATAATTGGGTTAGCAAACACGATTTTAAATGGAATGATTGAGTTTTTTTTTTGCTAGGGGTTAGACAGCAGGGATGAATATGGGGTGAAAAAAAGAAGAAAGAAAAAAACTGGACGGGTTTGGTCATGTTTTAAAGTAGTGGGTGGACTGAATGAATAGATGGATAGATGGGTAATAAAAGGACTACGGATATAAAGGACATACATATAAATGAAAATAAAGTTAGGAATTTCATAAATAAAAGGTTATTAAGGGCCAAATACGATTAAAGAAGAGTGTTAACTTTATTTTTGTTAGAAAATTGTATTTTGACAACTAGTAAAAGATAAAAAAAAAATATCTCTCCAAATTTATTTCAATTAAAATAATTTCTATGCAGTTTCTCATTTTATATTTAACTATTTATTAGTGAAGAGTATCAAATATATTAAAGAACTTCCCCATTTTAATAATTTCATAAGAAATCTTAACGTTTTATGGGAAATATTTTATAAATAAATAATAATAAATAATATTTAAATATTTCTTAGCAAATTTTTTCTATATTAATTGATTTCTATTTGTCTATGAATTCAAAGTTTAAACCAAAATTAATAATAATAAGCTGATATATAATTTAAACAATATTACTTAATTCCGAAATAATATTAGAACGCATTGTTTTGGTAAATCAATATAATTTTACAAAAATGTATGAACTTGTAAATGTTTGATTTACGACATGATTAAGTATAAAAGTTAATGTGTAATTCCCATTTGACTTACATATGATACTTATACACTGACAAATTTGATATTGACAATGTTTTAACCCATATATACATATCGTATTGAAAAACTAACAAATTAAATTAATTTAAAATAAAATAAAATAGAAACAATACAGTGAGCACAGATTATTGATTATTGTTAAATTCAGTAAGTTATTATTTCACAACCAATTTATTAATATTAAATAATTTTATTATTTCTAAATTTATGTATATCCGCATATTAAAATCATTATACATTTTTTACTGATTCATTTACATTTAAAAAATAACTAAATTTTAATTGAAAAATTCAAATAATCGAATAAAGTGAGTTGTAAAATAAAAACTGTGACGAACATAAATAAATAATTAGTTATCGAACAAATGTATTATATTTCTTTATAACAACACAAACCCTTAACACAACAATGACAAAAATAAATAATAAACAATACTAAATAGTTATTAATGATGGTAGAAATTGATATTTTGTAGATTTTCTATAAATAAAAAATAAATAAATATATATTCCAATAGAATTTAATAAGGAATATAAAAATTTAATGTCAAGTTCATAAAAACTTCTTATAGAGAGAAAAAATCTAGAGGGAATATAATTGAATGAAAATGTCTGATTAAATTCTTTATTTATTTTCTTCTTTTTTTTTTTTTTTACTTTTTATTAAATTTTCTGATCTTTCTTCCTCTTTTTTTTTTGTGCTGTTTGATAGGGTCGAACTGGTGAAGTAGACCCCAATGAATTTTCTAATATAATCTAATAAATACACATACAATTTTTTTTGTTCTTCTTCAAACCATTCAAACAAACACAAATTTTTTGTTCTTCACCTCTTATCATTCTCTTTCTGTTCCACTCCCTTTTACTTCTTTTTTTTAGGAAAGATGATAAAAAAAAAAAGAATCGAAAAGAAACAATATTGAATTGGGATTGATTTTATTTTCTTTTTCATTGGAAATTGATACAAAAAAAAAAAAAAAAGAAGAAAAATCGAAGAAAATAAAATGAAAAGCAAGAAACAAAAAAAGAAGAAGAAAATGTCTTCTACGACGTTCGGTCACAACTAGAAGAAAGTTGAAAAAAAAAAAAAAAACTAAAGAAGAAGACGAAGATTTTTTTTTTTTTTAGGTGTAGGTTAGAGTAAAGTAGTAAGATCTAAGAAAACATCTGTGTTATATATTTATCTCATCCCTTTATTTAAGAATGTTTTTCAATAGATACAATATCTACAGTTATTTTCAGCAGAGCCGTTGCCTTTTTCTTTTTATTTATTATTTTACTTTTGTTTTTCTTATTAAAAATTTATTAAATAAATTTTAGTAGAAAAATGTGCAAATATTTTTGTGGCCACCTAACTGAAACTAACTCTGTTAATACACTAGATGAATTTCAAATCAATTGATTTTTTATTTTTCTTAGCTTCTTTCCTCATACTCTTTAATTTATTGTATAGACCATACAAATATGGTTTTCGTTTTATCCAAAGAAAATAATACAAAAAAAAAAAAAAAAATATAAAATAAAATGAAGACGAAAAGAAAAAAGAAAAAAAAAATAAAGACTAAAAAAAAAAAATAAACGAATACATAAATCTGTCTGTTCACTTTTGATGATTGTTTTGTCTATAGAAAAATGTCTATATAAAATTCATTTTATATATATACACAATTTTCTTTTTTCGTTTATGATGACTTTTACTTTTTTCTACTGAATTTTCTTCTACTTCTATTTTATTTTTTATTTTTTTCTTTCGAATTCATTGACCTTAAGATTTTTCTTCAAATTTATTGCTCGTTTTTTTTTTTTGCTCTTCTTACTCTTGTCTTAATAAAATATTAGTCTACTAAAAATATATTTGAGGAGAAACAATATACCAAAAATATTACATGATCTGATTCTTTTTAATCCAACATTTTTTTTTTGTTCTTTTTTGTGTTAAATAAATACAAATAATTTTAGGATAGAATATTTTGAAATTAAATGGAGGCGCCGGTTTTTATTTTTCTATAATTGTATTTGTGTTAAGTTAAAATTGTTGATCTTTAACATAAAAAATTATCGTCTTAACAATTAAAATGCAAAATATAACATATAACTCTATGTAGAAATTATGTATTATTATTAAAGAGAAATCACAGGGTTACTCCGAGAGATAACGATTAATTGATGATAATGAGATTTCATAAACTTCTTTATATTCGAATTTCTCTATTCTAAATTTAATAAATAAAAATTTATTGATGCAGATAATTAGTTAATCAATTAAGATTTCTATAACACTGACATTTAATAGTAAATAATAAAAGGAATTTTCATTCATATATTATTAAAATATTGCTATAAAAATAAAGTTGATTGATAAAAAGAAAAAAGGTTTTTCTTTTTTTTTCAAAATGGTCTCAGATCATAATAGAATAAACATAAGGTTTCCGTTTCTTTTACCAATCACTATACTACAACAACAAAGACAAAAAGAAAACAATGAAAAAAAAAAACAATAACAACTTCAAATATAACAACAATAAAAATGAAGAATAAGAAGAACGGCAACAATAACAATAACAAAGAAATAACAAAAAAAAAAAGTGAACATAACCACCCTTCATTATATATCCTTCTCTTCTACTCTTATACTGTTTTCTTTTTCGACGTGTCCCTTTCTGTTTTTTCTCTTTTACTATACCTCTGTTTTATATCTAATTCGTTAAACAACCCACTTACCTCATTGAACATCAAACACACCCCAGATATTTCTTATTTACGAGACTTTTGCATAATCGAATTAGCCAAGAGGATTCGTGAGAGTAATTCTTAAATATTTTCTTATTCTTTAGTTTTTTTTTTGTTGTTTTTGTTTTTCCGATTTGTTTTTTTCGGTTCCTTTTTTCATATATATATATTTTTTTATTTTGTTTCTTTTTGTTTCTTTTTATTTATTCCCTTTTTTCTTCTTCTTCTTCTTATTTTCTATTTTAACTTTAGAAATAACACTGATTTGTGTTGTATTTTTTTTATATTTGTACGCTTGCTAAATCTATGGTATTTGTATATGTGTATATGTGTGTATGTGAATATGTATATATAATTAAATTGTAATATCGATACTGGATTGTAAATAAAATAATCTTAAGAAGATATAATTTCACTTTCTGAACGGTCAATTTTATAATTATGAAAAATAATGAATCGCTCGCCAGAAAAATCTAAAAATAAAATAACATATATGACAGTGTGTATATATTTTTCTTGTATTTCTTTTAATTAAAGAATTAAAGGGAAAGTAAAATAAAAACAACAACGTGAAACCGACACAGTTTTTTACGAGGGCTTAACTAATCACTCAAAAATTTTGCGTTCCACTGATTCGCACAAAGATTCGCAAAGATTCACAAAGATTGCACAAAGATTCCCCACGAGTTCTCCCAGGATTGCACACAGTGGTTACCCCCTCGGTTTTTTTATAAATGCATAAATAAATAATACAGATTATGAAAATAATATGAGATGAAAATTTCTACTAACTGAAATAAAAATTCAATACTATCTTTGTTTTTTATTAGTTCTTTTCTTGTTGTTTTACCTTAACTTACAACACTTTCTTCCCCTACGCCCAACGTATTCATTTTTATTATTATTTTGCTATCATCAAAAAAAAAACAAGAAAAACTCTACAATATTTCTTTTCCGTCAGGAATTCTCCATCATTTTCTCTATTCCATATATGGTTCCTTGCGGCTGTTGTGCATTAGTATTTTGATATGTGTGTGTGTGTGCATGTATTAGTGCACATATATATGTGTGTGTGTGTATGTGTTGATGGAAAATTAATTCAAGCGAAATGAAGCAATTTTTATATACAGAATAAAAGGAAGAAGAGGAAGAAGAACCAGAACAGGCAAAAAAATACAAGACGAAAGCATAGAATAAAGAAGAAGAAAAGAGGAGTAGATGTGAAAAAGAAGAAGAAAATACTGACATTATTTTTAAACGGAAGATTTATATTATATTTTTTATTTATACGTGAGCTTTTTTTTTTGTATCCTTTTTTGGATATATAGGTACCCAATATAGGTGTGTAGATGTGTTTGTTGTTACTATCAACCATTCCTATATTTCTGATTTCAGATTTTATTTATAAACTAGGCACACACACATATATATTATGTACTCTTATGTACCTCTTTGCCATACTGATGGCAGCGAGGATATACGTCAATCATATGGTTTATGAGTTCCAAACCCGGCTTAGTTTAAAAAAATCATTTCGATTACATTAAAATTGTCTTTCAATGTCCCTGCCTGATAGTAGATCAAATAATACGTTTATAAATATATAAACATATTTCTATCTTTTTATTTATCTCTCTCTCTCTCTCTCTCTCTCTCTCTCTCTCTCTCTCTCTCTGTCGCTCTTTTATACGCACGGTATTTCTCATTCCAATTTTTATATCCATAAATTTAACATTTATAAAGAAAAATTTCCTTTATAAGTCTATACCTTTTCCGCGTGCCCTCAAAAACTTTTCCTTTATTTTCTGTTTATTTTTCTCTTTTTTTTTTTTTTTTTTCATTTTCATATTTGTCCTCTCTTAATTTTTATTTTCTTTTTATTCTTCGTCATACTTGTTCGTCTTAGTTTTTTTTTTTGTTTTCAGTCTTGTTGTCAACATTTTCTCTTCTTCATACAACATAGAAGAAATAACGTAAGAAGTAATCCATAGATATATATATATATTTTTTTTCTTTTTGTATAAAAAACAATCACAAAACACAAAACAATAATAAGAAAAATAAGAGTGAGAGAGAATGAGAAAAGAAAAATAATAATAGGAACAACAGAAAAAAATCAAGGAGACGAAAGGGGAAAAAAAACATGTAATAACAACAACAAGAATAAAAATTGGAAAAATGTTTTCCAGTTGTCTTTGTCATTTATTACACCAATCTGTTGTTGTCCTTGTCGTTCATGTGTATATTTATTATTATTTTTTGTTGTTTTTGTAATTTTTGTTTTGTGTGCATGTTTATAAATATATATATATATATATATATATTACGTATACATATGTGTGAGTGTGTGTGTGTGTTTGTATGCTTTATTTCTCTCTTCATTTTTTTCCCTTTATACTTTTTATGTTTAACATTTAAGATGAAGAAACAAGTGAAAAAAAAAAAAACAAGAAGTAGATCAAGGAATGAGTTGTGGATTATTATTCTTGTGTATGAATGAGGAATGAGAAAAATATTGTTGAAGATCTAACGAAAAAAAGGTAATGGATTTTCTCCTTTTTTTCCTTTATATACTCAGTATGTCTGGATATGATTTTGTATGTGTGTTTGCGTATCAGTGTATGTCTATATTGAATATCTGGTTTGGCTTGCCATGTCTCCTATTCATATATATGTGAATGTGTATATATCTTCCTTTTCAAATCTTAAAATATAGATATATGTTTTATAAGGGAATAAGATTAAACTGATGGATGGATAAATGAAGATATAAGAACGTAGGAAATCATATTAGAAAAAGGAAGAAGAGAAAACTAGAAATAATATAAACAACAATTGTTATGTTTTTCCTCAATTTCACTTCATATAAAAATTTATACACTTCAATAAAAATATTTTCTTTATTTATGATTTATTGACAACTTGATATGGTAAAAAAGAAATAAAAGGAAAAATCAGGAAGGTGTCAAAAAAGATTCATATTCACAATTTTTTAATAAAAACATAATTTGATTAGAATTTTTTTCCTATTTGAAATTACTTTTCCTCGTTTTATCTCTATCATTTTCTTTTTTGTTGATTGTAAAAAAAATATTATCATTCGATTTTGTTTGTGAATAATCCCATTTTCTTCAATTTCTCTAGAATAAAACATATTTTTTATAAATATCTCTGCTTCCTTCCTTCCTTTTATTATTATTATTATTCCGTTTTTCTTCTTCTTTTATTGAAGTGAGTAGGTCTGTGTGTGTGTGTGTATTAATGTTTCCATTGTGCGAATGTAATTCAATCGTCTTCTTCTTATTCTATTTTCTACCAGATTAACCAGGAGAGAAAGAAAAAAAAATAGCGGAACGTAAAAGTAAAATCACCAATAGTCTCTTCTTAAAAATATCATCATCATCATCATCATCACAGTCATCGGTAGTTACAAAAATGGAAAAATATACAAAAAGAAAGAAAAGAAAAGTAAATGATGACAATCTGTCATAATTTTAGATTCTTTTGTATAACAAAAAGCAAAAAAAAAAAAAAAATTTTGTTCATCAGTTTTAATCATTCTTTTCTTTTTCATCTATATATTTTGTATTTCTCTCTCTCTCTCTCTCTCTACCTTTTTTATTTTAAAAAAGGTAAACAACGAAATTAAACTAAAACGGAAGTAAAAAATGACTATGTTTGAATCACTATAATTCCCCTCTAATTCGATCTTAATCTTAAACAACAACAAAAAATATCCAGTAAATTACGTTCTTTCTATACATATATATATACACACACACACACACACACATTATAATTATATATATATATATTAATCACCAAAAAAAACCATCTCAGAGCTACCCTTACCCATACCACCCTCTCAACATTCTCACCCACTTTGTTTAAATACATATACAATTTTATTTACTTTCTCTAAAACTAAACTAAACTAAACACCATTATAAACCATTAAATAATGTTTCTTTTTTTCTTCTTTTCTTTTCTTTTTTTTTCTTTTCGTTTCGTTTCGTTTCATTTTTTACTTTTTTATTCTTTCTTTAAACAAAAAACGAAAATTCTTTTTCATATTAAGCAACAACAACAACAAAAAGTACAAAACAAAACTCCTAACTTTAACCTAAAAAAGAAAAATAAATAGTAAGAAAAATTACAGCATCAGACAACGACGATGACAACAACAACAATAACAAAATTTAGTCCAGAGATGAATTAATTTCAACTTCCTGGTTTTTTTTTTCTTGTTTACTTTCCTTAACTTGTCATACTTTTTAAGAAAATTTTAAATAATCTTCCTTTCTCCTTTCCATTTCTGCATAAGACTCATTTCAAGAAAGAAAGAAAAAGCCAAACCCCAAAAGACATCAGAGAATATAACGTCCCATAAAAAGACGATGCTCTTTTAAATATAAATAAGTAAAAATGTAAAAAGAAGAAGTAAAAAGTCAAATGACTTAAATTTTTTTTTTTCTTTCTTGTTTTTATTCTTTTTTTCTTCTATTTTTAAGAGGTTTTCTTGTGTTGAACAAAAAAAAAAAAAAAAAAAGAAAAAGGAAAAGGAAAAACTAAAAACAAGTGCACATTAGTGCAAGAAAAAGTTATAATATTTTCTTCTTGTTTTTTTTTTCAACTATATATATTTTTTTTTCCCTTTAAGAAGTTTTCTTCTACTTGTTTGTTTTCCATAAGAGTAAAAGAAAATATTGGTGTGTATGTGTAACAGTTGGTTTTAAATACTGTTTCAAAGTACAACAACAACAACAACAAAAATTAAAATAGAGTTCTCCAAAGGTTTCCGAATTTAGACAATCGTCAACATTTTTAACCAACAGATTAACTTATTCGTAAATTTTAATAAATATCTTAAATTCAATATTTTTAAGATTTTAAATATTTATAGTGAAAAAATCTGTATAGTAGAAAAATATTTCATTTAAAAATCCAAAAAAATTAAATAGAAATTTTCAATTTTTAACTAATTGATTTTTGATATAATAATACGGTAAATTGAAAATGAAAATAATTATTTTTCATTGTGTAATATTGAACAATATATAAATATCCTTATACTTACTATTCTTTATTCTATCGGATTAATAAGTTCAAGGATCTTTTACATGAAATAAACGAAATTATATTTACACGTAGGAACTGGTAAAATATTAAATCCTCACATTGTTTTAATATAATTTTCTCATATGAACAAAAACAAAGAAGAAAAAAGAAAAAAAAAAAAAAAACAAGAAGAAAATGTTGAAAACTTAAAGCTTTTATTAGAAAATTTAACTTGAAACTTTTCGACTATGAAATTACTTTACATTATTAAAATCTAACAATGTGCATCCTTAATTTTATTTTATACATTTTTTTCTTTCTTTCTTTCTTATTATTTCTTGAATGTCACATTCTATCAATAAAATCCAAAATTATTATTAGAGTGGGTTCGTGTATTAAACTTGTTATGTAATAGAAGTGTTTCATAATTTCTATTCTATTTTTTTTTTTAAGGAAATTAGAAAAATTGTTATTGTAAAAATTAATGATTTTATTTCTTTTATGGAAAAATGAAAAATTATTATTATTAATTGACAATACTAATAACAGTTTCTTCTTCTATTTAATAATTACAGAAGGTGAAAAAGCACTTATGCAAAATGGTAAAAATAAAACATTTACTTACTGAAGTTTCTTCTTTTTTTTGTTGTTGTTGTTATTGTCAAAAAAAGTATGTAATAATTTTTGGACATCAAGAAAGAATCGTGATAATTGGTACAAAGATCAAACGGTTTTTTTTCGGGTGGTTTTTTTTTATTTTGTTTTGTTTGTTCATCTTTGTTAAAAAAATTAAATAATATGAAATTTAAAAGAGGTGAAAGACCATCAGAAAAATAAATAAAAATTTTGATTGAAGCTTTTGTATTAAAAAAAAAGAAAGTTTCTTTTAATGAACACAAAAAAAAAAAACAATAAAAAAAATGTTTTTCTGTATAAATTAAAAAAATCAAAATTCAGAATTGTATATAGAACGAGACACATACATATGCATACACACATTCAGACATGTACATCCGTCCACCCAAATTTGTATCAAATGTATCTACTGAGTTTTTTTTTTTTTTGTTTTTTTTTTTTGGCTCTCTGTCCATGTCTGACAATAGCGTAAAAAGAGAATGAGTGTTTTTGTTATGTTATAAAAAAAAAAAAAAGAAAGAACTAAACGTCTATCCATCCATAGAGATTTTTAACTCATTTCTTTATTCGGTTTTTCCACCCACATTTATCCATAAATTTTTTTTCTATATAAATATTTTCCTCTGTTTCCTCACCCTCTTTCTCAATCACTCTCTCTCTCTCTCTCTTCTTTTCTCTCCTCTCTCATTTTTTCTCTTTCTGTTTTTATTTTTTATTTTGTTTCTTTTTGTCTATTTGTTAGAATTTTCTAGTTTCTGATTTTCCCTGTTAGATGGTTCACGGATGTATACGATAAAATATTGGTATGATGAGTTTGTACTGTTGCTCTACTGTATTATTATTGAAGTTTTTCTTCATCATTTTCATCATTACATCATTTTTATTTTTCTTTTGTTCCATTTTTTTTTTATTTTTTTTTTTTTTCATCATCACCATCATCGAACCAACATCAGGATCAGGATTTGAAAATTAGTTAAGAATAAGAAAAAGTATGACAACGATTAAATTTATTGGGTATGGTGATGGTGTTGTAATGGATTATTATTGTTGTAGATTGATTAGACTTTAATATAAAATTTAAAATAAGAAGAAGAAAATTTTACATTTTGAATGTCAAAAAAATCTTTTAGAAAATTGAGAGAATTCTAGAATAATATAATTAATATTTTGTGTATTTTTTTTCTTATTATTTTTTTTTGAGTAAAAGAAAAAAAATAAACAAAGGGATGAAAAATGAAAATTTTATTTATTAATTATTAATTAATAACTAAAAGGAAAAAAACATTATAATTTGTCGCTTTTATTTATTTGTTGTGGTAAATTAATAAAAATTTAAGGAAAAAATTCAATTACGCCCTCCCATTATTCACCCCTTATTTTAAGTCACCCCATATTAAATTTCATTCATTATACTTCATTTCTCTTTCGTTCTTTTATTTCGCACTATTGTAGTGTTGTGTCATAATAAGTTTTTCTCTATTTGTAATATTAATTTTAGAACAGAGAAAAAATATAATAAAGTGAATTGGTTAGGTAAGAAAGATGGAAATGAACAAGAATTATTGTTGGTATGCTTGATTACATTCTTATTTGTTTTATGGTCGTAGTAGAAATAATTCATAGTTGAAAATCCGTTTCTGTAGTTTCACATATGCAATAGTTAATTATTAACATTCACATTTGGTTTGTTATTCAATATGATTTGTTTTTACATTTTCAATTTTTCATTATTATCCCACTTTTCATTCATGTTGTGTTGGTAAAAATTTTTAATGAGTTTTGATGTTGAAGTGAAAAATTATTATTTATTAGAACAAGAGAAAAAGGGAAAAATAAAATAAAAATAAAAAAAGAAAGAAAGAAAAATGAAAACTGATGAGAACAAAAGAACAAAATGAACAGTTGAACAGACATTCTTGTCAAAAAATAAAATATTTTTTTAATAAAATATTTGATATTTTCCTCTCTTGTTTTTCATCCTCTGATAAGTTTTTTTCGTTTGTTTGTTTTTTTTTTTTTGGCAAAAATTATTGACAAGCATTGGTGTAATAAAAACAATAAAAAAAAAATTAATACAAGAACAGGAAAAAAATGTATAACTTTATATCAATGTATTCAAACCTTCAATAATAATAATCTATCGATGAATTGGTTAATTGTTGAAATAGAAGACAGATAATTGTGTGAGGTTATGTGTATGTGTGATAATTTGTTGGTATGATGTCAATATTTTTATAGATTTATAATAAAATAATATAAAGAATTGTGTAAATTATTGTCATTGAGATTAGTCATGAATTTTAAATTTAATTTATTTAAAGATAATTTTGATTTTATTGTTGAGAATTTATTTCAGTTTATACAATTAAAATTTATTTCAATTCAATTAATAATTATTTAATTAAAATCTCTATTAAAAAAAAAAAAAAAGTTCGCTATCGCATTTTTTTTATTCTTGTTGTAAAAATTCATAATTTCATTTATTTTGAAATTTATTGAAAATTTATCTGATTCAATTTTGTGACTTTTAAATTCTGAATTTCTTATTCTTCATTTGAATGATTTTATCTATTTTGTTACCTTTACGATGGCATCCACACAAATTCATTCACCCAACTAAAGACAAATTCATCATAGAAACCTTTTTATTTTTTTTTTTCATTTTTTTTTTATTCAGCTCCCACATACTGAAAAAAAAATATACAAACATAATCATAATAATACAGTTCCTATAAAACCACCTGGTTTTATAGTGATTCGAAGCTTTTCAATTATCCTCCTCCTTAATTTTCCATTTCAATTCTTTCTATTTTTTTTTTTTTTTTGTTAAAAAAAATTGTTTGGTTTTTTTCCTCTTTTAAATTTTACAATAAAAAAGAAAAAAACCATCAAAATAAACCGCACAGTTATAAATTTTATTGTTTTTCCTGGATTTTCTTCTTTTTTTTTTTTTTTATGTCGTATGGAAAAGCTTTTAACCGGAACTTTTTTCTCATTTTAATTTTTTCAATTTCTTCTTTTTTTTTTTAAATTTTAATTATAATTTTTTTACTCCTTCTCTCTTCCTGTCTCTGTTCCTTTCTCTTTCTATCGATTTCTATCTCGATTAAATGAAAAGAAATTAAATTTTCGTAAAATTGTATAAATTATTAAAAATAATTTTTGTTTATGTTAGCACCTCAATCACCACACTTTTCACACTTTTTATCCTTCATTTATTTATTCGATTTTCTACTCTTATAAATAAATTGACCAATACCCTCCATTTTTTAATTTTTCATCTTTGATTTATCGCCATACTTCAATATTCTCTTTCTTTCATATTTCTTTTTTTGTTCTTTTCCTTCTCATCATCAGCGTTATAGTAAAAAAATTGAATTTACAAAAAAAAAAAGAAAAGAAGAATATTTGGTTGAATTGAAATATTAAGAATAAAGAAAGTAAAAGAAAATGAAGAAAATAAAAAAATTTAAATAGCGTTAAAAAAAGAAAAACAAATGGAGAGAAGAAGAAAAAAAAATAAAGATAAATTCTTTAATCTTAATCTTTGTAAATTTGTTCGAACAAAGAAAAAAAAAAAGAGAAAAAAGTAAATTGTATAATTTTTACGAGGAAGAAAAAAATTATTTTAACTTTTTGTCATTTTTTTTCTTCTTTTTTCTCTCTTTCTTGTTAAACTTTTTCACTGACTAAATCATTACTGAATATTTTTAAAAATAAAAAGAATAAAGGAAAGGGGAAGAGGAAGGGGAAAAAAATAATAATAATTGTTGTATAAAAAAGATTTTTAATTCTTTCCTTTTGATTTTTTGTTTCTTCTGAATTTGCAGTCATTAAAATATTGTGGCGTAAACACACACACACACACACACACATACAACTTCTTTCATTTGAATTCTATTTTGTTATTTAATTTGAACATTTTTCTTATGTTCAAATGCACTTACGTTCGAATGAATTTAAATAAGTGCATTTGGTGTTCTTGATGAATTCGATAGAAAACAAAATGTGTTTAAAATCCATTTTTTTTTCTATTTTATAGAAAACAACAAAAGTCTAACATAAATGTTTTCAAAAAGTGGTAAAATGATGATGTTGGGTGTCAGGGTGGGTGGAAGGGGATTAAAATAAAATAGAAAGATGAAATGAAATCAAAACGAAGACAAAAAAAAAATAGTTCTTCTTTTTCTTTTTTTTTATATTATTTCTTTAATATTAATTTAGAATAGAAGCACGTATCTCATTTGATTGTAGCCCGACGACTGCTTGGTCTTCGTGTTCTTGTTCTTCTTCATTGTTGTTTTTGTTTTATGTTTTTCTTCTGTTGTTTTTGTTTTTGTTTATTTTTTTTTTTTTCTTTTGAAAGATTAGAAACCCAAATGTTGTCTTCATATTGCTTGACCATCCTACTTTCTCCTTATACAAAATATTCATTGTCTTAATATATCTATCTTTTTCTTTCTTAATCTTATATATATTATTATTGTTTTTGGTTTTTATATTTTTATAGATTTTCAGAAATTTTTTTTCGGTGACGATTTACAAATCAGAAAACGTGTGCATATACACTGAAAAGGGTGTTGTGCTTGGGGTTAGATTTGGTTGAATAGAGCAATTGTGGTGGACTTGAAAAAAAAAAAAAGAAGAAAAAACATAATATTATATACCTAATGTCACATACACACACATACATACGTACACATACATACACACAAATATTTACAAACAAACATACATACATGAAACACGAACATAAAAATATCTATAGATAAAACATAATACATTTTAATCGTAAAAGATTCTTTTGATTTTGATTTTCTTATAATTTGATCGTTAAGATAAATCGATGATACTAAAAATGGATGGTCTATACTATACGATTGTTTCAAGGGTTTGGGTTAGAAGCTTTTGGATATATATATTTTTTTTCTTTTCTTGAAATGTATACGAGATTCAATGGATGTGAGTATTAAAGATGTGGAGATGGTGGAAAAACGCTGATGGAAAAAAAAAAAAAGGAAACACAAAAAAAAAAAAGAAAGAAGAGGAATGAGAGTCAAATTGGAAGATAAGTGGGAACAGTAGGTATATAATATATTTTAATGGTTAGGGAGATGAAGATTCTGATTAAATTTCTATATAAATAATTCCTAAGAGAGTCAAGAGAAGTATTATATGAATAGATAGAAAATCAAGTATATGAGACTATGTATGATGAAATGTTTTTGGTAAAGTTTGATGGAAATTGTAAAAAGACGCGATGAAGATGGGTCAAATCTCTCTATAAATATTTTGTTTTTATAACAACAATAACAAAAATACCTGAAATAAAATCATTTTCAAGAATATGTGTTTGAGATTAATGTTTGAAAATCGAATAGAAATTTTTTTCTTTTTAGTTCTTCTTCTTCAACTTGAACTTCTTTTTGCTTTGTTCTTCGTCTTATTCTCGTTTCATCTTAAGTTTTTTGTTTTTGATGTTCTTGTTTTATTTATGTAAGAAATTGAGTGTGGGGAACGCGAAATGGTGATGATTTTTAGGTATGAGTTTTGTGGTATAAAAGAGGAGGGGATGTTTCACATGTTCCATAGAGGTGTTTAGGTGTTACCCATTCATATATTGTTAGTTTAGCGGTGGTTGATGTTTCTTAGTCGACGAGAAGGTGACGTATGTATTTGTTTAGGGAAAGGGATGATTTTTGTTGGTTGATTTTTTCGTTTTTCTGTTTTTTTTTTTTTTTTTGTTTTTACTTTCTTGTGCACAGGCAAATTGCACGTTTGGGACTATTTTCTTATATGTATGTTTGGGTTTTTTCGAATTTTTTTTTTTTTATTTTTGTAGAGGGACACTGGGATTTTGATTGTTTGTAAATAAATAAAAGTAAAAAAAGAAGGAGTCGGAAAAAGAAAAAATAAATAAAGAAAGATTGTTGAAAAGTGATATAGTTTGTATTTGTGTGTGTGTGTTTAGATAATATTTATATGCGAAAATCATATATACACTAAAATATATTCACACCAAAGTTATTTGATTGGTGTATTTATTTTAAAAAGAAATTAGGAATAAATAATTGTCTCGTCACGTATCAGTATTATATTTGAAAAGTTTTGTTGTGCGACTTTCTTTTCAGTAGTGACAATATTACACTTAATCAAAAATCAAACTCAGAAAAAACATATTCCCAAAATAATGCCAATTTAAATGTTACACTTTTACCTCTTGTTAGTCCCACCAGCCCTTTTTTATTTCTTTTTTTGTTTGTTTTTTCACATTCTTCACAAAACAAAAATTCCAGCATTCTGAATTCTTTACTTATACAAAAAAAAAAATCACTCCAACACCTCAAACCCATTTACCCCATACCCACGAAAAAAAACAACATTTATATACACCTTATAAGTTGTGTTCAACTCTTCATTGAAGAGTGTTATGTTAAGCCAGAAACTTTCTTTTCTACAATGAAACAAAAAAACAAAACTAGCCACCCATTTACCTCAAACATTAAATTCGTTTTAATTTTCTACTCATACAAAAAAAAAATATAAAAAAAAAGCTCATACCATAAAACACGATATAGTGACAAACACTTAAGCGAATTAATAGTTTCTGTTCAACGTTAAATTGCTTATACAGTCACATTATGAAGAGTGTGAGCCAGGTAAAAAAGTAATAGAGCACAAAATCAAAAAAAGTTATGGTTTGAGTTTTACGTTTTTCTGGTTTTTCTCTAAAAAAAAAAAAAAAATCTACGTTAAATCTTAAAAACTAAATGAATTTTAACCTTTTTCTTATAAGATGTCATTTCGTTTCTTCTTTAACAATATTTGTTTTTGTTTTTTTATCATTATTGTTTCTTTTTTATTTTTTTTTTTGGCGATCATCGTTATGATTTTACTGCTAAGTACAAATTCTATAAATAATTCCTCACATGTAAACGATTTTCGAACGATGTTGAAACGAATAAATATAAAATAAACTTCAAATAAAAATTTTTATTATTGAATTGAATTAAAGTTTTCTTCATTGTTTTAGCAAAAGGTAAAAATTGTACAAAAATTCAATCATAAGTGACTGTTTATTTTGGTCTTCTGCCTTTTATGGACAAAAATTCTGGGGGATATTTTTTTGTCTTGTACAAAACATGAATATTGTTTTGAGCTTATTGTTGCGTATGAGTGAATGACAAAAGAAAATAAGTGTAAAAGAGAAAGTAAAAATCAGAGTAAAGATAGACAATATAAGATGACAGTTTTCAGATACGAAAAAGAGAGAAAGACAAATTAAAGACCACACTATCAATGTATTTATTTATAGAGAAAAAAAGTAAACCTTGATCTCAATTAATCAATTATATTATATATATATATAGAATTTTCTTTAAGCCAAGTCAGTCATTATTATCCATTTAATAAATAAAACTTTTTCTTTTTTTTTTTTCTTCTTTCTTTTTTTATTCTTTAAAGAAGGTTTTTCTTTAGTTTAGGTTTATTTTTTTGTTAAGAAAAAAAAAAAATAAATAAAAATCATGCAATAAATTTTCCCCCGAAATTCATTGGGGAATTAAAATGAGAAGAGTTTTGAGAATGAGAAAGTATGTGTGTAATGAAAAGAGAAAGTAGCAATATTCTAGCAAGTGAAAGTATAGAAAAGATGGACACACAAAATGTCCCAATAGACACTTACACAAAAGGTATTATTTTTTTTGGTATATGCCACAAAAGATTTTTGTTTTTTTATTAAAGTTTGAAATTTTTTAACATCCAATTTAATTAAGAAATAAATAAATCTATAGTTTTTAAATTAAGTAATAAAAAAAAAAAAACAAAAATTAAAATATAAAAAGCGAATATAAGTGGACTGTTAAAATCCAATCGTATTCATAAATATTTCGTTGTTTTTTTTTTTTTTTGTTATCTAGCAAAAACTGTACAATTTAAAAGGGACTGATTATCAATATAAGGAAATTCGGTATAAAAAAAGTTCGATCTTTGAAAAAGAATTTCAACACGGTACACATAATTTACATACACAGCTTTGAATACAAAGAGATAAAGGTCACGTGACATTAAAAGAAGAAAAGAAAAGAAAAAATGAAGATGTTAAAGAAAAGAATAGAGAAAAGAAGAAAAGGAAAATAATAAAAAAGAAAAAAAATAAATAAATAAAAGAACCAAAGAAATAGAGGGAAAAATGGCGGACAATTTTTATTTTTATTTCTTCTTTTTGTAGAAAATTGGTTTTAATCAAGTTTTATGTTTGATTCCGATTTGATCCTTCGATTAAGATTTATCCTTTTTTCTTTCTTTTTTGTCCTTTTTTTTTTTTTATTCAAATTCAATTTTTACGATTTTGTTGCTGTTGTTGTTGTTGCTTCACATATTTGATATCTGTCTGTGTCCGTGTCATTTCGATTTGCTGCTTTTCTTTTTCTTCAGAAACTTACTCGTTTCAATGAAGATAGAATTAATTATTTAGAAAGATCGGAAGAAAATAATTGAAGAAATGATAATGATAATAAAAAAAAATATGTAATTTTAGAGTAAAAAAAAAAAATTACCTTAAATCACAGTCTCACTAATCTATTGATTGCTTTTAATATTTTATTCATATAGACGTGTATATTAATATGATTTCATTAAACGTAACTAATTTAATAGTTAGATGTTAATTTAATTGTTAGATGTTTAAATAATGAAGTAACGTTGTGGCAGTGTGGCAAAAGGTACCGTGTTTAATCTCAGCATGGTAGAAATAATGGTTTGGATTCCATTATAAATAGTTGATCACGTGTTTTACATGATGTACCCGGCAGTTAAGCCTAAATTATCTATGAATTTATGTAAGATCTCTTTTTTTTCTGTATTATTTCTTCAGCAGAAATTATATTTTAGTAATAATATTTTTTTTTGTAAATTTGAAGAAACTGGTTCAAAAAAAAAAACCATAACAATATTTTCCATCTTCATTTTTAACTTTTTATTCACACAATTATATTTTTTGTTTTTGTTTTTAAAAATATATAAAAGACTGCGCATATCCCTAGAGTTTTTCCCCGAAGTTACCGACAAAATATTTTCCCCTATTTTATTCGTATTGAAAATTATCCCAACTTCAAAACTTCAAAAAAACCTAAGGAAGATAACAACAACAACAAACAGATATTCTGTGTACGAAGAAAGCACAATATAGAAAAGGAATGAAAACTGTATTTGCATGTGTGTGTGTGTGTAGATGTAGACACGAAATAATGAAATAGAGAAAAACAAATTTTCTCCCCCTAAAATTTTTGTTTTTTAATTTAACCCAAAATGAAAAAAAAAGAAGAAAAACGGGAGACGAAAAACACAGAATCAAATGGTTTTACTTCTCTCCAACAAAGATTTTACAATCACATATACTTTTATGTTTTTGTTGTTATTACCCTCACTTTTCAATATTTCCATGGTTTATTTTCTCAAATTTTCTCCCACCTAAAATATTTTTAGTATTTCCCCTTAAATTATTTTATTATTGTTGTTTTTTCTACAAAATCGAATGAATACGAAGTGTATGCATATACATACATTCAATACAAAATAAACGAACACACATACAATGCCCTATGTAAAAACAGTATAAACAACAACAACAAAACAACAAAAACAACCAAAAACACAGTAAAAGCAGAATACGTAAAGCATTGGGGGAAAAGCACAGAATTTTTCGGTTTTTAGTTGAGAGAAGAGAGAAGAAGATAAAGAGAAAAGGGAAAAATACACAGAAATTTTGTGTGTTCTGTAAGTTTAGTTCTAGAGAAATAATCGTACCGTAAATATCATTTTCCACACAAAAAAAAAAACGAAGAATTGAAAGAAAAAATCGTAAAATAGGGAAAATACACGGAAAAACGGAAAAAATAATAATTTTTTGTTCGGAGTGAAAATTTAGTTATTTATACATTTTTTCTTTTGTGTATTTCAGCAACAACAACACAATAAGAAAAAAAAAAAGCGGAAAATTTTCCCAAAGAAAAATTGTGAATAATTTTTATTTATTTTAATTTATTCTTCTTCTTATGTTTTTTTTTTTGTTCATTTTATAAAATAGAAAAAAAATATTTTCCCCTTTATTTTTTGTTTTTTTTTTTAAATAAATATTTTTTTTTTTTTGTTCTTCACAAAATAAAATATTATTCAAAAACAACTAAAAACAGCAACAACAAATATAAAAATAACGGGAAACACAGGAATAATAAAAAGAAAAGAGACAAAAAAATAACTAGTTTCGCAAACCAAACACAAGCAAAGGGAAGTAAAAAAAAAAAAAACAAAAAAAAAACAGTTCGAGTCAGACCGCTCATTTGTAAGGTTCATTTTTATTAAATTCAAAAGATTCAAAATCAAAAACATTTGAAAACATTTTCCGAATTATTATAAAGTTCTGTTATTTGTTGCCGTTATTAATATTGGATATTCATAATTGTGTTTATTTTCAGTAGAATCAATTATTTATTTGACCTTTGATTAAAAGAAAAATTAAAATCATAATGTAAAAAGTGAAAGAACAAATTGTGTTTATTTTATTAGTTGTTGTTGTTATTATAATTGTTGTTTAACAAAAAAAAAAAAAAAAAGGAAAAAATAAAAAATTTTAAGGTGAAAAAAAAAACAAAAAGTTATTAAAAATGTCTTCTTTTTTTTTTTGTATGAAAATATCAAAAGCTTTTGTGAAAATTAATTGAGAATTTTCATTTATTTTTCCTTTCATTTTTATGATTTTTTGATTTAATTGCTTTGTTTTTTTTTTTTCATTGTTTTAATTTAATTTTCTATTTTATTACAGATAAACGTGAAACAAAAGAAAAGAAAACAAAATTTCAAAACGAAAAAAATTAAAAAAAAAAAAAATTGTGTCTCGGATAAGTGCCGTTTGAAATTTAAAATAAGTGTTGAAAGTGTTTTCAAGTGATTTGTTGTGAAAAAAAAAAAAGAAAAAGAAAGAATAGAAAAAATTTAATTCTGAAAGAGGAAATTCAGAATATTGACTGTGAAAAAAAAAAAAGAAATTTTTTTTAATGTGTGTGCAATAAAGTGATTTTTTTGTTTTTTTTTTGAAGAACAACCAAAAAGGATTTTTATTCACAAGTAAATAATCAAAAACTACAGGAAGGAACAAGAAAGAAAAAAAGTATTTTTAACTCTTATTTTTTTTTTTTTTTTATATAAAAACAAAGATTTTCTTATAAAATGAAAAAAAATATTTAATTAAAAAAAATAACTGGAATATTTTAAATAAAAGTTCCATTAATTTTTTTTTTTTTTTTCAATCAAAAATATCAATCAGCATCCCCCGTACATTAGAGAATCTACAAAGAAAATTATGAAAAAATTTTAATGAAGTGTGTTGTGTCATGTGTGTGTGTGTGTATAGCTTTATTTTGACATCGGTCAAAAATTGTTTCAATATCCGTCGGACTTTCTTTTCTTTGTCAAAGAAAAATTAATTTTTCCTTTTATTTAAAAAATATCCTTTGTTTTATTTACTAAACTTTTCTTTTTTCTTGTCCACTTTTTTTCTTCTTCTTTATTTTCGATTTTTAGTTTTTTTC
Organism: Pedicia rivosa; assembly: GCA_963082725.1. Lineage (NCBI taxonomy): Eukaryota > Metazoa > Arthropoda > Insecta > Diptera > Pediciidae > Pedicia > Pedicia rivosa. The sequence continues at coordinate 5,524,630 of OY720156.1, read as the reverse complement.
CGCCCCCACTTTGTTATATTTTATAACATTAAATCGCTTTTCATTTATTTTACTCATAATTCAAACAAACACACACACACACACACTCACCCACACACTCTCCCAATACACTAATTAATCATTTTTTTGTATATTTTTTTTTTATGTTTCTGATAAAGTTAGAAAAAAAAAAAACTTCGTTAATTTATATAATTATCGCCACTGTTTCAAAAAAAATTAACAATAAAAAATTGAAAACAAAAAAAAGTAAAAACCAAACTTCAAATTACGTACATTGTTTTTTTTTTTGTTTGTTTGTTCTGATCTAATATTTAAACAATCATCCTATACCCCATTTCATATTAGAATATTACAATATATTCACTCATCCTCAAAGTAATTTTTTTTTCTGTAAATCCTCACTAAAAAATTACAATCTGTCAGACAATAACTTGGCAACATTTGCAATTGTCTTTTTTTCAATAAACTTTTCTTTTTTTTTTTATTCTTTGGAAATATTATAATACAAAAAATAATTTTAAATTTTCCATTCAATTATTGGTTAACATTTCAAATGCTATTAAAGTTAAATTTAAATCATAAGTGTAACTTGTTAATTCCAAACGTTACACTTATCTTTAATTTTTAATTATCTTAATTTAAATTCTGGCAGAAATCTTTAAAAAAAAAAAACGAAACTCAGAAATGAATCTATAACCGTCACCGTTAAATTTCAATTTGTCTGATTTCGTTTTTCTTTCAGTTTTAGTTTGACGGCGGGTTGTGTTTAAAATTTTAATGGATGAACTTACAAAACGAAAATCATAAATTTATAAATGAAAACTCAATCAACAGAATCAAAAAATTTAATATAATATTAAATATTTTCTATTTGTGTTTTTGAATAAAAACCGATTGTTCATCGTTTATTATTTTATTTTAGAATTAATTTATAGTTTGTAGTTTAGTTCATTTAATCTTACTAGTCTGAGCTGACGTTTACTCAATAGTGACTTACTTTATAATTACTTTGAATCTACAATCTACCACGTCTGACATGAATCAGTCTAACATATTTAGTTGGTTAGGTCTACGATACAATTTTTTTAATATTTCTTTTTAGTCTGATATTCTTAATGAAAAATTGAAATTATTTTTATTAATAATAATGATTGATACACACACACATACACTTCTTTTTCTTTTTTTTTTATCTCTTCTGGTTATCTGTGTTACTAAAACTTATTAATTTCCATCCCGTGAGCATTTCTCTTAAAGTCCCTGACACTTTTATAATTCTCTCTTTTTTTCACATTACACTAACTGAATACAATAACAATAACAACAACAACACAACAACAAGAAAAAAATATTTAAACTGTAGGAGTAGATAGTAAGATAGTTAGAGTAAGGAAGATACATATTAGTGTGATAAAAAAAAATTATAATTCGTATTAAAAGAAAAAAAAAAAAGATAGAGAATAAAATTAGAAAATTTATTTGGCAAAAAAAAAGAAAAAGAAAAGACACATGAAATCTGTTAAATATAGGATTAGTATATTTTTTTGAAGAATATAAAAAAAAAGAAAATCGCTTTTTTCTTGTTCTGCAAAAAAAAAAAAGAATATTCGTAAAAAAAAAAATATTACATCAGAAAAAAAGAAAAACAAAACAAAGACATAGAGGAAAATAAATAAAAGGATGACTTTGATGAGATGGGAATGTTTGAATATACAAACACGGTGTAAAACGTTAGAAAATATATATAAAAAAAAAAGAACAAGAAAAAGAATAAGAAGAAGAAGAAAACATTTTCTACTTAAAAAGGCATCAATTATGAATTTTCCTGTTTTTCATTTCTTTCCTGTTTTGTCCTGACATTTTTTATGTATAAAAAAAAAATTCCTACAGAAAAAACCGAAAGAAGAAAATCTTCATTCCATTTTTGCTCATTTCAACCCGCTCTAGATTTGCTGAATATTTTTAGGTGAATGACATGGTTGAGATAGGGGTGAGATTGGTGATTAAAGATGGGTGGATATAGGTTATATTAACCTTACAGAGTAAAACCTTAAAGGCATATAACGTTCGTCTAAATTTTTCTAATATTTTACCCACGTGTCCAATCAAAAATAACATATAAAACTTCACGTTGACAAATTTTTCTTTTTCGTCCTTATAACTTTTTTTTCTTTTAACGCGTTTCCGCAAATAAAAAACAGTTTCTATTCAGGATTTGTGGGTGGGTGTGTGTGGTTAGATATGTAAGAGTTGCTAAAACAAAGAATAAAAATTAAAACAGAATAAAAAAAAATAAAGAAAAAGAAATACGGTGTGAGAGAGGGGTAGAAAGAGAAAGAGAGAAAAATGTAAAACTTAAAGTGATTGATGGTTCCACGTGATTTCTTGGATATAATATTGAATGACTGATTGGTGACAGAGTGAAGGTGGTTTTTTTTTTGTTCTTGTTGCCTCTTACTTTTTGTTGTTGTACTTATTGTGTAATGTAGTTCATTTCTTTATTTATCATTTTTATTTTGATTTTAGTTTTTCACCTCAGTAACATTTTTTTACCCCAAACCATCTTTATAATTAGTTCCTCACCAATTGTGTTTCCTCTTACAATCACTCTTCTCTTTATGGCATTTTTTATTTTTCGTCCTTCATTTCCTTTTTTTTTTTTTTTGTTTTTAGTAAAATATAAACATTAATTTTAGTAAAAATAAAGGATACAAAAAAAAGAATCAAAAAAAAATTAAAATAATGTTAATCAAAAGGGGTGTGGGATTGATTTACATCAAATCAAATATTAATCAATCCTGAACAGAATTTCCTTAATTATTCTTTTTTTTTTGTAATATAAATTCTCTAAACGACAAAACATCCTTAGTGGACTTCCAAAAGTTTTGTGTTTTTATATTTTAAAATTTTAGCTGAACAATAAACGATAAATAATTTTTATATTTTAAATCACAATAAAAAATATTATACTCTCTCAATTTTGTTGTAATAAAATTAAATTTCCTTTTTTTTTTCCTTTAAAAGTTTTTAAATTAAATTGATTGTGTCAGTTCGTTGTACCCTAAGTGTAATATATTTCCCTATTGAACTTTTGACTACTTCCCTTTTGTTTTACAATTATCATCTCTCCCTTGTCTTCTCTAATTATTACTTTTTTTTATTTGTACAGTTTTCTAACCACAATAATTTTGAATACTATACTACCCTGTACTTAACACAATTGGTATTAACATAAAAACAATTAAATCTTAGTTTTTAGTACAAAATAATCAACATTAAAATGTGATTGTTTAAAATAATGTGAGATAGAATGGTTGTGAATATATAAAAGCGAGTAGATATTAGTGAAAAAAAAATATGTCCTTATTTAGGAGTGTAATATATTTTAGTTTTAGTTAGAATTTTTAGTAGTAGTCGTCTTTTCCATAAAAGTGAAGAAATAAGTTTCAAAAGTGATGGTAGTTATGGATTAAGGGTTGTTTTTTTTTTGTTTTACTAAAAATGATTTTACTCGATAGTTTTACATCTTTTGCTATAGTTTTTTGGATACCTACAGTCTACCTGTGTAGATGAACAGGTCAGATTGGTTAAAATGTTATACCCAGTTGTTTTTGTTTTATTTCTGGTTTCAAGTTTCATCTCCAAGTTGTTTTTTTTTTGTCAGTCGAATTTTTTTTTTGTTTTTTTCAACTTCTTTAAAAAATTTGATAAATTTTTTTTTCGTATTTGTCTCTTGCTCTTACTCTCTCTCTCTATCTATCTCCCTTTCGATCTTTATAGATTCATATATGGCTTATGGGTTGAAGGGGTTGAGTGGGTAAGTGTTAGCTGAAATATAATGAAAGAAAAGGGAAAAATAGAAAGAAAAACTAAATATGATATGTATAAAAGGTTATAATAATCGACAATTTTTAAAATTATTTATCCTAAGTACATATATGAAAATAGATTAATACTTGAGAAAAACTTTTATATTCTATGTAAGAATATTCAGTATTGCACTGGGGTCCGCCTAAACTTCTTTAAAATCTCTTCTATAATATGACTGGACACACCTTAGCACTTCAATTATTTTATTATTAAAATAATAATAATAGTAAAATAATACAATTTTTTATTAAAATATATTCAAATTGAAAGCCACGCTGTGTTAAAGTCGCCACACGTCCGAGTCTCATCAATAGTGTCGCGAATTCCCAATCCTCTGTAGTGAAAATTGTTTGAATTCCACTATAAATAGTCTAAGCTTCTAATTACAAATTATTATAATTATTCCATTTTTTTTAAAATGCTTTTATTTGTAAATTCTTCTTTTGTTTAATTTCTTTTCTTCTCAAATCGTATTTATTTATCATTTATCTAAGATTATCTCAAGTAAGCAATTGTGAAAAATAACTATTTATGTGATTGAGGATTTAAAGATCTTTTCTCAGACAGAAAAGTTTATATTTTATTACAAAGATAAATGTATATTGTAGATCGAGATTGATCCCTATATAAATTATTAATAATTCATATCCGGTTGTCGATATCGATCACTATGATAATATCAATTTCTAGAATTAGCCCTATTTACAAATACACCACTGAGTATATTATGTGTATGTATTTGTTTTTAAGAATGATGATCATTATACTAAGAAAACTTATATCATTCTTCTTTCTTCTTTCATCATCTTATTTCTCATCATTTTATTCTTCTTCTTATTTTACTTTATTTCAACTTCTAGTTTGTATTTTCTCTTTCTCTCTATACATATTATATAAAATTCATTTGTAAATTTTCCTCCTTGATTTTAAACATTGTCAATATCAAAAACCCTTATACTGACAAAACCCTCATTAAACTGAGATTTAATTACAAATATCATACAAAATTTTTGTGATGGTGGTAGAATGTAGGTAGAAAGTATTGAGTAGAATGTAGGTAGATGGGTTTTTGTTGTAGCAAAATGATAGGTTGAGTATAGGGTAAAATGAGATGATAGGAGGTTGATTGTAGAATGGTTATGAGTTCGTATAATATAAGAAGGGTTGAAGGTTGAAGGGTGTTGTTTTTTTTTTATTTCCTATTTTATTTTTATTTCTGATGTTTTTTTTTCTTGTTGTTTTTTGTTTTACTGGAATAGGAAGATTATAGAATGGTGTAGAAACGGTGAAATGAAGAGTAAAGACGAAGAAAAAAAAACACAAAAATAAAAATAGACAGAATAAGAAAATATAAATTGGGTATGGTGTATGGTAAAAATATTTGATTAATGTGAAACATTTTTAAACTTTAATTAATTCTTTGATAATTATTATTGGTGAATATCCCTTATTAATTAATAATATTTCAACTCTTTTCTAACTCCATTTTTTTCACATCTGTATTGCTATTATTTGTAATTTTTTTATGCTTGTTTTTGTTGTTAATGATGGTAAGACTTACCGACATTCCAACAGTAGGATTTATCTAAAAAAAATTTTTTTTTTTATGTTTTGTATGAAATCTCTTTTTGCCCCATTTTAATTAATTTTTTCAACGCGTGCATTTGTCCAAAATTCAAATTAATTCATTGTTTTAAATCATTTTCTCGTATTTTTGCACAATATTTGACAAAATTGATTTGAAAGGGTTTGGAATGAGTCTTCAAAATTGTTGTTTGGATGCTCGTTATTTTTTTGCACGGATTTTTAAAAAAATACAAAAAAATAATTTATTCTGTTCGTCCATTTTTTTTTTTATTCTTTGAAAACGATTTTTGCCTGATGAAAATTGGGGTGAACACAAATTTTACTCAATAAAATTCAATAAAAAAAGAAAAACGAAATCCCTTCCACATTTGTCCGGTTTTTTCCCTTTATACCTATCGGGTTTATATCCGGGTCCGGTTTAAAAGTTCATCTTTAAATTTTATCTCCCCTTTCTTTCGTTACTTTTTGGAAATACTTTTTTTTCTTTCCCTTATATAAGACCTTTTTTTTGGTCAAAAATTTTCGGTTAAGTTGTATACCAAAAAGGTCATAAGGTGTTTCTTTTCTCCTTGTAAAAAAAAGGGACAGTAGCGTACGTGATTTTTGTTAGGGTCTTTAAGATAATATTGAAGAAAAAAAAATATCAAATTTTATCAATATTATTCAATTCATATGGTTAAGGAAAATGAGTGAGATAGATAGATTGTTCCGTTTTTATATGAGTAGAAGAAAAAAGAAAAAAAAAAACAAGAAGAAATAAAAGGAATATATGGGATACAATCTATTTCCAGATCTTTTCAAATCCCTTCTTCGTATTAACAACAGCAAAAATAGCTCAACAAAACGAATAGAAGTTCAAGTTGAAGAAAGAAAAAAAGGTTGGAAGCTAAGATTTTTGAGACAGAGAAGGTTATCCTTATCAATCCCATTTTCAATCTATAATACTGTTTTTTTTTTCTCTTTTTCTGTTTTTCTCTCTTTCTGTCTATCTCTCATATTTTATTGCCTCATTTTTTTATCTTATAAAGAACATTTTTATTGAATAGAAATACATACTTTTGAAGGGTGAACAAAAACCACAAGTTACGTCAAAAAAATTTTAATTTCCTTTTTCATTAAAATTAAAAATAATCATTTCAATTAAATTCAATTATTGAATAATTGTTAAAATGAAAATTCACCAAAAAGAACAAATAAACAAAACGTGATGGAAAATTAACAGACAAAAAAAAATGCATAATGAAAAATAATTGAATAAAAAATTAAAAAAAAAAAACCACAAAAACAAAGAACAAAGAATTTTATTTTTTAAATTTATTATTATTAAAAAAAATTTCATCTCCATTCATTTTTTATTCTGTGGGGTTTTTCAACCAGAACTCAGGCTCATTTAATGTCGTTGTTTTCACTCATTCCTTTTCTTTTATTATAATAAATATTTCCCTTTCACTCATTTTGTTAATTTAAACATTTTTTTTTTCACTAATTGAATTTTAATAATATTTATTCGTATAGTAAAAATGCATTGCATAAGGACACACTAATTGCTATTGTAAAAAAAAAAAAATGTGGTGATACATTTTCAAATATCATTTTATCAACAATTATTTTTTTATTAATTTGTATTGATTTTTTATTTATTGAACTTTGTGTTTGTGTGTACAGTGTGTACTCTCGATAATGTTACATTACGAAAACGTTATTATTTCAAAAACATACAATTGTCAAATCTTATAAATTTTATCGAGAGTCTACTGTATATATTTTATTTTTATTTGGATATTAATTATTTTTCAAAAAATTAAATTTACATAAGAGAAAAAAAAAACAAAAACAAAATGAAGAACAAAAAAAACCGCTTTAATTGTGGTTTCATAGAATATTGAAGTTTAATGATTGGTTATCGCAAATATTAAATATTGAAAAAGATTTGTTGTATTTATATTGAAATATTTAAATGAATTTCCCAATAATTATTGTAATTAATTTATTTCCGAGAATAAATTGTTTCCAATAAGGATTTTTAAAAAACTATAAAATTTACATTTATTGATTAATTTAGACGGTTTTCATTTCTATGATTGAATTTATGAATGTCAATAATAAACCAAGAAATTGTACCTTTTGTTCTATTTTATTTATTATTTTCTTTAATTTCCATTAATAATTGGTTATCAATAGAGTTAGTTTCAATAACAAATTATTTCATTTTTTTTTCGGATAATCAGAAAAATTATTTTCAATGAATAATAAGTTTTTTTTTTTGTTGTATTTATTCAAAAAAAAAATAAATATTCATTTATTTGGATGAAAATTTTTTGTTAATTAGGTTTCACAATGCACTAATATTGTTGTTTTTATAAAATGTCGTTTCAATAAAATCAGATAATGTAAAGGAGAAGAAAATTATAATTTTAAGAAAGAAAAAAAAAGAATATGAGAAATCATTTTATTATTGTATAAAAATCACGTTCTTCGTTCAAAGTTTTTTTTATATACAAATTATTAAAATTTTTATAATAGAAAAGTATTGCACCCATGTTTATTAAATCTTTTATAATTATTGTAAGTTTTTACAACTTTTTTAAATTTACAATAAACTTTATAAAATTATATCTATATGCTAGAAAATTTTTCAACAAAAAAAATTTCGATTAAAAAGTTGTTAGAAAATCAACAATTAATTTATCTTCCAATAAAAAAAAAATTTAAATTAATTTCTTTCCATTTTTCTTTTCTTTTTTTTTTTGTTGAAAACAAATTTTTTTTTTTGTTCTTTGCACAATATTATCTCGTAGTAAAATATTTATTTTCAGTTTAATCAAAAGTTAAAGATTAACACAAAATTTATAATCATAATGCTTTAGTTCATCTTACATTGTTGAAATAAAAATGTAATTTATTTAAATTTTCTATTCTATTAAAAATACATTTATGAAACAATAAATGAATAAATGGTTAAGATTTATTTAAGAAGATTTAGAGTGAAGTTTATCAATTTTTTAGTTTCTTATACGTTGTGCGTTGTAATTGTTATAGAAAGTTTATCTTAAAATTCGATATTGTTTTAATTAAATTTATGTACTATTGCGTATTGTATCGATTTCAATATTTATTTTTTTTTTAAGATTGTATTGATTGTATGTTGTCAGGGTCACCCCTATAAGATCACTAGGATTTTTTTTTTAAAGTTGTGTTGTTATTGTGTAATTTTGATCTGCAAATGAGAAAAATTAGATTAGACAAGATTAGATAATAACCAATCAAAATTATGTTTGGTCAAAATAAATTCACTTTAAAAAAAAAAAATTGGAAATTAATTTCAATTTCCAAAAATAAATAAATAATATTTGGGGTTGATTTAACTTAAAAATTCATATTTTTCTCACTTTTTTTTACCCATCCAAATTTTATTAGACGACAAAAAAAAATTACCTTTAAATAAAATCGTAAACATATTTTCTTAATATTGAAAATTGCATTTGAAGAGTTTTAAAGTTGATGGAATAATAATTTATATAAGATTTAGATAAATCGTATAGAATGAAAAAGGATGATTGAAAAATCATTTGAAAATTTCTTTATGAAAAAGAATCAGTAAAAATATTATACGTTGATGAGATTAAAAAATAGAAAATTCTGCAGAATACAAAAAGTAAATACGGATCAGTTTGTGCTGATTGATTTTTTTAGTGTAAAAAAAAAAAAATAATTTGGGAAAATATATTTTTCCAAATGAAAACAAAATTTCGGAACTTTTATTTATTTAATTCTAAACAAATTTTTTCTCTTCCGTTTATAAAGAACAAAAATTAAAACGGGTTAAAAATGTCTGAAATGTTTTAAGAAAAGAAAAACCCCAAAGACTTTATGCATTTCGGACATTTTTGTTTTATAATCCTCCTCTATCATTTCATTTTGATTTGACCAAAAACCAAATTCCAACCTATTTTTATTTTGAAACCCGATGATGAAAATATATTTTCTTTATTTATTTTTATTTTTCTCATTAATTTTATTAGGAATACTTTCTTTGTGATTTTTTGTTGTAGATATTTAACACAAATTTTTCTTTTGAACAATTAATAATAATTTATTGTTAATTTTTAAATTGAAAAAAAAAAATAATAATAATAATTTCCACGCAAATACATTCAAAGTTACATGATACAATTTTCTTTTTTGTATTTTTACTCTAACCTTCATCATGGTTAGAAACTAAGCAAAACGAAAAATGGAAGAGGACTGAAAAACAAAAGTCACCTGTAGATATTTTTACTTGTTTCCAAATTATATTTTTTTTTTTTCCCTTTTTCTTTCTTTTTTTTTTTTTTTTTTTGTGTGTTCGCTTTTAGAATTCTATCAAGAAAATAATTAACTTTGTTCATTCACCAAAGTCTGATAAATTTTAATAGAAAATCTCATTTCAACTCCTCCTCTCTTCTGTTTTCATTCCCTTCCATTTTTATCCGTGTTTCAGTGAGTTTTCATTTTCTTCTATTTTATTTTTTGTTATCTGGAGGAAGGGGGATATAGTTTCGGGATTGTCAGAGAAGAATGGAACGGAATTCAAGGGTGGCTTAGGCCAATGTCTTGGGGATACACCATTTTTTTGTTTGTTTTGTTTTCTACAATTTTTTCTATACGATTTTTCCTTCATTGGTATCAACTTGAGACATCACCGAGACATTGGTTGTGAATGGACTTCGTTTATAAATGAAAAAAAAAAAAAAAAAAAAAAAATTCTAAACATTGTTATGTATGGAGTGAGAACAGTTTTCTTTCCTTTTTTTAATCGCGCGCTCGAGTAGTGTATGGTTTGAGAAAAGTGGTGAATCAAAAGAAGGGGTGGTAATTTTGATGAAAAATAAACCAAGTGGAAAATCTGCAATTTCAAGATTTTTCTTTTTATATTTTCTATCGGTTGCAATCGGTTTTATGTATGTATGTATTAAGACGAATAGATGAATAAACGAGAAAAAAAAGGCGGAAAAAGAAAATAGAAAATTGTATTTTTTTTTTCTCCCATAATTACATTGAAGTCCTCTTGAATAAAAATTGCGAATGGAAAAAAAAAAATTTAATTTACACATTTTAGACTCAATAGAAATTTTCGAGAAAATAATAAATAAATGTAAAAAAAAAAGAAGAAAAATTGAGTTTATTCCTTGAGTACATTTTTTTTTTTTAATTTAAAATCTATCTTCCCTTTTTTCCTGCGGATAAATATATTTTCTGTGTAAAGTCGCATTTCAATTTTATTTTTTATATCAAGACAAAAAAAAAAAAGAAAACGAAGAGGTGCTTATGGAGTATAGAGAAAATTGTATATGAAAAATAAAAACTGAAAAATAGAGTTGCTTCTTGAGATACATTTACTTTATTTTTTATGTTCATAAAAAAAATCGTATTTATTTATTGGAAAATTAATATGAAGATTTAATTTTATTCAATTTTTTTTTTTTTTTTTTGTAGAATAATCCATAATAAAATTCAAACATTTTTAAATCAATTTGACTAGACAGAAATTTTTACTAGATATTCAATTTCTTTCTTATTTAATTTTCGTTAATTATTCATTTAAATTCATTGTTGTAATAATTAGAAGAATACTAATAAGAAAAATTAATCGAATAAATAAAACATTGCAACTAACTTATATATGCTAATATGTATTTGTAACGCGTTGATTTTGTCTGTAATTTTTTTTAGTCTGAATAACTCTTAAAAGTGATTAGCCGTTGTGGATTGAAATTTTTTTTTTGTTTTTGTTTTTTATTATTTCAACCTTTTGTTGATGAATTTTATTAAAAAAAAAAAAAATTGAATTCTTTCAATATTAGCTGTAATTATACAATCGTGTTTTCAGAATAATTTAAAGAGGGAAAAACAAAAAGAAAAAAACGAAATATAGAAATTGAAAAATTGAATAACAAAACACGAAATGAAAATAATAATAAATAAAATGCAATTAAATGCGATTTTCCGCTTATTTTTTTTATCCAACAAAAAATTATGATCGAAAAAAAAAACAATACCGGAGAAAATTTATTTGTAAAATTGTTGGAAAGAGAAATAAAGAAGAATGAAAAGCGTAAAATGAAACAAAAATCTGTCTAGGAGAATGCTGGTGTGTGTGTGTGTGTGTGTGTGTGTGTGTGTGTGTGTGTGTGTGTGTGTGTGTGTGTGTGTGTGTGTGTGTGTGTGTGTGTGTGTGTGTGTGTGTGTGTGTGTGTGTGTGTGTGTGTGTGTGTGTGTGTGTGTGTGTGTGTGTGTGTGTGTGTGTGTGTGTGTGTGTGTGTGTGTGTGTGTGTGTGTGTGGGTTTTTTTTGAGCTTGTGAAATTGAACACGGACTGGGTGAAACGACAGGAGGATGTTGGAAACTCAATGGAGCTTATTCATTAAATTTCCGGTTTTATTTTCTTCTTCCTCTGCACATAATCGGTTTGAATTTGATAAAGAAAAGAAAAGTAAAGAAAAGAAAATGAAATGAAAAGAAAAGAAACAAAGTATGAAGTAAGATTTTTTTTCTTATGTTTTATTTTTTTTTTTTTGTTCTTATTTCTCTTTATCATCAATAGTCTTAATTTAATAAAATTGTAAGAAAACACATCATTTTTTCTTTTCTTTCTTTCAACCAACTTATTATTTTAATTTAATAAGGTGAACCTTTTGTAGATTTAATAGAGCAAAAAGAAAAAATAAAAATTCAATTATGTGTTTGATACAACAAAGAAAGAGAAGAACGATTTTTTGTTTTTAGTATATTATTTATTAAATCGATTACAGACAAACCATAAGAAATTCTTTCAATTGACAAATTTTGACGGAATTTTGTTTTGTTTAGTTAGTTAGTTAGTTTTGTTTATTTTACAAGGGTAAGCAACCTTTCGGTTATATTCACCCATGAGACCTACTATTTTTAAGGTGGGTTCTGAACCACCTAGCTTCTGCACATGTATTTTTACACCTGATTCTGCACATGCAGATTTCCTAAGAAGAATCCTTCGGTTTAAACCTTATCTTGCACACCAACCAGAGGGTCATAGATGTTATTTTAATCATTGCCCACTACTTATGTGTGTTTCCTTGTTTTGTTTATTTATTTTATTAAAGCCGTGCAATTTTAATGCAATTTAATTAAAATTTTTCAGTTTATAAACAAACATATTTATAAGTTTATCTTAAATGAATAAATTACAAAAGGGAGAAAATAAATTTTTATTTAAAAAAAAAAAAAAAGACCAACAAAATAAAAAAAAAACCGAATGAAAAAAATAACCAATTATTTTATTTTAATTTTCAAATTGAAGACGTTTTTTTTTTCTTCCTTGTTTAAAAATAATTCTAACAATAATCTATCATACGTCTTTTATATCTTAAAAGTGAATTTATTTGTAGAAGTCAGACGAATGAATTACATTCATTTTAAATATTTAATCCCTTGAATACGGTCCAACCAAAATGACACTTTCCTTTCCTTTTCTTTTCTTTTCTTTTCTTTACGTTTCGTTTTTTTTCTTCTTCTTCTTCTTCTTCTTATTTTTAAATTATTTTCTTATTTTCTATTCTTCTTTTCTTCACAAAAAAAAAGAAAAAAAAAATCATAAAATAAGGACAAAAAAAGAAAAAAAGATTTAAATCTTCGCGAATTTTTCCTCTTCACAGCCTCTTTTCAATTTATTTAATGATTTTCCGCTTTTTCACATTTTTATTTTGCTCTTCTCAATTTTTTCATCTCTTCTCTCTCTTCTCTCTCTCTCTGTGTCTAAATAGAAAAAAATATAATAATAATAAATACAGCAGAGTAAAGTTTTTTTTTTTTATATATTTTTCCTTCATTTTTTAAGGGAAAATAAAATGGGAGAAAGAAAAAAACATCATTAAATTAAATGCACTTGTTAAACATGCTGCTTTAAAATGCAATACAATTTTATTTTTTTTTTTCAATTTTATGATTTTATGTAAAAAAAATGAAGTTGAAAAGAACAAAACGTGATGGGAGAAATAGGGAAGAATGAATATGTATTTGTTGTTGTTGTATTTTTCTAAAGTGCAATTTTATGTAAACGATCAATGGGTGGTTAGACGGCGTTGTAATGTACTTTTTGTATTTTTCTAGTTTTTTTTCTTTTCTCTTTTTCTTTATTTCTATTTTTTGATTTCAACTTATTTTATGTATTGATTAGAAATTTGTTGTTAAATTATAAAAAGAAGGAATGAAAAATATTTGAGCATATAACGTTACCTTTTTATACAATAATCAAAATTCATATTATTGTAAATCTATTGTTTCTTTCATTTCTTTTCGTCTTTCTTTTTCTTTGCCTTTTTCTAATTTTATTATTTTCTTCTAAGATATCTTTTGACAAGAATATATAACATGCGCCGATAATAATAGATAAAATATTATCAGAAAAAAATATATAAATTGAGGGGTCAGGATTTGATTATTTGTTGACATCAAAATTTACATCAAATCATATAATCGTCTTTTATATCTTTTCGACAGAGAAAAAAAAAGGAGAAGGAAGATGATGATGAAGAATATTTATAAGAAATAAAAAAAATTTGAACCTTTGTACACATCCACATTCTTTTCTATATATATACGTATTCACCTTCATTATTCTCTCACTGTCTCTGTCTTTCAATTTCTAATAAAAAAAATGTAAATTTTCTTAAACTTTTCCGCTCTCTGTCTCGCTTACTCTATCTTCTTATATCTTCTTTTCGCTTTCTCTCTCTCTCTCTCTCTCACTGTGTGTTTATCTTATCATATAAAAAATCTTCACATTCACATATTTTTATATATTATGATATTTTCACAAGTTCGTCATCTTCTCTCAATCCGATGAGACAGCCTTAGGGGCAATTTTTTCTTCTTAAATTTAGAATTTTGTATAAGAAATGAATTTAGTGAGGGGCCGTTTGGGCCAAGGGTGGATCTGCATTTATATATGTATGGATGAGTATGTGTATATGTATAAGTTGAAGGTGGGGATAGGAATGGGTGAACAGGATTTAGGGTGGAATGTAGGGATTTTATTTTAGAATATATTCATAAAAAAAAAAAATAAGAAAATAAAAATATGTTTTTAATAAATAATAAATTTCATATTTTCGTATTTACTTAATATTTTCGAATAAGGTTATTTTTTACTTCTACTCCTTCTTTTTCATCATTTTCATCTTCATCGTCGTTGTCGTCGTCTTATACCCACTTCTCGTTTTTCTAAAATTTTGTCTTCTTCATTTTTAAAGAAATATTTTTATTTATTTCTTATTGTTATTACTAAGGTTTATACCCTCTCACTCTTACTACTATTTAACACACAAGTAAATATAGCAACCCACAAACACATTCATACATAAATGTATCCATACACATACACACACACATGCATATAACAAACATAGTCTTATATGTGAATTTTTTGGGTGGTAATTTTATTAATTTGTTTATGACACGTCATTTCTGTCTATCTAAGTATTTACTATATCTCTTCTCATATAAATTTGTATATATAAATATTATAATATTATAATAAGGGGTGTATAAGCGTAAGGGAAGAGATGAAGAGGCAATAAGAGATTAGGGTAAAAAATATGGGTGGAAATACTTATACGGCAATGAGTTAGTGATTCTATATATGTAAGTATATGTTATATTTTTCTTATGTACATAGTCATAGGTCGTGATTTATAGAATGTATAGTGAGGGGGGGATGAAAGCTAGTTTTATTAATTTATTTTCCTTTTTTTTTTTTGTTTGTTGTTTAAAAAATGAAAATGCTTTTTAAATTTGTGTAAATGTTTTTAAGTAAAAATATAATAATAATTAAATAAAATTACGTATGTGTATACAGGGTCTCTTTATTGTATCTTATATATAACGTTGAATGAATAACAATATTTTATAGGAAAATTGTTACATCAAAAAATAGAAAGCAAAAAAAAAAAAAAGGAAATACATGGAAATTGTTCTTATTTAGGTCCTTAGTTTTTTTTTGTCTTTAATATTTTCATCATCATCTTTTTATTCTCTCTCTCTCCTTCCCTCCTTCTTCTCATAAGTTCCTTGTTCATCACTTCCACCCGCTAAAATATTAAAATTTTTCTAAAATTTATTTAAAATTAAAGATACTTTTTTTCTACTTGTTAATTAAACAAATATTTTTTATATCAAAATAATTTCTACATGTACGTGTGAATGTGTGTATGTTTTTGTGAGTGTGTCTATGTTTTTGTGTAATGTGTTAATTATTCTTTTTCTATTACAGCAAAAAAATAAGTATATAAAAATAGTTGAATGTTAAACGTGCTTTGGGCCTAATATTTGAATATTAATACCAAAATTAATAATTTAAAGAGAATTTTTTTTTTTGTGTAATAAATTTATTTGGTGAAAAAGTGAAAATAGATGAAAAATATCATAAAGAAAAAATATTAAGTGATTTTTGATAAGTTACATTGATAAGGGGTGAAAATTGATTTAAAGAAAATCTTTAGAACGATAAAAAAAAGTGAACAAAATTTTCCTACCTAAATTATAAAAAGAAAAATCCAATTTTTCCTCATCTTCCATAATTTTTTGTTTATTTTGTATTTTTTTTTTTTGGTTTTAAAATAAAAAATGACATCAACGTCATCATTTGTGTCCTCTTCAGTAATGGAGCCATTTTTTTTTTATATATTAAAAAAATTCTACACAAATTCCTTTCAAAGTAATTAATTTTAACTAATATTATTATTTTCCATTTTCATTTTTCTTTGCTTTTTTTTTTGTCTTGAAAGAAAATTATAAAAAAAAAAAACAACAACACAGAAATATTCTTTGCATAAGAAATTTTTTTAATTTTTGTATTTTTTTTGCGGATTTCTTATTTTTCATTATTTAATTTTTTTTTTCTACTATTTTTTTTTTTTATATTTTATCAATTAAATTGAAAAGTTCCATCGTGCAAATAGCAAAAAAAAAAAAGAAAAAAATAACGGAAGTAATTTTAATTTTTCATTTTTCAATTTTAAATTTTAAATTTTAAATTTTTTTCCTTTAGTTTTTTTTTAAATTTTTTCTTTTACTCACGTTTGGCTTATTCTTTACTTTTTTTGTCTTTTCCAATTTTATTTTTAAATTGTCCCAATTAAAGTGTAATATTAAATAATTAAAGTGTAATAAAATGGTGGAAAAATTAAAGTAAAAAGTAAAAAAAGGAAAAAAGTTCATTAAAAAATTCATAAATATTGTGGCTGCTGTATTTTTTGTTTTTTTTTTTTTTTTCTTCTAATAATAATAAATACATGTCTGTCGTGTATTTAAAAGTGTAGTGTAATATTTAAAATTTTAATCCATTAAAACAATATTTATTCAATTAAAAATTAATATTAATGAAATTGAAGTGAGATAATTTTTCCAAAAAAGAGAAAATAGTGAAAATAAATTTAAAATACAAAAGACAAAATACAAAATAAAACGTATTTTGAATATTTTAATTATATATTTTATATTTTTGAATAAATGAAAAATATGGCAAATATTCATGTAAATAATATTTTTGCCTTGTTTTGTGTTATAATATATGTGTTTAGTGTTATAATGGGTGAAGTAATGGCAGTTGCAGTAGCATTAAGTGGTAAGTTTTATTTTGTTTTTATTATTTTTCATTGAATTATTTTTCATTAAATTATTGGTGGAAAATTTTTTTCTTTTTATCCATCGTTAACGGTATGATTGAATACCAACATAATTGACTGAGGTTTAATTTTTCATTATACAATAGTAGATTCCATGTCTTGCAATAATCTAGGCAAAGTTAACACACAAGATACACGTTTTAATAACCTTAAATAAAATCAAATCCATTCACAGTTTAAAGAGAAATCATTATGAATTTTAATTAATTTACTTGTGGACAAGTTTATCAATATTTTATGAAAAATTTTCATTAATGAACCAAAGAAAATTATAAAATGACAGTATTACTCAAAGCTTTTATTACAGTTTTTTCTTGTCATCACTTTTTCACTTCGTTCTCGCTTGACTTTTTCTTTCTTATTTTCTTCTTCTTCTTCTTTTTCTTTTTCTTTTGTTATCTATAAACAAAATATACATTTAATACGCACATACACATGCATATACATTTCCACATATACACATATATATATATATATATATATAAACAACCCTCTTATATTATTATATTTAACACGGACAGACATAGACAATTAAGTTTGAATGAACTTCGTGAAGTTATTTTACTTATTTTCTTATTTATCCAAGATGAAAAAAAGAAGAAGAAAAAGAAGCAGAATAAAGCAAAAATGAAATTGAGAGAACACAAAAAAAAATTAAATAAGAAAGAATAATACAATAATGACAAAAGGAATAATAAGTTTTATGATGAATATGGTTTTTGTAGTGTGAGAGAAAACATTTTATTAAACAATAATATCAAATTTTTTTTTCATGAAAACCAAATCAAATCACACCATTCCATTGTCGAATTTTCTTAATCTAAAATCTTTCAATCATTATTTTCTTCTTCTTCTTCTTCTTCTTCTCTTTACTTTTCTATTTTACGTTGAATTATCAGAGAGATGAAAAATTAAAATAAATAAAGTGGATAAACTCTAAAAATTATGTAGAATATTATTTATTAGATAAAAATTAGATGGATTAATGTGAGATTTCATTTTAAACAAGATTAAATTAAAAGTGTATTATTTTGTCTTGTAAAATATTTCTCTTTTTTTTTTGTTCTTTCTTTTCTTTTCTTTTCTTTTCTTTTCTTTTCTTTTCTTTTCTTTTCTTTTCTTTTCTTTTCTTTTCTTTTCTTTTCTTTTCTTTTCTTTTCTTTTCTTTTCTTTTCTTTTCTTTTCTTTTCTTTTCTTTTCTTTTCTTTTCTTTTCTTTTCTTTTCTTTTCTTTTCTTTTCTTTTCTTTTCTTTTCTTTTCTTTTCTTTTCTTTTCTTTTCTTTTCTTTTCTTTTCTTTTCTTTTCTTTTCTTTTCTTTTCTTTTCTTTTCTTTTCTTTTCTTTTCTTTTCTTTTCTTTTCTTTTCTTTTCTTTTCTTTTCTTTTCTTTTCTTTTCTTTTCTTTTCTTTTCTTTTCTTTTCTTTTCTTTTCTTTTCTTTTCTTTTCTTTTCTTTTCTTTTCTTTTCTTTTCTTTTCTTTTCTTTTCTTTTCTTTTCTTTTCTTTTCTTTTCTTTTCCCTTTTTTTTTTTTTTTTTTAAGGGAAAAAATGTTTATTTATTGCCAATGGGTTGATTATGATAAAAGATGTAAAAGAAAATTAAAAAATAAACGAAAGAAGACTAAAAAAAGTTAACAAAAAAAAAAATTGAGTTTTCGTTTGACTTTAGTTAAAGCCGACTTTAAGTATTTTCTTTTACGTCTTTTCTCTTTGTTTTTCATTTAGGACTTTATTTAGGTTCATTTTCTTTTTTTCTGTTTTCTTTTCTTTTCTTTTATTTTTTTTCTTGTTCAGTTGAAGACAAAAATCTTTTACTTATTAAATAAATAAAAGCAAAAGAAAATGCATAATAATAAGATAACCAACGAAATTACAAGTTTTTCGTCTCTTATTTATTTATTTATTTATTATTATTTTTTTCTCTTTTCCGCTTTTCGTTTATACACATTTTTTCTATTTTCTTTTTAAGAAAATTGGTATTGGTTGAGTGATGTTATATTATATGAAAATGAAAAAGGAAGAAAAGAATAGAATAGGAAAAAATGAAATGGTTGAAGGGTGATAGTTGTATAAATTGTGGTCTATGATAAAATGAACTTTATCATGTGTCTTGTCATTCAATCTTTCTTTTCTTTTGTTTTTTTTTTCTTTTTCTTTCTTGCTTTTTGTTCGTTCGTTCGCTTTTCCTTTTTTTATGTTTTTTCTTTTCTGCTTTCTTCCATATTTCTCATTTTACTTTTTCTTCTTATTAAATATATTTGGTCAGAAAAAGTTTGTACGCACTTCCATACACACACGCATATATGAATACATACTCACACACACATTCATATACAAAGCAAATAACGTCCAGTGTAAGAAAACAGAAATGGAAAAGTTTTTTCTTTTTCTTGTTTTTTTTTCTTCTTTTTCTTTTTAGGAATTTTGTTGTTTTCGAATTGGTATATTAAGAGAAGAATTTTTCTTTTGGTTAGGGTGGGTGAAAGTGATGGGGTGTATTTTAGTGGAATGGTAAAAATTAGGGTGGTTGTTAGAGAAGATGTCTTTTAATCCAATATTTAATATTGATAGGAAAATAGGAATTTATCCCTAAAAATGGATACGGAATATAATATTATTTATGGGTGTGTGTTTGTGTGTATGCGTATTCGGTATACATCGTGTGGGTTGAATTTTTTTTCCCTCATTAAAAGATAATCTTTTTATTATTATTTTCTTTCTATCAATTACTTCCTTCTCCAACACACCAACCCCCCACCCCCCCCCCCCCCCCCTCTACATTTTCCTTGAAATTTTATTGTTGTTTTTTTTATTTAAGTTTTATGTCTTATTTTTTTTTTACCTAGGAAAATAACACCGAACTACACACACACACACCTTACACATATTCACAGATAAAACGAATGAGGAAAAATGTGAAGAAGTACAAATTTTCTATTTTAATTGTATAAATAAGGGAGAAAAAGAATAAAAATATTCTATATTCAAAATTATTTCTCTTCCAATATTATTATTGGTTGGCACTAAAATTAAGCGTTTTATATGCGCATAAAACTTAAGTGACACTTGTATGAGAAAGAAAATATAATTAAAAAAAAATCCAAAAAACAAGATTGACTAAGAGAAAAATCAAATTGCTAAATTAATTTCACTAATGAAAGTCTGTGCAATGCAAGTTCCAGTGGTATAATTATATATGTGTGTGTGTGTGTGTTTTAACCTCTTTTTTTAAACATAGACTATCGTTTAGAGTAAAAAATTCGGTACAATAATTTCCTTTAAATTTTTACTATGAAAATTGGATTGAGATTGATATATATGGAAACTAAAAAAAATTCTACTTCAATAAATAAAAAAAATAGTACATTTGTAGTAACAGGATGGGTAATTTGAAACTCTTCAGCATTTATGAGGAAGCATATAAATGTCGGGGTCTGGGTGCATCGGAATTCATCACTGAATGTAACCATCTCCTTATAGAACAGAGTCAATACGTTTTATACATTATGAGTATTTCATTTTATTTTTCTGAATATTTTTATATTCTTCACTTTCCACAATATAATAACTTCTTCGTTTTTATGCAATTTTCTGTTAAATAATGTACACACATGTGCACATACACACTGAAATACATACACATTAAAAAATATTATTATAATGCATATTTGAATATTTTCAATATAAAACAAAATAAAAAACAAATTATACAATTTGTCATTGGTTCTCTCCAGTGGCATACCACATCGATATTGGTGACTGAATAAAATAAAATTGTGTGAGTAGAATGTCAGTCAAAGAGGTGGTCATATCGTGTTTCTCATATATATAACTAGGTGAACTATATAGGGTGGGTGGCTAAATAGTAAATGAAAGAATCGAAACAAAATGTCTTCTGTATCTTTTCCGTTTTGTTATTGAAAACATTTATTTTTTAAACGTATTTTATTTTGTGCAGCAAATTTGGGTTACAGTTGGATTGAGAAAGGAGATGTTGGGCGATGGTCTTTACTATATAGAAATAAATATTGACATACTTTCAAATCATTTCTGTGACTTCTAAATTTAATATTATACTTTTTCTACTTCCATTCATATGACCGACAATTTCTCTATTTTTGTTTTCAAAGTTTTTGCTTGAATTTTAATTAAAGTTTGAAATTTTTAATGCTTTAATTTTTTTTTTCTTTTATAAAACGTTCTGTGATTTGGTGGGTGGAAAATAGTGTATGAGAAAATTGTGTGTTTGTAGCATATGTGAATGCTCTGTATGCATTTTTTATTTTATGTGTATTTTTTTTATGAATTGGAGAATTTTTGATTGAAATAAAAGATTGGATCAGTGCAGTACAACCCAAAATAATTTTGTAATATATTTAATGGGAAAATAATTAATTGAAGATATCTATCATGTGTGTTTAAATATGAAAAATGACAATTTAGGTAAATGATTGAAATGAAATAGAATTCATGTAAAAATAAGACTAATTATAATTTTTGTCTTTTATTTTGAGTTTGGGTGAACTCTATCTGAGATTTTTAAATTACTTAACTATGTTTTTGGTAGATTCAATTTTTGAACAAATTTGTATTCTGTATTTTTTTTTATGTTTTTGGTTGTTGTTTTTTTTTTAGAGAAAAATCGCAATTAATCATAAATCTCAATTTTGAACTTCGTTTCGAAAGCTTTATTTTTTTTTTTCCGTAAAAAAAACATATAACCAATTGCTACAATTATTGTATTGTTTTTTCAAATCACAGTCAAACACACAAAATATCCGATTTAATTCGAACCCAGACTCCAACCGTTGCAATACACACAATCTCTATAACGGAGCGTAGATATAAAAACTCCAGTATGTGAATGGTGATATTTATAAAAGTCTATTTACACGATAAGGATTATATACGAATTGCTCTTTAAGGATTAAAGTTTCATATTGCGAATTATTTATTATTTAGTTTTTTACTAATTTGTTTTTTAATGCTACTTACATTTTTTTTAAATTTATTATTCAACCATTTTTTCTTTCTCATTTTCACCATTTTTCTTCTTTTTCTTCTTCTACTTTTATTTTATTTTATTTTTTTTTTGTTTTCTTTTATTTTCTTTATATTCAAAATATATTTTAATATAATACATGTCAAGTGTCACACATCACTCGCGTATATTATAAATTTTTTTTTTCTTCTTGTTTGTTGTTGTTGTTTTTGTTTTATTATTATTATTTTTACCCAACAACATACAACAAGCCATCCATTCAATTTCACTTTGATCCTTCCACTGTTTTTCTTCTATATATTCTACTCGTTCTACTTATATTTTATATAACACCCGCACCACCCTCTCTTTGCCCCAACTGCCTAACTTCTCTTATGTATACTAAAAAAAAAAAAACATATAAAATTTACTCATTCAGAATATGTAAAATATGAGGAAAAATAAAACAGGAAATCATCTGAATATTATATTATGTATTATAACAGATATAGAGGCGAAGACCCATACGCATTATATTCATCAACCTATACCCATTCTTTAATTCAAACCACCATTTCTCCATTTTGTTCCCTATCCCTATATATATATATATATATATATATATATATATATATATATATATATATATATATATATATATATATATATATTATCTAACCAACGAACCATTCTTATCGAAAAAATAGAAAAAAAACCTCTTTTGTTAGTTTCTTCTGTTTTTTTTATACTTCTTTAAGTTGATCATTTTCTTTAATAATGTGTTCTTACAACATTATTTATATTTTCCTCTACATTTTTATAATTTTTTTTCACAAAGATTCACAGGGATTTCACCAAGATTCACAAAGATTCGCAAAGATATATAATATGTATATTACTTAAATGCGTTCTGGTTAGTGAAATTTTAAATTTTAAAGGGAGAAAGTGGACAATTTCATCTCGATTCTGGTACATAATTACATTCAATGAAACATAAATTCTGGTGACGAAAAAAAAAAACAAAATAAATAAATAAAACACAAGAGTTATATGGTGAGAGGGGGAGCGAAGGACAAAACAAAAAAAAAAATTATTTTCCCTAATCTTTTGTTTAATTCTTCTCTCATTCCATTTGTTTTTTTGTTATTTTTTTCTTGGAAGAAAAAAAAAAGAGAATATCCCCCTTACCTACGTCACTAATATATTATATAAGACTAAGGGAATCTTTATATTATTTATAAAAGTTTTTGACTTTACAGAAAAAACAAAAAAAAAAGAAACAGTAGATGGAAAAGAAAATGGTAAATGGAAAGAATGAAAAGAAAAGAAGAAAAAAAAAATAGCACAGAAAAAGTTAAAAAATTGGAAATGAAATTGAGGAAAATCTATAGGATTAAAATTGTTCAGTTTACATTATCTTACGGAGTTTTTTTTTCCGATTTCTTCTTTTTCTTCTTTGTTTCAATTTTTTTTTTTACTTTTGAGTTAATTTAACCATTTCTTATATTTCTTCTTTTTCTATTTCTTATACAAAGAGAAATTTTCACTATAAATTCACACACACACACACACTGTCAAGATCCTTTTTTTTTTGTCTTTTTCTTTTCTCTTTTTATCTCATATTATTTTTATTTTATTTTGTGTTTTTTGTTTGTGTTGTTTTTCGTCGTTTTTCCTTTGTTTTTCTTTTATTTTTCGTTGTGTGTTCATCTTATATATTTATGTTTTTGGCCGCGTCTTTTCTTTTGCTTCTTTTTTTTTTTGCGCCAAGTTTTAATTGAAGAAAAGAGAAGAAGAAACAAAACAAATAACAGTGAAAAAAAATATAAAGAATAGAGATGAGTAAACCAAAGAAAAGAGAGAGAGAGAGAGAGAGAGAGAATGTAACGATATCGAAGCTGAAATAAAGTGTTAAATTGGATTAAGGAATGAGTGAAGGTGGATAATGGAATGGCGCGTAGGGTTGGTTAAGACTTAAGACAATGAGTAAAAATGGGTGTAAGATTCGCAATAAGATGGAGGCGCGTGAAAGTATAAGGAAGAAGAAGAAAAAAAATATAATAGAAGATTTATATCAGTGGCGTCAAATTAGTTGAGATTTTTTGTGTCTTTTGAATTATCTTCTGAATTTATTATTTTGAAATTTCTTTAAAGAAAGTTCTTTAAAAAAAACTTAAATAATTTAATAAACTTTGTTTATTTGTTATTTTTTTTGTAATATTTTTGTTCGACGTCACTGACATCTAGCAAATAAAAAAGGTAGTTAATGGAAGAAAAAAAATGAAAGTATAATATTTTGTTTTTGGTTGTTTTAATTTCTTTTTTTTTTCAAGGAAAAGAGAAGAAAATTAGAGAAAAAAGAAATATGAACCAAAGATAATGAATAATAATCTGTTTGTAAATAAATAGGAATTTTTATTTTATTTTCTAAGCTTTTTCTTCGAGCTTTTTCTCTTCTTCTTTAGTTTTCTTTTGTTATTTTTTAACTTGTTTTTCTTATGTACTTATTGTGAATTTAAAAAGTAAAATAGACTGAGAAGGAATTAAACCAAGGGATTGAAACAATGTTCTATCACGTTACATATTCATATATTTTTTTTTTGCGGTTAAATTGAACTGGTTCATACAATCAGTTAATTCAATAAGTATGTGAACTTTACTTGTTCAATTTTAAATAAATAGACACATTGAATATACACAAGAGCCTTAACAAAAAGAATTTATTTAATATATCGTTATTAAATAAAGAAAGAAAGGGGACAGAAAGATGAAGGTGAAATTTCTATAAAAAAAAAAAAGATGAAAAATATTTACACCCAAAGGCAGAATTGTCTTAACACCCTATACGACCCATCATCTGTTTTTAAATACTATAAAACACGATCAAAAACAACATTATTTCGATTTTTATTTTTAACCAACCCCCACAACAACCCATTCCCAAAATAATAATAATAACAAAAATATAAAATCGTTTCATGTTATTTGAACATAAATTAATTTTGTATTCCTGTTCAGAATATTCACAAAATAAAAGAGAAAATGAAGAGAAAAAAAAATATAGAAGGAAGAAGAAAAGCGAAAAATGGTAAAATGGAAAATGAGAAAAAAACAACAACAACGAAAATATCTAATATAAAATTTGATATCATCGTTATTGAGACTATAAATAATTTTCCTTCTTTTCTATCTTTTTACATATACAAGAAACGTATTTATTATTTGAAAAAATGTTAAATAATTTTCTAATAGAAATTAGTAACAGAGAGAGAGAGAGAGAGAGTAAGATAATATACAATTTAGATATAAAAATATAATGTAAAGGAAAGAAAATCTTCATGGATAAATCTGAAAGTTATAAAAAAAAAAAATGAAAAAAAAAAAAAAAATAATGAGAAAAATATATTGTAAGAAGAAGAAGAAGAAAAAAAAAAGAAAATTTAAATTGTTTATTTAATGAGCTCCTATAAGATGATATTCTTATTATATTTTAACACATTTATTTTTTAATATCGGAATTATGTGATAATTTCCAGCCATTTTGAAAAATGTAAAACAAAAGGATCGTTATTGGAAATCTAAAGAAAAAAAAGAAACAAATAAAAAATTGTTCACAATTTAACTAGAGTGAAATTTTTGATTTTTCTCATTTCAGTTAAGTTAAAACAGAAAAATAAATTCTAATACATTTTTTCATCATATGTTCTTATTAGAACTCAACCACTGATTTCCACTTTAAATTATTATTTATTTTAATGCTACTGTATTTTATATCTTGATTGAATTTCTCACTTTCATTCTATAACTTCATGATGATTTTCTTATACAATTTTCTTTTTTTGTACATAATTATAACAATTATGTGTGTGATAAAATGAAAGGTGAATGTAGATTACAAAAGAATGGAGACAATAATGATTTCAACAAAAGAATGAAAATTATAGAAAAACAAAAAAAAAAAATGAATGAAAGGAAATCTGTTTTTCCTCTTTATTATTTAAATGTGTAAATGTCTTAATGTTATATAAGTAAATAATAATAAGGATAAAGAAAAAGTATTCTCTGATGTTTAAAGGATATTTTATGTATAGAATTTTAATACATCAATCGTGTTTCTAATTTACCTATTTTTTTATTTATCTTTCTTTGCTTTCTAAATTTCTGTTTTCATTTTTCTTTTTTTAGTTGTATCTAAATGGTCCGTTCTACTTATGCAACAAATAAAAAAACAAATTTTTTATATAAAAAGATAACAACAAAATAGTCTGCTTTTGCTGTGTTTTTTTTTATTTATCTGTGTATGTGTGCGCGTTAGGATGTGTGCATATGGATGATTATTGTTTGTGGTGCAAATTTTGTTCCTGGGCTGTGTTTAAAAATTATGTTTCTGTCAACAAAACCTTAACGTAAAATACAAAAAAAAAAATAATATTTTTTGTTGATTTGGGGGGAGGATTTTTGTTATAAAAAAAAAAATATGAATCAAAAGTTAAACACACAAATGATAATAATAATAAAATGCGATTATACTATTTTCTAAACATTATTAATTTAGATTTATTTAAATTGTTCCTTTGTTTTTCCTTTCTGTTAAATTTGATTATGAAACAATATTTGAGGTTCAATTTAAAATTCCTCTAACTATAAATGGAAAATCTATATAATAGTTTCTAATTGTCTGTGAATTTTATTTAAAAAAAAACCTTAAAGAAAAACGATTAAAATCAATTTTAAATTTAATTTAATAAATGAAGACATTGAACGATTGTGGTTTTATTGAATTATTGTTCAGATTGTTGGAAGTATGATTTAGTTATTTGTATAAAATTCGTGTTGTAAAGTTGTGATAAATTTTAGTTATTGTATAAATTATTTCTGAGAATAAAAAAAAGAAGTTGTCTTTTAACAGAGAAATTTTCTTCTTTTGTTTATTTTTTGTTTTGTTTTGTTTTATTTTTGTTTTCTTTCTTTTTGAAGAAAATAGAGTGTGAAAACAGTGTGTGGAAAAATACCATATACACAATACGATACGATTATTAAATTAAACCTTATTCGTTTCACTTTTCTTACTTTTTCTAAATATAATAATATAAATTAATCATCTCTAGTTGTCTCGTCTGTGTTTTTTTTTTTGTGTGTTTTGTTGGCATAAGTATTTTATATAGTCGTCAACAACCGTATCATTTTCTTTATACAATATTAAGTTAATATTCTTAGAATTTTCTTTAGTATTTTTTTTTCGTTTTGTTTTTTGTGATTTTTGATTTTATATATTCTTTTAGTTATTCGTTCATTTTTATTTCTGTGTACCGAAACTATATAGGGGTGGACGGGGAATTGTTTTTAATGCTCCTCTATTGGCGCGTCCAATCCACAATTTGGTGTTAAAATTACAACAAATAAAAAAATAAATTGAACGATATATTTTCTTGCATATTTATGAATATCAAAATATAAAGAAAAATGTGGGGTTGAAAGTATCATATTTTCATTATTATTATTATTTTATCATCAAAAGAAAAGTGAACAATGAAAAAGAAAACTGATTCTTTTTCTTTATTTATTTGAATTTTTTTCTACTGCCATCTATCTATAATTTGATTATAAAAAAATATATATATATCTATAAATATATAGATGTACTCTTATTGGAAAGTCAATAGACGCAGACAATATACAATATATAAGTATGGAGTAAAAAATAAATAATTTTCTATAAAACTCTTATATGCCTTTCTTATGTATTCCATTTTTTTTTTTGTTCTTTTACCAGAAGAAATACACACACGCAATTCACACTTAAAATCTTGAGTGGATATCAATATAAAATATACGCGTTATATACACAAGTATGCAGGCATAATATATATATACACACACACACACACATAAGTACACATATATGCGATGGCATAATGAAAATATAAAAAACGAAAAATTGTTTATAGGACGTTGACAGAAATGGTTGGAGAGAAGCTTTTTTTTCTGTTTTGATGGAAGGGTGGGGGCTAGTAACTAATGGGTGGTATTTATATGGGTATGAGAATATTGTATGTTAGAAGTTACAAAGGAAAATAGAAAATATTATTTAGGACGAAGAAAAATAATAAGTGAAGGAAAGAATGAAATCGGAAACTTTTACTACAAATACTTACATGTGTAATTTTTTTTTTACTGAAGCATAAAATTGTTTCATTTGTCTTTTTTTCGATTATTAATCTTTTTCTTCATATTTTTTATATAGATTTATTTTTTATTGTGTCCAAACGTTAAATCTACAAATCTTAACGTAGAATAAAAGAAAAACATTAATGTTAAACTTTTGAAAACAACAACGAAAACATCTAACACTTTTTTGTGTATATTTTGTTTTTGTTTTTTTTTTTTTTTTTTACTTTTTTCGATGACGCGTACAAAAATTGTGTGTTTTTTTTTCTTTCATTCTTTCGTAGACCGTTACATACGAATTATTGTTATTATTTTTTCTTTCTAGTATTTTGCCTTTTTTTATTCCTGGTATGACAAATAGTAGTAGATGGGTAGTAGATAGATTTTCGGAGTATATACATTTTTTTTTTTATTATTTTCCTATTTGTATTTTCATACAAATGGAGTCACTTGTAACAAATTTTCTTGGTTCTTTTTTATATGATTATCTATCTTACTTTTCTTTTCTTTATTCTTTTTTTTTTTTCGTCGAAGAAAAGTTTTTCTTCTTTTCCCTTTTTTTTTTTTTTTGGGAAAAAGTTTTCTTCTTTGAAATTTTATGATTGTTTTCTTTTATATATAGATTCGCGGAAAATGGGTTTTTTTTTCTCTTCTTCTTATTTTTATAATAATAAGTCAATTTAACTCGAGAATTTTTTTCTCATCTTTTGTTATTTTAATAAAAATAACCGATCATTGTATCTTCTTAAAAGCAAAAAGATCGATTCTGTCATTTCAGTATTGACGAAATTTTATTCTTTCTGTTTGTTGTTATTGTTATTTGTTAAGTTTCCATGAAATGTTATAAGAAGACGCAAAGAAAAAAAGTATTCTTTCAGGGGTGGAATATATCTAATAATTAAGACGAAATATCAAATTTGATCTGATATTGAATTGAGGCAACAATATTACGTGTAAAAAGTTGACCATTTGAACGGATTAATTTCGAATAGAAATTTTATTATATTGATAGCAAAGTTTACGAAGATTTTCTTAATAAACACCATTTTTAAAAAAAAACACAAAAAATTCTTCATTTTTATTTTCGTAGATATTTTTTCTACCAATTTATATTGGAAAAGTTTAACTTTAACAAATAATTTCAGATTTTTTTTTAATCTTAATTTATAGAATAAGGTTCTTATAAATTATGAGAAGAAAAGAAAAAATCACAAAAAATAATCAATTGTTAGTCAAAAAGTTACTTTTTAAATTTTGAAACTTTTTAAAGTATTTTTTAGTCATTTGTTTTTCTTTAAACTATAAACTTTTATAATGACAGTACAGCTTAAACATAAGATGTTTGTTGTTGTCAAAAAAGAAAAGAAAAGAAAAATTAAATTAAAAAAAAAAAAAAACAGAAGAGGGTGGAAAGAGAAAATAGAACAAAGCTTACGTACGTTTCGTTTATGTAATGGCAATAACGTACAAAACAAAAAAAAAAAATTAATGAATCCTCAAATAATCAATAATCAATATTTTATAAATAATTTATTATCAATCATTTTCTATATTTTTTTTATTTATTAAATTCTTCTCTTTCTCTCTCTCTCTCTCTCTCTCTCTCATTTCCTCTATCTTGACGTTTAATCTAACTGTTATTCATAACTCAACATTGAATATAAATATAAAAGGAAAATCCTAAGAATTAGTAATTGTACAGATACTATTCAATGTTTAAATAATATTGGTTTAAATATTATGTTTCATGTTAATCGGTAAATTATAGAATATTGTAATATAATTGTGTTAAGCTTTATCGTAGGGCCAATTTCCAAATTACAAATTTCTTAATTTAAATATTCAAATGACCAAATTTTCTTAAATATAACTGCTAGATCAATTTTAATAAAAAAAATTGTAATCCCTACCATATGAAATTATATGAAAAACATGGCTGCAAGAAATGTTCATTCAATTTGTATACATAAAATAAAAGTAGGTAATATCTACTTTGAAATGATTTTTTTTTTGGAGATAGTTTCAATGGAAAACAAAAGTTCTTAAGTTTTTTATTTTGTAAAATATTATTAATTTCTTAAATTTGATAATCTTCAATATTCTTCAAAGATGTTGCTTGATATCCAATTTATATTTTACATTTACTACTCATCAAGTACAACCCTCTTAAAACTTTCTTCTTCTTTTTTTCTGCCATTCTATATGCTGTTTTGTTTTATAACATTTTTTTTTCTTCTTCTTCTTCTTCTTCTTTTTGTTTTTGTTTAAAGTATAATATTAAAAGTATTTAATGGGATTTAAAAAAGTAAAAACTGCAATAATAACTATACAACGTTTATAAATGAAAATTACATAACATAAATGAAGAAGTAAAAAAAAAAACAAAAAACACAACAATAACAACAACAACAACAATAACAAAATAAAAAAGAAAAGAAAAGAAAAACAATAATAATAATAATAATAATACCAAATTACTACAATTTTTGTAATTTTCTTTCTTTAATCTCTCTTTTTATTTCATTTTTGTTTTGTGTTACTGGAAAAAGAAAAACGAAAACAGAAACAAACAAAAAAAAAAAAAACAAAAAGTAAGAATGTTGTGTGTAAATTTCTTTCTAACTTCTTAATAGTTTTTCTCAAAAAGAAACAAAATATTTCTTGTCTTGAAAACCGCCTTAATGTACTTTCAACTTTTTCTTTGTTTTCTTTTTTTTTTTTTTTTTGGTATTTTAGCATCTACATCTTGAAATTAATTCAAAACAATAAAAATTTGTCAAAAGCACGTTGTTTTATTTAAAAAAAAAAATGTTACCATCAAAAATTACATTTTTGAAAACTTAAAAACTTGAACACTGATCTCTATAAGTGACGGCAAAAAAATTGCAATTCACCGATTGCAAATTTGCGCATTGATTGCACCGTTACTGTTTCATACTTTATGGTTAAAACCATCGATTGCGTCATTATTGTTATTTCCTCAGTTTTATTAAAATAATTCTTTGTCATTTTTATGTTTGAATTTACGTCAATGATTTCTCTCTTTTTTTTTTTTTTTGTTCAGTAAATATAAAAACTCAAAAAGTTAAAAGAAAAATCTAACCATAACCACAACAACAATAGGGAGAAAAAACCATAAAAAAAAAAACAAAGAAAAAAGAAAATGCGAGGAAAATTTGCTCCTTTATATAAAATACTGAATTTATGAAAATGAATTGGAAAAAAGAAAAGGAAAAATAATAAAAAAGTATAAAATATTTATAAAACACAAAAAAAATATGAAGTTGATTTTCTTTTTGTTTTTTATATTTGTTACATTTGACTTTTGGTCTGACTTGACTTGGCTTTTTCTTTATTTTATTTATTTTTCGCGTTCAACTATTTTTCATTTAAAGGCATACTACATACACACCCATGAATCCACCACACACATACATACACATACATACACATACATCCATACACACATACACACATACACACACATTAAGAAAAACATTTTTACAGTGATATAGATTTGTAGATGTAGATTTATTTAAATTTAAAATTTTCTCCGTTTTTTTTCCTTTCCTTTTCACCTTTTTTTTATTTTCGGCTTTAGCTTCATCTTCGTCTCCTTCATTTTTTTTTTATTTTGTATTTTTTGCTACTTTCTTTTTTTTTTGTATCTCCCTTCTAACATTTTGCAAGATTTTGTTCAGTTTTATTCTTATATTTTCCTTCTTTTTCTTCTTCTTATTCTTGTTACGTATTTTTTCTTATACTTTTCTGAAAAATGCTTTTCATTTCTCTTGCTGTAAACATTTTCTTTCTTTGTTTTGTGATATTTTTACAGGAAAGAAAAAAAAAACATGAAAAAAGGAAATAGTACTGTACGATTTAAGAAAATATAGAATGAGAGATAAATGTCTTATATTGTATGAATGCATGTATAAGTGTTCAAGTATATTTTAACATGAATTTCTATAAGAATGTGTGTGTGTGTGTGTGTATGTATGTATGTTTAATAACAACATAAATGAAATACGAACAGAAGAATAAATAAAAGTTTGAAAAAAATTCGAGATTTTCGTACGGATTGAACAAATTTTTGTGTCTTACTGGTGTTCCATTTATTACGTGAAAGAGATCCAAGAAACGAATATTAACGAATAATTTCTTATAAAATTAACTTTAAAATGAATGTAGGTAATTTCCTTTAGGTACTTTATGAATTTTCAATTTTGTGAAAAATTTAATTGAAAAATGAAAATGTTTTAAATTGAAAATGTTTTATTATTGTTGTTAAATTATTATTCTAGTGGTTGGTCACATAAATTAGAATCTAATTGGATGTTTGTTTTGTATCAATTATTTTGTTGTTTTTTTTTTCTGCATTAAGCAACCATTTTAACATTATTTCACATTATTATTATTTATTTGGGGTTACTAGAAAAAAAATATAAATCTACCCCTTAAAAGACACAGACAGGTAAATGACATTTCATTTGTTTAAAAACACAAAAACAAAAATAGAAGTAAAACCCAAAAAAAAAAAGAAAAAAGAAAGAAGAAAAAATAAAAAACAAAAAAAAAGAGGCGACTTATAATTAACCTTTTGACCTGTAAAATTAACTTTGAATAATTTAATTGTCTTCTTATTATGAACTGGAAAATTTGTCCCTTGTTATATTTTCATATCCACTTTACCATACTCTCTTTTTCTCTATTTTTGCTGCTTCTCCTTTTGTTTTTTTTTTTTTTTTTCATTTTATATTTTTTTCTGTTTTCTGTTTTCTTTTTCCCTTTTTAATTTTAATATTCTTATAACGTTAAATTTTCTATCTCTTTTCAACTGAAAAGAACAAAAAAAAAAAAAAAAACAGAAAAAATAATAATAATATAATACCCAGAGCGAAAGTTTATTTTCTAGATTCAGTTGAGAGTGTCCCTTGGTTCGTTTGGTTTTTCCTTTCTCTACATTTTATTCTTCTTCTTCTTCTTCTTATATTTTTTTTATCATAATATTTTCTTTTTCATTTTTATGTTTGACATTTTTTTTTTCATACCCACGTTCATGTTATCTGTATGTATATGTGTGAGTGTGTATGTATGTACGTACTGTTTAGTATTAATAAAGCTTAAAGAAAATATTCTTTAGGGCCATAATTTACAGTAAAAATATAAGAATTTATATTTAATAGAGAATTTCATATTTCGTTTATGAATCGAGAATCCAAACAATAATTTATTCTTATTCATCGCGAAATTGTATTTTTAATCTTATGTTTAGTTGAAAATTACTACCCTTAAATTTTATAATGACTAATAATAGAATTTCTCTCTTTAGATTTTTTTTTATAAGAATGCTGTAAAATTTATTAAATTGTTTTTCCGAGAATTGAGAACTTAACGAAATGTCGATTTAATTATTTAAAAGAGTAAATTAAAAATTGAAGAATTTTTTGCTTGAATATTTTTTTTTTATTTATTGTCCTGAATATTTTGAAGGGCCTCAAAGATGAATATCTCTTATCTTACATTTAAATGAATTTTATTTCATTCTTAATTGATGACTGAATTGATTTAATTAAATAAATGAAAAATTCCATTTAAAAAGTTTAGTTGAACTATTGGAAGTTAACAAGGGGTGCGGCCATTGTCCTATATTTTACTTTAAATTTTCCTTTCTCCAATATTTATTAATTTCCTCTCTACTCTTTATTATATTTGTTTATTCTTTTCTCTTTTTCCTTTTTTCTTGTTCTTCTATATGGTTTTTCGTTTCGTTTCTTTTTTCTTTTTTTTTTTTGTTGCTATTTTTTTCCTTTTTCTCGTCGTGTTTGTGGGTAAGTAAACAATTAAAAGATAAGAAATCTGTATTTAAATTTTTCTTTTGGATTTAAAATTTTTCAGAAATATGAAAAGAAATAAGAAGAAGAAAAAAAATGAAAATGGCTGCGGTTTTTCGTTAATTTCATATATTTTTCCTTTTTTTACTTTCTTTTGTTTTTCTTATTTATTTATTTTGTTGTTTTTTTTTTTGGTATTGTTGTGTTTTAAAATAAACAATAATAAATAAATAAATAGAACACGAACAAGCCAACAGAAGAATTTTATTGCTTTGCTGAAAATGGAAAAAAATCCGTTTTAAACACACAATGAGCGAAATAGAGAGAGAGAGAGAGAGTAAGAATAACGGTGGTTGGTTGGTAAAGAAGATACGGGAAATCCTTTCATTCTTTCCTTTGTTTTGTTCGATATTTGTTTTTTCTTAATTTTTTTTTCTTGCTTTCTTTTTTTTTTTTTGTCTTGCCTTGAGAGAATAAATTTCTTGTTTGTTTGTTGAGTTTTTTTTCTTGTGATTGATGTTTTTTCAAGAACTCTGCATTAACAATTATTATTATTAAAAAAAAAAACACACAAAAGAATGTGGATAATTATTTCAAATTAAAAAAAAAGATAAACGAAAAAATTGAAATAAAAAAAAAAAATCCGAGAAAATGGTCACCGGAAAAGTTTAAACATAAAATGAGCCAAAATGAATGGACGCCAGGAAAAAATGGAAAAACGAAAGAAATAAATAAAATAATTAGTGACTATGAGGAGCCTCCTTCATCATCGTTTAAATATTTAATTTAATTTATAACCGCGCGCACTTTTTTCTGCTTTTTTTTCACATTTCCTTTGCCTTCACCCCAGTATCGCTCACATTTTTCATATTTATACTTGCTTTGTTTTATTTTCTTTGTAATAATCAGCAACAAATAATATAAAATAAAAACAAACAAACAAACAAACAAACAAACAAACAAACAAACAAAAAAGCAAATAAACAAGATGTAATTGGGAGCGTATGGGAGGAAGAGAGAATTAATAATACAAAAAAGAAAACGAAAGAATAAACCAACAAGAAAATAATAATTTAAAATTTAAATAGAAGAAACAAATTATCTAAATCATCATGAATTTCTTTTTCTATCCTTTTCTAACATTTACATATTTTTTCATCAAATGTTTTATTTTATTTTTTGATATTTTTGTTGATGTTAAAATCTAACCACCCTACTACTTTATTTTGTATAATGCTTAGTCTCCATAAACATTGCGTGCCCATTATATACAGAAAAAATAAAGAACGACTCACTTCAAATTCTCATCTAAATCATACGATCATTTCTTCTTCTCTTCACACCTATTTTTTTGGACTTATCATTCCGTTGATTTGATACTTCTGAACTTCAAGATAGACATCGGCTATATAACCATAATATTTTTGTGTTAGAGGACAAACATTTTAATTATTTTCATTTTTATTGTTGCCATCTTTTAATATTTATTTATTATAAAGATTCTTTTTTTTTCGTTCTTTTCTTTTCTTCTTTTATTTTTTCACCAACATCCAAAATCAGCAGCAGCCAGTAGCAACATCCATTTTATTTTTTTTCCCTTTTTTTATACACACGTTTTTTCTCTTTTGCACACTTTGTTCTTTGGCCCATTATTATTTTATTTTATTTTTTTTTTCAAGGACATTTTCAATATAACAAAATAAAACTGAAATACCCATCCACAACCCCCCTACAACAACAGGCCAACAAAACACTATATATATATATATACATTTATCAGATAAATATGAGTAAGAGAAAAAAAGAAAGAGAGAAAAAGAAAGAGAGAGATAGAGAGAAAGTGATAGACTGAAACAGAAAGACTATGATTATTTTTATACTTAAGGGAAAGGAAAAACAAACAAACAAATAAACAAACAAACAAATAAACAAACAAACAAGGGCATCTGTTGAATTGTTTCTTTTAAAATCATATAAAAAACTACAACAACAAAAAGCCGTCATCCTCTTCTTCTTCATTAGTTTCAATTTGACGACAACTGGTTTTTCTTCTTGTTTCTATTTATTTATTATATAAAAAAGAGAAAGAAAAAAAAATTATCTCCCTTTCAGAATAAACTTTTGCTGTATTTTTATCTCTTTCACATATTCTATTTTCTGTTGTAAGCTTTTTTTCTCTAAATATTAAATGCCCATTTTCCATTTGCTTAGAGTTGTTTTTTTTTTTCTAAGATTTTTCCTTTTCATTATTTTTTACTGTTTTCCAATTTACATCGTAATTATGTATTATGCAAATATTAAGATTTTTAATTTTTTTTTTTTTTTTGGTGCAATTAATTTTTAAGAACAAATTTAATAAAGTCTATATTTGTTTTAATCAGTTAGAATTAAAAATTAAATTAGTTAAATTAGTTAAATTTAACGAATGATTATTACAAAATGCACATATTTTTATTTTATTTATGAAATTGATTTGCAAACAAGACAAAATATAAAATGAAAAATGAAAAATGAAAAAAAATAATTAGCCTAAATGTCCTGAATATTAGTCTTATTAAAATAATGTCTTTTTTCCCCAAGCTTATTTATTTTTTCCCATTTATTCCATTTACCTAATTTACCCTCTACTCCGATGTCATCATCCCTAATATTTTATTAATATGGTAAATACAAATGTTTTTCTCTTGTATTTTGTTGAATTTCTTTAAATTTTTTTTTTTTTTTTTTTGATTTTTCATTAAATTTTTTTTATTTGTTCATTCGTTCTTTTAATTTTTAGTCACACTTTTCCTACGTTTTTTATTCATTTGTTCCCCTTTTTTTTTTTTTTTTGTTGATACAAAAGCAAAAAAATCATTGACAACAATAGTTCACTATTGTTTTTTGGCTGAACAATTCTCGTCGCAACATAAATAAAAAATGGAAAAAAAAAAACTAGGAAAATTATATACTTAATAATAAAAAAAAAAAACAACAAAAAAAAAACAACAAAAAAAAAACAAAAAACAAAAAAAACAGATATAGAATATTGTGTTTGGATTTTGTGTTAAAAATGTCACATTGAATACAACTAATTACAAATATATTTATATATACATCTGTGAATATAGATATTTATGTTTGTGTGTGTGTGTGTGTGCATATATTAATATGTTTTTTTTATTTTTTATCTCGGTTAGCATACATATACATATTTATAATAATGAAGTTTGTTAAGGACATTTTTGTTATAAATATGGTAAAATATATTATACATAGATTAATTTTTGGTGGTGTATAAAAGGGAAATATTTATAAAAAATTTTACAGAGTTGTTATTTGGGTTGGTTAACATTTGTTCGAGGATGAGGATACGCACAATATCAACAACAACAACAACAACAACAAAAAGACTCTACAAAACTTTTGTTAAAAATATTATGTTTCTGTATTTTATTTTGTTTTTTTTTTGTCTTGTTACCTTTTTTTTTTATATTTTTTCTTTTTTCAAATGTCACAATAAAAATTAAAGTAGTATTTGTGTTTGTGTGTGCCGACGGATATTAATATAGTTTATTAGTGATTTAATTTCCATGCAACGGACCTGTATTAAATTCATTTTAATCAGAGGGTGTATAAAAGTCCTTTATAGGGATGTGTTTTTTTTTTTTTTTGGTTTACAGATAAATAAAAGTATTTTACAGTATTGTTTTTGTTTTGTTATTTGTTAATATCGGATCGTATGGTAGAGATAGGTTTTTTTAATACTACGTAACGTTTATGTTTAATAATTTCATAAAATTTCTACTTATAAAAAATGGAAACTGGATGGGAGAAGGACGAGATGAGTGATTAGTAAATAGTTGTTAGTATATGGGAATAGAGTTGAAATTAATTAAATAATCAAAAAAAAAAAAAAACCAAACAAATTAAACATTAAAACCAGAATATTAATTGTTTTATTTAGTTCAACCACTTTTCTTTGCTTTTTGTTTTTTGTGTAGATGAAAATATTTTTAATGCTTTAATTATAGATAATAAAAAGGGAAATAAGTATGCTTTTCTCTTCAAATTTTTGAATTAACAGAGTAAAAACTATTTAATAGAACGAACTAAGAAAGATTTAGGGGAAAAAGTACCTGTGTCATTAATACCCAAAAAATAAAACCACAACAAAAACAAAAAGTGAAAACTTTAAAATCATCCTCATATTTGAGTCATTTTATAAAATTGTGGTTGGATTTTGTGTTAAAAGAAAAATAGAATATTTTAAAACAAAGTTTATATTAGATTTGTGTTAGGTATTGTGTATGTGTTAAATATATATACATGTGTATGTGTGATTGTAGTCTTCACATTTAAATTAGACAATTTTTACTTAGATATTCTCTGTATATATTTTTTATTTATATAAAAATATAAAATCTTCTCTCCTTTTTACCTAGATATCCCTTCATCGCATCATGTTATAAAATTCAACCATATCATACACAATAACACATACACACACACACACTTATAGTTTAATGAATTTATAGGTTTAACTAAATCGCGACTTCGTTTATAACTTTTCTTTTCTACTTTATTTTCCTTCATACAATTTTCATTCTCCGATTTCTTCCTTTTACACTCTTGCCTCATTTTCTTCGATAGATAATTTTTTCCCGTGCCTATCTATTATTTGTTCATACAGACCATTCCATTCCATTTTTTTTTTTCTTTTCTTTTCTTTTCCTATCATCAAACCAACCAGCTCCCATTTACCTCATATTTATCTTTTTCATTCTTTTACTATTCCTTTACTTTAACCTATGTAGGAATATTTTTTGGGTATGTGTGAATATATGTGTGTGCGTGTTTGTATTGAGATTAAATGAGATCAGGTGATCTGATATGTGTGTGATGTGTATATAAAATGTATGATGTTATATTGTGGGGAATTAAAGTGCAAAAAAGTAAGACGAAAACAAGAGACATTTTCTCTGTTAAATTTAAATTTGCCTACATCGTTTTTTGTGTTTCTTTCTCATTTTTGATTTTGATTAAAATTTAATTTAAATTGTAATTTCTTATGTATTTTATTTTTGTCTTGTTTCGTTTATTTTTTTCCTTTTTTTCTTTTACGTTAAAATGTAGAACGTGGCAGCACGGTTTCATTCTAGAAAACATAAATAAAAAACAATAAAGTATCGTCTTTATAGAGGGAAATTCAGTAAACCAAACAAGATAAAAAAAAAAGGGAAAAGATTGTATAAGACAAAGTATAAAGACACGACAAGAAATCACACTTTAATCATGCATATTTATTTGGTTATCTTATATTTTTTATAACCAAAAAAGTATAAAAAAAAATTGGGAAACATATTCAACTGGGGAATTTATAAGTCTATCTAAAAGATATTTCAATTTAACATAAGAACTCTTTTCTGTTCAGGTTGTCTTTTTATTCCTGCATGTTTTTTCTTTTCTTTTTTTAAAGAAATCCCGCATCGAACAACGAAAAATACGGTAACAAAAAAAAAAGAACAAGTGAAAGTTTCCACATGTGAAAATTTACACCTTTTGTATGGAAAATGAAAAAAAAAACCCGAATACTTTCATTGGAAAAATTTCCATTTTTCTCTTTATTCCATTCCTTTCGTTTTTTTTTTTGGTTTTTCTCCTTGTTTCGTTTTTTTTTTCTTTTCTCTGTTCATGGTTTCATATGACAACTACAACAAATTTATCTTCCATTTTTTACTCATCTTTTACTTGTTCATGTTCTTTGTTGTTCTTATATCACAGTAGAAAAGACACTATTCACCTACCATTCTACTTAGATATACACATACACAATACCCATACCACATTACGCATTATAAATGTGAAAAAGAAAAGTACGACACAATAAGAAAAGCAAAAATAAAAAAAAAAAATAAAAAAACAAAAAGAAAAAACAGAAGAAAAATCCCACAAAATGTGTGTGTAATGTGAATAATTTAAAATAAACAAATAAAATGGGGTGAAATTTTGTTGTTGCCATTTTTCCTTTTTTTTTTTTCCTTCCTATATATATGTACCTACACATTTTCCATTTTCTCTCTTATATATTCTCTACTACTTCATCTTTTTCTTTTCTTTTTTTTTTTGTTTTTTGTTTTTCCATTCCTTACATAAAAATACCTTAAGTTGATTTTATTTTTGTTATTTTTCTTTTCTTTTTGTAACTTTTTGATGGTTTGTTGGTATGGGTAATTTAAGAAATGATTAAATATAACATAATATTGCTCCAACATAAAGATAATCAGAAAAAGGTCATTTAATTTTTATTTATTTTTTTTTCTTCTCTTCTGATTTCATTAAGTTTATTATTTAATTCTGACATTTTACAGATTTTACAAATTTCATTTAATTAATATTTTTATACAAATAAATGTACATAGGTAGGTATACTTACTATGGAAAATAGTTTAAAATTTTATAATTATATTTTTTAAATAAAAACAATTTTTATTCTTAAATACTTACATATTTTATAATATGTTTTATCATAATTAAAATTGTGTTTTATTATTATTATTTTCTATATTTTTTAACTTTTTTTTTTAATATTTAGTCAAGTCATATTAACTAATTTAAAATTTCATTGTTTATTTTTCTCTATGAAATTAAGTATATTTTATAAGTATTATCAGTAAATATCTTAATATTTTACTAAAAAAAAATTAATAATGGTCGAATTTGTCATGAAAAAAAAAAGGGATCATACCCAAATTCAACCCAAGTCTAATGTGTAATCATGTGTTTAAACTGAATAAAAAAAAAGAAGAAAAAAAACGTGAGACATATAGAGAGAGAGAGAGAGTGAAAAAGAATGTATAAATCACGTGACTTATAATAATTTGACAGATAAAATGTTTCATTCAATTCAAATAAATTACAATTGTAACTGACACATAAAATACCTTTAACCAACATTTTTTTCTCACACTCCTATTTTATTACATTTATATATTATTACATACATATATACATATATAAATACATATATGTTGTCTCCCTTTTATTTTTTTAACCCCCAACGATCTTAAACACCCCACTCACTATCACTACTCCACCAAAACACCAACTCAATTCTTCTTCTTTTCTAAATAGAAAAAGTAAGAAAAATCCTCATACATCCAACATTATTAGATATATACTCGACTGTATGTACCCATCCTCCCTCTACCATATCACCTTCATTCATCATCACACCATCTTTTATTTTAACCCCTTCTAACTCCCATCGGGCACACACATTTTATCCCCAAAACAGTATAAATTATATACACACACGCGCTTTATTTATATAAAAGTCGTTTAGTACTTTATTTTAGCGGAGTTTTCATCTTCACTTTTCTCTTCTCTTTTCTCATCATTCGCGAAGTTTATCACACATACACATATCTATATATACACTCATGCAGTATTACCCTTTTTGTTCTCCTTTATATTACCCCTTCATTTCTTTTACTTTTTCTTCAATATTTTTTTTTTTTATTCTTTCTCGAAAAAAACACGAAAAAAATGTATAAAAAGAGGATTTCTTTGGTTTACTTCTCTCTTTCTCTTTTTCTCGCCCTACTGTTTTTTATCTCTTTCTCTCTATGTTTGTTTGTGATTATCAACTAAAAAAAAAAAGTAAACTTTCCATTCAAATTTTTTTTCTTTTTCTCTACTTTTATTTATTTAGTTTTATTTTTATAACTTAGTCTTAAACCATCCTTTTCCCGAGGTTTCCTACAAATATATGTTTCATCTCGTCTTTGGCAGTCATTCATTTAAAAAAAAAAACGATACAGAGAGAGGGAAAGAAAATAAAGAAAAAGCATGAAAAACTCAGCTCAATATTATACAATAGTGTTTCTAACGCCCAAAAGTTTAGTCATAAAAATGAAACATTGTCTCGTTTTGTTTCGTTAAACTCTTAAGGTGATGTATGAATGCGACTGTGTGTGTATGTTGCTATATGATGTGATTCAGGGATTGTTCACCAATCTTTAAATATTATTTATAAATAAAATAAATAAATTCAAAAATAAATAAAAACAAAAAACTTTAGGCTAATCTGAAAATTTTTTATTCAATTTTTGTAGAAAAACAAATATAAACATATAAAGAAATTTTAATGAGAAAAGAAATGTATTTTTATTCTGTTTCTGATATTTGTTTCACGTATGACACGGGATTCTAATTTTATTTGAATTTTTAAAGCTTTTTGTCGACAAATTCAGGAAATAAAGGTTTTGAGTCTCTGTAACAGGAGTTTTTTTTTTTTTTTGTTGTGTTTTATAAAACATAAAAACATGTATGGTGAAAATATGTGTATGTGTGGTGTATATATGTGTGCATGTGTCTATATAGTATAATACAATGTCTTTTGAATTGCCACTTTATTTTGGTGAAGAAGTAAAGTAAAAAAAAAAAAAAAACT
This sequence comes from Pedicia rivosa, assembly GCA_963082725.1. NCBI lineage: Eukaryota > Metazoa > Arthropoda > Insecta > Diptera > Pediciidae > Pedicia > Pedicia rivosa. The sequence goes on along the minus strand of OY720156.1, from coordinate 5,482,064 downwards.
TATCATTTAACTGTCACTTTAATATAAAATTCAATAGAAAATTATTTGTGTGTGCACGCGGGCGTAAAAAGTGGTGTGCCTCTTCTTTATAAACTCCAAAAATCCTTTTTCTCAGTCCTCTATAGCCCACTGCTTTAACCAATTTTTTTTTTTTTTCATTTTCATTTTCCTTTTTTTTCTTCTTTTTCTTTTCATATTTTTTTTTTTTTATTTTTGTCAAATGACAGAGAGAAAGGTTATGCTCTCTACTCTTAGAAAAGAAAATGATGATTATTCCTAAGTTTTTTTTTTTTTTTTCTTGTCATTTTTCTTCGCGTTTTTTTTTTTTCTTTTCTCTTATATTTTTCTGATTTTCTATCCAGATATTTCATTATTTTTATTTATGAAAAAGAAAGAAAAAAAAATTAAATTATTATAATCGCAGCCACACAATTGACTGCCATAGGAGGGTGGTGTGTTTTTTTTTTCTCTCTCGTATATACACGATTTAGTCTTTGCGATTATTTTGTGTGTCCTTCATTAATCATTTTCAACAATATAATTAAAGAAAAAAGAAGCAGAACAAAGAGAAAGAAAGAAGAAAAAAAAAGAAGAGAAAGTTTTTTCAGACTCAAATAAAAACCCCTTTCTTGTCACCTGCTTCCTCTTCGTTTTTTTTTTTCTTTCCTTTTTTTTTTTTGCTTTACGGTTTTTCTCTCAACCCTCAATAATGATTAATTATTTATTTTTATTCTCAACTCCCCCACCTCCCCCCTCTTACACTCCTACTCAAATTTTTTTTTTTGTTTTATTTTTCCGTTTGTTTATTTCTTATTCAAACCCCTTTATACTTTCTCGTTGTTTCTGGTTGTTTCTCTTCACATAATTTCTTATAAAATAATAATAATAATAAAAATAATAATAATAATTCTTTATATAAGACATAATTTATATAATGTCACCTTTAACTGTCATAAAATATATATTCTCTTTCATATTCCTTTTTTTTTTTTCAAAATTACCTCCCCAACTTTCTTTTTACACGTAATAAACCTTCCTGCTAAAAAATTTACAACATTAACTGTCCTTACCCGTCTCCACCATACACACTCTAACACCATACACAATTCACATTTAAAAAAAATATTTTTTTTTGTTTATTTCTTTGGCTCTCTTTCTTATATTCTATGGCTCACTCTCTCTCTATCTTACTTTCTCTCCAAGCTTTTGTGTGTGTGTGTGTGGGTACATATTTAGATACGACTATATGTGTGCGGTTAATTAACCCACCGAAAAAAAAGAGATGAAAATAGGAGGAAAAAGTCTGGAAGAAAAACAGAAATAGCTTTTTAAGAAATTTGGTAACCCTTTGGCGTAAAATAGAAATAATTTTTTTTTTTTTTTGGCAACAAAAATTGAACATCTGAACAAATCTCTTGTCATCGTCATCACCGCTACTGTTTTTTTTATCTTTCTCAATGTTTTTTTTTTTTTAAGTTTTCTTTTTCTTTTAGCTGATTTCTGTTAATAAATAAATTAAAAATCAATTTTATGAAAGTGGAAAAAAAAACAGGAAAATTTAAGCAAAAAAATTTATAACCGACAAAAACATAAATTTCAACACAATTTTTCCACGAAAAATTGTCGGCTAAAATTCAGTGGAATTTTTAAAAATTTTGGTAATATTATTAATCTTAATACAAAAATTTATGTAACTAAAATATTTATATACCCAGCGGAAATTTTTAACGGTATATTTTTCAGAGAATTCATCAAAAACTTTATCTTTAAAATCAAAATAATAATTAACTCTCATTTTTTATTTTTACTTATGTAAGTAAGTATACTTGTTTTATTTTTTCTTTTTTGATTTCTTTCTTTTTGACATTTTCGTTCAATAACAAAAAAAAAAAAAAAAAATAAAGAAAACAGTAAAAAGAACAAAATTTATATAAAAAAAGAAAAAAAAAAAAAATTATAAATCATTCAACGTTTTTAAATTTTCAAAGAAAATTCAACAATGTATAATTGTTCACAATTTTGATCATTATAATATTTTTATTTTGTCTTAAAAATATTTCTTTGATAAAATCTTTATTTTTCTATTTATTCCATTATTTATAATGAAAATAATTTTCTTTAAAGCTTTCAGATTTTTTTCTTTTTATGTTTAACATTTATTTATTTTTTTTTTTATAATTTGTATGAAAAACTATTAAAAAAATGTTCTCTTCATCTGTTCGAACATCATCCTCTTATATACAATTTTCCGAACTAATATATTTGAACACATTTTCCGGTATTATTTTTAAGTTTAAAAAGCAACAAAACTGTTGTTTATTATATAAATACATCAATCATCTGTTCCGCTTTTTACATTTTCGCTTTTACATTTTATTATTTTTTTTTTTGCTCTCGTTCTTAGAGTTTTTCTTCTTTCTTTTCTATATTATAAAATTTTAACCCATTTTCCATCAACAAGAAATAGAGAAATATAGGAATGAGGAGACGCTGAGAAAGAAGTAGAAGCAAATAGAAATAGAAGGGGTACCCTAATATTCATCTCCTTCTTCTATATTTTATTCTTCTTTCTTTTTTTTTTTTGTCCCTAAAACATCAACCAAAACCAAAAATTCTGTTAACCTCCTCTTCTTTTTCTTCGTCTTTATTATAGGCTCAGCAAGAATTTTACTACCCTTACTTTTTCTTCTCTCATCACCAACATCACCCGTTCAATTCTCATTCTATTTCTTTTTTTATTTCATTTCAAACATTCAACAAAAACTTAAATCAGATCACTGCGTGTACCAAAAATACACACCCACACAAACGCATACATAAACATGCAAACACATAAACACACACACATACACAATATTATTTTAGTATCTTCTTTTTTTATTATGAAATCTAAAAAAGTATAGAGAAAAAAACATAAGATCAAATTTTGTCGTTTGTTTCGTTTTGTGCGTTTTTTTTTTGTCTTTCTTCCTTTCTTTCTTTCTTTCTCAATGAAACTAAACCAAACAGCGAGCCAACATCATCAAGAAAATGAAAACGATGGGAAAAAAAAACAACTATGAAAAAAAAGAAGAAAATTCTTGTTGAAAATTTAAATCCATACAAAAAGTTAAAGACACAAAAAAAAAATACAAACACGCGCACATATACATACACATACATAGGCACATTTACACACACACAATATCGTACTAGAAAATTAGAAAATAGCTTTTCCTCGGTTTTCTATTTCTTCTTCTTCAAATATATATTTTACTTGTCTCGTAATATTATGGAAGAGAAGAAAAAAAGGGTTGAAATTTATTTTTTTTTTTTTTTTTGGTTATTTAGAAAATGTTAAACAATCGCAACAAAAAAAAAAAAATAGGAAGAAAGCAAAAAAAAAAAAATTGAGAAAAAGAAAAAATCAAAAGAAAAATTAATTATTTTTTTTCTAAAAAATAAAAAAATAATGAAAATTTAGAGATGAAGGAAAAAAAAATTACGAGAAGCAAAAAAAAAAAAAAAAAAAGGATGAAGTGTAGAAAGACAAACAATAAAGGAATACAGGAAGAAAATATTTAAAACTAAATTGTAAAAAGATTTAGGGGTGAGGGGCGTTGCGGGATGTTGAATTAGAGTAGACGTTAAATCTAAATTATTATTTTTTTATATTTAATTTATAAGTAAATATTTTTTTAAGTTTTTCTCATCATAATCGTCGTCATCATTTATTATTTTTTTGAAATAAATCATGAGTGCATAGAAAACAAAACAAAAAATAAAAATCGAAAACAAAAGAAAAACCAAAGGAAAATCTCTATTAAATATCTACACGCGATACAACTTTACAAAAAAAAAGAAAAAAAGATGAGTTTTCCAAAGGTGTTTTCTCATCGTGATTGTGTCCACCATCAACTCATATCATTTTCATAATTAATAAATTATTGTTTCTTTTTATGTTTTCTTCTTTTCTTTTCTTTTCGGTTTTGTTTTTTTTTTATTTTTTCTTTTTTTTTATTTATTGTTGTTAATTTTGTCATCATTTCCGATAGATTGTCTATTTTTTTTTTTTTTTCCATTTCTCATTCTATTTTTTTTTTTTTTATGTCTAATAAAATAATTAATATTTTGTTAAGTCATGATAACTTGTAGTTTTTTTTTGCTTTTTTTGCTTTTTACTTTTTCTAGATTTTAATTATTTCAAACAAAGAACATTTTTATAGTAAAGAAACTTATATTGGATTGTGATAATCAACTTAATTAACTGAATAAGAAAAATACTAGAAATAAAATAAAATTTAATTAGTTTGTTATGTTTATTAACCGGACTCCCGGACCCTTATATCAATTGTTAAGATTATGTAAGATATGGTATCTAAATATAAAAGTAATGAAATTTAAACCATTATTTCTAAAACATGTGGTTTGAGTCAAGGACCCAAAAATACATTTTATTTTTTTTTTTTTTTTGGTGTTACGTTTTCACTTTTTAATTGAATAAATATTACTGTAAAAATTATATCAATTGAAGAAAGTGAAATAAAATTTGGCCCATTTCAGATATTAAAATATTTTTAAAAATAGAATTTTATTTGTTCGCTCTGTTAATAATTTTTCTTTTATAATCTATCACATTCCTTAGTAAAATTTTCCATTACAGTCAATTATAAAAAGAACCGCACTCAGAAATCTAATCAAATAACCTCAATTAGAATTTATTTTAACAAATTAGATTAAAATTGTCTTAAACAGATTTTCATATTACAGTCTTTTCTACTGTTTTCTTTTTCTTTGGTTTTTTATGCTCAAAGGTCAGTTTGTTTAGATCAGAAAATTTAATTTTTTAATTAAATTATAACAATACCAACAATACCAACAAAATTGTATATATATATATATATATTTTTTTTGAATGAATTTATTATTTAAGATTTTTTCACCACAATTTTCTCTTTACTTTAAAATGTTGTGCATTTCTTTAAAGCCTAGAAAAAAAAAATGAGCAAATGAATGTAAATAGTTTGTGAAGACATAATATTGTCTTTAATATCGGTTAAAGTATATATTTAATTTTAAGCGCCTTTACGAATTACACACACACATTAAATAGATAAAACACATTCACAAACATATATGGAAAATATGAAAACTCTATAATAATACTTAAATAATGTTAAAATATAAATGGGAAAATATCCTTAAATTTATAATTCTCTATATTTACACTCTTTAGAATTTATGTATATGTTTATGCATATGTATGTGTGTTTGTGCGAATTTTAGATCTGTGTTTGTGAATATATAAATTTTATATACTTAAGTGAAACATTTCATACAAATTATGCTAATTATTTGTTCAACTCAAGTGCATAATTTTTCTATATAAATTGCATTCCAGTAATAATTGATTTGATTCATTTAAATGGAAAATTAAATTTTCCACCTGAATTATTATTAATTTTTTTTTTGTTTATTTTTCTTATTTATATTCTTAATTTTTAATTGAAAGTGACAAAAGAACTTTAGATGGAGAAAAATGATTAGAACAAGATTGAAAATGAAATTAAAATTTTTTACCTGTTTCTTTTTTGATTTTTATTTTGTAAAGAAAATAATAAGAAAATTATTTGTTTTTTTTTTTTTAAGTTTTCTCAAATTAAAAAAACTTTAAGTTTTGATAAATTAATTAATTAAAAAATATGAAAATATGTTTTTAACAGTTTTTTATTACTTAATATTTTAACTTTTTTTTTTGTTTTTGTTTTTGTGCTTTTTATCATGTTACAATTTTCTGTTCTTGTTACAGAGAGACAAAAAAAAAAAAAATACAAAAACCCCTTTGGTGTCATCATCACCCTCATTGGGCTCTTTCTTTATTCATCGTTTTCTTTTTGTACCGCATATTTAGAAAAGAAAAGAAGAGGCACGCATATTTTATTATAAAGTTAACTAATAAATTAAAATTCCTTGTTTTTTAACGCATTAAAAAATAAAGAAATTAAGAAAAGTTAAAATAAATGGTCTTTGGGTGATAAAAAAAAATAGAAACTTTTTTTCTTTTCGAAAACGAGAGGCTCGTTTTTTTTTTTGTTTGCCTCTATTCCGTTTTTCGTTGAATGTGTCGTCATTGTCGTTGTCGTCGTCGTCATTAAAGGAGTTTTTTTTTTGTGTTTACTATATAAATATATATCTTGTTGTGTATAGAAGTGAAGAAGGGAAGAGAAGAAAAAGTGGAGTTTAAAAGGGCGCGATTTCTAGGACAAAGAGGGGTGTATATATGTATAAAGGGATGTTTTGTAGGTCGTCTTTTTTTTTATTGAGGAAGTCAACCATATGCTCCCCGGGTTATACAGGAAATACGTCCGGTTTATAGCTATTTTTTTTCCTTTTGTGTTCTACTCGTAGGACGATCTATTTTTCTTCTTCATATACAATCATTTCTCTATAGAACTTATATCTTTATGCAGAATTCTACATATAGAATTATATCAAAAATATTTCTTGGAAAAGCATTTTTAAAAATGTTTAATAATTAATATTTAGAAATATAAAATCAAAATATTCCAATAATAATGTTCTATTCGTGATTCACGTTCAATCTATGGTCCCATTAATTTATATGTAATCTGCAACAAAAGTTGTTTTTCTCTTTAGAATATATTGTGGAATTTTAATCCATAAGCCATGATGTTTAAAATTTGAGTTCACATTTATACAACACAAACAAAAATTTTTAAACTTCAATATTTCAATTGTTAATAGAAATAGAATTGAATTGTAATAGAACTAAGTAGTGGAATTATATTTAAGAACTTATATATAAATTTAAGTAAACATATTTGTAAAATATAGAGAAAATTTATTGGACAATTTGTGTAAATATAGTTGATTATAAATAGGTGCATTGTGTATAGATAGGATATTCAGAGTCGACTTTTTTTTTATACATATACATACATTAGAACTTCAATAATACAATTTTTTATATGTGTGACTAAATCAAAAACAAAACTTTAAATTAGTATATTTATTTAGTTTGTTTCTGCTGCATATTTTTTCAAGTTTTTGAAGAAAAATATAATAAATAAATTAGTGATATTTTAAATTTCAATGTTTGAAAAAAAATCTAATATTTCTCGTGTTACATAATTCTCACCGTATAAAAAAATAATAATCAGAAACTGTCGAGATCCTCTTGTGTTTCTGTCGAAGTTTCTATATAATAGTGTGGCTGTTGATGATTGAATTTTTCTTACATAGTTTACGATATTATCGTAAAAATCAACTTTGAAAAATTGTTATAAACTTTTTCAAATCCACCGAAATTCAATTCAACCGAAAAAAATCATAAAATATTGCAATTTTACTTTCTAAAAAGTTAACACAAATAAACAATATTTAATTAACAAGGGGCCGTTGTTTTTTCCCACACCAGTACTTCACTAACAGTAGGTACAAATTTTCAATTTATCCCACTCATATCTATAATATCTCTTCAGACGTCATTATATAAAATGTAACATTATATAATAATCATATATACGTAATATATATAAAGTAAAACGGAAGTTCTGTTAAGTGCACCAATTTAATCAATATTACTCATATCCATATATATATATATATACATATGTATGCGTCTATATATATATATGAATATAATACAAAAGAAGAGTTTTACGTATATTATATGTATGTATGAGAGGATAGAAGGTGGTGATTTCCGGTGTATAATATAAAGGATGTTACGTCATCACAATCATCATCATCTTTATTCCTTTAAATTTAACATATTATTTGTATATACATATGTATGTATGTAGAGAAAATTTTCTCATTATTTTCACCGTCCATTTTCTATTACATTACACTCATTACATTTATCTCTTTCTATATAATTTTTGTTTTTTCTCTTTCTATATTTCTGTAGTTTTTATATCTTTATAACTTTTTCAATATTTCTATGTGTGGTTATTTTTTCCCATTTTTATGATCACAAAAAAGAAGAAAATTGTACACGATAATCACACAATCAACGTAATCAATCAAACATTTCAGATGGCTATTATACATGAACGTGGCTAAAATGTTGCACAAATGTAAGATGAGTTTAAAGCTTACTATTTATTGTCTAAATTAAAAAAGATTGTATATCGTGGATTAACTCATTTTAAACAGAGGTATAGATTAAATATTTTTCTTTCGTTTAAGCAAAGTTTTTCATCTTAACGACTTGATGTAAATGGCCCCTTATGTCTTTCAATATTTTTACCCTTAACTTTTTTGATTTAAAAACAGTTTTTGCTCTTCTAAATCTGATTTTGTTAGTAAACGATTTATATTCTCTTACTTCTCTTGTTAATAATTTTCCTATGAATGAAAATATTAACATAAACTGCATTTTTATATATGTAACGCTCAGATTTATATTACTAATAAAAATCAGTTATTTATCCTCTGAGATGAAAATTTTATCTTTTGCCTTTTACTTTTTCTAAAGAAACAAAAGAAAAAATAAGAAAAGAAAGAAAATTATGTTTTTATGCATAAATAAATAGAAGTGAACTTTATTGTCTCTACATTTTCATCTTCATCTCAATCTTTTTATTTCAGAATTTTTTGAATTTCAGAATTATTGGATAGGGTGCTACGAGGGAAGGGTGTTAACCTCCCATCATTCGTTATATATAGAAGAAAAAAAATTAAGTTTTGGAATATTCGTATATAAGATGGAAACTCACGCTATAAAAATATATATAGGAATTTCTTCTTCTTCTTCTTATTTTTTTTTTTTTGATGGTTTATAAGAAGGATGATGAGGTCGATGAAAATCCATCGACTGCAAATAATTTTTCTTTTTCATTTCGTTTTCTTCTTTTGCTTTTAAAACTTTTGTTTATTTTTTTTTCTTTCTTTCTTTCCCTCGATGATGGTAAAATGAAGTTTGCTGATCTCTCAGAAAATTTTTCGTTCTAACCTTTTTCTTCTTTTTTTTTTTTTCTTTTCTTTTTAGATTCTTTCTTCAGTTTTTTTTTTTTTTTTTTTGTAACAAAAATTTTGTTGTTGGCAAAAATTGGTAGTATAGAAATTTAAGGGGATGATAGAAAGAAAATAAATAATATGAATAGAAGAAGAAGAAGAAGATAATGTTTAAATAGAATTTTTCAAACATATGTAGAATGTTTTTTTTTTTCAGTCATAGTTCCAATATTCTTTCTTTTTTTTTTTAAAGAAATTCTCGTTTGAATTTCTCATTTTATTTTATCAATTTTTCTTGATTGTTAGAAAATTCTAAAGTTCCTAACAATTTTACAACTTTTCTTACTTCACCACTCACATAAATATCTTCGTTTATCCTTTTTCAGAATATTTTAAATGGACTCAAGATATAAAAATGAAAAAATTGTAATTTTATAAATAAAGTTTGTACAAATTTTCTAAATTAGAAGAATGAATAAAATTACAATTAAAAAAATTATTCAAATAAATAATTTCATCATACAAATCGTTAATTTTCTTTTATTTAATAATTGATTTATTATTTTTGTTGTTGTTGTTGTTGTTTATAGTTTCTTAAGTTAATTTACGTTTCTTTTATTTTATTTTTCTGTTTTAGATTAAATTTCGATGATTAAATGAAAAGTTTCCATTTAACTGTTTTTTTTTCTTTTTTCTCTTTTCTTTTTTTTTTCTTTTCCTTCTTCTTCTTCTTCTTCTTCTTTATTCGTTTTATTTTTAAGACTGTTATTATTTTATTTTCTTGATTTTCTTTTGCTTTAATACTTTTATATACTTTTTCATCATTTTGTATATTAAAAGATTGTCGTACTGTTTCCTCTGTCTTTGTTGTTATTCAGCTTCTTCTTTTTTTTTTGTTTGTTTGTTTATTTTTTTTTTTCTATTTGGTTTTTTATTTTTTTATTGAAAATGCAGACCAAAGTGATTTTATTGAATTCATTTATGAATGAAATTGGATTGAAGGAATAAAATGTATAAAAGTTTAACAAAAAAAAAAAATAAATAAAATGTATTTATAGAATTTGTAGTCATTGATTTTTCTTTGATATTTGTACTTCTATATTTTTGTTATTGGTATAAAATAAGAAAAGAAAAAATGAAAAAAAAAAGAGTGAAGAAAATGGCTTAAACATATATTTGTTATATTGATTGACTAAATGTAATAAATATAAATTATTTGATGTTAACTTCTATTTATTTTCTATAGTCTATATTTTTATGATGTTAAAACCACATTTAGTTTAGAAGGTATAAAGATGTTGACCATTTTCGTATATGTTCGTATATATAAAACCAAAGAAACCGCAATCATTAAAATTCAATAATTTGATTCATGATGTGTTTATGTGCGTGGCTTTATAGTTATACATATACATGTGTGTGTATGTGCGTGTGTGTGCGTTCTTGTGTGTTTGCATTTGAAGTGATGTATGTAATTTGGGGTTGTTTGTCATGTTAGATTGATAAATTTATGTGATTGAGTTGGGTGTAGTATTTAGAATAAAACAAAATTTGCTTTCAATTACTTTTATGATATTTTGAAAAAATAATAAAGATAAAAGAATATGTAACAAATATAAAAATAAACAAAAAAATAAAAATTCTCAACGAATGATAAAAATAAAAAACAGATGAAATTTTGTGTTGTTGTGATTAAATAAAATTGCCTTTAAGCTTTTATTCCTTTTGGCTAGATAAAATTTATTTATATATTCTTCTTTCTCTTTTTTTTTTTTCACAATCACAATTCACAACATTAAAACAATAAATTCTTTCTACGTTTCTCTGTCTTTCACACTCACTACTAGAGTTCTATTTCCAATTTTCAAATTATCTATAAAATAAAAAAAGGGCAGAAAAAAAGAAACAGAAAGGCAATGAAAAGAAAAACACAAAATTCTTGATGGATCATCATTTCAAATAAAGAAAAAATACAGAGGAAGAAATCACAATCAAACCAACAATCCGCTTTATACTTGAAAATAGAATAAAAACGAAAAACGAAAAAGAAAAAAATCCGTGAAAATCTCCTGCCAATCAAGTAAAAATTCCTGAAAATTTTTCTTTTAACAAAAAGAAAAGAAAAGAGAATGGAAAAGATGAAAGAAGGAAAATGAAAAGGAAAAGAAAAGAAAAATGATAATAATAAATACAAGTAAACAAGGAATTTCCCTTATTTTTTTTTTTTTTTTTCTCTTTAAACTTTTTCTTTTTAATATTCTAATTCTTGTGTATGTATGTATTTTATATTTTTGTATGTATGTATGCATGAATGTATGTTGTTTAATTCTGCGTGACAAAAATAGCTTTCACGAAAATTTTTCTACAAGAATTTAATCAGTTTTGTATAGTGAAAAACTTTTGTTAAAAACAATTTTAATAAAATGTTTGCCAATAAAACAGAGAAGAAAAATTAAAAGCAAAATTAAAAAAAAAAAAACAAAACAAAACAAAAGACGATATAAAAGATAAAAGGATATACGATTGCCACGACCGACGTCACTGAATTTAAAATCATTTGTTGTTGTTTTTATTATATTTCCATTTCTATACATTTTTATTTATTTATTTATGGTATTCTATGCTATTCTATTCTACATAGAATTCCATTCTATTCTATTCAGGAATCGTGCAATTAACTCATGAATTCTCATGCAAATTATTATTATGTATTATCATTCTGTGCTATGTCACTTGTCGCTTTCGGTAGTAAAACACTGTTGGTATTTTGTTATGCAATATTTATTTCTGTATAAAATGTTCTCTCTATTTTCATATTTTCAAAAAAAAAAACAACTCTATTTATATTTATGTGTAAGTGTGTGTGTGTATGTGGTTGTGTTTGCGATATTGTTGCTGTGGAAAATTTATTATTATTCATAATTTCTGTTTTTTTTTTTTTTTTTATAAAAAAATTATTATTTATTTATAAATATTAAAATATTTAGGAAATTTAGAGAAACAAAATAAATTGATGTTAATTTGTGTTCATTATCAAAAATGAAATAAACGATAAATACAATTAATAAATTGTGAAAATATACTAAAAGTGTAATGGTAAAAAAATTTCAATTGACTTTTATTTGTTAACTTTAATCTAATTTTATTGTGAAAAAAAAACAAAAAAATTCTAAAATATTGAGAGAGATCCTTGGTTTGAGATAATTTATTTACACAAATGAATAAAAAAAAAAATCGTATTTAATTTGGAGAAGAAATTATATTAAAAAATAATCTTAAAGGTGTAGTTTATATTGTTGTTTATTTTTCTTTCTCTTTCTCTTTTTTCCATTTTAATTTTCTTTAAAATGAAAATCTAATAAATTCTCTTTTCTTTTCCTTTTCCTCTTTTTTTTTTTTAATTTATTTAAGCTATAAATGGGGCTCTGTCAATTTAGGATTACTAAATATACTAAATGACTCTCTTCGGTAATTCACATTAAGTAATTTATTTCTTTTTTCCTTTCTGTATATTTTGTTATTTTTTTTTTTTTTTTTTTTTGTTTTCATTTAATTTTTCTGTTGGTTCAGTCGAGGGGTTAACCATTGTGTGCAATCCTGGGAGAACTCGTGGGAAACTTTATGCAATCTTTGTGAACTTTTTGGGAATCTTTGTGAATCTTTGCAACTCAACAAAAATATGAAAAAAAAAAAATAAGAAAAATGCAATGAAATCAAAAGAAAAGAAAAACTCTACTCTCTACTCTCCTTAATAATGATCTTAATTTATTTTAATAATAACAAAAAAAAAATACATATAAAAACATAAAGAAAATTATTAATAATGGATTTGTGAATTTTAATTTTCAATTAATCTTTGATTTTTTTTATTTTTTCGAATGAAAATTATTGGTTCTTACTAAAAAAAATAAAAAATGTATTACACGATTTAATTTTTCATGTTCTAGTTTCTAATTTAAAAATTTATTAATTAACCACAATACGTGTTACTTCTGAATTGAATACTGAATTACTTGTTTAAACTTATGTTGATTTTCTTTTATCGATTAAGATTTTTGTATTTAATTACACTGACACAATAAATGAATAGAAATAATTAATTCTTAGTTGTATGATGTTGTCGTATTTTTATTTCGGTTTTAGGGTAGACACCAAATATTTAATATTTAATTAAAACAAAAAAAAAATCTTTGTAGCATAATTATATTATCTTTTTGGATTTTTCATCAAAAAAAAAAAAAAAAAACCAGAACAGAAGAAATTAACATTTCTTAAATGAAAAATCATCTTTTCTCTTTTCTTTAAGATTTTTAAAGTATTTTTTTTTTTGTTTTTCTACAAGAAACGAAAGAAAAATAAGAGCACAAAAATGAAAACATTTAATTTGAGAATTTAAGTGAAAATTTCTTTGGTTTTTTTTTCTTTTTTGTTTATTTTTTCTAATTTATAAAACAAATTTTGTTTATTGTTTTAATTTGGTCACGGTTTTTTTTTATCCCCCCCTTTTCAAATAAAAAATTAAAATAAAATTCTAATTTTCATTAAATTTATTTTAAAATTTAACAATAATAAATATGAGACTATGTTTGTACCCTTATTCGTTTGTATTATTATTCGGTTGGTCACTTCTCTCAATCTCTTTCTCTTGTCAATTCATTCACATAAGTCCACTCAAAAAAGCCCACACACTCAATGAACCACTCAACAAATCTATTTACCGACAAGAGAAAAAAAAAAAAAAAAGGAAAAAAAAAGAAGAAAAACCCACAAAAAAAAAAGCTTTTCCTTTTTTCATTTTGCTTTTGTCCTTTATTTGTAACCAAAGAAAAAAACGGCATTCACACTTTTGCTCTATGCGAGAAATTTTTCTTTATTTTCAATACGTACAAAATTCGCGAATGTTTTTTCTTTTTCATTAATTAATTACATTTTTTTTATTTTCTGTTTTCTCTTTTTAAAGCGTCAATTAAATCTAATGAGATGATTTTCCTATTATTTTTATTTTCCTAATGTCTTAACTATTTATTTTAAGGTAAAACTCATTTAATGATTCAAAATTCATTAAAAAATGATAGGATTCTCTATTCAAAACCATAAATTTTCTTACAGAAAAAAAAAAACAAAAAATATATTAATTAATTTTCCTTGAAAAACTTTAATTTAAGAAAAGAAGGAAAAACTATTACGTAACATAATAAATAAATAAAAAGCAAAAGGAAAAACAAAAAAAAAAAAAACAAACAAACAAGAAAAAGCACAAAAACAAAATAAAATAAAAATATATAAATGGGTAAAAAAAAAAAGGGAAGGAAAAAAAAAAATCTGTTTAACCACACATCAAATTGTTACAAAAAAAGAAAAAAAGAAAAAGAAAAAAAGAACATATAATACAATTCATTTTGACCTTATAAGACATTTCCTTCTAACATTATACACATTTTCCTCCTACTCAACCTTACATACATTTATTCATACATACATATATATACACAACAACAGTAACAGCAACAAAAATAACAAGTAGCAACAAAAAAAAAAAAAAAAAGAAGAGAATAAAATAAAATATCACCCTTAGACCCCACTAAAATGAAGAAGAAGAGGTAAAAAAAAAAAAATGTTTAACCCACTTTTGTCCAATGGTGATTGAACCAAAACAAAAGACCAGAAGAGTGTACAAGAGAAGAAAAAGGAACGAAAAGAATAGGATGAAAAAAAAAAAAAAGACATTAATCTCACGGAATCAAATCCTTTTTTTCCTTTTTCCTTTCTTCTTTTTTTTTTTTTTTTTGTTTTGCTCCTTTTCTTCCATATTTATCTTCTTCTTTCTACGTCTTCTACCTCTTTCACTATATTTTTTTTCTTCTTCTTCTTCTTCTTTACATCATTTCCTATTTCGACACTTCTTATTGCCGCGCCAGGCCACACGCATATTCACACAAACATACATTAACACATAAAAACTTACGCAAGTATAGAAAAAGTCGTATATAGAAAAAAAAAAAATAGCAAACAAAAAAAAAAAAAAAGACAAAGAGAAGTTTTACAAACTGGACCAAGTGATTTAATGGGGTTTCTCTTTTTTTCTCATAAAAGTGGTAAGTAAACCGAAAGAGAAAAAAATATACTACATAGCTGAATATATATGTGTGTGTGTGTGTGTGTTAGTGTGTTTTTTTTTTGCCCATATAATAGAAGTAAAACAAAGTACTGAGAATATGCCTACACATACGCATGCATGCATTTAATACGTAACGTACTAACAACAACAACAACAATGTACAAAAAGAAAAAAAAAAAACTATACAGCAATAGAGTAGAGAAAAAAGGAAATGAAAAAAAAATGGAGGTCAGTTTTTCTATATGTTAAGAAAATTTTCTTTTCGTCTCGCGTTTATACCGTATAAAAAGAGATAGCATAAAGAACAAATTCGGATGTTTGTGTGTGTGTGTGTGTGTGTGTGTGTGTGTGCATGTGTCCTTCAGAACAAATAACTCTATTCTAGATTCTTATTTTTTTCTTTTCTCTCTTTCTCTCTCTCTTTTTCTTGATCTTAATTTTCCTCTTATTTGTTTTTGCTTCTCTTTAAAACAATTTTGTTTTTGTTCTGTTTTTTCCTTTATACCTTCTACTTTTTTTTTTGTTCTTATTTTCTACAGCAAACAACAAGGCTTTCCATTTTTTTTTCTCTCCCTTTCTTCATTATTATTATTGTTGTTGTTATAGAATTTTTCTTTATATTTTCATGTTTAAGGTAAAATATTTGCCATTTAGCTTATATGTAGATTTTTAATCCTTTATTATTTGTTTCCATTTTATTCTGTTTATCTTCTTGTTATTTTTGTTGTTGTTGTTTATAGTTGTGTCATCAATAAAATGAAAGGAATCAAATCCTCTACCATGGATTTGGTGATGGTAGAGAAAATGAAAATAACAATTTTTTTTTTTTCAATTAAAATGAAAATCAATTTTATATTAATGAAAATGGTATATTGAGGGGAAACATGAAGAACGTGAATTTTTCTATTCATTTCATTTCTTTTCATCATTTTTTTTTTTTTCTCATCGTTTTAGAATTAAAATCCTCCAACTCCCCATTATTTTAATAAAAAAAGAAATTCCTTTTCCCATTTTTTTTATTCCACATTCTAAATCAGTCCAGTATTAAGTCCCTTCAGTTCCTTTTTTATTATTCCAACAGAATGAAAAAAAAAAAAACTTCATTTTCATCAGAAAAAATTTCATGACATTTTCTATATTATTTATTTCCTACACCCTTCAGGTCACCAAAAAAAAAAAAAAAAAGAAATTATTCTCATTCCCTTAAAAACCAATTTCAAATAACTAAACATTCTATCAATCTATCCCTTTTTCTCTTTTTACTTTTTTTTTTTTTTCTTTCCAATTCCCAAAAAAAAAAAATAAGAAAAAAAAAAAAAAAGAAGAAAAACCTTTCATAGCATAGGCATAATTGAAATTTCAAATTCCACGCACCTTTTCACCTAACTTTAAGTCTTTCTTGACAAGGATTCTCATTCTTTATGTTTTCCTTTCTTTATTTACGAAAGAAAAGAAAAAAGAAAAAAAAAAAACACACACACACAAAAAGAATAGAAATGAAAAGATTCATATATAAATCTCTCTATCTCTCTGTCCCTTTCAGTTTTTCTTTTTCTTTTTTTTTTATTATTATTATATTATACAACATACAACATACAACATACAACATACAACATACAACATACAACAAGAGAGAAATAAAAATTAATATTTTACCGCACTAACATCATCATTCAAAAATTCCCATGTTCATATCATTTTTATGATTGATTCCATTTCTATGTATATGACAATATTAATGTTTGTTTGTATATATTTTAAATACATAGTTAGATTATTATCTGCACACATACACATAATATTATATCACAATTGCATTCATACACGTATGAAAATCGAGATTAATTATAGTAATGGCCTATCAGTAATTAAAACAATATTCTGTGAATTCTTTAAAGTTTCAAGTTTTAATTTTTTTTTTGTATATTTTTTTTTTTTTGTTTTTGTATTTTAACTGTTTGACATTTTTTTATATATATTTTATGGAAATTGGATAAAATTAAAACTGATTTTATATTAATGGAATTATGTTAATATTTATATCAATTTCACATAATTGACTGTAGAGATTCGAATACGATTTACTTTTTAACAAGAAAAAAATATTTTCTAATATTTGTCACGTAATAAAATAAAATAAATTGTAAAAAAAAAAAAAAAGCTCAAGCTCAATATGTTAAGTTTTATGTTTTAATTTTAAACTTCTTAATAGAATTTTACTGATACGCCATAACGTTAAATTATAAGAGAAAAGAAAGAAAAACTGAATATTTTTAAGTAATGTATGTATGTATGTATGTATGTATTTATGTATGTATGTATGTATGGCTATTTCTATAGTCGATTGAATAAAATTGCAATTTATTTTCTTTTTTATATTCTGAAATCATCCATACTAAACTCATCACATATAAATTTTTTTTATTTCAATAAATGGACCAAGCCAGTGTACGATTCTATGTTTTGTTTTCCTGTTTAATCGTTTAATATTTTTTTGTTGTAAATTTCACCCTTTTTTTACTTCATTTTCTTCTGCATCACTATGCACAGTGAATACTAAATTTAATGTATAAATTATACTATTTTTCGATGAATTGATCGAAAATTGGTTGCATTTAGGGGGGAACAAAAACAAAAATTTAAAAAGAAAGAAAAAAATTAAAATGTTCATGTAACAGCATGAAATATATAGAATATGACGTCACACTCTGGACAAATAATTATATAATTTCTGAACGATTTTAAAATTATTGTCAGTGAAAATGTAAGAAGAATCTGAAGTCATGTTTTTTTAATACAGTTTTTTAGTTTGTTTATATTTAAAAAAAAAAACTTTGATTCTAGACGATCTCTCAGTTCTTCAATCTGTCTTAAGATTCTCACTCGTTCAATGTAAATTTAAATCAAAAAAAAAAAGAGAATGTTTGTGTCTTGTTCATCGTCTAATTAAAATCATAAACATCAAATTGTTCTGACAATAAAATGTTGTTGTTGTTGTTTGTTATATATTTATTTTTTTTTGTTTCTGTTGTGGAAAATAATGAGTTTTAATATTAACAAAATTAATAGAAAAAAGAATGTAAAAGGGGCGTGAAATTTTTAGTGATCTCAAAAAAAAAAAAAAAAAAAAAACGAAGATGAAAAAATTCAGAGAGCAAAAAAAAAAAAAAAAAAAGAAAATGACAAAACAAAACGAAAAGGGTTATTTTTTTTAATGTTCGGTTGGGTTTTCTTTTTTTGATTGTAGAAATGGGAAAACACTGGAAACTGGTTAATGATGAAATGGTAAAAATGAAAGAATAAAAATGATAAAGGTGGACAACGCGTGCGATGATTGTTAAATTTTTACTCTACACTTTTTTTTTTTTTTTGTATATTATTTTATTCTTTCGGGGGCATTGTGTTTTTTTTTTTTTTAACGATTACTTCTGTAACAATTTAATTTGGTTTTCTTTTTATCTTTTTTTCAAATTTCCACACATTTTCATTAGCTTCTCCTTGTTTTTTTTTGTTTTTTTTTCGTTTTTCACCAAAAATGAATATTTTTTTTTTGTTTATTTCCAAATAAGTTTTCCTTTTGTATTTTAATTATGATTTACAAAGTTCATAATGATTCTGTATATTTTTTTTTCTTTATTAATTTCAACGTGAATAAAATTCTAAAGTTTCATTATGGTTTCAATTGGAATTTGTTTTTTTCTTTTCACTTTTCATTTATATTGAAATATTTTTATGCGTAGGTACATTTAATTATACAAATTTTCATCTCAAGTAGTTTTTTTATTTCTTTTTTTTTTTTTGTTTTTTACTTCAATAAATAAAAAATGATTATTTTAGATTACTGTAGTCTAAAAAATTTTTATCAATAGATAATTTTATTAGATTTTCTTCTGTTTCTTCTTCTTCTTATTTTTTATATTTTTATATTTTTGTTGTGTTAACAATTTTTATTATTGTTATCGTCATAAAGATATTGAACTTTTTCTTTTTTAACATTTTTTTTTTTTTTTTTTGTTTTTTCCCAGCACTAAAATTCTAAACAATTTATTTATTTATTTATTTTCGGTGTTATGTTTGTATTGGAAATGTATTGGAAATTGGATGGAAGGTATAAGGGATGCTTATTTTTTTTTTCTTTCTTTTTATGTGCGTGTGTTGTTGTTGTTTGTTTTTTTTTTTTTTTTACTAAAACATGTTTTTTTATGTTATTGTTTTTCAAAGAAACTTTTGATGAGAACTGAAGAAAAAAATATATCGATAATTTCTGATGGTTCAACACCAAAATGTTTTGTATATTTCGTTGATGTTTTTTTTTTCCTTTTATTTTCTTATCTCTTTAGTTACTTTGTTATTTTAATTTTAATAAGATTACTATTTAAGGTAAAAAAGAAAAAAATTAGAGAAAGTAAAACTAAAATAAAGCATAAAGAAAAGAAAAGAAAAAAAAGGAGTTCCATTATTATTATTATTGAAGAAAAACTACGTAATAATGAAAATATATTTTTATTATCTTGTGTGTTAGTGTCCCTAAATGACTCTTTAGGGAATCATTTTCTATTTTCTAAAATAGAATCGAAAAAGGGACAACACCAGTGTGAGGTTTAAAGGGTCGAAAGAGAAGAGAAAAAAATAAATATTATATATTTATATATATGAAACAACAACAATAAAAATAATATAAAATTATATTTTTACTTATATGCTTTCTGATGTTTTTCTTTTATTTTTTTTTTCATCCGATGGATTTCTAATCTATTTATTTTTATTTTTGTTCTTGTTTTTACTTTCACTTTTGTTGCTTCTTTTATGGGTGAACCGACAAAAGTCAAACTTTTATATAAAGTATATAGTCAAGAATGTTAGGAAATTATGTTTAATTAACTTATGTATCATATGTAAATATGATAATCGATATTTACATTATATCTAAATAGTTAGTGCAGCTGAGATAGATAGATAGTTAGATAGATAATTTGGGATAATTAACGTGTCAATTTTATGACAATAATATAAGATAGACAGTGGCTCTAGTGGCTATATATTCTTTATTGAAATTAAAGATAAATTTTCTATGAAGAAACACGACAATTATTTTAATGTTACACAAAAAAAAAACCTTTTTCCCTTTTGATAAAAATGAAAATTAAAAATGATATTAAAGTCTAAAGTTTTTTTTTTCCTTTTATTTAAAATAAAAGAAAACCGAAGAAAATGAAGAAAAGAAAGAAAAATCTATACTTAATCAGATAACATTGAATACGATGACAAATAATGGTTGTATGTGAAGAAGGCAATTGATTTAAGAAAAGTGAAGAAGAAAAATAACCATCTTTACCCTCGATCTTTACACGATAAAAATTCACACACACATACAAACAAACAAATTTAGACAGAGTCAAATTGGAAAATTTTTTATCAAAAAATTACTTCATATAATTGAAATAGGAAAACCTGATAAAAATTCATAAGTTAAATTAGAATGAACTTAATTTAGTTTAGTGATCAAAAAAATCAAAAATAGTTAAGGGAGGAGAAGTAAATATTTATTTTTAGTTGAATATGAAAATGTTTTCCGACTCTGTTAAAAAAAGAAACTTGTAAGTAGATTTTGTTATTATTATTTTCTATTTTTTTTTTTTTTTTTATATTTTAATATTTTTCGATATTAAATTGATTGATTTTAGAATTTTAATGAGAAAATGATAATAATTAGAGCGAAAAAAAGAAAATCAGTGTTTTTGTAATTTGTGAAAAGAATATGGTGGAAGTGGAAATAAGAGAAATAAGTAGGTATAATGTATAAATTCAACATAAATGTTTTTGGAATTGTTGTTCCGTGTATTTCTGATTGAATCTTGGTATTCATATAATTTATTCTGAAAAACAAACAAATAAAATAAGTATTTTATATTTATTATTCATGCGTTTTTTTTTTTTTTTTTTTTCTTATTCTTTATATATGTATTTATATGAATGGAGTTGTATAGTAGTATAGGTATATTGAATGTTATGATCAAAGATTTTTGTGTCTTTTTTTTTTCTCTCTCTCTCTCTCTCTCTTTTATTCTGTTCTGTAAAAAGGAAAGGAAAATTCCTACTTTGTACAAAGGGAAGAAAAAAATATATAAATAAAAAACAGAAAATGAAGAAGAAGAAAAACTTTGCATCATCAGTTGGACAAACATCATTTTCTTATTCGTATTTTTCATTCCAAACTTCTCTTAGCTTTTTACGAGCCACCATCTCACACAATATACATAACTTTCGTTATTCTTTTTACATATATTCGTATGTATTTATATTTTTGGCATAGGATCGCGTGTACATATAGATATATTTATATGCATACATATGCAAGTGTGTGTTAGTGTATTTGTTGATTATTTTTTTGTTTGTTTTACTGCTGGCTGGTCTCTAGATCCATGGCTAAATGTGATGTGGGTGGTATAGTTGGATTTTTTTCTTCTTCTTCTTCTTCTTCTTCTTCTTCTTCTTCTTCTTCTTCTTCTTCTTCTTCTTCTTCTTCTTCTTCTTCTTCTTCTTCTTCTTCTTCTTCTTCTTCTTCTTCTTCTTCTTCTTCT
Source organism: Pedicia rivosa (assembly GCA_963082725.1). Classification (NCBI taxonomy): domain Eukaryota; kingdom Metazoa; phylum Arthropoda; class Insecta; order Diptera; family Pediciidae; genus Pedicia; species Pedicia rivosa. The sequence goes on along the minus strand of OY720156.1, from coordinate 5,460,404 downwards.
TCTTCTTCTTCTTCTTCTTCTTCTTCTTCTTCTTCTTCTTCTTCTTCTTCTTCTTCTTCTTCTTCTTCTTCTTCTTCTTCTTCTTCTTCTTCTTCTTCTTCTTCTTCTTTGGAATTTATGGGTGAGAGATGGTGAAAGAGCTATAGAAGAAACTGAATTTGATGGTGTGTAAGTATAACAAACTAGTATAAGGCTAATGGGTTTTGCATTAAAACAAATGGGTCACACACACATACACACAACAGAACAACACATACAAAATAATGTATAAACTACAAATACAAAACAAAAGAAAAATTGTTGCAAGATTTTCCTTTCTTAATTTTCTTTTGGCTATAAAATATAATTTTATCTTTTTCTAACTTTACTCTCAACCCTATTTATTTATTTTCCATTTTTTTTTTTTATATTTTTATTTATTTTTTTTTTTCTTTGTCTTCTCCAATTTTAATAAAATTATTTAGTCATTTTTGTCGTCTGGACAAGAGAAAGAACTGAAGGAAAAAAAACCAATAAAAGATAAATAAGCAGAGTATATTGGAGAGAATTTATTATAAAATTGTTGTGTCTTTTAAGTAAAAAATAAAAAACAGAAACGTAAAGAAAGACAAAAAAGAAGAAGAAGAAGAAGAAGAACAACAACAAAGTTTTAGGTTGAGTAAAAGCCGTATCAGACATGTGACGGTATCGTACTAATTTTTAGAATTTTATGATCATAATTTTTCTATATAGGACAATACATGAGAAAAAACGAGAGAGTTATATGAGATATCCATCCTTTTTCTTTTGTACAAAATAAAACAATACCAAATTTTATTATGCTAAATTATGGCTCTATTATGATGGTAAAAATTTTTATGGTGCTAATTGGTTCAATTGAAGATTTAAATAATTCATTTAATAATGACAAATACAAAAAAAAATAATAAAAATAATTATTTTATAATTGTTACATTGGAGGATATATGTTTTTCATATTTATTCAATTTTTTTTAACAGAAAAAAATTAAATTTAAATTTTTTTTGCAAAAAATAAACTATAAATTTTTTTATAGTTCATAACTAAAAATGCAACACTGTAGAAACAGTTCTCAAAATAAACAATATCAGAAATGTCAAAATGTCAAAACAACTTTGTATTTGTCAAAATAATAAATATGCATTTAAAACAATTAAAAGTGAGTGATAATCACTGAAAACAATACAGAAAGTGAATAAAAAAATTAAAAACAATTTATAAGTGAGTGAATATTGAAAACAATTAAAAAATACAATGAATATAAGAAAAGTGTCTCTTTTTTGACTCATGTAGTTTGTTTACTTTTTTGGAAAACGTTGCCGATATAAATATTTATTATAGACACCTATTTTTAAAACCATAAATGATATTGCTCTCTAATGGCATTTGTCTCGTTCTAATTTCAATTAATAATTGGTAAATTAGTACGATACCGTCACATGTCTGATACGGCTTTAAGGTTTATTTAATTGGTTTAAAATTTCGTGTACGGGTTCCATTTTATTCTTCTTGATGTTATTGTTGTTCTTGTTTTTTGACACTTAAATTTTCTCTGTCTGTAATAATTTGTTTTTTTTTTTTTTTGTTTTCTGTTTTTATTTTTTTTTTGTTTTTGTTTTGGTTTTTTTTTTTTGTTTTTGTAATTCTTATTGTGGTTTTCGTGGTTTTTTATTACACGCAGTATTCTTATCATCATCATCAACCTATCAACCCATCATCATCATCATAATGATCATCAACAACAATTTTGAGTTGAAAATTAAAATGTTAATTTCCTACGGCTGCTTTTTCTGTATACTGGTACATACTGAAAATCTCATTCTCTCATCTTCAACATCCTTTTTTGTTTTTATTTTTTTATTTTTTTTTGTAACCGTCTCCAACCAAAACCAACATTTTTAATTAAAACCAAAAACAAACAACAAAAAAAAAAGCGTAATTTAAATTTATATCAACAGAGAGACAGAAAGTTTAATGTGTGAGTGTGTGTGTATGTGTGTGCGTGCGCTAGTATATATATATTAAAAAAAAATTATATGGTTGTGTATGTAAAAATGTCGTGTTGTCACCATAACCGCACCAAAAACAACCAGCGACTGGTAGAGCATCCAGCACAAACCCATCAACTAAAAAAAAACGGAAGAAAAAAAGAAAAAAATTATTATCAAAACAGTTGAAAAGGTTTGTTATACGGTTGAGCGTTGAGCCCCACCCGGATGTTAGGGTGGATGGTTAAAACCGGACAAAAAATTTTTCGTTTCTTGTCTCATCTTTTATATTTTTTTTTAATTTTAATTGAGCAATCTTGTAACTAGCAACATTATTTTCTTCTTTTCCTCTTTCTCTCTCATTCTGTCTTTCCGCTATTTTATGTCATCACATTCACCTTTATCAGCGTCTTTTTTGTTGTTGTTATTGCTACTGGTACTGTTGTTACTACTACTGATGCCGCGTGGAAAATTAAAAAATTTCCATCATTCCCATTATCTCCCATCACCTCCCTAATCTCATTTCAAGACAAAGAACTATATACGTGAAGAAACGAGAACAACATTAACAACAACAACAAAAATGATTTCTTTTCTAAAGAAGAAAATTAAATTCATTCTTATTTCCGTTTTTTTTCCCTCTTATTCCATTTTTAAATTTTTTTTTTTTGTTTTGTTTTTTCCTTGCTTAATCAAATTCCTTAGAAAAAAGAAAAGAGCAACAATATTAAATATGGCAAATGGAAGGAAAGAACAAGAAAATTTTGGTGTCTTTATTTTCTTCTTATTTTCGTGTTTCTCTCAGTAATTTTTAATGCCTTTTCCAGTAAGATATGCATGGATAGGATCTTAATCATTAAGGGATTGAGGTGAGGTTATATTTTAGGCTGTGTGTATTTATCGTATGTAAGTGTATTTGTGTGTATGTCATTTCAATATATCATTGTAATAAATTCATTAGTCATCGAATGTATGATCCTTCTTTCATTCCACTTTTTTTTTTCTCTTATTCTTTGATAAAAATATATATTTTTTTTATGTATTTTCCTTTATTTATTTATTTATTTTTTCATTCGATTTTTCCAATTTCAAGAAAAATCATGCCAACCAATATATATTTTTTTTTTCCTTTTGCTTTCTTTCTTTTTTTTCTTTCTTTCTTTTTTTCTTCTTTTCGCTTCCCCTCACACCTATCATCATCCTTATTTTTATTTTTTTTTATTTTTATTATTATTATGTATTTACGCACACACAGACACACATACATCCATGCATATACATACCCACACATATAAACTCAACTACGGAGGTATATACAAACTCTTATACACATTCAATTTCAAACATTCAGAAAATTCCTAAAATGACTTGATGAAGATTATTGGTAGATTTTTGTATATAGTTGCTGGATTATATTGATAGATTGAATGAAGAGAATGGGTAAAAAAGTAGGTTTTTACCTAAAAAAAAAAAAAAAAGAAAGAAAAAGACAAAAACATAAACACAGGAAAGAAAGAACAAAATGTAGTAGATTGGTTAGTATAGTACAGAGGTTGATGATAGAAACAGGGATAAAAATGAAGGGTGATAAAGAGATGAGTTTTTTTTTTTTCGTTTCATTTTCTTCTACATGTTTCCTACAATTTTCTTCTATTTTTGTTTATTTATTATTTTTTCTTGTGTATATCTATGTATGTTTGTAGTATTTTCATTTATATAAATATAAGTAGAAAAAAAATAATAATAAGTAATAATTCCTCAAGAGACTTTTATATTCATCATTTTGACTTCTTTTCTTTGTTTTTTTTCTTTTTTTTCCTATTAGATATTATATTTTATTTTTCTTCTACAATTTTATGCTATTTCTTCTTATTCGTTTTAACATATATTTCTTATATAATAAAATGCTAAAAGTTATATGTAACCTGTCAAAGTTGACCATATTTTTTTTATTCATTTTTTGTTTATCAATACGATATGGAATTTCATCTTGACTTTTTTTATGTTTATTATTATTGTGTATTACACATATACACATAAACACATATCACATACACATACAGTCATCCTTTTTATAAATTATAAATATACGTTTTAGTAGGTATCTATTCACATTTCTTTTCCATTATTATTATTATTGTTTTATTAAATTTTTTGTTCTATATGGAGACACTTCATACGTTTTCTGTTATTCTGTAAGGGATTGATTTTTGAAATTCAATTTCACTTAATTGAATACAATAAAAAAAATCAATAATAAACTAAATACTTTTCTTTATTCTTTCAGTTGGTGTAGTAATACAAATACAAAATATAACTAATGAAAATATCGGAAATAGAAAAAAATCAGAGCTTTTCTATTTTGCATCATCTTCTTATTTTATTCCATTATCCTTATATTTTCTGTATTCATAATTAAATACAATGACATCATTATGGCAATTGGTTTTACCACAAACTACATAGAACGAATTAAAAAAAAAAACGATGAACAATAATTTCAAATAAAATGTAAAGGATAAATGAAAAAATTTAATTTTTTCTTTAATATATTTGTTTGTTCATCTCTTTTATAGATTGGTATTGGTGTCATTATTGTTATGGTTTTTTTTTTCTATTTTATATTTTCTATTTGTATATTTCTTATTTGATAAAATGTCATCATAAATTATTGACGTAACATTTTTCTTAATGAATTTAGATTCAGGGGTAAAAAGTAATCCCTGTTATTTGTTTTATTAAATTGTCTCAAAATTTTCATTTATTAAATATTTTTTTATTTATATTTCCTCGTCCAATAACTTATTATTATTGTCATTTTTCTTACTAAATATTTCTTCTTTCATTTCCTCTTTATCCACTTCTTTGGCCGAATAAACTTTTCTTTGCAGTTGTTATTCAATAATAAATTCAGATATAATCTCAGGTGTAAATTTATTAATAAATAAAAACAGAAAAAAAATGTATACACAAACAGAGAATAATAATAAAACAGAATAACAAAAAAAAAAATACAAAAATTATATGGATTGGAAAAATATTAATATATATATTTTGGGTGGGGGGTGTTGGGTCATACCATTTTCTCAGCTTTTTACTTTTTTTTTCGTGGAAAAAAAACGATGGAAAATCATATTAATTTTAATCACTTTTTTATACCTTTTGTCAATATTATTATATTTCCAACAATCCCCAGAGGGTTGAACAAAAAATAACAACACAACAACAACAACAACAACGAAAACAAACACAACACAACACAATTTCTTGTGTTTGCTTGTTTTTTTTCTTGCTATAATGTCCATTTTTTTTTCTTTATGTTTATTCAATTTAATTTTTTTCGTTTTCCCGTTCACACACACGCACCTACACACACCCAAAGAAAAAGAGTGAATGTTGAAAAGTCTGTTGGTAAAAAAAATAAACTTTTATTTTATTTAAATTATTTAGATTTTATTATAAATTGTACTTTTTTTATAAAACTTTTATGTGAAAATTAAATTTAAAATAAGAAAAATTATTGAATTTACAAAAATGCTAAATTACAACCAAATAACTAAATTGGTTTTAAGCCATGCTAAAATACTTAAAAAAATTAGCTTGAAAAAAAAAACTAAAATGGCAGCACTAGTCAACGAAGTTTTGACAGCGAAGCCACGCGACGCCATTTTTTCAATTGTTAGTTTATCGGAAAATTGAACGCGTTACGCAATAAAAATGATTTCTAGTGAATATATAAAGTTAGAAGTTTTAAAATATAATTAAAGTGATCTTAAATATTATTATTCTGATCAGATGATTACTATAAACATTTAAAAGATATCAAAAATACAGTAATTATATTTATATTGGAATTAATGTGATAGAAAATACAACAAAAACACAAAAAAAATATACTTAAAAGATATTTTTCATTTTCTTTACGTTTTATAAAGGCTTGTAATAACCAACATTGAAAAGAAAAGTGACAAGCTCTTTCTCTGTGTATTATTTTTCTGTGTGTGAATAAAATGTAATTTCTTTTATTTATTTTTTCTTAAAATTAATAAACAAAAAGAAGAAGAAGAAGAAGATGAAAAAATTTCAAGAGAATTTGGTTAGGTTTTATAGAAAAAAAAACAACAACAACAAGAAAACAGAAAATGAAAATAAAGGAAAAATTTATTAAAAGAATACTTTTCGTTAATGATGTTTTATCCATCCAAGTAGATCATTAAAAACAAGAAAAAAAAAAGAAGAAGAAAAATTGTTAAAGAAAATTTATTCTTTTGATCGTTAATAAACGCAACAATACAATCTACATTTTCTTTATAATCATTCTCATTTTCTTCTTACAAAAATATAAATATAAACAACAACAAAAATAAAAGCGACAACAACAAAAATGAAGAGAATTTCCCCTGTCTTATTTTCATTTGAACAATTTTTCTATACTTTATCGTTAGTATTTTAGTATATTTAATAAGTATACTTATTTAGTTTTAATAATAATATTAAGATTTTTTTCTGCGCATGAATTAAGATCACATAAATTACAAAAGAAATATTAATAAGATGGGGATTTTAGAGGGTTTTGAACGATAAACGCAACACTATTATTATTTTATTTAAATCTTTCAGGATATTATTATTTATTTTTGATATTATAAAATTTTCCGTTGATTTATGTAAAATACTACAAATATTTTATTTTTTTTTTGTTTTTAAATAGGTGCTGGTGGTATCATTGAGAAGCCATATTTTGATGATGTCAGTCCAAGAAATATAACAACAGTTGTTGATGATACAGCTATATTAAAATGTCGTGTCAAAAATAAAGGTGATCGAACTGTGAGTACATTTTCATTCTTATAAATTTAATTAATTATAATTAGATTAAAAAAATAGGCAACAAATTTCGTTAGTACCTATTCACAATTGGGAATATTTTTAGAATAATAATAATTTTTTTTCACTATACAATTCATTTATAAAATCAAATATTTTTTTGATAAGAATATTAATTGAAGTGACAAACTACGTATATATAACTAAATTGATGACAAAAATTATGTTAGATCAAAAAAGAAAAAAATGTTTGAAAATAAATTTATTTTTTTGGTAATTATGTTGACAAGACATTTTATTGCCCAAAGGACAATTTTACCTTCTTCTGTTACTGTGTCAGAAAAAGGTTCAATTATAAAATATTCTCATTTAATTCGTAACAATATTTTCATATTTTCTTTTTTACTTTTAAACTCATTAAATAGAAGAAATAATTATTAATTAAAAAAAAAAAAATCTCATTCAAATGATAATAAAACTTGGCAATTTACTACACGTTTTTAAAATAAAAAAGAAAACAACAATAACGAAGGGATCTCTACAAATTAGAGTGAAAGAAAAAATATGGAATCTTTATTTTTTTTCTGGGGGAACGAGAATATATTCTTGATATTATTTTAAATAAAAATAGAAAAAAAAAAAAAAAAACAGAGTAAATTTTTCAAAGTTATATTTTTAAAAAGAGATTTTTCTCTGGAAAGAAAATAAAAATATGAAAAATAGGAATGGTGACTATATTACCCCATACTCCAGTATTCATCAGTATATTTTATTTTAAATATAAAAATATTACCTTATATAAAATGGTAATACTCCTGTCAACCTAACATTAGATGACGATGTACTTATTTTATTTTTATTCCTTGTTATTTTTTCTTTTTCTTGTTGCTCTCTTAAGAAAATATATTTTTTTTAACTTTTTTATCACATTTTCTATAAAAATAAATCAAAGACAAAACTATTCAAATTCATCTATATTTTCTTTTTCTACTTTTTCTTATAAATAATCATTACATATTTTCATAAGTTTATAAATAGTTAGAAAAAAATTTCATGGAAATGAAAAAAAAAATTATATTTGTGTAATGAGGAAAACTCTTTGAAAAAATTCATACAATTCTTAAAATCATTCTAAGAACTCAAATAATTTATATTTAATATAATATAATATTTTTTTAAACTTCTAATGGAAATTATTATGAAAATCAATAATAAGTTGAAAAAAAGAAAATTGTTTTCACATCCATTGTAGACTTTTTTTTTGTTGTGCTTTATCCTATTATATATTTGTATTTTTCAAGTAACTCTTATTTTTTGTCTATTTTTATATATTTTGTTGTTATTCTAATATAACGATAACAAATTAATTTAAAACCGTTTTTCCATTCTGTTTCTTGATAATATCATATTACATATGTAAAAGAGAAACTTTTACACATATATTAGTGAAGAAAAATTTTCTTTTTTTCCACAGTCTAAATCATTGTAATATACGAACAATTTTTCTCTAAGCGTATATTATGTGTATATAACGACACATGTTAGTATGTGTTTATAATTAATAGCATAAGTGGAGTTATAAAATATATTTGTATATCTTTACATTTATATATTTAAGCTCGTTAATTAAATTTATCATTTTTCGTTATAAACTTTAAATTTTTTTTATTTCAATTAATCTCTTACATTTTCTCTTTCTGTCTCACATCACTTATTTTAATCAATTTTTTTTTTTTTCTTTTTTTAATCATAATTTTTTTTAAGTCATCATACATACATATCACATATATATACATAAAGAACATAGCAATAGAGATAAGCAGTACACGGAAACATTTTAAATTAAAAACAAATGGAATGGCGTCTCCATCGTAAAATTATATACAAAAAAAAATACCGTGTTTCTATCTAATCAATGAAAGTTTTTTTTATTATCAACAAATGAATTCAATTAAAATTTTTAATTAATATTATTTTGTAAGAAATATGTTATGTGTGAATGACAACCAATAGGCAATATATGATATATATATAAATTTATTGCAGTTTTTACCCAAAAGAAAAAATGGCTTAAAAATAATTTACAAATTCATTAGTAAAATCATTTCTTCTTTTATTTTCATTTTCTTCCCTTTTAATCCCATTTATTATGCCACTCAAATAATAATAAATTCTAATAATTCATATAAATTACCATTTCTATTCATATTCACTTCACTTGAATAAAAAAGAAAAATAATCATATGAATTAATAAAAATAATATTACATAACGTTTCCTACAATTTTCATTTATATGTTTATAATTACATAATAATTTTTGTATAATATTCACCTAATATAATACTATATGCTTTTTCTATCTAATATTTAATGTATAAATGTCTAAATATCTAAATATCTAAATATCATAATAATAATAATAAGAAGAGGTTATTATTATTATGATTATTACATGATTTGGTTTCTCACCTCTCTCTCTCTCTCTCACCCTTTCTCTCATTCTTTTCCACCATATGTTAATTTTATTTAATATTATTTTTTGTTTTTGTTTTTGTTTTATGATTTTTTTTTTTTAAAAAGAAAATTTCGAAGAAGAAAAATAAAAAAGTAACATAAAGTAAAAATAAAAAAAATTGTTGTTTTCCCTTTTATCTTCTTTATGTTTGTATTTCATTAAAAGTCAACTACTGTGAATTTCAAGTATATATAAACATAAACATAATAAGTAAATTTTCCATCATTTTTCTGTTCACAAACACACACGTACAAACACACATATCTATACACATAATATTAGATGATGGATGGATGAATGTAATGGTGGCTTTTCTGCTTTTTTTCTTTAGACTTTCTTGATCGTCTTAGTCTTCATCTTCATATTCATCTTTTTTATTTTTTCTTGATATATTTTTTTCCTTCTTTTTTTCTTTCTTTCTTCTTTCTTTTTATTCATGTATATGTTAATATTAAATATATCTATATACGAATACATACTATAAATGTATGTATGAACTATGTATATATGCATAATTTGTATGTATGATGCTTTTTTTTTTATATTATATGTATATTTATGAATGTATTTGTATGGAAATTTTATTCATATAATACATGGCATCATATACATACACATATTCACGCATATTATATTGTTTAATAGAAGAAGGGTTGTTTATATATAACGGAATAACGATAAAAAGAGAAAGAGAGAGAGAGAGACAGAGAAAAGAAAAAAGGAATTGGTAAGATGGTGTTCAGGAGAAATGTTGGATATGATTTTTTTTTTTTATTTTTTGGAAAAAGAGAATTTTCGAAAGTAGATAAAAATATAGGTAGTTGTATGTATATGGTATATGGTATAAAGTAAAAAGGAAATGTGAAGAAGGGAATAATATAATTTTTGGAAAAAGGAAAAAGGTCTTTCATTATATAATAATATATAAACATAACATAAATACATACATAAATTTTTAATTGAAAATTAATTGTCGTATCTAAAGATAATTTTTCTTTTTATTTGTCTCTGTCTCGCCTCTATCACTCTACTCTCTCAATTTTCTTTAGATTTTTTTTTTCTCTTCGCCCTCATTTCTGACAAAATGACTTTGTATGTGTGTGGACTTTTGTATAACTGTATAAGACTGGATAAGTTTTTTTTTTTTTTGGAGAACAGAGTATGAATATTTGTTTGTGTCAACTTTTTTTCCATTTTTCTCACTTTCGGCATTGATTTTTTTTTTTTACCATCAATTACTTGCCTGCTCACCACTTTCTATCTCCTCAAAAAAAAAAAAAAAAAACCCCTCAACTAACTCCTCCGTAACATTCTATATAACATTTACTTTTCACCCTTTCCATCTTCTATCTTTAACTCCATCATATAATGATGATGATGAGATTAAATTGAAGTTCAAACGATTCTGTCGTAAATATATAGGATAGGTAAATACACTATATTTATTAATAAAGGTTGACATAATCGTTTATATATGTGTTTGTATGATATATATTTGAGTGTATGATATATTTGTAGTTTGTATTTTGTATACATATTTTGATGTGTGATTCTGAATAATTATATACATATGTGTAATAATGTTTGTGCGGTTTTTATTCTGCCCTTTTTGCATCTTCTCTTTATGGATATATTTTTCAAAGAGGAATAAATAAAAATAAAATTTACAGACACAAAAAAAAAAAAAAAAAACAGGAGTAGAAGAAAATCAAAAAAAAAACATGTAAATTATAAATTAATACATGAATGCCTACAGAGTGAATAAAAAAAATAATATTCGAACAGAGTAGAAATAAAATTATTAGGTGAAAACAATTATTTAAAACTTTTTTTCTTTGTGTTTTTGTTTTTTTTTTTTTTTGTGGATTTGTAAAATATGTATAATTTTTAATTAATTTACATAAAATTATATAGAGAGAAAAAAAAGTTTATTATGCCTAATTAGAATTATAATCTTTTTTTTTTTTTTTTATCTTTTTCAATTTTCTGTTGTTGTTGTTGTTATTGTAGAATTTTCTAAAAATAATACCAATAATAAGACCATATTCATAAAATACAATACGTACAGTTAAACATTCAACGTTCCAGATTATATATTTTCATCATAAAAACCATACCAACTAAGATCCATCCGTTTTCTCATACCAACGTTTCTGTATTTATTTATTATTTTCATTCTTTTCGGAAGAATATTGTTCCGAATTCTTCTTCATTCACATTTTTATTATTATTTTATATTTTCGATATTTTCTCACGTCTGTTTCTAATATGTGAAGTGGGAATTTGGAATTAAAGGGAATATATATAAATATATATATATATATATATATATATATTCGTTTGTTAGTATGCTAGAATGTATATAGTTAGAGTAAAGATTAGAAGAAGAAAAAGTAAAAATTCCTTCAACCATAATAATATTAAATCACCCAAAAAAAAAAAAAAAAAACGAAAAAGAAAAAGAAAAAAGAAAACAAACAAAACCAATTCTCATTCTAATCTATCTTTTGAGCGCGTTTTTACTACTCCAAAAACTTTATTCTCTCTCTCTACCCCTTTCTTATATTATTATATATATATATATATATTTTTCTTTGTCGATTATCCACCCTATATTTACACCACATTCATCTAACCAAAACCATTTCTTATTATGGAGACAAACTCATACTCTAACCATTAACAACAACAAAAATTGTGTCCATCATTCTTTCTCTTTTATACAATACCATAGAGTGATAAACGGTAAAGTAGAGTAAAAGAGAAAAAGAAGAAGAGAAAAAGAGAGTTATAGATAAATTCTACTCTTTTAAGTGGATCATGTTTTGTGGTGGGCTTCTTTCTTTTCTGTCTTTTTTTTTTCTTCCGTTTTCGGACAAAATGTCTCAAAAGATAAAGAACAAGAAAAATCTATAAGATTGTATTTGTTTTATGTATGTGTGGTGTATGTCTGTGTATGCTAAGGATATTTCTTCTTTCGTATTTTTCGTATAAAAAGTAAAAATAGAATAAAGTGAAGGAAGAAGATGAAGGACGAAGGAACAAGAGAATTTTTTTTTTTTCGTTGCCAGAATGATGTGATCAAAATGGTCGACAAGAGGAATTGAAAGTAGGGGCTGTGAAAGTATAAAATGGAATGAGGTAGATAAAGTAAAGTAAAGTGGGTGGAAAATTTTTTTTTTGCTGCGTATGTTGGGTATGAGACGTTATGTGCTCTCCCGATGTGTATAAAATTGGTCGATTTTGCTCTTTTTCCATTTTCTTCTTTTTTTTCTTTTTTCTTTTTTCTTTTTGCTTTTTTCTTTTTTCTTTTTTATTGAATACATCAGAGACCGATTATCGTTTAATATCCGATTTATTGCAGTTGTACAACCAATTCAAACTAAACTACCTTTCTTTCTGTTTTGACTCTTTATACTTGGTTTTCTCTATCTCTCGTTTACTCTTCGTTAATCTATACACACACACACACACATACAAACGCACTCCCTCATACTCTCTTACATATGTACTAAATAAACATACTAACAAAATATACAAACATCGTTTTCTATCCTTCATCAAACGATTATTGGTTTGGTTATTTTACTTCTTTCATTTTTTTTTTCTACTTTTTTTATGGTTTTAGATTGTGATTGAGTGCTTTATATCTCTCGTCTTATATATATATGATTCAACTTCAAAGTCAGATCGAATCTTGAATGAACTTTTGGTGATTTTAAAAAAAAAAATAATAAAAAAGAAAAAAAAAGAAAAGAACAGAAGAGAAGAGAAGAAGAAAAAAGAATAAATGAAAGACAAGAAAATTTAACAAAAACAACAATATGAACAAAATAAAAATAAGAAAAAAAAAATTAAATCAAAAGTTTTATTACATTTTTTTTTACTTAAAAAACAAAAAAGGAAGAAGGGAATTTTAAGTAATTTCTACTTTAGTTTAAAATAACAACAACAACAAACACACAAAACAAAAAGAGGAAAAACCATAAAAAAAATTTCAGAATATAAAACTTGAATGTCTATAAAAAAAAATAAAGTGATTCTTTTCCTTTTTTTTCCTCCTCCCCCTTCTTCTCTTCACTTCTATTCTCTTTTTTTTTTTTTGCTTTATGCTTTTTTGTAACGTTTATTTTATTTTATTTATTAAAAACATAAGTTTTTCATTTTCTGTTGGCCTTCTTTTTTTCTTCTCTTAATTATACACTTTTGTGTGAGTTTGTGTGCTGTGTGTGTATGACAGAAAGTTGAATTATTTTCATTTTTTTTTTGTTTTGTTTTAACCTCTACATAATATGGTTCTAGTGATGAATTTTAATAATTCTTTTTGCGCTAACATTTTTTTTTATATTTTGTTTGTCATTATTTCATAATAATCGCATAAATTAAATTTGTTGATAAATAATTAACAATAATTTATCGTGTTTTTTAGAACATATAATTTTTATGTTAAACATAAATTTTATAGTTTTTTTTTTATGCATTATTCCTTTCTTACTTGCTTTTTAAATCTTTTTTTCTTTCTGCTTTATTTTTTTTTTTTTATTAAAATAAAAAATAATGATGCACTTTGTCTCAAGAGAATTTAATTATTTGAGGATAAATATAATTGGGTGATATATAAATATATGGGGTGTTTGAAAAAAATTTCTCTCTCTTTCTTTTTCACTCTTTATACAATGGTTGTTTACATTAAATGTTAAAATAAAATTGATATTTGTGGTTGTTTTGATGATAAGATAGTTATTTATGTTTGTTATGTTCAAGACTTTTTAATTTATTGTTATTGTTGTTATTATTACATGATATAAGAAATTTTATTATTGGTAGGTATACAAATTTTACTTGTTTTAAGTAATAAAAAATGTACTACTACGTTTATTTTTAACAGAACAATGAATAATAAGTGTTTTTAAAAAACCATTATTAAAATAATATACTGTAAATTATAGACGTTCCTCTTAACACATATATTTATAGTTTTATATGTTTTGTATACTTTGTAAAGTACTTTCATAAGTCGTAATATTATCTGCCACTTAACTATAATACTAAGTTATAAGAATATCGATTCTTGAACAATGCATTTTTCCTATACGAAAAATTTTAAAAATTCGAGCTACCAAATATATTGAGTTATAGAACGTTCGATTGACGAGGTTCTAAACACAAAATATCACTAAATCTTCTGATTTTAATAAAAATCAGACGGTTCCATTTCAAAATAGCATTTAATTTTGAACTTATTAGGAAATCAATGAAAAAAATATTGTTTTTTTATTACCTACTTATCGACAAATAATATAATTTTCCTTTTGTTTTCCTTTTGTTTATAAAATACATAACCGAATATAGAGAATAATAAATTTAAAAAAAAAATTATAATAAAATTTCATATAAACTGAATTGATTTTATTAATAAAATTTTACACGTGCAAATAGAAATATGCATTACTTTGATTACATTGTATTGTTATCATATTAAAATTGTTAATTATCTTTTTGTTGTACTTTTCAAAAATTTCATATTTGATTAAAATTTAATTAAAATATTTGTCCTTTTTTATTATATGGTCAACATTTAAATTGTTATATGCATTTTTTTTTATGATTTTATTGATGTGACGACCAGTATTGGAATAAAATGTTCAATCATATATCTATAAATTTTGGTTTGTTTTTTTTTTTTTTTTTATTAATTTCTAATTGATCGTAGTTACCATTTTGATCAAATATTTATTATATGTAAATAATTTTATTATTAAAAGTTAACTATTTTTAAAGTCTCTTTATATTTATATTTTTATCTTTGTTAAAGAAAATATGTTTGTTCATTCTTCCGACTCTCCACGTTTACAAAGAATGATTTAAAATGAAAAATTAAATCTTAAATATTTTATAATTATTAATAATCTCCATTATACTTTTCTTATAATTATACTTAATCCTTGAAGTTTATTTTCTTTAAATCTTAAAGAAAGGAAAAGAATACGAGAAAAGAAAAACAAAAAAAAAAAGTTAAAAGTTAACAGAATAAGAAAAAGTATTGAAGAACAACAAGAAAAGCTAAAAAGAAAAAAAAAAGTCTATTAACGGATTTTCAAACAACAACAAAAAAAAAAAAAAAACAGAAAGAAAAAAATAAAATATGAAATTCAAGAAAAATTAACTTCTTGATGTTTAAATCCGGCCCAATTTTTTTTCTCATCTTTCACCCATTTGAAACATGCTATTGTCTATTTTTTATTTATATATTTTTTTTCCTTTTCCTGTTTCTTTTTACTCGATGCTCGTTTTTTTCTGCTTTTTTTTTTTTTTTGATCTAATAAACGGATTTTTCTTTTGTTTCCTTTTTTATTTTTTATACCATTTTTTTTCTGCTACACTTTTTTCAATAGCTCTTCACTCTCGCGTTAAATAAGAAAAAACAACAACAGAAACAATAACAACAAATTGATTATCAGTCATATATTTTTTTATTGTATAAATATAATTTTATATCGGAAATGATGGTTCTTCTTCTTTCTTTTCTTTTTTTTTTTTTTTTTTTGTATGCTGTACTCCTTTAAATTGACATTGATAGAAAGTAAGAGAGAAAAGAGAGAGAAAGAGGAAGATATTGCCAATTTATATATATATATATTTATATTTTTTATGATGAAATCAAAATCATCTTTTCCCTTTATATATTACAGTTCCCCCTTGTATTTATCACTCCATAAAAACTGAATCCATCCAATAACGATACAAAATCTTTTATGTTTTTTCTTTCAATTCAATCTACAATTTTTCTATAATTTTTCATTTGGCCTATATTTTAAAAATTCTAATAGAACTTATTATAGCAACATTAAAATTATACAATGGATTCTATACCAAGAATTATTATTTTGTAAATGGTATAGTAAAATTTGAGTTATTCCGGTAGTAAAGTTGTAAAATTGTAAATAATATAAAGAATGCATTAAATTATTAAAAATTATCTTAGGAGTTAATAATTTTTGTAATGAGCGTATATTTATTATGTGCATCATACATCTTCCAATACATATTATGTCTGTTAGTTTTCTCATAAATTAAATTCAATAAAATTTCGTATACAAATAATGTTTAATTCAATATAACTAAATAATTTATCTAGTATATTTTTCTCTCTTTCTTAACATACACTAATTAATCTTAATAACTGATAATGAAGCCCATCAAATCATCCAATTTTCTTCACTTCCTAAATACGATTAACATATTATGTATATTTTTCATAAGAAATATATTGTATGAAAATCAAAAATAAATAAATAGAAGAAATAAAATTGAGTGTTGATGAAAGAACAAATTTTTTATGTGGTTAACAATAAAGTATGAGATGATAAGATTGAGGTGATTTTTGGGTGACAAAAGAAAAACTCATCGATAATGTAAATTAAAATATAATTATAATGTAAAATATTTCCATTCTGAAAGAAAATTTGTGAGAGACAAAATAATTTTTCTTATACTTTACCTATTTAAAAAAATTTCTATTTAAAAAAAATATTATTGTACGATATGCTAAAATGAGTAAATTGTAATTTTAATAAAAGAAGAGTTTAAATTTTCTTTCAAAAAGTAAAAATTAATTTATAAAATTTTCTTCACGTTATATTAACATACTTTTTTTTTGTAATCTTTCTTTTCATTTCTTTTTGTTTTTCTTAAAAAGAAATTTTTTTTCAGAAAGAAATTTATTTTCAGAATAAATAATAAAAGAAAACCATAGAATGATAAAAATAAATTAATGATTGATGATAGAGAGAGAGACAGAAAAAAAAAGAAGCAAAGAAGAAAAAAAAAAAAATTCACATGAAAAAAAGAAAATATATACGTCATCATTTATAGTAACTGAAGACCTATTTGAAAAATATTTTATTATTCATTGCTTTTTATTATTATTATTATTACTACAATTATTATGATTCTAACAACCAGAATAATATTTTGTTATTGTATAGAATTTACCCCTTTATATTTTTCCATATTTCTTTCTTTCTTTTGTTTTTTTTTTTTCTTTTCATGATGAGAATTAGAAAGGATGATAGCTTTGTCCCTTATGAGAGAAAAATAAATACAACTAAATGTGTGTATAAGAATTCAAATTATAAGAATACAAATAAAGATAAAGAAGAAAGTTTAGTAAAAGAAAGGAGTAAGAGAAGTTTCAAGTAGAAATTGATTATTAATGATTTATTTATTAATAAAAAAAAAAATAAGAAAAATTCTTGACTGTTTTTGTCCATTGAATTGGAAAGGAACGGAATGAAGAAAAAAAATCATTTTTAAGATTTATTAGAAGTAATAGATTATTTATTCATTTTTTTTCCTATCCTATAAAATATAAATAAATTGTTTGAACTGATTTTGATGGATGTTTTAAGGGGTGGGGAAAAAGAGGGATGTATATGTATATTTTATAAATTAATTATTTTTTCATTAGTCGTTCTAAGAAAATTATTTATAAATTGCTTTATAATTACCTAATTAATTAAATGTATTAATCAAAATAAACTAACAACAGAAAAACAAAAACAAACAAAAAAAAAAAAGTGCTATAATTAAGTCAAGGTCTAGGACAAGATTTTTTTTGATTTTTTTTTTTGTAAACAATTACATTGACCTGTGGTTCATATTAATTGCATAACATTTTCTTTTATAAGGAAAGGTTTTTTCTTATTATTTTACTTAATCCCTTTTATTTCTATATTTATTATTTATTAAATCTTTCGTTTTACTTTTTACGTTAAACAATAATTAAATCAGAAAAACAAACACAACTTATAGTGTTGTTACAAAAATCCTATTTGACTCTCAAGGGCAATCTTTTAACTTGAGCCATATAAAAATATAGTACAAGAAGATGAAGATAAAGTGAGAGAAAAAGAAAAAAAAATATAAAAAGGAAAACAAACTGAAAATCTTAATCTAAAACATACGACAAACATCGTATTTTTCTAAGTATGTTTTCGAGTGTGTTGTTGTTTTATTTTTCTACTTATTTCATTCTCATATACTCTCCATTATTTTCCCTCATTCCCCTTATATACTCTAACCCATTATAATATAAGAGGTAAGGGTGAGACCATTCTTTACTCTGATTTATTTTTGAATTGTTGATTCTTTTATTATTTCATTCCACTTATCTTTCCATTCTCTCTTTCTTTTTCTAAAAGAAAAAGAAGAAATTCTACTATGTCCAAAACCCCTCATTCATCTATCATTCCTTTTTCTCTTTAGCCCTCTTCCTGGATATCCTAAAATACTCATTCCAAAATTACTTGGCACATCTCATTGGCTTTCCTATTAGTTGAACATTTCTCTTCAATTTTCATCTTGTTTTTTACACATGCATACACCACACATATGCACATATATACATAAATTCATTGGATTTGAGGGGGTTGAAATAGGGAATCGTTTGTTGAAGGAACAAAATTGACACAAATGAAAAATGGTTTTTTTCTCATTTCTTTTTGGTGTTTTTTATTTTCAGTGTTTTCTCTTTTATTTTTGGAAAAATGAGTTTTTCCGGAAAACCTTTGTTTTTCTTTTTGTTTTGCCTTCCCTTTTTCGTTGGGTGTTTGTTTATTTTCGCCTTCTCAAACGACAAAAAAAAAAAAACAAAAAAAAGGGGAACCTTTCTCTCTTTTTTTTTTGTATTTTTATGTCTTTATTTTTACTCTCCTTTTTCTAATTCTTTGTGATAATTGTTGATGATGATTAGTATCAATTGACTGTGAAAATTCCCCCAAACAAAAAAAAAATCCATTTCCATGGTGTGAGCTATAAATGAGGGTTTGTTTGAAATCGTAGTGGGGACTTAATGTTTATACTTGTATACGGAAATAAAAAAAAGTATAAAATGAAAATAGAATATAAAATAAAAGAAAAGTGTACAATGTAGTTGAATAAAAATTAAAGTAAAAGTTTCGACCATAAAATTTAACCATAATGTAAAAAATCAATTTGAAAAATGAAAACTTAATTATTTTCGTTGAAAAGTTTTCTGTAAATTATTGAATGAATGAATTATGTTATACGGAAAAGTGCCAGAAATTAATAAATTATGAAATTTGATAAAATTGAAAAAAGAAAAATTGTACGATAAACATTTTTGTCTTAATTTAATTTTCATTTTAAATTGATTATAGTTATCTTCTTAGTCGTTTTTTACCCTTGATTTCATTAATATTTTTCCACCCAATCACTTCCAACTTTTATAATATAATCATCGTTTCCTCCTCCCAAATAATGTTTTTTTTTTTTACTCTCCTATCCCTAACCCCAAAATAATCTCACCTACCTAACGAACCATCTATATTAATATATATATATGTATGGATGTATGGGTATGATTATATGTTTGTGTTTGTTTATTGTATACGTGAAAATTAATTGTGACAAATGACTTTATTAACTTATAATGAAAAATTTTAATCGATTTGTCTTTTTTATTTTGCTTCTTTTTTTTTTTTTTTGTTTAACAATAAATATAAAATAATTTTCTCTCTCTTTCTCTTAGTCTTTCAATCTTTCTCTGTGCTTAACACCCCCTCACAAATAACGATATAAAAGAAAAATAAAACACAACAACAGCCCTTATAGATTTTTAATGTTTTTCTGACCGTTTATTTACTACAATAAATTGGTATTTTATATATTTGTGTGTGTGAGTGTGTATATTTTTGACACACGCACCAATGCAAATATAAATTTTATTTTATTTTATAACCATTTATTTTAATTAAATTAAATTTATTTATGACTACATGACTGTACCAGTTCAAACTCTATACCACTTAATGTTTTAAAAATAATCCCATTTTTTTTCGTCTCTTCACTTCTCTTCCAACAAGTTATACCCACCATTATCCTCATACCCCAAATTAAATTCTTTTTAAAACCATACTACAAAAAATAAAATAAAAATAAATAAATATAAAAAAAAAAACAAACTTAACAGCATATACTGTAGGAGCAGGGACGGGAAAACACCCACCCATCCACCCATTCACCCATCCATTTTCCACTTGCAATTTAAAAAAAAAACACCAACAACAAACAAACATATAATTTATATTAACCCGTGGATTTAAATATAATAATAAACGAAACATATATTTATATATATATATATTTTTTTTTGGCAACATAATATGAATGTGTTAGCGTGTTCCCTTAATCATATTTACAATGTACGTGCGGTTTATGTATAAGAATTTTCACAATTTGTTGTTGTTCGTTCCTTCTTTTTTTTTATTAGAAAAAATATAGAAGATGATAGTGAAAAGTGTAAAGTAGATAATATTACATTAATTTATTGTTAGTTTATAAAAATGAATTATTTTATTTGTGACACAGCAAACATTGATCGAAATGGATCAATTTTTTTTTTTTCCGTATGACGAATAATTTTGTAAACAATTCTAATTGATGTTAGTATTACATTCTAATTAAAGTAAACATATGTTGTGATCATAATATATTAATTTTTAAACATTTTTAAAAACGTAACAATAAAAACCAAAATAAATTGAAAAAAAAAGAAAAATCGAGCAAAAATATCTCATTCTCTTTGATTAAAAATAAACAAGAAATTTTCATCTCATACATAATCCCTCATCTTGCATCCCTTAAAAAAAAAATCTACATAAACTCATACAAACATATACATCCCCACAGGCACATGTGCATACATATTACAATGTATTTGATGTGTATAAATTTATACAATTTCACCACACTTAAGTTATAAATTTTGTGATATTTTTGCGATTTGTTGTAATTAGCCCAGTTTAAAAAAAAAAAACAACAATAACAACAACAACAACAGTTACAAAAATAATTAATTAATTAATTAATTAATTTTAATTACTAAAAGGTTTTAATTTGTGTATGAAGCATGTGTATGATTGTGTGTGCGTGTGTGTGCAAGATGGTATATGTGTGTGTGTGTGTGTGTGTGTGTGCATATAAATATTATGACCTATAAAATGCGGATGAAAAATGTATATTTTTTTTTGCTTTTGCTGCTGATGCTATACACTTCTGTATATTATTATGATGTTTTGTAATATACATATATATTTTTTTTTTGTGACGTCACTACTTGATTCTAATTTGTTATTGTATTTTTCTTTCTTTTTATATCTCATTTATTTTATATTGTTGTGATTATGAATTAAATTATATTTATAACTGGTATCATAGCTATTAGTCTCATCTACTCATGTTTCAAATTGTTCTTATAAAGGAAAAGAATTTAAGTTCAAGTCTACTTGTCAACTAATTAGTTAATTGAAAAATTTAATAATTCTAAGAAATATCTCTTAATAATGTGTACATATTTATTGTTTATTCAAACTAATTGACTAATTGGATATTTTTAATTATTAAAATATTCATCAATACATTCGATGTAAATATCATATAATTCAAAGGAAAAATTAATAGCACGAGAAGCGGTACCCTTTTAAATTTAAATTACATAATAGACATATTTATTTTATCTATATCAAATTATAATTCAATATAATTTACTTTTGTACATTTTATTTAATGGCTTAATTTGTCCATAGACATTTCACACACAATATTTTTTCTTTTAATAAAAACGAGGGAGTCAACAAACTGTTTTTTATCCTTTTCTTTATTTTTATCTTGGTTCTTTTTTTTATAGAAAAACATTTCGCTCATTTTTAATAAATAAAAAAAATTACGAGTAGTCACGTTTTAATGATTTGATTGTACGATGATGTTATGTATGTGTGTGTGTGTGTGTGCATGTGTATGTGTTTTTATTTTTTTATAATCAAAAATGTTAGCAAAAAAAAAAGAAAGAATTTAATTTTTAATCAAAAAGTAAAACAAGAAAAAAATATACCTACCAAAGAAAATCGCGTTAAATTTAAATAAAATAAATGCGATTAATTAACAACAGTAAAAGAGTAGGAGAACACCAAACCATTATAATTCAACAAGGAAATTCTAAAAATAAGAAAGAAAGAAAAAAGTAAATGTGAATATTAAAAAGTCCATCACATCACCCCAATTTTCATCTAACAAAAAAAAAAAAAACTCCTATACATTCAAAGAACGGGTAACACGTTATCGTGAGTCTACTGTAATAATAATATATTCACCTTAAAATGTTCAATTAAAATCCATGATTGTCTTACGAAAAAACTTCTTTAGTCCTTTTTAATTATATAAAAAGGATAAAACAAAAGAAATAATAAAAGTATAGAAGAAGAAGAATAAGAGCAAAAAATTATATCTTTCATTTCAGTTTTTTTTTTCGTTCTTTATTTTTTCTGTCCCTTTTTCCTCAATTTTCTTTTATTTCTCTTCACTTTATGTTTTTTTTTTTTTTTTCATTTTGTTTTTCAAGACTATTTAGATGTGTGTGTGTGTGTTGTTTAAAAAATAAAAAGAACATATAGAAACGGAGAAGATATAAAATCAATAGAAATCCAATAATGTGTCTTTTTTGCTGGGATTTTCTAGTAATAAAAATAAAAAAAAAAAACAAAAAGAATACAAAAAATACCCCCATCGAAAAGTCCCTGGAGCAGTTCAATTTTCTTCAGGGTTCCTTTTCCGTTCAATTTTCCTTTTGTAATTCAGTTCCGGTTTTAATGAAATTTATCTATTACATAGTTTCGATTAAAGTTTTAATAATTCAATAATAAAAGTTAGCTCTTTCTATTTTTCCTTCCTTTCTCTTTTGTGTTTTGTTCCCTTTATCACTAACACACTCCTGCCCTTATTTTTCTTTTCTTCTATGTTTAAAATCTGTTTCATTGAAAGCAAATTTTTCGCTATGAAAGCTATTCTGTTTTTATTATTATTTCATTAAATATATCGGTACTTGTATAACTTCTATTTTATCTATGTATAATTTTAGGAGTGCCTGTGTATGTATGTGTATGTAACTTTTCTCCTTAAATTATATACGTGCCTTAATATAGTTTATATATTATTAAAAGAAAAGTTTATTGTATTAAGGATTATTAAACTTTATCAAATAAAATAAAGTTTTATATAAAAAAAACTAGAAAAAGAACAACAGAATATGTATGTTGCATGTTGGTGTGTGTGTGTATGTGTGTGTGTGAAAAAGAGAGTTCCTAGATCACTATGAAAATTGACCATACCACTCAAAAATCATAAATCTTTATTTTTCATTTTATTATGTTTTTCCTCTTTTATTTGCAACAATTTAATTTCAATGAAAAATCTACAACAACAAACAAAGGAGAATATTTAAGAAAAAAAAATTATGTGTTTTTTTACGTTTGGGTTTGATAAATGAAAAGAAAAATGACAACACAGTATGAGAAAGAATGAAAAAGAGAAAAATACAAATTTAATATCATACAAGTTTCTCTTCAGATAAAAGGATTGATGATTAAATAAGGGACAAGTCAAAAGAAAGAGATGAAAACAAGAAAAAAAAAATGAATTTTTGATTTTGATTTAATTTAATTTATTTCTTTCTCTACTTCTTTTATTATAGACAAAAAGGAAATATTAAATGGACGCCATATTTTCTTTTTATAAAAACGCCATATTTTATTTATCTATTTTTCTTTATTTTCTTTTTTTACAAAAACCTAAAAGGAAAGAAAATACAATTATTTTTCATAATAATATGTGCGTATAGGAAAATTCTTGTTCTTCATTTTCTTCAGATTTTCTTCGTTTTTTTTTTCCTTTTTCATTCTTTTGTTTTTATCGTTTTGTAAATTGCGTGACTGGGCATATAAAATGGCTATTTACAATAAAATATATATATATATATATTTGGATGGGCAATTTTCCTCACTTCTTCCCACCACTTGTATAAATATATTTTTTCTTTGTTGCTCCTTCCTCTCTCGCTCTCTCTCTAATTCATTCTACTTTTACTTTTCGATTTTTTTTTTTGTTTTTTTTTTTTTTCTCTAAAATTTTTCCTAGCTCCGTTTTTTTTTCTTTAAATATATTTCGTATAATATGTATCTTAGTGCCCAGTGGATAATATTATTATTTTGAGGGTTTATTCCTATGTTTTCTTTTTCCTTTTTCTATTTTTTTTTATAAGTAAAATCGGAAAAAATCACATATGGAAATATATTCAATGACACTATTTTTTTCTTGGTCCTTCTTATTTTTTTTTTTTTTTTTTTTGTTAGTTTTATTTTTGTCATCCAAATCAAAATCAAATCCAATAAAAGCAAAGTAGAAGAATGAGAAAAAAGACAAAAGGCAGAAGACAATACACAGTTGAGGAAAAGAGTGAATGAGAGAGTGTGAGCGAACGAGAGCGACAGAGAGAGAGAGAGACATATAAAAGGATAAAGGGATTTTATTTTCGATGGACATAAGTTATGGGGTTGAGTGTGTTGGGATCAGGTGACATCTATATTTTTTTTTATTCTTTCACCCTCTGTTTTTCTTTATTTTTCGTATTTTAAAATTAATTTCAGAGTTTTTCTGATTTAATAATAATAAGTGAAAATTTTGTCATTTTAGACATTTTTCACTTTATCTTTTCAAAGAAAAAAAAAATCTGAAAGTAATTGGTTTTTCTTTTCCTTGAAAAAAATCTTGAAATAAAAATCTAAAGAAGATTTAAACAGTTTGAAGTTTGATTGAAGGTATAATAAAACATTGTTTACGTGTGCCAATTTTCTTATCCTTTAAAATAAAAACAACAAAATATTAATAAATAAAATGTTGAACATTTTTAATCAAACACAATGTTTTTGATGACTTAAAATCAATTGAGCAAATCCAGGCAATTTGGCCACACAACATTATTTAGGAAAAATGTTAAAAAATTACATAAAAAATAAAAATCTACAAATTTAATACATTTCTCATGTATGATGATGATTATAATGATGATGATGATAATATTGTTGATGATGAAGATGATGATACGATTTATTTTATTTTTTGTTTTTATTAAAGTATAACAAAAATGAAAGAAAGAGATGGTGAAAGAGCGAGAAATAAGTATAGAGAAAATTACAAAAATAATTCAACGTTAGAATATGATATTGATGATATTCTTTTTTCTTTCTTTCGTTTTTCTTTTCTTTTTCTTTTATCTTTTTTTTTTTTTTTTGTCGAAAATAGATAAAATGAATGATAATGATATAAAATTTGATAAAATGAAAATGTGATGATGATGATATGATGAAGATGATGATACAAATTTTTTCCTTTTTTTTTTTTTTTTTTAATAAGAAAAAATATTATAGAGATATGACTGGATTTAATAATTAACTAATAATATATTTTGTGGTTTATTTTTATATTTCTCAATAATATCATCCTCCTTCATCCCCTATCCCTACATATATATATATATATATATATATATATATATATATAGAAAAGTCGTATCAAACCTGTTAAGATTTATTTATTCGCTTTTTTTAAGTCATCATTTCGTAAACCAAAGAATCAGTTATACGATTTTATATTATACCAATAAAACATTGTTAAAAAAAAGGCAGAAATCTCTCTTTTTCGTCTTCATCTTCTCTCACTAAAATTTTAAAACTTAAAAGCTTTTTTTTTTTTTTAAGAAAAATAAGTCAAAAAAAAAAAATAAAGAAAAGTTTATTTTCCAAATTTGACTTCTTGATTAAGAACATTGGAGAGAGAGAAATGAAGTAATCGTGGTGGTGGTAACGAAAATCAGGGCTATAAAAAAATACTTTCAAGAAAAGTTTTTTACGTTTCTGTTTTTTTTTGTGCGGAGTTTGTTGTTGTTTTTTTTCTAGCAATACTTTTTCTTCTTTTCCATATTAGAGAACACAAGAAAAATAAAAACAAAAATAAAATAATAATAAAACATTTACTTTCACTAAATTGAAAATTCAAGTATGACTATTCAAATAATATCCAAATATATTTTAATATATAGATTTTTTTTTCTATACAGCTTTCTTTTTCTTTTGGATAAGTCACAACATTTATTCATTCTTCTACCCTTGTTCTCTATGGTTTTAAACCAAAAAAAAAAGAAGAAGAAGAAAAACTCTTCTCAAACCACGATTACTCAGAAGTCGATTTGTATTTGATTTTTCTTCTTCTTCTTTTTTTTTTTTTTTCTTTTGACATGATTTTGATTACAAATTTATTGATTTTGTGGTTGTTTCTGTTATTTTTTTTCTCTTCTTTTCTTTAAAGAATTTTTCTTGAACCAAAATTAAAAAAAATATATATATAAATAAAAAAAAGAAACGGAATCTATACGCTTTCTGTAATAGCCTAATCATAATTATTTTCTATCTTATATTGTAGGATTGTATGCTGTTGATTTAGGATTCTAGTCACATCAAAAATCTATAGATACGAGTATGTTACAATTTCAAATGTCATGAACATATTTGTGAATTAGTATAATCTGTTGTCTCAGAATTTAAATGGAATTAGTACAATGGTCACATCAGAAAATATACATCAGAAAATATAGAAAAACTCAATTTACTAAATAAAAGATTAAATGCTCAGTTAATAAAGATTACTGTATAGAAAGAAAGTCCCATTGAAATTTAAGTTTAATAAATTAGGATTTTAATAAATTAAAGACAGAGGAATGAATCAAAAAAAAAAAAAAAAATACACACACAAAAAACAAAAACAAAAAACGATATTAAAATACATTTAAATGTTTAAATATTATAAAATGTTCTTTGTCTCTCTACATTTTTGAGAGCTTTTTCCTCTACATACCCACAAAAACCCTTTCAGTAAATAAATAAATTATGTATTTCTCAAAAATTTTCTCATTCTATTTGTTTTTAAACCCTTTAATTTATCATTAATATCTGATAGGTTTTCATTTTATTACATAATCTTAATCTTTTATCCACAAAACACAATTCAACTATTTAATAAATCATTTCTCTATTCTATTTTTAATAAAATCTAAACAAAAAAAAAAAAAAACAAAAAGTAAAACAAAACTAAATTCACAACTACATTAATTTTTCATTTTTCTCAAACCAAACGGAAAAAAAAAAAAAAAAACAAGAAACACAAAACACAAAATCTGGTTCATATATTTTCATCGTTGTCGTTTGACTTTCACATATTTTCTACACTTCTAACTTAAACTTATTCTTTTTTTTTTTTTTCTTTTCTTAACCACAAAAAGGGGAAAACCCCCCTTTTTGCTTATAAAACGTTTGTCATTTTATTTCTACTGCCTCAAACATAATCTGTGGTCCGATTACGATTATTTCGTTAGAGAAAAAAACGAGAAAATGTCTATGTACATAAAACTAAGAATGTGTTAGTGCGAGTTACATGCAATACTATGATAAGTTATTGCTACAGTAGTCCGATTACAATTATTTTTTACGAGAAATATTTCGTATTTTGTTAAATATGTATTTTTTTGAACTAACCATTATATATTTTATTTTTTGCCTGTTTCTATTTACGTTTTTTTTTGTTTTTGAATAAAAGATTAAATAAATTTTCTTTAAAATAATAAATTCTTCATCATTAATTTTTTCAATGATATTAGTAAAACAATATAAACAATATTAAAAATTAAAATGTAAAGAAATACAAAATATGAAAACAATTAATACCTAAAATATCTCACAACCTACCATAGGTTGTGAGATAAATAACAAAATAATGCAATGATAGGCATATAAACGAAATAACTTATCATAGTATTGCATGCAACTCGCACTAACACATTCTTAGTTTTATGTACATAGACATTTTCTCGTTTTTTTCTCAACGAAATAATCGTAATCGGACCACTGATCACCCGAAAATCCCCTTTTTTTTAGCCCATTGGAAAAAAAAAACATTATTCTGTACGGAAAAAAAAAAATATGAAAGAAAGAAAACACGTAACTCTTTCCTTCTTACTATTCAAACCCAAGATTTTCGTCCACCTTTTCATGTTTCTTTACCCCGTCCCCTGCTTTTTCAAAACCCCAATATCCATCAGAACCTTCAGACCTATTCTAACTTTTCTCTATACATTATTTTTGCCTTCTTCTTAAATATATTTATATAGTTTTTGAAACTAACCAAACAGAACCAGAAGGTGACTTGGGTATATTTTTTAGATTTCTGACATTTTTATTTATTTATTTTTGTTGTTTTTGTTTTGTGTTTTCTTTTCTTTTTATATTTTTAAAAAAAAGAAAAAAAAAAAAAAACAGAAGCAAGTTGGATTGGAAATTTGATTTTCTTGATTGATTTTTCTCTTGGGAAGAAATCTCACCTCCTTCTCTTTATTGTTATTTTTTTTTTTTCAGATCAAGAATCATCCCTAATTTTCGCTTTTTCTGGAAAGATTGTAACTCGTTTATCTACTGTGTATAGTTATTTTCTGTGTATTTATGTATGTGTGTTTGTATGTTTCTCAATTGTTTAATCAGGTTTAACTTTTATTCTTTCTCAACTGGTGTGGATACTGAAAGGAGTATTATATGACCGAATTATCCAGTCATCCGTCCATCAATCTTTAACTTTATATATATTGTGAGTGTTTGAGTTTTTTTGTTCTATGTTTCTATGAGTGTGTGTGTGTGTATGGTGTGTTAAAATGCGGGCATTTTTTCTTGTTGTTATTGTTCTTCTTATATATATATATAAAAAGATATAAAAGCTATTCAATATAATTGAATTATTACGATGAGAAGTGATATATAAGAATTGTTTTATTATTTATGATCAGACAGTTAACTAGATTGAGTTAATTAATGTTCTATTTTTAAAATACAAATAAGTATATGTTGAAATTATAATGTAATAAAAAAAATTATAATTAAAATTTAGGAACTCATATAAGAAATAAATAATCAACAATTATTATTCTAATAAAATTTTTGAAATTTTTGAAAATTAAAAATAAATCCAACTAAACAAAAAAAAAACAATAATAAAATAAAGGATTAATAATTATTTTGATATCATTTATCAGAATAATGAAATTTATTTTTTAAAAATTAGACATTTTATTATATTTAAATTTAGTAAGTTGTTGTGAACAATTCACAAGTTTATATGAAATAAAAAAAAAAAATAACGTATGTAAAAATTTATGTTACGAATAAATAAAATAGAAAATCCTCTAAGTGAGTGAAAAAAAAAATAAAATAGAAGAATATTTTAAGCAAACAGAAATAGTAATATGTTTTCTATTTCATGTAAGAGTAATGTGGTATTTGTATTTTTATGTAGATTTTATGTAAACATAACATGATATAATAACACCAATATTAAAAAAGAAAAAAAGTGACATTTTCTCACTCTCGTATCACTTTATATATTATAAAGGTAGAACATTCAATAGAAGTAGGAATAGAAAATATTTTGTTTCTCTTTTTATATAAATCTCATGTATTATATATTTATCCATAGATACACTTTATGCTTTTGACAACACCTCAAGCGTCACTTATATCATATTAAGTATATAGATAGATCTATGTATAAACATATATTCGGTATAATAAAATGACATTTTGACATTATACAATACATTTATAAATAATAACACACACACACACACACACACATATTCATACATATAAACCAAATTTATCTATAACTCACTATTATTTTATATTATGTACAAACTTATATAATATATATATATATGCATATTTGATGTGTTATTCATAGACAGAGATTACATCAATATTATTTATGTAAGTGATTTTATAGAAACCAATCTTCAGGAATTTCTTTTCTTCTCTTTACTTTTCGCTTTCGTCTTTTTACCTTTTACTTTAATACGCGAGAATTCTGCTTCACACATATTATAAAAAAATATTTCTAATATTCATCTATTTATATGTAATCTAAGTCTTAAATTATATTTAGTTTTTTTTATATATTATTTTTTTCTTGTTTCACATAAAATATCAATTTTTCTGATCATTAAATCATTTTGTATTCGAAATATTTTCAATAAAATTAGAATTATATAAGTATGTCATCGCCTAAGTGATTACTACTTTATTTTTGATGTGATTATTGTTAAACGTATGTACGTCTATATTTACTTTCATTTTATTATTATTTTTTAATACATTAAAAAATGAAGACAACAAAAATGAAAAACAGGGGTGAAAAATATATAGAAAACTTTTAGTCACCATTATTTCACTCTCTTTCCCTAATAAAATTCAGTCTATTCAGTACTTAACCACAAATATCAATTATATTATAATATAATTATATTTATAATAATTTCGTAATGAGGAAAATATTCAGAAAATTATAATTCAATTCATACAATATATAATATATTAAAATCAACTTAAACCATCCAAAACCACCCTCGAAAAACAAAAAAAAAATACACAACCCTATCCATTCATTAATATTATAGAAATTATTTTTAAAAAATTGATTAATTAAAGGAATGAGTTTTGTGTGTAGATATTTTATTGGATCATATTGTTTCAAGGTTTATTGTTTTATTTTTCTTTACTTCTTTTGTATTTTATTTTTACTTCAATTCATTAAGATGTCAATAATATGTTATTATTTTCACTCTTCATATATTAATTTTTGTGATATAAACCCAACAACCCCTACATTAAATTCATTAAATTTTCCATTCCTTCAATAACAATTTTACCCATTCATACTCATCCCTAAACAAATAATATATCCTTCCTTTTTCTTATTACATTAGACTCCTTCATATTTGACTTTATACATTATTCACGTTAATCATTTTTACTAATTACAAATGAAAAAATAAAAGTAATAATTTTATAATTTCTTTACGTTATTAATTGTAAAAATAAAAATATCGATTGTGAATATTTGTTGGTATTACAATGCTTATAAAATTCAAATGGATCACAATTTAAGAGGATCCAATTGTACAGGTTTTATGTTTGTTGAGAAATAATATAAAAGTATAAAATAATTTATGTTCCATCCTCCTTTTTTAGACTTAAAGATTAAAAATAAATCATTTTTAAAAAAACTCAATATTTTTCCATTAATTTATTTTAAAAAAACAACAAAATTTTATAATTATTATAATGTTCACGTATTGAAAGTTTCTTTAATAATATATTTTTGTGTATTATGTCTTTATTATGAAAGTTTTCTAAACACTAATTTCCCATAGCATTTTATATAATAATCGTTTATTCATTATACGATATTATAATTAAAAAAAAAAAAATACAAATGTTTCAATCTTTATACAATTCACTATAATTTTCCATTTCATTTCCTCTGAGACAATTTCATAAAAGTGAAGGGGTGAAAAATAAATAAATTAAAAATTGGATAGGAAAAATACTTGAGTGTTCTAAATCTATTTCCAATATTATTATTATTATTACATATTATTATTATTATTATTATTATTATTATTATTACATATTATTATTATTATTATTATTATTATATTTTTTCTCACGAAATACATTTATTTTGCGCTCGTTAAAATATGTGAAAATTTTATCCTTTCACACCAATCTTATTATTTCTCCTTTTCTTATATATTTTCCTTTAAAAAATATTTTACTGAGTTTTTCACTCACAAATATTTGTACCATCTTAACCATTCTATATACCAAAAACTTATCCAATGTTTTTTTTTTTTTTTGAAAAAAAAAACTTCACTCAACCCTCTCCACTCACTACGTTTACACCCTGTTTTTAATAATATAGAGTCTTAAAGGGTTTTTCTATATTTAAGGTCTTATATAAATTTAACTGATATTTTCAAGATGGCAAAAGTTTATTATTATTTCTTTGCGAAATAAAAAAAAGAAGAAAAATAGAAAATTGTAAGAAAAAAGGAAAAATATGAGCGAAACGAATAAAATGCAGAGAGAGAGAAAAATGTATGATAAAGAAAAAGAAAAAAAAAATAAAAAAAAAGTATATATAAACTAATGCTGCCATCTGTTTGTTGAATTTTATATTATTTATTGTAAATGTTCCCTAAAAAGACGTTGATGCATACTTTATTTTTTTTTTTTCCTATATGTTTCTTTGAATTTGATGGTATTTTCACGAGATACCTACACCGCACTGAATCTGGAATGAGGTTGCGGATTAATATCGTAGGCTATAAAAAACGAATAAGAAACCAACGAATACTTTAGATGAATATATCGGGGGTTATATAAATTATGAATTAAAGGGTAGTTTACAAAATGCGTGTTTGTGTGTGTAAGTACATGCTTAAAAGAAATAGTTTGTATTGTTATTGTTTTTGGATCTTCTGGAAAATAGACGAACGAAAAATAGCCGAAAAGTGGGTGCGTGTATGTAGAAAAGGAAAAGAAACAGTCGAATAGTAAAAAAGTGAATAAGAAAATACTGAAGGTTTTTGTGGGAACGTTTGTGAATTGTTTTTTGATAAGGGAGGATGGGGTGAGTAGTGGATAGTGATTTTGGGTAAGGTACTGCTTTGGTATATATATATATATATATATATATATATATATATATATATATACAGTTTTGTATTATCCAATGGATCTGGGAAAACAAATCGGGAAAACATTCAAATGAGCGCACCAATGGTAATAAATTTTACTAAGAGGGGTAGGTTACCCCTTCCAAATAAGCAAAAAAAAAAAAAAAGAATATAGTCTCCAAGTCGAGTTAAAATGTATAATAATATATGTTTGGCTGTCGTTTTTCTTTTTTTTTTATTCTAGATCGGGAAAAAAAAAAACAAAATAGAAGCAGGTTAGAAAAAGAAGGAAAAAAAAACGTCGAGAAAGTACAATAAAATAAAAATGCTAAATGGAAACAAAAACGAAAAAATTTTGGAAAGGAAAAAGAAAAAAAAAAGGAGAGAAAGAAATTGAGAGATTTTTTCTTTTACTTCTGTCCTATTTTTTTTTTTTTTTTTCGTTTTCCTTTTTTCTGTTTTTTGTTTCCCCATAAAGTATAACTTCATTCCATCTTTTCGTTCCTTTTTTTATTCTTCCTTTTTTTTTTATTACTTTTACACCATAATACTTTTTGTACCCATTTATACCATTGGGGATTTTCAGCGTTATCTCTCATTCCAAACAAAGAAACAGAAAAAAATATATTTGTATATATATATTTTTGTTCATTCCTTTAGCAGCCAAACAGAAACCCAAACAACATTCAACCCGATTTCAATACAGAATTATATATAAAAATTGTGTAAATATAAATACAAAAAAAAAATAAGAATAAATGTAAAAGTGCGAGAAAGATCGAAATAGACACATTATAATAGAAAATTATATGTAGAGAAGTGTGAGAGAAAGAGAGATAAAGAGAGAAAGAAATTTACTATGGTTTTAATATTTGAACGAATGTAAATGATGATATTTAGATTAAAATAGATGAAAATTTTCAACCCTTATTTAAATTAATATTAAAATATTAATAATTTTTTGAACCATATTATATAATAGATGTTACCCTCTTTAGTCCTTAAAATATAACAACAACAACAATAATAATAATATTAACAACAACAATAGCTACAGAGAAAAAAACAACCAACCAAACAAACAAACGAACGAACAAACAAAAAACAAACAAACAAACAAACAAAAAAAAAACAACAAACTTGAACTGAAGTAAAACTAGAATAAAAAAGCAAAAAAAAAAATATTCCAACCAAAAACCAAAGCCCGTATAGACCTTGCCGCAAACCCAAAAAACTTACCTATAAAATATAAACGGATGGACCATACCAGTATACATACACGTATACTTACCCAAAAACAACTTGTATAGCCAGAAACTAAAATAAATATTTTTCGATCGTGCACGCACACACAAAAACATTCATTCTTATACGTATGTAGGTGACACAATCAAATTTTTATTTTGCATTATTTATGTTAAAAATTTAAGGGGTGTATTTTTATAGATGGAAAATTCAAAGTATAACCAGACCAATATTTTCAAAATATTTTTCATCTATTAAATGGTGTTCTTATTGAAAATTATATATTGTTAAAGATACATGCAAACACACTCACACACACACACACACACACACATACATAAATACATCCATGCATACATACGATTTAATAAAATACGAAAAAATTAAATGTTTTGTCGCAAAAATAAAAAATAAATTACAAATGAAAATGAATGCGAAAATAATAATCAACGAAAAATAATTATGAATTTATACGAGAATCAGTAATAATTTTAAACCAAAATCCGAGATTACAGTTTTATATTAATTTCTGTTTTGAAATTTTTCGGATGAACAAAAAAAAAAAAAAAAATCATAAAAGGAGAAAGGGAGAATGGAGAAAAAAAAGAAAATTGATATAAATTAAGTGTGAAAGATTATATTTGCTGTGATTTTTTTAAAAAAATATATGCACACACACACATACAAACATTAGGCCCTTACACTTCTTATCATCTATATACACTTTTACTTTTACACTAATCCTAATACCCAATCCATTTTCTTTTTTTCCCTCGTAATTTTGTTTTTTTATTCTGCTGCTGTTGTTGTTGTTGTTGTTGTTGTTGTTGTTATTAGTGTTTTTATTTTCATTCGAAAACTCGTAAATTTTATTTCAAAAATATTTGAGCAAACACAATAATACAAAAAAGGTATGATTAATTTCTGTTTTATTTGATATTCTCTGAATTGGACCGTTAGGGTTGGTATTTTATTTTTATTTTGAATTAAGAAAAAAGAACAGGAAATTGTTGTAATTTTGAAAAAATCTTTTATGAAATCAAAAATAATAACAACAAAGATTTAACTAATTAAAAGTTGAGATTTTTAAACAATAGAAACTTATCGCTTTTCCTGTTATTTTTAATCAAAATTTAACTGGATCATTAAAAAGAATTTAATAACAAATTTATTGTGTGTAAAAATCTTATTAATAAATTAATGATTTTATTTAGAAAATCTATTTAATTATATTTAATAGTTTAGGTGAATTAAAAACAAGGAACTCACAAATTAAACAAAATAAAATAAATTTTGTTTTTAACTTTTCATTTTCTAATTCTAAAATTTTATAATAAAACAACCCCTTATAATTATGAATACCATTAAATATAATTCATATAATATGTTACAGGTAGTGATTTTCAAATATATTAATGACTGTCTCACATATATTATTTGTGTTTTACATTATTGAACATTATTGAATCGTTAGTAATTTATATACAAATCACCTGTAATTCTCTCTTATTGAATTTATGCTTTATATAACAAAAAATCATATGACATCAAAATTTTATTGATAACAATATAAAAGATGTTAATATTCTAGTTAAGATTAATTATAGTTGTGGATTTTTTTTTTATTAATTAATTGAGAGAATAAATAAATACAAGAATACCTGGCGTCTCCATCACAATCATTAAAATTATTGTAGTTTCTGAAATTGTTAAACATAAATATATAATTATTTTTATTGTAATTTTTTTTTTCTTGCATACGGTTTAATTTATTCTTTTATTCATTCGATTTTCTATAATCTTGAAATATCCAATATTATTAATGAAATACGAGTGAGAATCAGTAAATATGGAATTGGTTAAAGTTAACTAGAATTCTTGTAAAAAGAATGAATAAATTTTGAAATCTTTTGTGAATTTGTGTAGATGAAAATTACAATTTCAATAAAAATGCATTCAAAATTTAAATTGAAAAGAAAATTTGTATTCATTGTAGTAAATCTAATCTCATAAAATACATGGTGTAAAAATAATTAGAATAGAAACTTTATAAAAATTAATGAAAACTATAGAGTGGAGAAAAATGATGGAATCAATAAGTAATCAATCTAATTTTTAATATATTCTATTTCTTATTCTTTTCTTTTTTTGTAACTTAATTTCGTTGTTTTTTTTTCGTTTCTGTTGGTTGAGTCTTTTATCTATGATTGAAATTTTATTAATTTCATTTCTTTCTTTGTTTTCATTTTATTTTGTATAATTTTTTTCCTACTTTTATACGTTTTGGTTGTTTTTTTTTTTTTTTAATAAAGAATGTCCATTCAATAAAAAATAAATGTATCTGTAGGGAATAGGGAAAATACGATCAATTGAATAAATGAATACAGTTGAAGTTATTTTTGTTTTTGTATTCAGATGAAATTCATTTAAAAAAAATAAAAAAGTCCCCCACACAAATGTTTCCAAAACTAATCGTCATAATCTGCGGGATTTTTTTTAATCAGAAAATAAAGGAAAAATGAACCCAGAAAAAATTAAATAAATAAAAATTAACATCAAATTCTTCCCCCCTTCCGCTCTATGTAGATATAAATAGAAAATTGTGAATGTAGTTTTTGGTGTTTATTTTTACCACCCCATTAAGAAAGATCAACGTGATCTGATTTTAATAAAATTATATGGAATTACATAATTTTTTCTTTCTTCAAAAAGTTAGACTCAGGAAGTAAAATATTCTTCGGTTTCTTTTCTTCTCATTTTTTTTTTTTTTCTTACGTTATTTTTTTTTTTTTTTACTAGGAAGGGATTTTCCTTACATTTTTATATTGTCACCTACATAAAAAATTCACAAAACGCAAGAAAGTAACTGAGAGAGAGAGAGAGAGAGAAAAATTGTGTTGTGTGATGGGTGTTAGGTGGTGGTTGTTAAAGAAAAATTTATACAAAGAAAAATAACATAAAAGAGACAAAAAAAAAGGAAAGGGACATCTTTACTAAATTTCTTTCAATTCATTTTCTTAACATTTTTTATTCTTTTTTAAGGGATGTAAGAGGGTGACAAAGGTGTGAAAGTCATTAGAAGAATATTTCGTTTTTTCTGGTTTTTTTTTTTTTTTCCTTTCTTTAGAAATTTAATTAAAATTTTTTGAATATTTCTAATAAGGCAAAATTATTTTTCATTCTCGTCGTAATATTTTTCCACCTCAACTCTCTCCCCCTTCTTTTCGATAGTGTTTAATTTTTTTTCTGGTTGATTTTGACTAAATATTTATATAAAAATAAAAATGTAAAAAATTTACATTCTTTTGAGGAAATACGAATATTTAAAGAAAAATATTTAATCGAGAAAAATTGTATATAAAATTTATAAAGACAAAAAAAAAAACCTCATTTTTGATTTTAATCATTTTAATAATTCAACCGCCGATGGCCATAATGATGGGACAATATTCTAACACTTTTTTTTTTCCTAAAATTTAAATATCTCATGTTTTTCATTAATAATTAAATTCTTTTTATTTTTCGAATTTCATGCAATCAATAATATGAATTTTTCTCTAAACAATTTTTTTGTATAATAAAATTTATAAAATGTGATTTTGAAATATTTTTATGAAGAAAAAAAAAATGTATTCTATTTTTAAGCGGACTAATTACGAGTTTCATGAAATTTTTTAGATAGTTATCATGTAATACTAAAATAATTGAAAAAAAAAGATACACTTCTGAAACATTTGCTTCATAAAACTGGATTATCTTAATCGTTTTTTACTTATAAATACTTGAATATACCGACGAAACCTCAATTATTAAATCTCGATTAGAAATACAAGCATACACAAAAAAATTCACAATTAAAAAATAAACTCGCAAACTACAAATTATAAACTAACAATAGAAAATTAAATTTGAAAATGCATTTAATATGTTTGATACATTAAAAGCTTTAATAATAATCCGATTAACTTATGTATGACCAATTTATATACACATATATTATAATACACAAGCAATAAAGTGGTGTAGAAGTGGAGAGATTATTATGATTATTTTAATTTCTCTTTTAAAATTTAAATTCATTTTTTTTTTTGTTTTTAAATTTGATTACTGATTTAATGTTTGTTCTTCAAAATAATAATTTTAAATGAAAGATTTAAATATTTAAATC
The DNA here is from genome assembly GCA_963082725.1 of Pedicia rivosa. Lineage (NCBI taxonomy): Eukaryota > Metazoa > Arthropoda > Insecta > Diptera > Pediciidae > Pedicia > Pedicia rivosa. Next base: position 5,422,177 of record OY720156.1, on the reverse strand, counting down.
ATAATTCAAATATTTAAAGTAAGCTACATCTTAATATATAGACATACACCCACACCCAAACACTATTATTGGTTTTTGTTCATAGTGGTTCGGGCTTACCTCTACAGTGCCACGAGAGGGGTTTTGTTTTGCAAATGGTCCATGTTTAAAAAGAATGATAGACACGAATTCGCACCAATTAAATTTTATTTATTTTATTAAACATTAGTTGAAATTTTAATTTTGGAATGAAAAATCCAAAAAGTGATAGCAATTTCCAAAACAAAAAAAAATAGTCTTTTCTCAATATTATCAATATATGAGAACCAAAATGATGTTCTTAATAACTTCTATCCATGGTCCTGTACTAATGAATTATTCAGTGAAAAATGTAGGATTACACACATAGGCACACACCCACATATATAATATATAAAGTTTATGTTATAAAAGACAAGCTTGACTACATTACCTTTTTGACCTTATCTTTGAGTTCTTCCAACTCCACACCGTTTGTCTTAAATAATAATAATCTTTTACATTATTTTTAACTTCATCTTATCTTTTACAAAAGAAGAAAAAAAAAATACTGATTATAAGTGGAGAGAGACAAACAAAAGTAGATTTTAAGAGAGAGAGAGAAAGAGAGGATTAAAGTAAAAGAGACGAAGTGAATATAAATAGAGATACTTAACATTAATTATGTTATTATTGTGTATATGATTGGTGTTAGTGTGTGTATGCATACTGTGGGTGGTTGGGTATTGTGGGTGATTTTAGTTAGATGAGTGAGATAAAAATATAGATCTATATAAATATAGCAGGTGATTTAATTGAGTGATGGTATTAACCTTTTATATAATAATATAAAAGCCAAAAACTCTAGAGAAAATCTTCCCTTATTTATATTTATTTTATTAATTAATTAATTTTTTTTCCTCCCCCTCTCACCCTCTATCACTCACTCACTCTCTCTCTCTCTCTCTCTTTCTAAGGCCTATTTGTTTACTTTTTGTGGTTTTTTTCCTCCTGTTTTCCTTTTTCGTCGAAAGACGTAATATTAAATATAATGTGCGATGTGGGTTGTCGAAAAGGTGATTACTTTTTTTTCTATTTTCATTTTCACTTTTACTCTGTTGTTCTCCCACTGCTCGCTTCCCTTTTCTCTTTTAATTTTTTCTTTCTTCTCTGATGTCTTAATTGTTTATCTCTCACGCCTTAAATGTTTCTTTTCATTGATATACAAAATTCTATAATTATAATAAAAATGGAAATCTATTGTTTTATTTGAAAATGTTGGCCATAAACAACAATAAAATATATAGCAGATAAAATAATTTGCATCTTAATCTTCATCTTCTAAATAAATAAACAAAAAATACGAATAGTAAATCATCAGGCTAGATTAAGTTTTTATTCAAAATGTTAAATCCCTTATAATTATTTTTTACCTGCAAGCGAGAAGAAATAAAACACAAAAATTCAAACTTTCACAAAATTTTAAAGTTTCCTTTTAAACTTTTACAATATCGTAAAACTTATATTCAAAAGTAAAAATATTAAGAAATAGGTATTGTACATATATACAAAACATTTTGATTTTTCTTACAACAACAACAAAAAAACAATTATTTTTTTTCATTACTAAATTCTTTCCCTTTTTTTATCTGATCAGTTTTTCAATTTTTATTGTTTATTTTTTATCTTTTGTTCGTCAAATCTAAACAAAGGTAAACGACGATAAACTTCTTTAGATTGAAATAATCCGTTGCACTTTGTAACACTTGAATAATAATAATTTTTCTTACTCAATTTTCAATTTTTTCTTTTTTTTTTGTTGCTTTAAAATTTTCCAAATCTTATTTAAAATCATATTATTTTCGGATGAACGAATATTATACAATACTGATTTAATTAGTTTTTTTATTTACTTCAAAAAATATGTTAAGTTTCACTTAAATAGTTTCTCTTAAATAGAATTAATTTTATTCGTTAGAAATGTGTATATTTTTCTCTTTATAGATGAAAAACGGATAAAGAGAATAAGGTAGTGAAAATTTATGATAGGTACAAGCATACCTAATATATATAGTGTGGTGCGTGTTATAAAATAATTTTTGGTGTTTTATACGTACATGATTAAATTTTCTATAAGTACTAATGATTTATTATCCCTAAAACTTCTCTATAAATTCTTTACAGATTATAGACATAGTAAATTCAGTTAACTTTATTTTTGTTTGTTTTATTTTCATAAAGAAACATTTCTTTCTTCTTTTTTTTTAAATATTCTAATTATTCTTTAAAGAATTCATTGTAATTATCACGATTTCCATTCTTTTATTATTTATTTCTAACTCATTATTTACTAATTGCTATACTAACGTAATGATTTTATTTAACACAAAAAATATAAAAATAAAATTCTTGTAACGTAAATTTAATACAATCTCTATTCACCCCTTTTACATTTTTTTTTTCTTTCGAACAAATGAACAATAATAAAAAATTATTGAAGTCTTGTAATAATTGTGTGTAGGTGGTTAATTTTCCTTCATCCTTTCACTCATTATTTCTTTCCTTTTCAATTCAACCCTTTTCTAATCGTTCATTTTTCACAATTATTATTATAATTATTACAGCATCAGACCACATAACCCTTTATCGCGTAACATATAAATATCAAAAAATAACGAAAAGAAGGAAAAAAAAAAAAAGAAAATACAGAAAAATTCTTTATAATTTGGATCTTAAAAATTCAGTTATAAAACAAATTATTTCACCATTCCCATTTCATCTACTCCTAACTCTCAACCTTTTCTTATTCAATAAAAGTAATAGTAATAATAATCATAACCTATTATTTTTGTCTAATAATACTTTAGTACCCTTACTCTATACATTTTAGTTACTCTCTCTCTCTCTCTCTTACTTTAACGCAGTCATTTGATGTAATATATAAACTATATTGTATAATATTTAATCCTCGTATATATTTTCAAATGAAAATCAAATACATTAACCTCCTTTTTCTATTTTATTTTTTCATTTTTTGTATGGAACCACACTCCTCAATTGCCTTCAATAATTTAATGTACACCCAAACACCTTACACAACATCACATACAACTTCGTCACTAAACCACCCCCTTCTCAGTTATCAACACAATTCTCATTCTCTAAAATCATCAAAATACCATAACACCTTTGTCTCTCTTACTCACATTTAACATTATTATAGTCATCTACTTCTACACATTGTGTATTATATTCTCTATAATTCAAATAACAGCCGCGAACCAAGAAATTAGAAAATTGAAGTGCTTGTAGGCACGATATTTTATTTTCACTTTTTCTATACATATAGATGTTTGGCTGTATTGTATTTCTATTTTATTTTATTTTTTCTTTTTTCGTTTGAGCCAAATAAAACCACAGAAGAAAATGAAAATGAAGAAGTAAGAAGAAATTGAAGTAAAGAAAAAGTAAAAGGAATAAGAAAAAAAGGGAAAAATTATTGTGTTCAATGAGCATGTCTATAGGGAAAAATAATAATAATATATCTACCTATATTTATAAGAAAATTGAGGTTATATTATTATTGGTAAGAGGTATCGTATCGTATTCTATGTGTGGGTGTAAATCTATATATGCATGACTTTATGTGTATGGATGTGTTTGTGTATGGCTACATACATTGGATTGAAATTGTTATCCATAGATCCATGGATGGATATTTTGAGTTTTATTTTTATTTTCTTCCACTTTTACTTCTTCTTATTTTCGCTATTGGATGGACTGGAATAGATGGTTGAAGGAATGGTGGCTATATGGAATTTTTCTTCAAGCAAAAAATAAATATAATAAAAAATAACAAAAAGAAAAAGAGAGAAGGAAAGAGAGAGAGAGAGAGAGGAATTGGGCATTAACGTGCAAACACACAACAAAAAAATAATAATAAATACATAATGGTGGCATTGAAAATCCAAGACAGAGAGAGAAATAGTATGAAAATTGTATGTTGAGGATGTTGCTATGATTATAGTTGAAAACAAAAACAAAAAACGGACAGGGTAAAGTGTAGATTGAATAGGGTGTATGTGCTGAAGATGGCTGAAAGAGGAGAGGATTGAGTGATGGATTTAGTTGTACCATCTTCTGCCTCTCAATGTTTTTTTTTTCTCTTTAAACAAATTAAATTGAGATTGGTATAAAAAAGAAGAAGAAGAAAAGTTTTGTATTTTTTTCCCTCCCTATCCGGAGCCTTCCGTACCTTGTTATTTTGCATTGTTTTTTTTATAGGTTAAAAAAATATATTTAGACACAACAGACATTGTTCACAATGAACATCAGACTATATTTTAAAATATAAGTATATCAGAATATGTATATAAGGAGGTATACCGTCGTACACACACAAACTCAAAAACACAACACCCATATACCTATGTATTCATTTCGAAGCTTTTTATTCTTTTACTTTTTTTTTTTATATTTATTTATTTATTTTTCCGTCCTTTCATTTTCTCTCTCTCTTTCCTACGTGAGATAAAGAACGTTATTTTTTCATCGTCAACGTATTTTTTTTCTTTTTTGGTTTCTCTTCAATTTTTTTTTTTTTTTTTGTTGTTGTTGGGTTGGTTTTTTAGTTAAGTGTTGAGAGTGTTTTTGTGTTTGTGTTATTTTGTTTATAACACAATTTTCATCCTCTCTGTTTTATAATATAATATTGGATTCTATTGTTTTACTTTCAAATGTAAAAAAAAATAAAAAGAAAAAAAAAAAAAAACATACAAAATAAAATGTAAAGTAGTTTCTTTCCTTTCCTATTTAATGTTGTAGTTGTTTTTTTTTTCCCTCCCGTTGAAGGTTTTTATAATAATACAACATAATATATATATATAAAATCCTATATACCTTAAACTTAAACACCCAGCACAATACACAACACACACAACCCGTTTTCTTCTGATTTTTTTCTTTTTTTTTTCATTTTCATTTTCATTTTTTTTTTCCTTCTCAAACTCTCATTTCCTTCATCAACTTCATTGTTTTTCGTATATTAAGTAGTTTCATTGTTATATTATATGCTCTATATAAATTTACACATGCAAAACACCTATAAACATATCCATACTCACATACATACTTACATACATATCTACGTATACATTCATCGTTATTTTATTACATGAAATTTGGGAATTTCATTACAATAAATAAATAATTTAACTAAATAACCAATAAATTATAATAATATTTATTAGAAATTCTTTTTTTTAATTTTCGTAAGTAACATTAAATAAATGAAAAAAAAACGAAGAAAAAAATATAACTGAAAAAAAATAGTAAAATTGTAAATTTAATAAAAAAAAACAGAAGAGAAAATAATGAAATTTTCATATTCACAATATAATTTATCTTTTAAATTTCATATTACTTCTTCTATCGCTTATTTTTTTTCTCAAAAAAAATATCATTTTTTGTTTTTTTTTGTTTTTTAAAATGAAAAAAAAAAACATTAACAAATATATTAAATGAAAAGAAAATTAATTCAATTAAATGGTTGGCAAAATTTATTAAGTGTAAAGAAAATTAGTTTTTGACTTGAACCAACAACGTATAGAATAAGGATAAGAAATTAAAATCATTAAAAAAAAAAACTTACAAGAAAAAAACACAAAAACAAAAAAATAATAATAGAATAAAAAGCAACAATCCAGACATAAAATAAAAACAACAACAACAAAAATAACAATAACAGCAACAATAATAATATTAATAGAAAATTTCCAAGTCACGCTTCAGACGAACTTATTCGCATATATTTTTCTTTTATTATTTTCGAACCACAAATAATCCTTCTGGAGTGGAAAGGTGGTAAGGTAAATTTAATGAGAGGGTGGTAGAATATTAATCACCCTATATAATAATACAATTTATTCCACATATGCGATATTTTTGATTAACGTATATTAGATCGACTGACAAGGTCATCTAAGATACGAAATTCAAACCACAATTTTTCATGATGACCCTTTGAATAAGAATGTTACATGTTTATTCACTCGGCTACAATGTTGACCCTTTTTTATATACCATAATTTCCAATAAATAAATAAAAGTAGTGAAGTAAATTACTTAGTATCTAATGTAATTTAGTATTTGACTTTAATCAAAAATTAAATGTACCTACCTAAATATGGCCAATCATTATTTTCAAATTAAATCTGGCCTATAATAAAAGTTATTCACTGTTAATATCTCTCTTTGCTTTTTTCCATATGAAATGTTCCACATAATTTCTAGTATTACACACACATGTAAGTATACACGCACCCTAATATATACACACACACACACATGAAAACATAAGGCGAAAAAACAGGTTTAATTTAAATAAACCTCATATTAAAGATCCAATTTCATTTCTTATAAAATACCAAAGTCTTAGGAACCATATCATTCATTTTCTTTTATCCATATTGTCTCTTTCGTTCTTATATAGAATAAATATTTATCCATATTTTTTTTCTCTATTAAGGATATTATATTTTCTGTTTTCACGTATTCAGTTCCTTTTCCTTCTCCATAAAGAATTCTTAAGACATTCTTCTCTCTATTTCTCTTACCCTCTCTCTCCTCCTCTCTCTCTATCACTCTTTCTCATTTCAATCGTGTATTGCTGAATTGGATTATTTCGTAGTTACATACTTGACTAATGACAGGTTTCACAACAATTTTAATTTGATCTTAAATTAGTTCACCTAACTTTTACATTTTACTCTTTTATATTGTTTTCCTTTTTTTGTATTAACTTAAAAACGTTGCGTTACATAAAAATTAAATAATTATATTTATTTTATAAATTAAAAAGTGAGTTCTTTTTAAAAATAAAACGAGCAAACACCAATATTAATATTAATTTTTATTTGAAACATTTAATTAGCATATATAAGTCTATAAGCAAGGATCGTTTTGAATTGTCTTGTCGAAATTGGATTGGTTAGAATAAAAATATACATTAAGTGAATTTATTTGGTAATGAAAATTAAATGAAGAATTGCTGATATTAAAGAATCACGCAATGACATTGTAACATTCATGTAACAAAGTAAAATTATAATTTACTGATTATTCTTGAAAGGATTCGAGTTGGTCAAAGAATATTTATTCTTCTAGTGGGTGATGATAGTGACAAGAGCAAAAAAAAAAAAAAATGTAGAAAATAGAAGAAAGAAAAAAAATAAATAAATAAAATAAGATAAGATAAGAAAAATCATGTTTGAACATTATATAGTTGTGTCTATTTATTCTCAAGCTATAAAATGTTTCTCTACACTAAACAACAAAAAAAAAATAACAACAATAACAACAAAAACAACAACAAAACTTTTAACAGCATGCAAAAACATTTTCATTTAGAAAAAAAAAAAAAAAACAAAAACAAGAATAAAAGAACTAAAAGGAAAATGAGAAAATGGATACATATAATGTTACAATTTTCTAGATATATATTTATATCTATATGTATATTGTATACATATCCTTTCTCTCAACCCACTTCTCACCCATATAAATACAATTCTTCACTTTATTCTCTGCTCTGGTTAACATTTTAGATTTTAAATGTAAAGACATTAAAATACAAACCACATTTATACAAATTCTATTGTATTATATTCTAACATTTAATATTACCCCTCACTATACCCAATCCTTTTCTTTAAAAAGCTCTCTACACATACACACACACACACATACACACCTCCAGTATATATACAATACACATCATCATCATCCTCATCATAACATTTAACTCTTTAATTTTCCATCAACTCATCATAATATTTAAAGTTGAAAAATTGAAATATGAAAAGCAAAAATCTTTAAAATTCACTCATTCAAATAGAAAATAAAAACATAGCAATTCCACAATACAATAGTTAAAACTGTGATTGAGCTAAGAATAAATAAATATTTTTAGATATTTGTTACGTCATGACGCCAGTGAATATCGCCAACCTGTGCATTAACAAAACCAAACAATTGAATCATAATTATTTTTCAGCCTTTTTTATGTACCAGAGGAATCTCAAATAATAATCACATTGTCTCTCAACTGTGAGACATGTTAATAATAAAAGTGAACCTTAAATAATTTATGCTGTGTTTTACAAATATTTTAAGTGGTTCTTAATTAAGAACAAGATAAGGCAATTAAATATAAAAGGAGGGAGCAAGTAAATTTTAATAATTACTGAAAATTCTTGTAAAAATCGACATTAGTCTATTATGCTTTTGTCGTTAGAAGTTTCAGAAATATTGAATGTACCAACGATCTATTGGGAAAAAATATCTCCCATATGATTATGACGATAACAATGATGATAGAATGTGTTTTTTGTAATAGATACAATTTTTTTTTTCTTTGCATGAATCTACATTCTGATTTAATTATATAAATAAATTTAAAGAGTAATAAATTTGAATATAATATTTTCTATGAAAATGTTTCATTCGATTCCAGAATTCTAAAATATATTTTTCTCCTTTGTAGAGTATTGAATAAATGTTGTATTATTTTCACACGCACACCAAACACCATTATATATGTTTTACCCGCGCATGTAATATACCTACACTCTAGAATTTAGAATTTTAGACTGTATAACTATATATAAGAAAAACAGAAACAAATAATAAAAGTAAAAAACTAAAAGAAAAAATACCACAAATTTCTGTAAATATTTATAAGTTTACAATCTAAGTGAATGAACATTGTAAAATTGTACTTTGTGCATACATTATAATGTATGCATAGTAATGTTTATTTATACATACAAACACGCATACATTTACAATGATAAAATGTGAAAAAGAGAGAGAGAGAGAGAAATTAATATTGTTGATTTTAGGATTAGTGTTTTGTTACTTTGTTTAATGTTAGTCTATACATAAATTTGTTAGTACGAGTACATAGAAAAAAAAACGACAATAAAAAATGAGTTACATTTAAATAAAGGACATACAAGGACAAATATGAAAATACTATAATTATTTTCTATAGTAATGTTTATTTTGAGAAAGAATAAGTATCGAAATAGTAATCAGGCAATATTAGAAACTTTAACTAAATTTGTTTTTCATCAAAAACTTTTAGAATTTATTCTTCCATTTAGATACGATAATTCGTGTAAACGAAAGTAAACAGTTAATTGAAACTTTCGAATACGGCCTTAATATAACAAATGATTATTAAAAGTTAATTAATATTTCATTTATTGGAATTTTTTCAATTTTACATGTAAATTACTTACAAGTTATCGGTGTAATATTATTATAAATGTGTAAATTTCACATAAGTATTTTATGAAAAAATCAATTAGAAACCTTAAACATAAACATTTTTGACTCTAATACAACAAAAATAACAACAGCAAAAAAAAAATCAATTATTTGTTTGTTGAATGAAGAACGAAAGTAAATCAGACTAAAATCCATTTGGAAAAGATTAATTAATTAAATTTAAATAAATTTACAATAAAATTGTGTGTCTGATCGAATTTTGATTAGATTTTATTGTTGTTATTCTTGTTGTTGTTATTGTTGTGTTTGTAATTCTAAGCTTAACCTTCTTTTTCACTTAAACAAGGAAAAAATGTACCCCAACACACTCACACAAACATACATACACACCTATAAAATGTCAAACAAAAGAAGGCATTTTTTTCCATTTGTACCTTACTTCTTACATTTATAATCTTTGAATAATGAATTGGAAAGTTAAAGAAAATTAAATAATTAAAGTAAAAGTTATTTAACGGATTTCACATTAAAATTTATTTCACATAAAATTTTCTTGTTGCATTCTCCATTATTTTGTATTGTATTTGTAAAAAATGTTTGTCCTGACATAGCTTATAGAATAAGTATGTGTACACGTACGTGTGCTTTACTGTGTATGTGTGTGTGTGTGTGTGAAACTTATGCAAATTATTAAAACTTGTTATGTATTTGTAATATAAATTTAAAACAGAGATTTTTAAAAGATAAAAGGATGTTAGAAGTCTGCTGACAAAAAAAAGTTAGAAGAGGGAATTGTGAAGCTATCAAAATTACTTTTTTTTTTGTTCTGTCAGATTTCTCTATTTTTTTTTTTTTTTTAGTTTACTTTTTTTGTTATACGGAAGTGGAAGTGACGTTAGAGAAGAAAAAAATTGAGAGAAAGAGTAGAAAAAGAAGAGAGAGAGATCAAAAAACGAGAAAATTTTATCCAATTTACACAAGTAGAAGTTTTAAATTAAATTTTCAAAATTTGCAATTTAATTTTCTTTCTTCCAAAAAAAGAAAAAGGATATACATCCAACATAAGTCATTATGTGTGTTACTCTGTGTATTTGCAAGTGTGCATGCTATGTGTGTGTGTATGTATGTGTGTTTTTGTGCACATGTCATGTGTGTGTCTGTGTGGGTGTGTGAGTGTTACATAATATAGAATAACTTGATTTTTGGGTAACGACTATTTTATTCCTCTTCTTCCTTGTCTTCTTCATTTTTGTCTTATATTGTTTTCACCTCTTTCTCACATTTGAACATTACCCTTTTTTTCGTTTCCGCATTCGTTTCTTCATTCTTCCTTTTATCTTTTCTTTCTGTTTTTTTTCCTTTCATTTTGTATTTTTTATGCGAAAAACAGAAAAACGAGAAAAGGAGAAAAAAATTACATATTTAGATACGGAGGAAAAATATCCAAAAGTAGAATGAGAAAGGAAGAGATAGAGAGAGAGAAAGAGAGAAAAAAAAACACAATCTCGACCATATGGCATAGCAATATTATACAGATTTTGTTTTTCCTTCTTGCTGCCTCGTACTTTTTTTTTTACCTTTTTCCCCCTTCTTCCATTTTTGGACTAACGATTTTTTTTTCTTGAATTCATCTTTGTTTTCATCTTTATCTTTGTCTTCTTGTAATTTTTTTTTTATATAAAATGTTTTTTCTCATTTAAAACACTTGCCCTATAGCATCATTTAATACGCTTGTCTTTCACAATCCTTTATTCACCAATATACAAAACACAAAAAAAAATCATCTTTATGAAATTCAATATGTAGTTTTTTTTTTTTTTTCGTATTTTTTTAATTAAATTTAATTTCTTCGTTTCTTAGTAAACACAATTTTTTTTTCTTTATACTGTCATTAATACAAATACGGAAAAATTATGTATTGTGTCATTCTTCGATAATTCCGTATTAATGAAAATTCTAATAACCAAAATAAAAGAAAAAAAAATAGAAATTTTTTAATAAAAGTGAAAATTTCATTGAAATTTTTTGTAAAATATAAAAGAATTTTTCTATACAACATAAATATTTTATAAATGGCAACATTTGAAGAAAGAAGAATAATTTAAATAGAATTTCATTTGAAATGTGTCCCGGTTACTGTCAATCATAAATATAAATTGTGACAATTGATCCGTTGATGGTATCTTAAGTGTTCAAGTCATGAATGTGATCATGTCACGATTATTTAACATTTCATTTAAATATTTAAATAGGTAAAAATAAATAATAATAAAATTAATGTATAAAAAAATTATGCATAAATATTTGATTGTTTAGATATTGGAATAAATTAAATTCATTTATTGTCAATAATAATAAAATCCAATTATTTTCTTTAAAACAATATTTTTATTGTTAAGTGGATATTTACGATGATTTAATGATAATGTGAATAACATTGACAACTTAATATATTCTGTATTGTAGAATTTTATTTAAATAGAAATAAATTTCCTTTGATTTTCTTCTTTTTCCTTTTGTTTCATTTTTTTCTCTCTCTCTCTTAATATAATTTCTTTAATGTTCTAGAAAAGAAATAAATAAATTTATGTAAATCAGCTTAAAAGAAAGTTTTATAGTTATTGTTATATAAAGTTGAGTATATTGGATAATTTATTAGATTCAGATTAAATTGGATTAAAAGTAGACAAATGTTTTCTAATATAGAAAATAACATTTTTATAATTTTACTTCTATTTTTTTCTTTCTCTTTCTGATTTATTTTGAAAAAAAAAAACATTTATTCCAAAATTTTCTTCTTTTCTTCTTTTCTTTTCTTTTTTTTTCCGTTTTTTTCTTTTTTTTTTTTTATTTTTGTTTACTTATGTCTACCTACTACTTGAACAAATACTTTTATCCCAAGAAAAAAAAAAAAGAAGCAAAAAGATCGAAAAAAAAAAAAAATATATAGAAAAAGAAGAAGAACAAACTAGAGAAGTAAAAGATAAAATCAAACTTTTTAATCTGCATTTTGTTCAGAGGAGAAAAAATGTAAAAGAAAAACTAAAACTATGTTGTGGAAAATAGTTTTAAGCTTCAACAATTCTTTATTATTTTCTTCCTCATTTTTTTTTTATTCATTTGTTGTTGTTTGTTCGTAAAAAAAAGCAATTCTTTTTTTTTTCTTTTTCTTTTCTTTCTATATTTTTCTTCGTATACGTAAACGTACATATATTCTTTTTCATCTTCAATATTTTACTCGTCTTCTTACTTTATACAAGTGTACAAAATAAACATGAAAAAAGTGTATTAAAAATAAAAAAAAGAACAAGTACAATTTTAAAAAAAGAAGTTAGAAAAAATAAAAAGTTCTTTATCAACTCAAGAATTAAGATTAATTTCCTCAACACCCCATATTTTTTTCCTTCTTCTTCTTCTTCTTCTTGGTTGTGTTATTTTTTTCTTCATCTTTCTTTCTTGTTTTTTTCTTATACAAATTTTCCTTCTATTAAGGGTAAAAAAAATAATAATTTTTTTAATAAATATATTTTTTTATGTGCGTGTGCGTTCGAGTGTGTGTGTGTGTGTGTATGATTGGTAGTGTATCAAATAATAAAGTGAAGGGGAAAGAATATATTTGTTTGAAGTTTTGTTAGTCACTTAGTTTAGTTGTAATTATATTTGATTCATTACGAAAGTTATATAGAATTTCTTTTTCTGCAAAGCCTAAAAGCTCATTAATTGAGTGTACTTCTCGAACCATGGTTCAAAACTTTTCATTCCTATAGTACAATTATTATTGCATGCATTCAGACGCATTTACAATTAAATTAATTAACTGCTAAACTATTTCATTAAAAATTTTTCTACTTTATTATTGTAAGCTTAAAATTTTTTGTTTTTATTTATTCTGTTTTCTTCGTTTTTTATTTCTCAAAATTTTTAATTATTTAAAAACGTCCACAATCTCATTAAACGTGCATAATAAAAAACAGAACTAAATAAATACGTACATAATTTTGCAGTAACTTTTCGAAGTAAGAAAAAAAATTTGTTTCAAAAAAAAAAAAAAAAGGATTTCTCAAAATATACTTCGTATATTGTGTTTTAATACTTTACCTTGCCACCAAAAAAAAAAGAAAATCATCTCACTTTAAAATGATAGCCATTAAATGGAATATAGGTTTTAAAGCCCTTTTTACGTAAAGGATATACGTAATCCCTAAAAAATGTTCAACTCTTTTAAATTATTCTTACTTCCATGCTTTTTTTTCTTTTGTTTTTTTTTTTCATTTTTTTTGTTCTTTCCATCTTTAAACATTTAGACTTCTCGTTGCTGTTGTACAATCTACCATCGTTTACTTGTATTTAGAATATTTCTTTGTATTTTTATACTTGCGCAACTAACGAATAAAAAATGCGTTCTCTTGGTTCTGGTAAAAACAGATTCAGAAAGATTCACATGAGTTCTCCTATAATTGCACACAGTGGTTAACTCCTCGGATGTTGGTCCACTCATCACCCTAGAAAACTTGGAAATCTTTAATATCCAAAACACATTTTGCAAAGCATTGTTCTTACAGCCAATAAAGAAATTTATACAAAATCATAAGAAAAGTATTATAATAAAAAGGGTGAGAGTATCTAATATGTCTTGTTTAAATTTAAATAATTGAAGAATATGTCCTAATCTAATCCGGATGTGTGTTTGTTTGTGTGTATATATATATATATATATATATGTGTGTATGTTTATATGTGTAGCAAAGAGAGATACTGAGATATTCCATTTCTAAATAATAATATACATAATATGACTTCATATTCTTAAGAATATATACATACGACACAGACTTTGCAACGTCACACGATTCTTATCCTCAACATATATGCATATCTACCTATTTTTTTTTTTCTTTTCTTCCTTTATCTTTTTAGATATCTTAACCGGAGAACCAACCTTCTTTACTTTTTTTTACTTCTATACCTAAATTTTCCTTCTATTGGTTTTTCCATTTTCATTCTGTATATATTTCTTTTTTTCGTTTTACTTCTGTTTTAAAAGAAAAAAAAAATTACTATGGAAAAGTGTGCGAGAAAGTAGAGAGTAGTTTCTTTTATTTTTGGTTGGCTGATAGTAGAGTAGGTGTTGAAGTTATTTGAAGTAAAATAGGTGGGTTAAAATAAAGTGGAATAAGTTAGAAAATGTGCAGGTTGTTTTTAAATATATTCAAAAGAAATATATAAAATTGAGACTTAAGTAGAATTATATAAGAATAATAAGAAAATTCTATATATTTCTGCTGTGTGTGTAGATTTTATTTCTCTTAAAAAAACCAAAAAAAAAAAAAAACTGTTTCAGTGAGGAAAAAGTTTTCAAGTATTTTTTTTTTTTTTATATTTCTGTAAAATATAATATATATAAATGGATCATGGATGAACGAAGGTTATTATGTCATGTCATATTATTTTTTTAAACATATGTGCGTCAGGTTTTGACTTTTCACATTTTTATTCTTTGTTTTGTCGTTTACTTTTTTTTTTGTCTTTTTTTTTTTTTTTTTATTATTTTTCTTTCTGTAAATGTTTTGTCTTGTCACTTGACAGTTTTATTTGTATTTTATTTTATAGACCTTATTATCATATTCTCTCTTTCTCTTTTTTTTTTTTTTACACCTTCAAAAGATATATACTGACTGTAACTACTACACCCCATCCTTATACTCTTGATTTTCTAATAATAAAAAAAAAAAAAAGAATGTTTGCGGTGATCATTCAAAATTCTATCACGGTAAATTTTCAGTCATTTTATGTAGATATAAACCATTTTCTCATACGCACAGACACATATTTACTCACACAACACGTAAAACAAAGTACAAAAAAAAACATCTTTTAACCAAAACCTATTCACTTTTATACATATTCTTTTTTTCTGTTTCGCAAATTTTTCTTCTTTGAACAGAGAAGGAAAGAGAACTTTTTTCCATTTATTCTTCTTATATTCTCGTTTTCGTGTTTTTTTTTTATATAAGACACTTAAAAAGTCGACACCATTTCTTCCTTTTTTTTCCTTTCTATGTATTTTCAGTGCGCGGTTTTTCTTCTTCGTTCTATTTTTTTTTTTTTTTTTTCCTTTTCCTTTTTTGTGTGCTATAAGTTCTATAAGATAATTATGTTCTAAACGTGTTAAAAATTTATAAAATATATTGCATCAAACGCTATGAATTTCAAAATATATTTATATGTCCTCTTCTTCTTTCTATTTTATTTTATACATATATATATTATATGTGTCTACGTATAGTTATATGTGTATTCTTTGAAGTGTGTGTGTGTGTATGTTTTTAGTAAGTCGTGTATGTGTGTTACTATATGTTTTTTTTAAAGCATATTTTACATAATTATATAATGTCTCCATTTTTTTTTTTCGTTGAAAACTTATTGTTTTTTTTTTTTTAATTTAGAATTTTTTTTTTATTGAGCTTTCAATAGTTGTATGTGTGTAATTAAATATGGTAACCCAATTCAAATAAAATTGAATACAAATTGTTACAAAGTTTTACTTTAAGCACAACAAGTTTCAATGACACAGTTTATCGCGAAAATTTTGAATTAATGTTAATGTGTTATTTTTTTTCTCAAATATTTTTCTCTTAATTTAATTTTTTTTTGCTGATTAGTGAACATTTTCAATTATTTATTCTTCAACCGATAGAGTAGGAATATTTTTATATTTATGTGTTCCTGTGAATATTATGTGTGTTCATAAAAGTAAGAATAAAACTACTATCAGAATAATAAAATTCATTCATTTCTTCTTTGTTTTCTACAATATTTTTGAATTTTGAATTTTCATATTCCTTAAAATTCATTATAATCATTTTGCCATCCTTTTATTGTTTATTTCGACGTAACAGCAGAATTCAATTTTTTCTACAACTGTAAAAAGTAAAAGTGTGTTGCACATATTAAGGGGCTACAAAAGGCAGACATTATAATAATAATAATAAAAAAATATATCCCCAATCTACGAATCCTTTCTTTTTTTTTTTTTTTGTGTTATTGGTGCGAATGGACTTCAACCAAACGTACACACACACGCACACATATTATTTGCGATTTATATAAAGAGTTGTGTGTAGGTTCCATATAATATAGAAGGTATACTATGCGGTTTAAACCCTCGTCACATTCAAGCTCCATCAAACCCTTTTACCATCTATATTCATACATTTATTCTACTAACTCTCATCTTATTATTATTTTTTTTTTTTTATATTTTTCTACTTTTCAAAAAAAGAAGATGTAGAAGAAGAAAAACCATATGACTCCATTTTTATTTTCATTTTTATTTATTTTTTCTTTGTAAAAGAGGTGTTTGTGGTATTTTCTGTTGGTACGAAAAAAAGTGCGATCAGTTGAAGAGAACGAAAATGAAACCTCCTTTTTTCTTGTTTTTTTTTTTTTTTTTTTTGTTGCGTTTTTCGTTTTTTACGCTTTTTTCATTTGTCGTTTTTTAACTCCAGGTACAAAAAAAAGAGCTTATTTATTTATATTTCTCTTTCTTTTTGGTTTTTTTTTTCCCCCCTTTTTTTTTATATATTTTTTTGTCCATCAGTATTATGTCGTATTTGGACATATTTGGATAGGCTATATTTCTACCCTTATCCTGTGTATGTTATTTCATTTGGGAAGGTAAATGTGTCCAAAATTCGTATATAGGTATATATATTTATATTATGTGTGGAATAAACCCAATAATAATAATATACCGTGGATTATACACTTTGACTGTTAATATACATATACATACACATTTATATATTTTGTGGGTAAAGCCTTAACGGTTTTTTAAAATTCTCACTCATCATAATACAGATTATTATTCACCCAAAAATAAAAACTAAACAGCTCCCCTCCTGTACGCACGTCAAACCCCATCAGCTGTTTAAATAATATTTATAATGAGAATTCATAATTTGTTATTATCACATACACATACACACACACGCATACAAATAAACACAGCCACACACAATTTTGAAAAATGCACACAAACAAAATAAGTCGAATTTTATTAAAAATTGTAAGGATGAGGTTTAGATGGTTAACAGATTAACGTTTGTTCGAAATAAATGAAAACGTATAAATAACAACAACAATAAAAATTATAAAAAAAAAATATGGAATATTTTTTGTGAATATCCAATTTAAAATAAAACAAATTATTAAAGTTACACGAAAAACTAAAGTTTGATAAAATGAAAAAAATTATAATTAATCTAAAATTTAATCATTTATTATTTTTAAATGGACAACAATGTGGCCAATAATGAACAACAAAAATTACAAAAACAATAAAAATAACAAAAAAAAAACCATAACCTAATAACATAATTTTAAATATTATACAGAGATGGGTAAGTAAAATACAGTATGTGATTTTCATATATAAATTCATGATCATGTAATCATCCGTTTTTTACCTTTGTATTCATCCATATATTTTAGTTACACAATTACCCCAAATACACTAAATACACAAGAATATTCAAGTATTGTGTAAATGTAAAGCATGTTATTTTTCCCAGACCTAACATTATCTGATAAATGTGAAAATTTAATCAATCAAATTTATAATAATTAAAAATAATAATTATAATAAAAGGCAATAATTTATTATATACGAATTTTAATTTAAAATTTAATTACAACAAATTACATATATTTTATTTGACAATTGTGGGCAATATATTTAACACAATTTTTATAGGGCAAGTGAATTAACAAAAAGTCCTTTCATTTTATCTACAAAAATTTGTTTATTTAATTGAATTGTTTTTTGTTTTCTAAAAATTTTATTCGTTTTTGTTGTTGGTAGATTTTTATTATTTAATTTTTTCTTGGCACTTTTTTCTTGGCGTTTAGTCATTTCTCTATGTTGATTATGAAATATAAAGTGCATCTATATATCATTTTTTAATTTTATAATTAAGAACTTTTCAACAATCTCATACTTACTATTTTTTTTGTGTTCGCATACGTACACATTAATTAAAGAACAATTTAAAAATTATTCTTCAATTTTCATTTTCATATGTTTTTTTCTTATTCACTTTATTTGATTATTTTATATCTTTATGGTTCCCTTCATGGTTTACAAAATTATGAAAAAAGAAAAAGTAAAAGTAAATAAAAAATCGTCTAAATTAGTTAATAATAAATTTGTAAATTAGCCTAAATAGATAATAATATTTTATCAGATGTTATAAAATACAATATGTAGTTTGGTTGTTATGACTAAACGTATATTATTCAAAAATTCATACGTCCAACAAAATATCCAAGTTTAATCACTGTTTTACAATAAAAACTTATACTTATAGACACATACCTACATAATAAAAACATTACTAACATTTAACCTCATTCAAACATATATTTATTTTTTTCAATATGCTACAATTAATTAAAATTTCACGTGCATGTTTTGTACAATTTTGTTGTTGCCCTTTTTGCTTTCTTATGTCTCCTTTTTTTAAAGTTTTTAAAGTAAAAAAAAAAAAAATTCATTCAAATTTAAGTTGTTACTTCGTTTTCCCGTAACACACAATCGATTAAAAATATACTAAATGAGTAAAATCCAACATTTTTGTATATATTTTTTTGTCGGCTACATATTTGAAATAATATTAAAATTTATTGTTTCAAATGAAAATATTTTCTATATATCTATTATCTGTGTACATTTGTATGGCACATAAATGCGCATACCTATATAGGGAAAATGTCCAAACAAAAAAAAAATGTTTGATTTTATAAAGTTTTTTTTTTTTTTTTGCACAATCAACTAAATTCCTGATTTTTATCTCTTTCCGAAAAAAACCCCACGCTTTTTCCGAATTTCCTATATTTTAGCATTTTCCATTTTTCATAATTTACTTCTTTTTTTTTTTTTTGTCATGTCGAAAAATGCAGATTTTAGTCATTTATCTAAAACTGATGGAAAAATTTATTGTTTGGAGAAATCAAAAAAAAAAAAAAAAAAATTGGGAAGAAAAATTTCCATTTTAATTTTATCCGGTTTCTCTGTATTTTTTTTTTTTTTTGTTTTTGGTTTTTTCATTTCAATGTTTTGAATAGAAAATTCAACGTTCAATATTACCGAAAAATTGACAAAATGAAAATCAGTTTTTTTCACGTTTAATTTGGGCACTAGATGATGATTTTCCCTTTATTCATTTTTATTGTTACTTTTTCGTTTTCTTTTTTTTTTGTTTTTTATGTTAATCAAACTTTTAATTATTCAAAAAATGTTGAAAAGTAAATCGAGAAAAAATAAAACAACAGAAAATAGGAAGAAGAAAAAAAAAAAAAATAGGACAACCAAAAAGCCCATTTCCAAGTCTCGTGACATTTTCAAAAAACTATACTGTTAAATGGTAATGCTGGTATTGTATTTTTGATAATAATAAATTTTTATCAAGATTCATAAATAAGAAAAACAGTAAACAAACTTTAACCGGAAAATAATAAAAATATGAAATGAAAATGTACTTTTGATTTATGTTCCCGTATGTAAGTAGATTTTACAATTTTAACCTCATTGTTTTTTTTTTTTTTTTTTGGGTAAGGAACATATGTGAAAACATTATTTTAAATAAATACAAAATATCATAGAATTCCAAATTCAATTTTTATAGTGTGGTAGAAATATTAAATTGAATTCTCGTATATAACGATTGATACAAGAAGCGTTAATAAAGATAACTAACAATAAAATTTCATTATTGATTTTTATATCTTGAGAAGAAAAAGTATTAATTGAAGGTCATTTCTAATTTTTATTGAAATCACAGTTGAATGCCATCAGTATCAATATATAAATAACATTACATTACATAATTAAAGATAACTTTAAATCTTCAAATTAAATTAAGCATATTATTAAAATGGAATATAAATTTAATAAATATGTCAGATTCACTAAGAATAATCAAGTATCTGAAAAAAAAAACAAAAACTACATTTTTTGATTGATTAGAGAATCAAATTCCGAATAAATACAATTTAACAATTTCTTTTATTTAAGATCATATATAACTCAACTTACATTAATTTTTTTGTATCATCCTATACTTAACATTCAAAGTCAAATTATTTATTCTCTCTATTTATTTTTTTTTGTTTTTACTCATATCCATGAATCAAGATAATTGACAATAAAAATGTGTAAGACGTGACATTTACAAAAAAGAAAAAAATCTAGCATATACATATTATTATAAATGTACGTCGCACCTAATTTCCAACTAACTTTTAATATTCTGTCTATTTATAATAAATATATTTATTATGTTAAAACACTTTTACTGTCCATTCGATATAAAAATAAATTTTTAAATTATGGTTTAATGTTCACTTATATTATTCATTCATTCTTCTATAATAATTTTAGAAATTAACCTACAACTCACAAACGTCATTGACAAAATAAAAATATAAAAAAGAAAATATATATCGTAAATAAAAACACACACGCACATCACAACCAAATAACCCCAACAGAAACAATAATGTACCCCTTTTTCTTTTTTCTTTTGTATTATTAACACTGCGCGCACCAAACGCATTATTCACATTTTACTTTAGTTGTACATCATTTTTAATGTTGCAATAATTTGATCTTTTCATTTTTTTTTTTCATTTCTTCCAAATTTTTTCTTTAATTCTCGTTTATATTGATTGCTCTACTTGTTTACTTGTTTATGTGCTCTGGCTGTGTATGTGTGTGAATGTGTGAAAATCAGTAAAATGAGGAAAATATTGATCCAACATAAAATCATCTGTACTGTGTTTTTTTTTTTGGCGCCTCCATCGAAGAAAGCTTAATATTTTTTTTCTTACAGTAAGATTTTGGCAACCGAAACTTTGGTTTTTAATATTTCTTTGTGAAAAAAATAAAATCAGCTGGTTTTATGTTCTATTGAAAGAGAGAGAAAAAAAAAACATAATTCTACTCTATGTCACCAATTTATATTTATTATCATGGGGACAGATAATATGATACAATTGTTCATAATCTGTGTATTTGTATATGTATTTGTTTTTAGAGGTGTCATCATCATTATCAATTTAACAACCACAAATTTTGCACGTTAATCCTTAATTTATAAAATACTGAATCAAATAGCTAATTCACTTTATTCAATAATAGACCAAATAGGGTTTATACATTTTACATGTCAATGCAAAATTTTCTGTATAATAATTTTACCGTCGAGAATTTTTAATTTGTTTTATAAATTACTTATAACAAATAACAAATTAAATATAATTTCAGTAGAATGACTATAGTGAAAGAGAGAAACAAAAAATAATAATCATTCATCACCACCCAAAAAAAAAAAAAAACACCCCCATACCCCTATCCACAAATAATAAAATAGAAATAAATCTAGTAAATTTTTGCGCTCAATATATTTTGAATTGTACAATGTTTTTTTTTTTTTTTTGTCACAATATTATTTTTAACAAAAACAAAAAAAAAAATGCAGACACTGATTTTTTATTATTTTATTATTTTATTTTCTATTTTTTTTTTTTTTTTTACTGACTTTTTCAACATTTTCTTTTTTCGCTTTCTTTTATTTATTTATTATATTTAAGGTACAAAAACAGAACAAAATTCCAAAATAATGTACACCATTTTAATAACACTATATAATAATAGGAATACGTGAATTATGAAATAAAAACCTAGAAAATAAAGAATTAAAATTAAACTTAAACTTAAAACTTAAGGTAAAATTAAAAAACAAAGAGAAAATAAAAACAAAATAGAAAGTTGAGACTAAGAGAAAAAAAAAAAAAAAACTTAACCTAAGGCAACAAAACAAAGGAAATAAATATGAACTATGAACATCCTTTTTTTTTTTTTTTTGCTTTCTTTTATAAAAATTATATTGTTTGATTTTCTATGTACGTCATCGTTCTTGTTGTTATTGTTACTTATTTTCTATTGTTGTTGTTGTTGTTGTTGTTATGTGTTGTTTTTTCTCTTCTTATTCTTATACAAATAAAAAAGGAGTCGTCGTTGTCTCGTCATCGTCTGTCTACTAGAAGTGACTATTGCGTGTATTAAGTCAATTTGCCCAAAAGAAAAAAAAAATAAAACAAAACAAAGAAAAGGGAAAGAGAAAAAGAAAAACTATCGCTCTTTATTATTAAGTTGTATTGTTTTCTATTTTCTTTTTTCTTTTTTTCCAATCCTTTTCTATTCATTTTCTATACAATATTAAAACATACTTCATACTTTTCTATTATATACTCTATTGTAATTTTGATTTTGTTTGTCTACTAAAATAATTTAATATAATATTTATATACTAAACTAGTATATATATATAATAGTACTACACATCCTTTTAACATACAATTGTATATAACTGAATTGATTTGTAGATTTTTGTATATTTATATTATATATTTAACTGTCGGTCTATCTGTCTGTCTCTTCGTCTATTCTATTTATTTCTAATTCTATTCTATTTTATATAGATATGTATATACTATTTATGTATAATAAAATTATGTGCCTGTGCGTGTTTTGTATATAAATATATTATCTTTGAATGCGTGTGAATATAACTCTATATATGGGTATGTGTGTATGTGTGTGTGTGTGTGTGCATGGATTACTTTATATCTATAGAATTTTGTATAATAAATGAATAATTAATCAAAATTTATATACCAAACGAACTAATGTACACAGTTTTGTTAAAGTTAATTCAATATAGAATAGAGAATAGACATGTAATATAATACAGCTATATTACTACAGACTACTGCTACAGCTATATAAAGTTATTATTATTATTATTATTATTATTATTGTTATATATGAAATTTTCCTACACATTTTTCATTTTATATATATATATATATATCGAATTTTTGGTTTTCCTTTTAGTATCATTCGATTTTTCTTTCTCTTATTTTTATTAAATGAAATGAGAAAAAAAAAAAAAAAAGAAAGCAACATAACAAAACAAAACAAAAAAGAAAAAAGAAATGAACAAACTAAGAAAAATTGATGGAGAAAAAATGTTTTTCTTTTCTTTTCTTTTGTTTTGTTTTTTTTTTTTTTTTTGTTGTTGTTTTCCTTTTATTGTGCGTTCAGAAAGAGATTTGAAAATAATTATACTTATATATTATTATTTTTGTATGATAAATGAAGTGAAGCATAATTATTTCAAAAATGTCCATTTATTTTGAATTGAAAATCAATGGATCAAGTCTTTCTGTTCAGAAGAAAATTGAAAATAAAATACAAAAGAAAAATATAATTGATGAGACAAATAAACAATTAAATAAAACTAATAATTAAACTTCAATATTTATACTTTTATTAAATGTGACGTGAGTGTTACCATTTCTCTTTTTAATATATTCATTATTATGTCCTGTTATCATTTTCAATTGTTATAGCAACGACTGTAGGTAATAAATTATAGATAGAACATATAACATATGATTGTCGAAAATAGACAAGAAGCTTAAGAGTTTTAAAAATAATAATAATAAAGGTCTGCATAAAAACCAAACATAAGACACATAAATACTTATTTGTTTGTTTGTTTGTTTTTTTGTTTGTTTGTTTGTTTTTTTGTTTGTTTGTTATGTTATAGGCAACAGGGCTAATAATATGTATGTATAGAATACAAAATGTGGTTTACTTGACTGATACAAATATTATTATTATTATTATTTTACTCTCTAAATAATAATAATAATAATCCAATGTCAGTATAACAATTTTTTAGTGAATAAATAATGATAATGATGGTCATTGGTATATTTGGTACTGGATATTTATTGCTATTTATGTATTTTATATATTCATTGAAAATTGAATATGGATAATAAATAAACACACAATTTGTGGTCTTCATTCTTATTTTTTTCTTTTCTTCATAAATCAATTGCCAACTTTAATAAAGCAAACAATTGTACAATGTCATTTACTCTAAATTTTCATTAACAATTTTTTTTTTTTTGTTATTTCTTTCTTTTTTGTTTATTCCGGAATTTCATTTTGATCCCTTTATCAGATTTATGTTTTAATTTTAATAAATAATGTTGAATTCATGTTAATGTTAACATTTTTATAAATAAAGATTTGATTAAAGTGTTTTTACATTATTACAGAAATTATGATTAAAATAAATAAACATAAATTAATTGTACACTTTTACCATACCGAATGCTAAATTATATAAACAAAATAATTAAATTTATATTCAACTGAATTAAATATTGTGAAAAATAATCCATTTTTTTTTGTTGTTTCTGAATTGTTATAATTTTGGATTAAAGTAAAATTTGTAGGTCATTTTTTTAAAGACAAAATTCAATCAATTTTATAATTTAAAAATTTGTTACATTTTTTGTTCTTTTTTCTTTTTTTCGCTTCGTTAGTTGAATATGAAAAATAAAGAAAAACAAACTAAAAAATGAGTGAAAGAATAGAATATTAATCGGAATGAATTTTATTATATAATGGGGTATAATCGTAACGATGGTAATAAAAGTATATTTCATTATTATTTTATTAATAACAAGAGAGTAAAGAATGAAGAAAATTGTTGTGCCTTTAGAAATATTTAAATCATTTCCTTTTGTTTTTAATGGGCACTCGGATAATAAAACTTCATCAATAAAACATCTAAATGCATTCAATAATAATAAAATATATTCAAGTATACCAGGTGCAATTATAACAACCCTTACCAAAACACCTTTGTTCTTATTAATCCATTCAAATAAATCACCCGTATATAAATTCAAAAAAATTTTACTCATACCAATATTTGAGTTTTTTTTTTTTTTTGAGGAGGAGGCCACCAAAATAAACCCCTTTTGTATAGTCAACAACATCAGTAAACACAAACTAACATTATCATTGATATAATACAGTTAACTTATATTTATATATTCTCTTTTCTTGATATTATAATTTCTTAATGTTTCTTATATTTATATTCTAAGTTAACAATATAAATTGCGTTTTATTTTTTAATTTTTTTCTTTCTTTTTTTTTATTTTTTCATCTTTTGCCACCAGGTGTTTTATATATACACCACAAATATACAACATCCTCACCTTTTGGACTGTTATATTACTTCTTTAACCTTTTTCATTTTTACCTTTCTTTTTTGTCAATTTTTCTCTCCGTTTTTTTTCTTATTTTTTTCTCCGTTTTTTTTTTTTTTTTTATGTTTTTTCCTTTACCTAACGTTTTTTCCTTTTATTTTTAACATCATCCACTTTTTGCTCAGTCTTTAGTTTAAAAAACATTTCTTATTGATCAATCGGTGCCAGTTTGGATTGATCTTTAAATAATGATTTACAAAGAATATTCTACAAATAATATAAAATTTTTAGAATATTCTTAAAATTTTATTGAAATTATGTTGAAACAAACACATGGAAAAATATGTAGAAAGAAAATAAGAGAATAGAAAATACTTTTTATTTTATTTTTTTTAAAGATTTTAATTTCAAATTTTTTAATAAAGATTTTTTACATGATGAAAAAAAAAGAGAAAAATATAAAAAAAAAAATAGAAAGATGAATAGAAAATCAAATTAAACTGATGTTTTCTTTTTAATTTTCTTCTCATTTTAACTTTTCTAAGAAATTTTTATCTATTTCTAGTATTTTTAATTTATTTTTGTGTATTTTTTCTCTGATTTTTCTGATTGACAACATTCCATTACATTATTATTTTTTTAGCGACTGTTTTTTGTACTTACATTTTCTTTTTTTTTTTTCTTGTTTATTCTGTTTTTCTGCATACCTTCATTTTTCTTTTTGTTTGTTTTATGTAAATTCTTATTAAACATGCACAGCACGATTGTCAGTATACAGTTCATAAAAAAAATAAAAAAAAAAAAACAATATCAGCCAACAGACAAAAAAGAGTCCTGAAGAATTATTTATATGGGATTTTATTCGTTTTAGTTGACCGCACACACAACAGTAACAAAAAAAAAAAACAAGACTAAATACAAAAAGATCTTCATCTCTCTACTCAATTTCAATCTCATTCCTCTGTAACTTCAACAAAATTTTCTTCTATACCCCCATCTCCACCCATCTTCGTTCCACAAAAAAAAAAACATCAACAAATATTCTTCTCGTATATAATCAGAACCGTAATATCACCCACTCAACCCAAACAACAATCGGTCGCATAATAAAATAACAAAACATAAATTATATTATGTCTCTTTCTAACTTTCTATATAAATTTTCCATTTTCTATTGTTTTTTTTGTTTTTTTTTTTTGCGTTCATTCTTTGATCAAACCAATTTGTTTTGTTAGACCAGTTCTGTGTGTGATGTAATATTTTTCTTTTTGGAATGAAGAAAAAGACGTTGAATAAAAATGGTACACACACACACAAACACACACACACACATTTACAAAACTTGTTTTAACCATCAAATAAATAGGGGGTTTTGATTGTTGTGACAACCAATTTAACACTTAAGTCAATCTTTATTTTATATTATTTCTTTTTCTACCGTTTTGATATTTTCTTTTTCATTTATTTTCTTTTTGTTTCTTTTTTTGCTTTTTTTATTGCTATTAAAAAATTCAATTAAACATAATAATTTTTGTATTAAATTTTATTTATAAGCCAAAGTGTATACGTGTCCATTTAAATAAAGTTCATTAATTGATCTGATATGTACAAATAAAAAAAAAAAAGAATCTCATGATATAAGTTTACGTATTTTAATTTAAAAATATTGAAAGAAAAAGTTTATGTGACATGTTTTTTTTCTCTCTCTCTCTGTCTTTTTATATGTTACATCAATATTAAGAAGTTATTTGTCCAATAAACCTTAAAAAGTTTTTTAAAACTTTATTTTATAGCCGCTAATGTTAAATTATTATGACCAATTTTTTTTTACCCCACTTTTCTTTCGTTTAAACTTAAAACTTTAAAATCATCATTTAAGGAGATTCACTACATTTAGAAATTGCAGTTTTATTATGTAATTCTAAAAGAAAAATTAACAAATTAATAGTTGACTTAAAAATTAAAAGTTAAAATCCTGATTGTCCTATTTTATAAATAACTTTCACAAACAAATATTTGATTAAAAAAAAAACATGAAATGCACAGCATGATAAATACCAATTAAAACCAGATATTAAATATAATTTTTTAATGAAAAAATTTAACGTTCTATTGTCTTCACTAATATTTCTGTACATTTGACCAATTATTGTTTTCCGTAATATTTAAGTTATTGATTTAGTTAGTTTAATTTTAATGAATAAACAACATTTAAATTGAAAAAAAAAAAATGAGAGAAAAAATGAAATTACTTTTTTGTATTATGTTTGCCCTAATTTTCGTAATTAAATGGCGACGCCAGGTATTTTGTATTCAGAGAATTTATAAAAAATAATAAAAAAAAAACAAAAGGAAAGGGAAAGAGAATGTAAAATGAATGAATTTTATTGAATATACAAAATCTAGACAAACTTCATTTTTTCTTTTATAATGATTTTCGTATTTATTTGGACACGTCAGGTCTAATTAAAACTATTTATTTTTATGTTAATATTGGTGAACACAAACAATTATATATTTTCTGATAAGTTTTGCGTTTTCCTCTGGATTTCTATTTTTATTGTTTAAAGAATAGAAAAGCATAATTACTTGATGTTCTCGATTACGTTTATAATAAACAAATTCAATTCAATTAGAATAAAGTATAGATTGTTCTGTTTAGTGTAAAAGTTGTGACATTTTGTAAGACTTAATAAATTTTTTTTTTTTTTCATTCTATTATTTATTGTTGTGTTAAAATTTAAAAAGAAAATATGAAATATTTTTCTATTTTTTTCCCCCCTTTTCACAGAGGAATAAAAGTAGAAAAAAATATATATTTACTTATAAATAAGAAAATATTCTTCTATATTGTGTCGACCACCCGGTGCTTTATTACTATAAACATTTTTACTATATAAAAGAGAGAGAAAAAATGTCATAAGAAATGGAAAATCTCTCTAAACTAATAATAAATAATATATTATTTGACATAAATAAATTTCATTTAAAGCAATATTATAAAGTATACAAAATAATTTTTTTCTTTTTTGTAAAGTGACAATAATCAAGTTAATGTCAATATTATCTGTTGACCACTAAAAAAAATTTATTTATAACAATAATATTTATTTCTGTTTATAATTAACGTTTATTCACATAATTATTTTTATAAGAATTTTTTATTTTTCTCCCTTTGTGATATTCTATACATAGAATCTATGAATTTCAATTAATAATTAATTAATTATTAATGGGAAAAATTTCATTATAATTTTCAACAATTAAAAAATCAAACATATTATTTTCACAATAAATAATAATATTTTCAACAAATGTTTTTTATTTTTATTAACTTAAAACTAATAAACTAAAATTTATTAATAAAATCTCATTTAAATCAAACATATTAATTCTGTTTATATTCCTTGTAAAAAGACAATCAGAAAATTTACTACAAAAATCATTAATTTTATTAAATTTAGAATTTAGAGATTATGTTTAACATTTACACACACACACACCATATGATTAAATGTAAATATAAAGACTATTTTGGTGAAAGCACCAGGTAAAATAGAAAAGTCAGAAAAATTAAATAAAACTAAAATAGTGAAAAATAAATGGAAATCCCATTTGAATTTTCTCTATATAATGGAAAAATACAAAATATAAAATAAATGTAAAATCGTATAAATTATTTAAAATTTTATTCTCTCTTAGTTTTCTCTGTTACCTGATAGTTTGATTATGTTGTTCATTTTTTTTCCTATTAATTTTTCCAACAGTAAAACTTTTTCTTAAAAATTTTATTACAATCATATGTGTGTCTGTTTATATATTTTATATTTTGTAGTATTATTTATTTAACTTGTGTCTAATACATCTAATTAATATTACATTCTATTTATTTATGTTAAATTTTGTTTTTAGTAAATTCATTTTGTTTAATCAAATTTTGTGTTAGGAAAAATCAATTTAAAATTTTCGATAAATAAAATAATATTTTTTTTTTGCTGGCAAATGTTAATTTAAAATTGAAAATGAAAAGTATAGAGTTTTTGATAGAAGTGAAAGGAATAAATATAGAATTGAATAAAAATGAATAAATAGTTAAGGGTGAGTAACGGAATGGTAAACAAAGTTAAATAATTCAAATAGAAGGGTAGATTGATGATCGAGTATTATAACGTAAAGTAAAGTAATGGAAAAAGAAAATACGCCGTAGAGGAAAAAAGAAAAATAAGTGAAAAAGAATTTAAAGTGAAAAATATTGAATTGTGATTTAATGAGATCTAAGTTTAAATTTTTATTCTGTCTTCACTGTTTTCTACAATATCAAAAGAGAGAGGGAGATTGAGAGAGAAAAAGACTCTGACACGCTCCCTTCACTCTTCACATATTATACATTTTTTTTTTTAAGGCGCGTCTTATCATATTTTATTAAATAATTTTTATTTTTGATAAAAAAAACGAAAAACGAAAAAAAAAAGGAAGAAAAATTGGAAAATGATTGATTACGTTTTTCATTTAAAAAAAAAAAGAAAAAGAAAAAGAAAAACGTAAGAAAAAAGAGAAAACGATGAAGATGATGAAGAAAAAATAAAATAAAAAGAAGATGAGAAAAAAATAAATGAAAAAAATATTTATTTTCGTTCTGTTTATTTTTCGTTATTTTTTTTTTTTTTTTTGTTTTTCGTTTTTTCTTTCTTTTACTTCTTCTTTAAACGAAGAAAAAGAAT
This sequence comes from Pedicia rivosa, assembly GCA_963082725.1. NCBI lineage: Eukaryota > Metazoa > Arthropoda > Insecta > Diptera > Pediciidae > Pedicia > Pedicia rivosa. The sequence goes on along the minus strand of OY720156.1, from coordinate 5,392,028 downwards.
CGACACTAAAATAAGGACATTTTTATTATTGACGTTAATGCGTTATAAAGTTGAAAATGAAAAGATACATTTAGAGAAAAATACGTATACGGTAAAAGATTGTTCGAAATATAATTTAACAATTTTAATAACATTTTCCATGAATTAATTTTCCATGAATTAATTTTCTATTATTTATTGAATTGTTCAAATGTAAGGGGATTATTAGTAAAATTTTAATTACAATAATTACTTTATTTAGTTCTGATAAAATATTTTTTTAATTTTTCAGAATATATAGAAAATAATTTTGTTAATGTTACAATGTCGGTTCATATTTCTTTCTTCTTCTTCTTCTTCTTCTACTGTTTGTACTTGATTTGCATCAAGATATTTCTTTGTTTATTGGGTTTTAACTTACAATACAAAATTAAAATTAAACAGTTTCTTTGAAAGAAAAGGAAACTGTTGTACTCCGTTGTATTCAATTACAAAAATATCAATTATAGATAATTTAAAAAGATAAACAAATAAAAAGTCAATTATATTAGTTCTGTTTGTAACAATTTCTTTACAATTACAATCAAAAATTAACATTGAATTGTATTCTATAATTTATTACAGCTTAGATAACTTTCATAAGTTATATTTAACATTTATTTTCATATAAGTAAATTTACTGAAACTCATTTCTTTTAGTTATTTAAGTTATTCAACTGGATAAGATCCCAAGACACACAACTATTTTTATTATATTTATTTTTTGTACGAAAATTCATTGTAATTTTTTTTTTTTTCTCTTTTATAAAAAAGGTATCATGGATGAGAAAACGTGATCTTCATATATTAACATCAAATATCTATACATATACTGGTGATCAAAGATTTTCTGTTATACATCCACCAGATTCAGATGATTGGGATTTAAAAATTGAATATGCTCAACAACGTGATAGTGGAATATATGAGTGTCAAGTTAATACTGAACCAAAAATTAATTTAGCTGTTAATCTGGATGTGACAGGTAACCAAAAAAAAAAACAAAAAAAAAATTATGAAATTAAATGAAAAGAAATATAATTAAAAAAAAAAATAAAAAAAACGAAAAAATAAAGTTGAAAATAACAAAAAAAAAATCGAATAAAAAGAAAAAACTAAAAAAAAAAAAAATTATTGAATTTTTTTGTAATTTTCCATTTTGTTTTTTTAATATTTTTTTTTATGTATTTTTTTTTTATATTCTTTATTTTTATTTTGAAGAAAAGTGAATCATAGAAATATTCCTTTTATTTTTTTTAATCCATTCTTTTTTTTCATTTGTTGTTGTTGGTTTCATTTGTTTTTCTTTTTTTCTTTTTATTTTTGCTCTCCGTTTTCTTTCCTTTTTATTTATTTTTAACATAAAAAAATGAAAAAGAAAATGTCGGAAGAAAGAGGGAAATTTTGTTGAATGCCCGGGAAAAATTTGTACATATAAATGTTATTTTTGTATGATTCTTATTATTATTTTTTTCTTATCTTTTAGAGACGTGTTTAGATGTTTGTTTGTGTGTGTGTGTGTGTGTGCTTTGTTTCTCTGTTAAATTTGTTTATATGTGTACTTGTGTGTGTGTGTGTGTACTTATTTGTCTGGTTTTTTCTTTATTCTTTAATATATACGTTGTTGTTGTTGTTGTTGTTGTTGTTGTTATTGTTGTTGTTGTTGGTACACTCTTTCAATTTTTTTTTTTTTTTTGTCATCCATTTAATTTTGCTCAATTTTCCAATTTAATTCTATTTTCTATTATTAATTCCCACCATTCTTTTTAGTTTTAGAATTTATTAATTTTCCTCAATTTTTCTATTCACACGAATAAAGAAAATATGTATTACAACAACAAAAATTAAAAGAAAAATTCAGTCCCATTTTCACCCTTAGATTTCTTCGTTTTTTTCTTTCTTTTTTTTCTGTTAAATCAAGAAAACATTTATATGGAAAATTTCTCTCTTCCAACGTCAATCTTCCTGAACTATTTCAAATTCAATTTTATTTGGTTTTTTTTTTTTATTTTGTATATTTATATTTTTGCAATTTTCCTTTCATGAAAAATGAAAAAAAGAAAAATATTTTTGGACACATTTTTTTTTTTTTTGATTTTTTCTAATTATTAATTTTTCTTTTGAATTTTCCGTTTTTTTTTTTGTTTTGTTTTTTTTTGTTTCCTTCTTGACTTTAATTTTTTCTGTTTTATTTTTGCTCTGTTTTCTGTTTTTGATTTCAGTAGAACGTGGTGTCCAAGGAAAATTAAACTTCACCAAAAATCCGGGCAGTAAAGGTCAGACATTATTTAATGATTTGATTGAATTGATTTTATTAATTTCAATTTGATATGTTTGATTGATTGAATGAATTTATATATGTGTGATGATTATGATGATTATAAAATAAATTATCAAATGACAAAGTAAATAAGAAACAAATTTATTTTTAATAATAAAAAAATTTAAGTAAGGTAATTCTTGATCCGTTTTGCTTTTTTCACATTTTTATTTATTTGTTTTTGTTTTTCTTCTTATATATTTTTTTTTTATGGTTTGCTCCCTTTTGTTTTTTTTTATTTGTTTTTGTTTTTGTTTATTTTTGTTTTCTTGTTTTCTTCCGAGTTTTTAAGAAAAAATGCTAAAGAAAAATCCCTCAGGAAAAAGAAGTAAAAAAACAAAAACAAAAAAAAAGGAAAAAAATTGTATGTTTGATAATAACGAAAAGAAAAATAACAAATATATAATAATGAAAAAATTGCATTTATAAAGAAGTCTCTCGTTGGAAAGAAAAACAATTGAAATGAAAATAAGAAAGAAAAATGTAAATTTTATTTCAAATATTGAAGCTTTGAGAAAGAATTTTTTTTTTATTTTTGAATGTGTATGTTTGTATTTGTTTATGTTTAACTGTGTGTCGTGGTTGTATGGTTGTGTGTGTGTGTATATAAGTGTGTGTGTGTGTGTGTGTGTATATATATAAGGGTATATGTTTGTACATATTATAAAAAAAGATTCTAAATTTATACGTAATTCAAATAAAATTGTGAAAAATTGGTAAAACGTCTTGAGTTTCTAAGTGTGAGAATGAAACTGAAACTGGTGATGTTGGATTTTTATTGGAATAAAAGTATAAAAAAGTCGGAATGAAAAAATACTGTAAAAATGATGAATAAATGGAATGAGTTTCAATATATATGTACATATTTTTCTTATTATATAAATGTAAAACAGAGATAGAAATATTAATATAAGAAAATAAGGATGAGAAGAAGAAGAAGAAAAAAAAAATATATATATATAAATACGAATGAAAAATTAATATTAATGTATTTTATTTTTCAATTCAATTTTTCAATTCTGTTGCATCGTTTATTTTCTTTTTATTATTATGATTTTTTTTTTTTTTCTTAACTTGAGCTAACTTGAGAGTTAAGATTATTATAGAATTATTATCGTACAGATTTTCACAATTTTTACCGTTTTCTTTATTTTTAAAGTATAAATCAAAATCACTGAAATAGAAATCCGTTTTTTTTTTTTTGTTTTTGTTTTTTGGTTTTTTAAATTTGAATTGATTTTTTTTTTATTAAAGATTAATACGAAATGTTTATGTCAACACACCAATGTAAACAAAATTATTTACTCTTCATTTTATTTATTTATATATATTTTTTTTTGCTCTTATAACCTGCTTCCTTTAATCAAAAGCCTTTTTCTTATTATTTCTTTACATTAATTTAAATGAAATTTGATTAATTTTTAGTTGCTTGTGGTAGTTTTTTTTTTTTTTTTTTGTTATAATTTGTTTAAATTCAATTAATTATTCTTATGAAATAATTTCACTATTTCTTGATTAATTTTTTTTTTTTGTTAATAATTTTTTATTTTTCTTAATTTTTGATTTAGCCGCTCGTGCTAAAATAATGGGCTCACAAGAAGTACATGTTAAAAAAGGTAGCACAATATCATTATCGTGTGCTGTTAATGTTCATGCTTCATCCATATCATGGTAAGTCACATTTAATATTTTCGTAATTATTAAAAATATATTTCTGTGATTATATTTTTATTAAATCCGGAAAAAAAATTATTTATTTCCGATAATTTTTTTTTCAAATTAACTAAAAATTTTAATAAATAATAATGTTTTCCGCATAAGGACAGATTAAATTAAAAATAAATAAATAACCATCAAATTGAATTTAATTTAAATTAAAAATATGAATATTACCTGGCGCCTCCACAAAATAAATTCTCATATTTTTATTAAAATTTATTTTCCTGTCAAATGTCATCATATTTTTATATTTCGATTTTCATATAATCATTTTTGTTAAGAAAATACAATTTTTCTTTCTATAAAAAGAATAACCAAATTTTCATAAAAATTAATATAAATTTCTACATATTTTTCTCAGAAATTTGTGTCTTTATGTTAATAATTGATCTGTCTTTATACATTTTTTTTTATAAAATCTAAATATATTAAAACAGGTACCATGGTTCATCTGTTGTTGATTTTGATTCAGCACGTGGTGGTATTAGTCTTGAAACAGAAAAAACAGAGGGTGGTACAACAAGTCGCCTTATGTTAACACGTGCAGCACTTAGAGATTCTGGTAATTATACATGTGTACCTGCTGGTGCTATATCAGCATCTGTACAAGTACATGTCTTAAATGGTAAGTCTACAAATATATTGATTTTATTTATTTTATTTTGTTAAATGTATAAACTTTTACGCATTTCTGTATTGTTTCTTTTCAACCCTCTAAAATTTCTATATTTATATTTATAAAAAATTCAAAAAAAAAAAAAAAATAACATAAAATTTAAAGGTGAACATCCAGCGGCAATGCAAACAAGTAGTGGTGGTCCTAGTCCATCACATACAGCACTTATATTTCTTTGCATGTTATCTATATATACATGCCATCAAACAATCATATCAGAAATAATATATATATTTACATCAGCATTTACTAGATGACTTTACGTAAAAAGAGAAATTCTTAAAAAATTATAATTATAATAAAAAAGGAAAATATATTAATATTATTAAAGATTAAAGATTAAAGATAAAAGATAAAAGATTAATAAAAAATAAATAAATAAATAAAATACATAAAGAATAATTATAATTATAATTAAATTAAATTAAAGAAAAATGTAAAACGGTAAAAGTGAAGGCAAAAAGTCAAAAAACAAAAAAAAAAAAATAAAAGAAAACGATTAAAAATAAATGTAATTTTTTTTGTTGTTGTTATTATTTTGATTTTCTTTTCTTTCTTTCGTTTCGTTTTTTTTTTTTTTTTTTTTTTGTAAAAAAAATATACCTAATTTAGGTATAAAAGAGAAATAAAAGAAAAATTAAATTAAAATTAAATGACCTAAAAATTACAATATTTAAAAAAAAATAATTGATGATAGAAGAAAATATTGAAAGTAAACAAAATTTATTTAATAAACGAAATAATAAAAAAGAGAACAAAAAAAAAAAAAAAAAGCACGACGTCCATAAATGAGCGAAGAAGAAGGTAAACAAGCGATACGTAATTGAGTGAAAGAAAATAAAAAAAAAATAAATAAATAAACCAAAAAAAATGAGTCTTTGCTAAAGGGGAAACATAATTAATCGGTTCATGTTCAGACTATATTTATTTACAGTTGCTGTGATGTCATTATTGTAAAATTTAATTATTTAACGTTACGTTTTTTTGTTGTGTCATTTATTTGATTCTTGGAAAGTTTTACTTTTTTTTCTTTTTTTTTTTTTGGCATGCATAATGGAAGAAGTTGAGAAAAATTTAAGAAAATGGTTCGTGTCTGTGATATTAATAATTGAGTAATTTCCTATTTTTCTTCGTTCGTTGTTTTTTTTTTCATTTTTTTCTCAGATAAGAAAAAAATATTAATGAATTTTTGGTCCCATTTTCTGTTTATTGTTTTTTTTTTTTTTTTTGAAAAAAAAATAAATTGATAATTTGTTTTTCATTCAATTGGCAAAAAAAAAAAAAAGAAAAAAATAACAAATTGTATAAAATTGAAGGAATGTAGGATAGAAGAAAAGCGAGACAAGAAAGTAAGATGAAAATGTTTAAAAGAGGGGTTGCATCATTATATATTTTATAGAAGTCATTGTATTTGGGTACCCATCATTATTTTTCTATATTTATATTCTGTTGTTTTCATTTTTCATTTTTCTTTTTTTCCATCATCATTTTCAAGAGGAGTTCCACGTTTTTTTTTCCTTTTTTTTTTTTTTATTGTTAGTTAGATGATGGGCGTCAATATTCAGTAAAAGGGGATGATGAGTAGTTTTCTGGGAGAACAATTTAATTTTTAACCAAAAAATTTTTACATTTTACAAATCGTAATAAACGGCCAAGAAAACAAAAACAACTTAGATTTTATTTAAATGTTGTACGGGTACACATTTTATTCGTCGTCATTTATAAATTTTGTAAAGAATTTTCCCTTTTTTCTATATTTATATTTTCACTTTTTTTTTGTTTTTTTTTTTTTTTAAAGTAGAGAAAACGTAAAAAAACGTAAAAATTCATAAAATAAAATTTTTTTTACTAACAAAAAACTTCTTTTTGTTTTTTCTTTTTTTTTGTTTGTTTGTATAAAATGAATACAAATTAAAACACACAAAAATTGCCTTTCATCAGTGACATTTTTTTTTTTGTTTTTTTGTTTTCATTCAATTTTTTATTTAAATCACACTCATTATTTTTCGTCATTGATTTCAAACATTTTCTTTGTTTTTGTTTTTGTTTTTTTGTTTTTTTTTTGTTAAATAAAACATATTTTTTTTGGTGAATGAGTAAATGTTGAAAATTTTTGATATAAATTTAAAGTCCAAAATGACAGATTTGAATTTTCTGATTAGAAGTAGTTTATATTGACATCTGTACATACATACATACACACATACATACATACATACATACATACATACATTTTGATCTTACCAAAACTCTCCAGTGTAACATTATTTTTATTTATTTGTTGAGTTTGCAGGACCTTTTAAATTTATTTATCTGTTGTGAAATGATAAGAAGAAGAAAAAAAAACGCCCCCGATTATCAGAATTTTTATGTAATCAATAAAAGAAAGAAAAATATGTATAGAGAAATAAAACTAGAACTAATTTTTCTTCTATTTAAAAATTATCTCATACTGACTGATGGAAAACACAAAAAAAAATGTTCCAAAATAGAATTTACAACATTTTTTTTTTTTTTGTTTGTTTGTAAATCGATTCAAGTCCAAACAAATTATTTATTTTTTCATTGTTGACTTGCGATGGTCAATTTATTTGTTCCTTTTGTATTTGCGTAATTAAAGTAAATTTTTTTCATTTATTTTGTTGAATTGTTTTCTTTTTTTTTTTTTTGGTTTTTTATAAAAATATTTTCTATTTCATATTTTTTGTTTGTGACATAAATTTACGGATTTTTTTTATCTTTTTTATTTTTCATATAAAAAAAAAACTGTACTGAAAAATGACAGAGTAATAAAGATAGAGAAATAGGATGAAAAGGGATAGAGTCATATTTGAATAATTATTGTATGAGTGTGTGTGTTTGTGTGTATGTAAATGTATATGAGTTTATTTGTGTTTGTATGTCGATTGGGGATGACGCATTTTTCTCTTATATACAAATTTCTCCTTTTATTCGAATATTTTATTTTGGGTTATTATTTTTATTTTTCTCATCTGTGTTTATTTTATTTTATAAACGAGTCTAAAAAAATTTCTTCTTGCACAATTTATAAAAAAAAAAAAAAATCTCTATCCTATTTTTTTTCTTCTGATCTTTTTTTTCAAACCAACCATCATCAAACAGTACCATCCCATCATCCCATTCCAATCAGATCCTTATGACTTTTACAACTTTGTTATACAAAAAAAAAACTCCCTTCAACGCAACATATATTAACCACCCGCAACCGTTTTCACTGACTGGCCTAAAGCGAATAGAATGACGAAAGGATTTTATTTGTTGTTGTTGTTGTTATTATTGTATTTAATAGAGAAAAAAAAAATGGAAAGATAGAAAAAGAAACAAACACAATAAAAAAAATAAAAAAAAATTGCTGACATCACAGGGGACAAATCGATCCTCAAGGGAATGGGCTAAAAATAAAAGAATATAAATAAATAAAAAAGATAAAAAGAGAGAACGAGAGAAAAAATCGAAAAATCAGAAACAAGTTGAATATGTGAGAATCGTGATATTTTCCAATATTTTTTGTTTTTTTTTTTGTTTTTTTCTCCATTTTCCGGAGGACAAAAAAAGAAAAAAAAAAATTGATGATACAATTTTTATTTATTATAATTTTATTTTCTTTTGTTTTCTTTTTTTTCTTTTTTTTTTTTGTCAATTTAAAAATAAATTAATCAAAAACAACGAAAAGTCGTCAAAACAAAAGTCAAAAGAGAGCGAACAGAGAACAAATTACTATTTGAATACTTCAATAAAAAATCGAGAGAGGCGCTTTGTGTATATAATCATAACGGTAAATCACTATATAATAGAAAAAGAGTTAGAGTGGGTGAAAAAAGAAAAAAAAGGAGACAAAGAGAAAGAGAGAGAAAATTAAATGTGAAAAAAAAAATAAAAATACAAAATAAAACAAAACGTGAACATCGTTAGATTTTAAGGAAAAATTTGTAAATATGTATTAATGTTATTACATAAAGAAAATATAAATATGTAGAGGCATACAAGGCATACATAAAAAAAACAACAACAACAAATTAATAAACGATTGGGAAATTAAATAAAAACAAAATACAAAAATAAGAAAAATAAGAAAAACAAGAAAATGGAAAAAGTGTTTAAATAAAAGACACAGTGTTATATTTTACTACCCCCGGTGTCACTGTTTCTTTTATTTTTTTTTAAGAATTCGTCAAAGTCTAAAGTGTTTTAAGTTGCGAGCGTATTGAATAAGAAATGATTAAAAAGATAAGATTAGATAAGATTAGATATAATGATGAGTTGTGGACGCGATATAAACGACTTAAAGAAAAACAAAAAAAAAAAATATATTACAAGAATTGAAATTGTCGACATTGGTGACCTTCACATTTTACGTCATTTTATCTCATCTTTATTCTTTACAAAAGAAATCTGTTATAACGAATCTCACCGGGACCACAAAAAATTAATTTGTATTAATAAAAAATTTTTTTAATCGTTTATTTTAAAACTTTTAAATTTTCTCTAAAAAACCATTTTTTTTTTCACAATGGCCACAATTTAAAGATTTTAATTTTTCTTAAATTTCCTTTTTTATTTCAAAAACAATTTAAAATTACAAAAATTTAATTTACAAAAAAAAAAAACACATTTCATAAATTCAAAGGAAAACATTTTGAGAAAAGTGAATTCGCTATAATTGAATTTTCCGAAAAAAAATTTTCTTATACAGTTAAAAAGAAAAAAATATCACGTGTTTGAAAATATGTTTACCCAATTTTTACTGATAAATAAAAAAGTTAAAGGAAACCATTAAAAAAAAAAATTGAGAAGAAGAAAGAAAGAAAAAAAAGAAAGAAAGAGAGAGAAACATTTTATTTTTTTATTTTTTCCTTTTATTTGAAATTAATTAATTTCTTGTAAATAAATAAAAAAAAAAAACATTTTTTAAAATGAAAAAAAAAAAAATTAAAATTCAATTGACGATGGCCCGACGAAATTGTGACGACGAAGGAATTAATATTAAAATAATTATAATAAAAATAATTATAATAAGAAGAAAATGAATAATGAAAAATTCACTGTGAACAGTAAATAGAAAAAAAAACATAAATATGTAAAAGGAAAGAAAATGTAAAAAGGAATGAAAATAAATAAATACAGTGAAACTCGGTTATAACGAACTTCACTTATAACGATCTTTCGGTTATAACGAACTTTTTTTTTTGGTCCCTTGAAGTTCGTTATAACCGAGTTTCACTGTAGTATGTTAAAATAAAAAAAAAAAAAAATTAATTGTATTCAAAAGAAAAACAAAAAACAAAAAAAAAAACAAAAAACAAAAAAAAGAAATAAAAGCAAAAACAGAAAAATAAAAGAAAATGAGATGAAAAAAAAATATATTAATTATATTTAAGGGATGACATTAATTATGAAGTTGAATCTCCTTTGATGTAATATAATAATTATATAATGAATATAAATGTCATCACCCACTTTAACCAATTAACCTTCAACCTATATATTTCCTTCTGTCACCACAAGATACATGCATACACACATACACATACACACATACACATACACATTCATATAAACACACATATGTACACCACCCATTTACACAGGCTAATTATTATCTCCTCTATATAACAAAATATTAATAAACACACATATGTGTGTGTGTATACATACACACACACACATATGCACACAAATAATAATAATTGTCGTTTAATAATAAAAGAAAAAATTATTATTCCGGTTTAATTTTGTTTTTTTTTTTTTTTTGTATACTTTTTGTAGTCATTAAAAAAAAATGTATGTATGCATGTCACCCACAACAGTCCACGACACTGAGAATTAGTATTATATTAATGTTATCCCACACATATACACACAGAAACACAAATACACCTATACACACACACACACAGAAAACAGACAATTCATCCATGATCCATCCTTCTCAACATACAAAAAAAAAAAAAAATCCCAGAAAAAAAAAACTATAAATCCGTGTTCAATACTTTATCAGAAAATCAAATAAATACTGAGAGAAAGAGAAGCCCAGAGAGGTGTGAGGGATAGAGAGAGAGAGTGAGAGAATGAGAAAAATTTTAATAATAAAACAATTGAAACAAAAAAAAAAAAAATAGAAACATTTATAAAATGTTGTTATCTCTAACACATCTCCCCTTCTCTCACTCTCTCTCACTCTCTCTCACTCACTCCCTCTCTCTCTCTCTGTGTAATTCTCCCTATTTTTTAATAAAAATTAAATAATTTGTACGGTTAAATATTTTAAACTAAAAAAAGAAAAAAAAAATTAAATATCGTAACATTAAATAAAATAAGAAATTGGACGGACATGAAACCACCACACCAAAAAACACAACATTGAAAAATTTATTAATAATTTAAAAATAAATAAATAGAGAATTTATTGTATTAATTAATGGAAATAAACAAAAAAAAAAAAAAAAAAAAAGAAAATGAAAATGAAAATTATGGAAAAACTTAATATTTGTATACAATTATTTTTTATATGTTTCCTTTTATTGATTAAAAAACAGTCGGTGATAAAAATGAGTGAAAATTAAAAAAGAAAAAAATAAAGTGAAAGTGAAAAATAAAAACAAACAAACCGAACAATAGATTTTAATGAATAATGAAAGAAAAAAACGTTTTTTTAATAAAAAAATAATCGAATCACAATTTTATATTAAAAAAAATATATTCATAAATTTTCCAACAAAACCAGAATAAAAAAAAAAGAAAATGTCTTCTTCAAAATTTCATTGTGCGTAAATATTTTGCAAGTGACAATTATTATTATTTTTTCTCTCTCTCTCTCTCTTTCCAACGAAATAATCTGCTCCATCATCATTTTTATAAAAGTTACGGTAAATAAGAGCCAATAAAACAATCACTTGATGCAAGTCAAGTACAAAAGAGAAGAAGAAGGAGAGAAAGAAGAAGAAGTTACGACAATATTTTCAGAGTTAGATTTTATTTATTTGTTTTTGTTTTTGTTTTTTTGTTTTCTCTTTATTATTCGTAATTAATTACCAGAAGAGAGAACCCGTGGTACCTAACACCGAATTACAAAATGATGGACAACAACATTTGAATTTTTATAGATTTATATATTTGAGAGAAAAGTAGATAGTGTGAGATAGAATGTGAAAGAAAGAAAGAGAGAGAGAGAGAGATAGTAAGAGAATTCTACATTATAAAAGTTTTTGCTTAGTTTGTCATTTTCTAATAATTCAAATCGGTTTTTGATTTTTTTTTTCTTTTTTTTTATAAAAGGAAAATAAAAAATTATTTGGAAAAATTCTCTTATTTTTAATGAATTGGAAAAATCATTTGGTTAGCGAAATTTATTTGGGAAATTTGTAATCAATTAATAAGATTTGAAGATTTTTTTAAGACGTGTAAACGTAACGTAATGAAGACGTGTAAACGTAAACATAATGAAGATATTCAAATGTCTGTTTTTACCGTGTTTCTTTTTCTTTTTATTCATCTTTTTTCTCTCTTCTCCCCTTTTATCCTAAGATGAAATTGTAAATTTAAACAAATAATAATAATAATAATGTGGTAATGTTAATGGTAATGTGGTAATGTGGTAATCTTACTTTGTACACTTTAATATAAATAATTAAAAAACAAAGAAAAAAAACAAAAAAAAAATTAGACGTCTATTAAAATTTTACAAAAAGAATTTTAAAGAATAAAAAAAAAAATTATTATATCGCGTAAATCAATGAAAAGTGTTGAGTGTGAGTATGATATTTTGATAGTAGTGAGAGGGGGTGGGGGGGATTGGTGGTGGTGTGTGGGGGATGTTGTTGGGAATAAATGTAAACACATGAAAAAAAAGTAAAAACGATTAATAATTTTTTTGTTCCCTTAAATTTATATAAAATAAAAAATGTAAAAAAGAAAAAGAAAAAACACAAACCAAAAACAAACATGAATTTTATTATCAACACACAGGCACACACACACACACACTAGACACACTTGTGCAGACGCACACAATGTAAAATGTTTGTCCTTTAATTATTATTTTGTTTTTATTAATTTATTAAGAAGCAAAAAAAAATTAAAAACAAACAAAACAAAACAACAAAAACTAAAATAAGAAAAAAAAAACGTTAAAAAACCAAATGGGGAAATTTGGAAAACTTATTTATGTAGTTTCATTGTATAAGGAGAAAAATAAATAAATTTAAAAAAAAAAAATAAATAAATAAAAATCAAAATCAAAAAAAAAAAAAAAAGAAAAAGTGGAAAATTTGGAAAAACTCCAGAGAAAAAAAAAAAGTAAAAAAGAGAGAAAAGAAAATTTAAGGAAAAATAAATGATTAAATAAAAATGAATATAAAAAAAAAAAAATATATATATAATAATTATAATAAATGTAGTTAAGTTAAGTAAATCAATTAAAACTGAACAAATAAAAGAAAAAAAAGAAAACAAAAAAAAAATTCTAAGGAAAAAGAAAAATCAATAAAATAAATAAATAAAAATAAAAACAAAAAAAAAAAAACAAAAAAAAAACTGAAATAAAAAATGAAAAACAAAAAATAAAATATGAAAGAAAAATAAAAAAAACGAATTAATTGTGTTTGCATTTTATTTAGTAGAATTTATGAGAATTTTCAGCATTTTCTTTTTTAAGCAAATTTTTTTTTAAATGAAAAAATGACAAAATATAACATAACGACGACCACCTGACGACATACCTATGTACAAATGGTGTCCTGTTGGTGTCCAGTCAGTCAAAATGTAAGTACATAATTTTTTTTTACTACTAAAATTATTTTGGAATATTTTGTGAAAAAAAAAAAAAAAATAGGTAATTTAAACTACCAAAAAAATCGTCCAAGGATAACCTCCTTGCTCCTTTTAAATTTATGTCTAAATTTCCTTTCAAAATAAACAACAACTACAACAACAACAACAACAACAACAATGTAAAAATGTAAAAATAAATATAAAGAATTCAAACAAATGTTTTGTTTTATTTTCTATGAGACAGAAATAATTGAAATTTTGTGTTAATTTATTAAAGGGATCGAAAGGATTCAAGTCTTTGATTGGAAAATGATGCTGAATAAATAACGTTAAGTATCTTAAAAGTTAAAGTTTTAATGAAATTTTAATTATATTTAATTGTTCGTTGGAAAATTCCAATAATAATCATTTTTTTTTTTATTCATTAAATTTTAATTATGAGAACTAAAATTATTAAATAATATTATTCTGGTACTTTTATCGTTACTTTGTTGTGGAACATTAAATGTTAAATTACTTTCTGGTTAGTTTCATTTGATCATATATAAGTTTATTAACTTCTAATATCGAAGGTGCAGACTTCTAAAAATTTTATAAAATTTACCATTAACCCATTAGAGGAAGTTTTCCTTTTGTTTTTACTTAGTGATGTAATTTAATTTTACATAATTTTTCCTTAGACTGTCCCTAATTATTTGCAAGTATTTTATATGATGGTTTAGCGCAGTGGCTAAGGTGTTGGGCTATGGCACAGTGGCTGTCGGTTCTGTTCCACTAGCCCGGCACTGAATATTTTTTAAATGCAAATAAATAAATTCTTAGCAGAATTACATCTTCAAATGTGTTCCAGTTTTCGAATTAATTCAACAATTTGTCCAATAATAAAATTCAACAGAATTTGTTAAAATTTTTAATTTTCGATTATTGGAAAAATCTGATAATAAATTGTGCAATTAAATCAAAAGTTGTATATGATCTCATAGCGTAGTGGATTTATGAGTGGGTGTCAGACCATGGGATTCTGGGGATCGAGTCTTGAATTCTGCGTAAGTATTTTTTATTTAATAATTTTTCAGAAATTGGAAAAATTTAATAATAAATTGTGCAATAAAATCGCAATCTTTAAATGATCTGATAGCGTAGCTGATTTATGAGTGGGTGTGATACGGTGAGATTCTTGTGTTCAAAATCTGTGTTCGGAAGTAATTTTTTTTAATATTTATTTAAAAAAATTATTTTTTTTTGTCCTCCTTGAAATTCTGTTCGCCTGTTACAATTTTTAATTGTTTTTTTGAACGCTCAGACCCATAATTAAATGAAAGAAAGAGAAAGTATAAGAAAGTATGATATAGTTGTCTCTTTCTAATTTCAATTTTTTGACTAAAAGTTACAATTTTTCAGAATATATTTGTAACAGGCGAACATGAATATGAGGAGGTAAATTCAAAATTTTTAATTCGAAAAAAAACTCCGACATAAATGAAAGTTTGAACCCAAGTCCTTCACAACCACAGACCTGAACAAACCAACTACACCACAACATCATATACAATTTATTACATTTGGACGAATGGATGACCCACTTCTAAGTGTGCTAAAAATAAACTGAGGATACAGAAATTCTTAGAATTAATTGGACTTTCGATAAAAAATACGAAAACCCCCAAAAAAAATAGTGACTTTTTTGGCCAAAAAAGTTGTACCCCTTGGAACTTTTTTGGGGTCATTTTATTTTTTTTCGATTTTGATATATGTTTGAATGCAGTCCTTTAGGGGACCATTAAATAGTCTTGCAGCCCCAATTTCATCACAATCGGTTAATATTTACTATTTTTAATTAATTTTTTAAGAAAATGGTACTTTTGGACGAATGGATGACCCACTTCTAAGTGTGCTAAAAATAAACTGAGGATACAGAAATTCTTAGAATTAATTGGACTTTCGATAAAAAATACGAAAACCCCCAAAAAAAATAGTGACTTTTTTGGCCAAAAAAGTTGCAAGGGGTACCCCTTGGAACTTTTTTGGGGTCATTTTATTTTTTTTCGATTTTGATATATGTTTGAATGCAGTCCTTTAGGGGACCATTAAATAGTCTTGCAGCCCCAATTTCATCACAATCGGTTAATATTTACTATTTTTAATTAATTTTTTAAGAAAATGGTACTTTTGGACGAATGGATGACCCACTTCTAAGTGTGCTAAAAATAAACTGAGGATACAGAAATTCTTAGAATTAATTGGACTTTCGATAAAAAATACGAAAACCCCCAAAAAAAATAGTGACTTTTTTGGCCAAAAAAGTTGCAAGGGGTACCCCTTGGAACTTTTTTGGGGTCATTTTATTTTTTTTCGATTTTGATATATGTTTGAATGCAGTCCTTTAGGGGACCATTAAATAGTCTTGCAGCCCCAATTTCATCACAATCGGTTAATATTTACTATTTTTAATTAATTTTTTAAGAAAATGGTACTTTTGGACGAATGGATGACCCACTTCTAAGTGTGCTAAAAATAAACTGAGGATACAGAAATTCTTAGAATTAATTGGACTTTCGATAAAAAATACGAAAACCCCCAAAAAAAATAGTGACTTTTTTGGCCAAAAAAGTTGCAAGGGGTACCCCTTGGAACTTTTTTGGGGTCATTTTATTTTTTTTCGATTTTGATATATGTTTGAATGCAGTCCTTTAGGGGACCATTAAATAGTCTTGCAGCCCCAATTTCATCACAATCGGTTAATATTTACTATTTTTAATTAATTTTTTAAGAAAATGGTACTTTTGGACGAATGGATGACCCACTTCTAAGTGTGCTAAAAATAAACTGAGAATACAGAAATTCTTAGAATTAATTGGACTTTCGATAAAAAATACGAAAACCCCCAAAAAAAATAGTGACTTTTTTGGCCAAAAAAGTTGCAAGGGGTACCCCTTGGAACTTTTTTGGGGTCATTTTATTTTTTTTCGATTTTGATATATGTTTGAATGCAGTCCTTTAGGGGACCATTAAATAGTCTTGCAGCCCCAATTTCATCACAATCGGTTAATATTTACTATTTTTAATTAATTTTTTAAGAAAATGGTACTTTTGGACGAATGGATGACCCACTTCTAAGTGTGCTAAAAATAAACTGAGGATACAGAAATTCTTAGAATTAATTGGACTTTCGATAAAAAATACGAAAACCCCCAAAAAAAATAGTGACTTTTTTGGCCAAAAAAGTTGCAAGGGGTACCCCTTGGAACTTTTTTGGGGTCATTTTTTTTTTTTTCGATTTTGATATATGTTTGAATGCAGTCCTTTAGGGGACCATTAAATAGTCTTGCAGCCCCAATTTTATCACAATCGGTTAATATTTACTATTTTTAATTAATTTTTTAAGAAAATGGTACTTTTGGACGAATGGATGACCCACTTCTAAGTGTGCTAAAAATAAACTGAGGATACAGAAATTCTTAGAATTAATTGGACTTTCGATAAAAAATACGAAAACCCCCAAAAAAAATAGTGACTTTTTTGGCCAAAAAAGTTGCAAGGGGTACCCCTTGGAACTTTTTTGGGGTCATTTTTTTTTTTTTCGATTTTGATATATGTTTGAATGCAGTCCTTTAGGTCTTGCAGCCTAAATTTCATGACAATCGGTTAATATTTACTATTTTTAATTAATTTTTTAAAAAAATGGTACTTTTGGACGAATGGATGACCCACTTCTAGGTGTGCTAAAACAAAACTGAGGATACAGAAATTCTTAGAATTAATTGGACTTTCGATAAAAAATACGAAAACCCCCAAAAAAAATAGTGACTTTTTTGGCCAAAAAAGTTGCAAGGGGTACCCCTTGGAACTTTTTTGGGGTCATTTTATTTTTTTTCGATTTTGATATATGTTTGAATGCAGTCCTTTAGGGGACCATTAAATAGTCTTGCAGCCCCAATTTCATCACAATCGGTTAATATTTACTATTTTTAATTAATTTTTTAAGAAAATGGTACTTTTGGACGAATGGATGACCCACTTCTAAGTGTGCTAAAAATAAACTGAGGATACAG
Organism: Pedicia rivosa; assembly: GCA_963082725.1. Classification (NCBI taxonomy): domain Eukaryota; kingdom Metazoa; phylum Arthropoda; class Insecta; order Diptera; family Pediciidae; genus Pedicia; species Pedicia rivosa. The sequence goes on along the minus strand of OY720156.1, from coordinate 5,374,453 downwards.
AAATTCTTAGAATTAATTGGACTTTCGATAAAAAATACGATTCAACAATAATTTTGTCCAACAATAAAAATAATAAAATTCAACAGAATTTATTTGATTATTTATTTTTCAATTATTGGAAAAACCTGATAACAAATAGTGCAATTAAATCAAGAAATTTTATATGATTTGATAGTGTTGTACGTTTATGAATGGGTCTACTACGATGAGATCATTGCGTTCAAACCTGCGGCAGGTTTTTTTAATTTAATTATTTTCCGGTAATTGGAAGAACCTGATAACCTTGTTGTAGATATTTTTTAATTATTTATTTCCGATATTTGAAAAAATTTGATAATAAATAGTGTAATTAAACGTTGAAATTCATATGATATGATAGCGTATGACGTTTATGACTATGTGTCACGCGGTGATATTATTGGGTTCAAATTTGTATTTTGAAGTAATTTTTTCTAATATTTATTTAAAAAAATTATTTTTTTTTGTCCTCCTTGAAATTCTGTTCGCCTGTTACAATTTTTAATTGTTTTTTTGAACGCTCAGACCCATAATTAAATGAAAGAAAGAGAAAGTATAAGAAAGTATGATATAGTTGTCTCTTTCTAATTTCAATTTTTTGACTAAAAATTCCAAATATTTTCAGAATGAATTGTAACAGGCGAACATGAATCTGAGGAGGTAAATTAAAAATTTTTTATTCGAAAAAAAACTTCAGCAGAAATGTGGTTTTGAACCACAACATCATATAGAGATACGAAATTTTTTAAAGGTTTATTGAAAAATTTCAGTCTTGATCCAAGAAAACTGTTAAAAAAAATGCAGTCTAAATGTAGGTTTGAACCTAAGACCTTGACGACAACAGGTCCTGAACCAACCCAACTACACCAACACATCATATAATGTATGCACATTTGTTGATATATTTATAATCAAGTTTTTAAAGATTTATTGAAAAATTTCAGTTTTGATCCATCAAAACTTGATGATCAATTTTTGTTAAAGATTTATTGAAAAATTTCAGTTTTGTTCTATCAAAATCACCAAATAACAATTCATTGAATTGTGGATAGAATTTTGATTAAAATTCTATTTAAAAAAAATACTTCAATGCTCAAGGAGAATCGAACCCTTGCCATCTTGGCACAAGCCAACAGCACAAACCACTGTGCTATTAATACTCTTGTATAATGAGAAGAATTCTATATACAAATTATACAAATAATACACATTTGATTCATTTTTATTGCGTTATTATTTTATTAAGAAAAAAAATTGGTCTTTCTCCATAAGTCCTAAAATAAATAGTTGATCATTTTGCCAATAAAAAATTAATTAAAAATGGTAAATAGAAAAATGGATTTCTACTATTTGTTGGAGTTTCAATTCATTCCGAATTTTTCACATTTCTTTCATTTTCATCATCAATAGTTTGTTGTTGTTGCATTCTATAATTTAGAAACCACAACAGAAGCTTACCTTTTTTTTTCTCACATAATATTCCAAAATAATTTTAGTAAAAAAGAGAACAAAAAAATAATTATGTACTTACATTTTGACTGATGTTAAAAAAAATTCACTTCGAAAAAACAGGAAACATTCTAAAGAAATAAAAACAAAAACACTTTTCTGAAAAATAGCAACAAAAACAAGAACGAGAGGAATGTGAGAAACTGGTAAGTGGGAATGTGTTGGTTTTCAATAGAAAAAAATTAGAATGAAAAAAAAAATTATTAAACAATTTTTTTTTATTTATTTTTTTGTTCTTATTTATTCACAATTAATAAAATACAATTAACAAAAATTAATAATATTCTCTGATAAATCCTTGCTTGACCAAAAAATCCACTGTGATCCACTGTGTGTGGAAATTCTGCAGAAAACTAAAATAAATATTTAATGTGTGTGTATTACCAAAACACGAAAGTTCAAACATTTTCATTTTTTTTATTGGTGTTGAACTTCTTCATTTTTTATATGCCTGTTAAAAAATATTCTTAAAAAAATTATTAGTTGCGACAATTTTTATATTTACCGTGTCCTGAAATAAAGGACAGCTATGATCATTGGCCGGGTATGCAGAAACTTTAATCGATCGATCCATACCTATAGAAAATGATAGAAAATGATCAAACAATGCGGTGAATCGTCATTTAAAATAAATATTAATATGCAAGATTGTTCAGAGATCATCAAATAATAATACAAAAAGTATTAAGACTCAAGGACAAAATTATACATTTGTAAAATAAAAATAATTAACAAACTAAAAAGAATAAAAACAAATCAAACAATTAATGAATAAATATTTTTTTTCCAAAAAACCACAAGACGCTATTTTATATTTAGCAATGAAATAGTGATAGCGACTGATTCTCTATCAACACTGAGTGGAATCAAAAACCCCAATAATACGAACACATTAATCTGCCAAATCAGAGATGAATTACATGAAGCTACAAAGATTAGTATAATGTGGATTCCTGGTCATGCAGGAATAATCGGGAATGAAATAGCAGATTTGGAAGCGAAAAAACAAATTGATGACGTTCATAATCAATTCATTGAATGCATTTATGGTGATTGTATAACAAAATTAGGTAATTCTATGAAGTACGAAAGAAACCTGCTCTGGGAAAACTTAAATATGCACTTAATTATAATATTGATTCTTATTAATTTCATTAATATTTTTAAAAGAATCAAAAAGAAAAATGAAAAAAAAAATTTTTTAATTTAATTCGTAATGTAATGTAAAGAGAGCAAAAAATGAAAATTAAAAAAATAAATGCATTTGAAAGTCCTAACATTATAGGGTGTTTATAAAGAAGTATTCCGGTCAAAAAAAAAGTAAGTAATTAAAAATTGAATTAATTAAAATTAATTAAAAATTGATAAAAACTAAAAATTTAATACCATCAACATTGAAGTATTTGTAAAATAATATTAACTATTGTGAATTAATTATAATGAAATATTAACTATTGTGAATTATTATATAAATAATGAAGTATTATTTAATTTGAATTAATTGCGATTATCATTAAATTTAGTACAATTTTATTAAAAGATTAATTGAATTATTTAAGTGTAAAATTAGAATATTTCATTCGAAATTGATAGCCAAATTGTTAACATTAAAATATAGTAGAAATAGATAAGTAAGTTTTAATTAAACAAATCTTGATGATTTCCTAAGTGCCTGCGCCAATGCGCCGAATTAAATTAAAAATTGCATGTGCAAGATGCTAGGGTGGTTCACAGAATCCACCTCAAAAAATTGTAGGGCTCATGGGTGAATATAACCGAAAGGTTGCTCTCTTGCCCTTGAAGTAAAATAAATAAAAACTAAACTAACTTAATTATTGACGATGAACTAAGGGAAAATAAGAAAGAAGAGTACGGACAATAATTGTTGACTCCATGACTCCTTTAGCTGTTTTTTATATTATCATAATTATGGTCGTATACCCGTGGTGGGATAACAACACAATATTTTAAATATACAATTAATCATTATTGTGCGTAGGATAAATGAACATTTTTTTTTTTTTATTATTGTTTTTGTCTTAAGATAAAATAAAATAAAATTTTAAAATAAACGATTCTTAAGCGATTTCTTCACATATACAAATACTTCTATACAAAAGAACAAAAACAACAACAAATATCAAATACACACACACACACAGAGAGAAATAATCTAATAAACAAAATAGAAAAATATATTCACGCATTTTTAGTTTTGTTATACGCACTTTTATTTATTTAAAATTTTAAACCCACCAAAAAAAAAAACAAACACTAAAAAAAAAATTAAATAAAAGTCACAAGAAGAATTCTTATTTTGTTGTTGTTGTTTTTAATTTGTTTCTCTTTTTTTTTTTTGTTTGTTTCTTTTTATTTAAGAATAAAAAAAAAAAAAACCAGATATAGAAAATCATTCGTTTAGACCACGTGTTTTTTTTTATTTTGTGTTTACGCGATTTGCGTTGATTTTGTTTTTGTGTTTTTTAATGTCAAATAAATATTTGGACTTTGAACTAAATAAATTTTTAGTGTGAACACTAAAAAATGTACACACACACACACACACACACACACACACACACACACACACACACACACACACACATTTATATGAACGTACGTACAATTTGGGTGTTCATACAAAATTTAATGTGGATCTGATCCCTACCTACACACATCAATACACAAATATGTACACACACATCTCATCTAGAAAAATGGCAAAGCAACAAAAACAAAAAAAAAAATAATATGTGCGGAAAAAGACATTATAAAGCACCAACAACAACAACAACAACAACAACAACAACAACGACAACAACAAGAAAAAAAGAACACAATTTATTGGCGAGGAATATCCCCGAAAAAAAAAAATAAAAATAAAAAAACTACTTAAGAAAAATGTGAGAGAAAAGAAAACAAAAAAAAAAAAATAGAAATGAAAATAAGATGAAAATTGTTTATATTGTTTTTCTTCTTTTTTCTTCAATTTTTTTTTTTTTTTATATATATACGAAAACGACACGCGCACAAAGTTTATTTATAAAATGTAAAATATAGAAAAAAAAAAAAGAAAAAACAGAAAAACACAACAACAACAACAACAACAACAACAACAACAACAACAACAGATAAGTTGGATTATTATTATTGTAAGAGAGAAAAAGAAAAAAAAAATAGATACAATAAAAAAGAGGAACCAACAACAACAACCAGCAACAAAAAAAAAACATTATAAACAGTGAAAAATATTTAACGTTTTTCCTTCTTCTCGTTGTCCTCCATACACATACACATACACACACACACACACACACATTTTACATAGCTCAGAAATAAAACAAATTTTCTTTTTTTGGTTATTCTTTACTTTACTTTAGTTTTTTTTGTTTTTTTACTCGTTTTTATATCATCTTTATTTTTCTTTTTTCTTTGTCTGTTTTCATTTTATCGTAAACATTTTGTTGTTGTTGTTGTTTATATTTTGTTTTTGTTTTATTCGGTTGTTTTTACGCGATTCGTGATGATCTTATTATTATTAGTATTATTTGTTGTTGTTGTTGTTTTTGTTTTTGTTGTTCTTTATAGTAAGATGAAAAAAACAGAAGAAGTAGAAGAAGAAGAAGAAGAAGAAGAAGAAGAAGAAGAAGAAGAGAAAAACGTAACATGTGTCTTTCTCTTTACGTTTTTTCTTAAGGAATTTACAAAAGTTCAAATACAAAATTTTAATATAAATAAAACAAAACAAAAAAAGAGGAAGAGGAAGAGGGAGAAGAGTAAAGAATAAAAAAAAAATATTAAAACTGTTACTACAAAAAACACAAAACACAAAACACTGATAAAGAAATTAAGAAAAGAAAATTGACAACAACAAAAAAAAACGCTCCTTTTGGAAAAACAAAAAAAAAAAAAAACACAACACAAAACACAAAACTTTACATAAGGAAATTTTTGTCTGGAAAATGTTAGAAAATTAAAATATTTTTCCATCAACATAAGAAGAAGAAGACGAAAAAAAAAGCGACATAAAATCAAAGCGGAAAAATTTATAAGCTTCAAAATAATTGTAGATGATTCAAAATTATGATACTCGGTGCGCGTCTCTAAAAATTCGACGGAACACACAACCAACAATAGCAATAATAACAACAATAACAACAATAACAACAATAACAACAATAACAACAATAACAACAATAACAACAATAACAACAATAACAATAATAACGCGACAAGGACCAATCATAATATTATAAAATTGATGATGAAGCCAATGATGATTGAACATTGAAATGATGATGATTATCAATGTATGTTATTCTTTGTTGTTGTTGTTCCTTACATAAAATCTTCATAGATAAAAAATTATAAATTTTTTCTTTCAAATATTCGATTAAAATCTTTCAGGAAAAATAAAACAGAAAAAGAAACAAAATAGGTAACAGATAAAGAAGGAGAGTTAACGGTGAATAAGATTTATCCTCTATTGAAGAAAAATTCAAAATTTACCTTTTATCTTTTTTTCTGTTTTTTCTGTTTTATTTTTGTTGTTGTTGTTTTTTTTTGTTGTTTTTTTTGTTTTTTTTATTTATTTATTTATATTTTCTCTAATCCAAAAAACTTCTTATAACAATATTATCAACCTAAACACAATGATTTAACCAAATCTTATCTCATGTTCATCTTATTCTTATTATTTACAGTGATTTATATTATTTACAAGTTTTGTTTATTTTTTTTTTTTTCTTTTTTTTATCTAGAATCAACATTAAGAGAGATTAACTAGATTGTAAAATAAATGTGTGTGTTTCATTTAAGATTTAAGTACTAAATACTAAGTACTACATACTACATACTACGTACTAAGTACTACAGGAAACAAATGTATATCTTTGTGAAATGAAAAGAAAAAAAAAAACCTACAAGAAAAATTATACACTGAACATATTTAATAATTTACGTTAAATTAAAAATCTTCTTCTTCTTCTTCTCTTTTGTACTTGATTTGCATCAAGTGATTGTTTTTATTGGCTTTTTAAATTAAATTAAAAATCTTTCCTTTCAACTATTGGCATAGGGTGTTTGGTAAAATTATTGAATTTAATATTTGTAAATTTTTGTATCTTTTACCAATAAACCTTTTCAATTTATAACAAGACAAAAACACATTTTTTTTTTCTCTCTTTGTACTTGCTTTTATGCAAGCCTCCTTCACTTAACGTTCCCTTTTTTCGCCTTTCGCCAAAACTGTGCGACGAGACATTATTTAAGTCTAATTCTAATCAAAATCATTGAAATCTTAACTTCTTAAATTTTTATTTATTTTATTTAGCCAAAAAGGTGACTTTTTTTTTTTTGTTTTAATTAAATTAAATTAATCAAATAATAATTATTAAAGTCAAACTAATTGTTTCATTTACGTAAAATGAGTAGATCACTTATGTGCTGCTGCTGTTGTTCTTGTTTGTCAATTATTATAAAATAAAAAGAATATGAAAGAAATGAAAGAAGATAAACACACACACACACACAGACACACACACACATAATAATAATCATTAAAAAAAAAATTACATGTGTTAGCTATGTTTTTTTTTTTTTTGGTTGATCCTATCATCAACTATAAATAATAATAAAAAGAAACAAAAAAAAAAAAAAAAAACAAAATGTGTTAATATCTTGAAGATTATCTTTATATTTATTTAGGTTTTATAAGAATTTTTGTTCATCTGTGATAAACAACAACAAAAAAAAATTTTTTTTGTTCACATTATTTGATCAAGAAGAGGAGGAACAAGAACAAGAAGAAGAAGAAGAAGAAGAAGAAGAAGAAGAGGGAGAAAGAGTAAAACAGAAATTTTTTAATAATTTTTCTACTTATTATATAAAGATGTTATTACAAACATTACAACATCCGATCCATTTAATTGTTTTACTGATTTTAGATGTGTGAGATATCCGCCAGAGAAAGAATTTGAAAAACACAAATAAAAAAAAAAAGACAAATTCTAATGAAGTATTTTGTTGTTATTGTTGTTGTTGTTGTTGTTGTTGTTGTTGTTGTTGTTGTTGTAACTTATTATGAAGAGCAAAGACCAAGGTTCATCTGTTCTCAATTTTTTTTTCATTTCATTACTAAATTCCTGTTTCTATAAGTAACAATTATTTTTTAATTAATTATACGTTGTCGTCATTAGGATTTGGATATTAGCATGGGTCAGAGAATCACTCGATCACTATGCAGATAGAATTTCTAATGAAATATCGGTGAGATGTTATTTTCTCTTCATCACCAAATTTCATATTAAAATATATAAAATGGTAGAGGGGAGCGGAACACATGACGTGAAAAAAATTCAATACAATTTTAAACAATTAGTAATAAAATATTACTAACTAAGAAAAAATTCTTTAAATATGACTAAATAAATTATACGGGGAAAACAAAATTATTATGAACTAATAATAAAGTTTTCTTCACATTTCACATGAAATCAAATTCAAAATTAAAGCAAACAGCGTGAAATATTATCTTAATTTAAAACCAGAAAAAAACAAAAACAAAAACAAAAACAAAAACAAAAATATTAAAGGTAGTTTCATAATCAGCTATTTTTAATCATTAAAAAGAAAACTAATGAAATTTGTGTCAATTTATAAAAAGAAATTTTCATTCATCATTCGAGTTTCATGAGAAAATTTTGTGTCAAATAATTTATTTCTTTAAATTAGTTTATTATTAATTTCGTCTTTTATCTGCTCTTAGAATCTTAACCAAACAAATCAATTGTGTACACAAATAAAAAGTCATAAAATATATGAAAATTTATTGGATACAAATAAACGATTGTGAAAAATCACTAATAAAGTTAATTAATTAAAAATAAACAAAAAAAAAAAAAAACGAAAATTTGTAACAAAAATTTGTAAATTTTTACAAAATTTAATTGTGAGATTTTCTTTAAAAGAAAAAAATTTCCGTATTTTTCCTCTACTCTTATTTTTGTTTTTTTTGTATTTGTTTTTTTTTTTTTTTTGTTTCTTTTTCTTTTATCATTTTCTTTTTTTGTTTCATTTTCATTTTCTTAATAACATCAAAAATATTCTATACTGTAAGTGTATTTTAGTACGATAGTCCAAATAGTTAGTATATATTCAATCTAAATAACGTATATTTAAATAAACACACACACACACACATACATACACACACATATACATACACACTTGATATAAAAACAAACAAACAAAAAAACAAAAAAAAAAAAAGAAACAGCAACAGCAACAGCAACAAAAGCAACAACAGCAACAACAACAACAACAAACTAAAATAAAAAATACAAATTTAAATCATTTTTGGCATCTTCATCACATCTATCCATGTATTTTATTTTATATATATAAAATGAATATGGCAATCAACGAGATGAGATGAGAAAATGAGATGAAAAATAATAACAACAACAACAAACAACAAACAACAACAACAATAATAAGAAATACAAAAAAAAAATAGCACATACATACAAACATATGTATTGTTTTTTTGTGTATTTAAAAATTTTTGTTTTATGTTTGTTTATTTTGTTGTTGTTGTCTTTTTTTTTTCGTTATTTTTTTGTTTTTATGTTTTTTTTTTTTTCGGTTTTTTGTTTTTTTTCAGTCAAGTCAGAGTCAACGGTTACGATTGTTGATTACTTGCGTTCGTTCGTTCTTTAGCACTGTGTTGCCTCTTGTGTGTATTTTTGTCATTTCATTTTCTAATGTTCCTTGTTATTTTTTCGGGACTTTAGACACAAAAAAAACTTTCAAACCAAAAAAAGGAAAGGAATAAAAAAGAAGAGGAAGAAGAAGAAGAAGAAGAAGAAGAAGAAGAAGAAGAAGAAGAAGAGGAGGAAGAAGAAAGAATATTTTTCTTATTTATTATTTATAATGTGATGTGTGATGGTGATGTGATTTTTGTATTTTTCTTCTTATTTTCTGTTTAACTTGTCGCATTTTTTTTTTTTTTTTTGATGTTTAAAAATTGTCTTTCATTTATTTGGACGTAATTTGTTTTTATTGCTGTTCACGGAAATTTCTTATTTATTATATTTTGTTGTTGTTGTTGTTGTATTTTTTGTTTTGTTTTTAAATTTAAAAATGTGACAAATCGAATATAATTCGGGGGGGAAAATTTATTTAGAAATAAATAAATAATATTAACACAATAATAAAAGCATACAATAGAAACAACTACAAGAAAAAGAAACTCCAGGAAAAAAACCACTATAAAAAAAATACAACTAACTGACTTAAAAAAAAAAATACAAAACAAAAACAAAAATCAAGCACACAAAAATTAATTTTTTAAAACACCAAAAAAAAAAAAAACAAGTAAAACGTGAAAAACATTGAAACAACAAAAAATGTTTTTAATCAAAAATAAATTAAATTATCAGATAAAATTCACAATATTCTTATTTTTGTTAAATAAAATTTTTATAAAAAAAAAAATTAATAATAAAAAAACGAAAAGAATAAATAAAAAATGTGTGTGTAGTAAGAAAAATAAATTAAATTTTATAACAATTTTATTAATAATTGTAATTAGTTTTCTAAATATAAAAATAGTTGAAACAACAGTAACAGTAGGAAAAGGATCTTCCTCGTCATCATTATCAGGTATGTGGAATTTATTTACCTTTTTTTTCTCTCTTACTTTCTCTTTCTTTCTCTTTGTTTCTTTTTTTTTTTTTTTTTTTGCTATGGCTAATTATAAAATGAATTTTAAAAATAAAACAATCAATATATAAAATAATCATCTGTAAATAAGATTTGTAAATTTACTAAAAATAAAGTGTACAAGTAAAAATAGTTGATGTCTATTTATATATAAGAGAGAAATAAGGAGAAATAAGAGAGACATAAGAGAAAAATTATTAAGGTAATTTTATAAAAATATTTAACTGAAATTTTTGACAAGAACTAAATGAAACAATTAATATAAATATTAATATTATTATTTTTTTGTATTAAATGTACATTAGTTAATGTATCCAATTAAATCTATACACATCATAAATATATTCATTGTAATTTATTCTTTTAATATTTCCCATAATTGATTATAAATTTAAATTTCAAAATAAACAAATTTCCATTCCAGATTATTCAATAGAAAATTCTATTTTTTCAAAATTCACAACATTTTTGTTTAGTTTTTTTTTTCTCTATAACAAATTATTTGAACATTTTTTCACAATGAATTAAAAACAATAAAAATTAAGTAAAAATTAAGTAATAAGTTTCTATTAAGATTTTTAAACGAAAATATTTTACTCAAAACACCTTTTTCGTGAATAGCCTTAAAATTTTAAGAATAAGTGAAATAAAAATAGACAAATTTCTATATTGAATTGTTTCGACAAGATGTGAAGTAAAAGGTGCATGGGCAAAATTTATGTGTTGTTATTTTTTTACTTTTTACTTTTTTCTATATTAAATAATGTATGTATGTTTGCTTGTGTGTGTGTTGTGTGTGCGTGTGTGTGTATGTTTGTTTGTTGAGGTCAAAATGTCGATAGATTTTTAGAAAACAACAAAAAAGAAAAAGAAAATGAAAATGAAAAAGATAAAAGTCATTTAATCTATTTATAAAGAAAATTCATCGATTTTAAATATAGACAAATTTATTTAACAAAATTTCACTTTTCAAAAATTATCTAATATTTTGAAAAAATCTGTAAAAGAGCGAAGAAGAAGAAGAAGAAGAAGAAGAAGAAGAAAAAAACCAATTTCAAAATCTTAAATACAAAATAGAAGACAGCTGATGATCCATTATACTTTCCCTCTCTCTCTCTCTCTCTCTCTTTTTTTTTTTTTAATTTAGAATAAAAGAACAAAAAAAAAAAACCTGACAACCGGCAAATATATTTTATATTGAAATTCCCTATTACAATTACCATTTTAAGACATTGAAGCGATACCAATAGAAACGAAAATGAAATGAAAAGAAAAGAAAAAAAAAAAAACAACAAAACACAACAAAAAAAAAAAGAAGAAAAATTAAGAGAGAAAAATTCTTTCATATAAAATTCAATGTGAAAACTTTACAGATTTTCATTTTATATAAATATTTTCCACTTGTTTTTTTTTTGTGTTTTTTTGTTTTTTGTTTTTTTCTCTCTTATTTAATTTTGTTTTTTTTATTTTATTTATTTGAAATTTTTTTCCATTTTTCTCATTTGTCCGGTTGTCTTCATTTATCACATAATTTTTATTTTAATTTTCATTTTCTTATTTTTTCTTTACTTCTCCTTTATTAACTTCTAACACAATTTCCATGCATTTTATTAAATAATTTCATAAATATTTTTTCCTTTCACCTCTTTTCTACTCTTTTTTTTCAAAAAAAAATAATTATCATTTATTACACACACACACACACTTTTCCTTTAACATTCAACTTATATAGAGATAGATGAGAAGAAATAACTATTATTATATTTTTTATTTAAAATTCCAAAGATTAAAGGAACAAGAATGAAATGAGTGTAGGCTGATTTTTATTATATGTATAAATGTTTGTGAATATGAAGATATTTTTTTTTTTTTATTATAATAAAAAAAAAAATAATAACAAAAACAAATAAACAAATAATTATATAATGGAATTTCCCATTTTTCTTAACACACATATTCAGAATATTAACAAAAAAAAAAAAAAAAAATGAGATTATAAATTTTTTTATCGTACAAACTTTCTTTTTTTTTGTTTTTTGTTGTTTTTTTTTTAATAAGAAGAAATTCTTTCCTAATTTTAATTCTATTTTTTTTTTCTTTTTTTTTTTTATTACCAGAAATTTTATTTTATTTGGATGAGTCCAATTTAAGTGAATTACAACAAATCAAATTTATCGTAAATTGTATATGAGAAAATTTAAATGTTAAAATTTAACGTCATTTCTCACATCATAAAAAAGTTAAATAAAAAAAAAAAAAAAAAGATGCAATATTAATGAAATTATTTTATTCGTGTATTAAAAATTGACGTGAACAATTTAAATAAATCATCTTGTTTTCTACAATATAAAAGAGAAAATTTATATGGCGCCTATCATTCAATGTGTTCATAATATTTATCATTTTTTTCTTCTTTTTTTTTTGTTAACTATTTTTTTTTTTTTTAAGTTAATCTTTAAAAAATGAATCATTTGATTCATTTAAAATAATACAAACATATTGTACAATGTGTATTTACACATGTAACGTGACTAGTTTTTTTTTTTTTGTTGTACATAAAAATTTTTATGTCCTTTATTTTTAACTAGAGTTTTTTTTTTTTGTACGCACAAAATTTATAATAAAATATTTATTTCTTATTTAAATTTTAGCTAAAAGTCAAAATTAGTAGGTCTCGTCCCGATTTCACTTAATAAGGGTTACTCCAGGTAGTCTCCAGGTAGCCTGGTGTGAAAAAGTGGACGTTAAAAACTAATTAAATAGAAAATATTTAAAACAAAGATATAAAAAAAAAGTCAAAATTAGTCAAAATTAGTCCAAAAATGTCAAAATAGCTCAAAGAGTTTTTTTATTTTGTGAAAGTATCACGTCATATAATCAAATATATCGATAAATAGAGATAATCGTATTAATTAAGAACATTTAAACAATTAAAGAAAAGAATTATAGAGAAATTCTATACAAATTAAAACTTAGTATTAATAGCCTGTAGTTAATTTAACTTTAAATTTAAATATAACAAAAAATAAAATAAATAAATAAATAATTAATAAAAATGATGAAAAGAAAAATTTGAATAATTTTATCTTGTCACAGATTCAATTGACGAAAAACAAAAAAAAAAAAATTAAAAGTAACAATTATAATAAGGAACAATATATTGGTAAATACGGTCGCACGTTCTGTTGTCAATTACATTAATTTAATCGGGTCATCTAAATTCTTAATAAATTTAATTTCTTCTTTTTTATTGTGATTTTTTCTTCATAAAATTTTACCCAATTAATATTTAAATTTTTGTTTGTTTTGAATTTTTTTTAATATACTTTTTGACCTGGTAATTTTTTTTTTTTGTTTTTTTTTTGTCACTCTTGTTGTTTTAGTTATTTGTATTATTGTTGTTGTTAGTAAGTTAAGTTGTTTTTGTTATTTTCATTTTTTATTTGTTTCTTTGACACTAATTTTCTTTAGTTTTTCTTCTTCTTTTTTTTTCTTTTTTTTTTCATTCTTTCTTTCATTTATATAAATAAGTTCTTCTTCTCTTAAATATTACTGTCCTTGTGTTGTGTTGTTGTTGTTGTTGTTGGTGTTTTTTTTTTTTTGTTATTGAGAGTATAGGCCGTTCTGTTCTTTAATAACACATCAACAGAAAAATCGTTTCATCTTTATTTTTCTTTTTTTCTTTTTTTTTTTGTTACTTTTGTCGTCGTTTCAAATTTTCTTCATTATAATTAAATTATAAACAAAATAAGCTAAATTTTTCCCGATAAAACAAAGAAAGATTATGTTATTATTAAATAAAAGGATAATACGTCAGAAATATTTGAAAGCACAACAAAAAAAAAAAACAAATTGAAAAAAAAAAATATTTATAAATTGATTTGCTTAATTTTATTTTTTTTTTTTGTATTAACAAAAAAAATTATTAAAAATTATTAAAAATTATTAAAAATTATTATTGGTGAATTTTATGTTTAGATTTTTTAGGTTTTAGTTTTTTTTACATTGTCTATCAATTGTTTCTGTCCATTCATTGAATTAAAAGTAATGATTGTAGAAACAGGTGAAAATTTTAAGTTTTACCTTAGGCTACTGATAGAAATAAAATAATTTGAACAATATTAGACATATTTTTACAATCATTTATGTAATTGATATCACTAATCAAGCAAATACCAAAAATTAACGTAAAACAAAATAGTTTTGTTTTATGAAAAAACAAAAAAAAAAAACATAAAAAACAAAATAAGAAAGATAAAACGAACCAATTAACAAAAAAACAAAAAAAAAAAAACAGAAAAAAACACAAAAAAAAATAGAAAATATAGAACATGTGTGTGTGTGACGTCATAACGCCTTTCAAATGATAAAAAGAACGGATATTATATTAACAGCAAATCATTTTTAATATTTGTGTTAAACCATCAAAAGATGATGAAAATCACCGGATCTTGTATTTAAAATTAATTTTATTCATATTTTAATTTTATTTTATTTTATTTTTTTTTTTTCTGTTATTAAAACAAAAAAAAAAAAATTTTCCTCAATATTATTTTTAAACATTTTCATTTACTTTGATTATAATTTATTCACCACACATTACTTTATACTAAATTTGTATTTATATAATAATTTTATAAAAATAGAATAAACAATAGATTCCAAATTCAAATGATTCAAAAAATTTTTATTAAAACAAAAAAAAAAAAGAAAATGTTTTTCTACGCCTTTTTTTTTAATGATGAAAAGAAAACAAAAAAACAACAACAATAAATGCGAAAGACAAAAGCACAGAGTGAACATTAGAAAATAATTTTTAGTTTTATTTGATATTCTTTTTTTTTACTAATAATTTAAACATCTGATGAATATTATTTATTCAGAACAATTATCATTCATTTATGGTATACCCTGTTAAAATAATATAAAATTTTTTGTATGTTTATTTATAAATGTTTACATAAAATATTTCCTCTTCATAAAGAAAATCACTAATTCTTATATGATTTCCCTTGGTAAGGTATACTAGCAAGACACAAAAGTAACAAATCAGGATCACTAACATTACCTATACATTGGGTGCCATAAGGTATCAATATATAGAAGCATATAATTTTTGGTCATCTAAAAAAATTAGAAATATTAATTGATTGTCATGGAATTTTAGATTACACATCGTATTAATCCTACCAAATTTATGCATAAAAAATATATAAGGATATTCCGAAAATCTTTATTGTTATTTGAATTCATAATTTTTACAATAGAAAATATCGTGAAAATCTTCAAAAAAAAAAAAATTAAGAACCAAATTCCTAAAATATTTTAAGCAGTAATATACTCTCTATCTCGCTCTTATGGCTAATAAATAATAATTTTGTGTTTGTACACTAACGAAACGAACAGAAAGTAAAAGAGAAGTTAAAATTAGTATAAATTAACGTGTCACGTATCACTATCAAAAATTGTTTTGTCAATCAACGACCTAATTTATTTAAAATTATTAACCAAAAGATAAATATATGCTAAATTTATGTTAAAGATGATATTGTTTTATTTTACATTCTCTTTATTTTTCTCATTGCTTTAATTTTTTATTATATTTTTTTTTCTTTAAAAAAAAAAGAAGAAAATATTGAACATGAGAAAACATATAACTGGGGTTTTCATAAGAAAGACGCAAAGAAAAAGAGAATCGTGTAAAAAAAAAGAAAATTAGAAAAAAATTATTTATTTTGTGACAAGGAAAATTTTCTTCTTATTTTTTTTTTTCCTTGAACAAAAATTTATGGACATACAATTTATTAGTCTCTTGAGATGAAACTGAGTGTAAGCAGTAAGAGTAAGATAGAAATATACAACAGAAATAGGAGATGAGAAGATCAATTAGTGAAAAATATAAATAAGAAAAAAAGAGAACAACAAAAATAGTTGAAAGAATTTCAAAGAATCTGTAAAACATTGAGAAAATTTTGATTCCAGAGGAAAAAATTCTTCTAATCTTTTTTTTTTCTCTCTCTTTTTTATTCTGAAATGTGAATGAGTTCTTAAAAAAAATAAAATATTTATTGCAAAAAAAAAAAAAAAAGAAGAAGAATGAGAGAAATGAAGAACGTATAAGAAATACCTAGCGGAAAGACGTACGGTGAGAGAAATAAAGATATTTATGTATGTTGAACCTTGGTCTGTCATATCAAAGACACAAACCTTTTCTTTTCTTTTTTTTTTCTACAAAACATATAAATTTAAATAAAACAACAACAACAACGAACCGAAAGACCCAAAAAAGAAAAACGAAAAACTAAGAATAAGAAGAAAAATGTCACTTTTTTGTATGAAACAAAAAAAAAAAAATAAAATAAAAAGGAACCTTTACCTTTTTGAGTTATATCTATTTTTTGTTATATCACCAATCATATTCAACCACCCATCATCTACCATCCACGGCTGACACACATATACACATACACAAACATATATATAAACTAAAGAACATACATGTACGTACACACCTACACACACTCCATCAAACTCTAAACATTATTATTATTTATGACGATGTTACACATAAATTTTAAAACGATTTGTCGTCGAGTTTTCCCGTTTTTTTCTTTTTTACTTTTTCTTCTTTTTCTTCTTTTTTGTTTTTTTAATCTTTACATATTTTTCTCTTTCCACATTTCTGTCTTTTTACTTGGAAAAAGTGTGTCTAATTTTTTGTGTTTTCATATTTTTATATATACTGGCTTTTTCAAGACCGTCACTGTGAATGAGCAAATATATAAAGTTGGGTATGTAGCAATGAAGAATAAAAGAGGGAGATGTTTCAAGAAGGAAAAAAAAATATAACAGAAGAACAACAGAAGATCTTAAGTTATTTAAGAGAAAGAAAAGAAAAATAAACATAAATACAAATTTTATTCGTCTTCTGCTTGACTCTTACTCTTATGATTTTTGTATCTGTATGCATGTATGTATATATATAAAAAAAAATTGTTTGTTTTATAAAAAAGTTTGTGTCTTAAATAAAATTTTGTAGTCCTAGTCATTTGGATTTAATTAATCGTTAAAAATTTACACTGAAAGAGAAAAACTGAAATGAAAATACAGTTAATTATTCTTATAAAAAAAAAAAGAAAATCATTCTGGTCGTTTCCCTTTTTTTTTTTCGCATTTGTTTTGGTTCAAATCATTTGATTTTTTTTTAAGAATAATTTACAGGTTTAAATATTTTTTAAAATCGCTTAACTTTAAGAAAACAACAAAACAAAAGTATACTGATTTATTTTTCTTTGTTACTTGTTTGTATGTGTTTGGTTGTTTTATACGATTTAAGAAAATATAATTCATGAAAGATACCAAAGGCATATAAGAAAAAGAAATTAAGAGCAAAAGAAAAAAAAGGTAAAACAAAAAAAAAACAAATCGATATACGGAAAACAATAATTAATTATTATCAGAATAAGAAGAAAGTTAAAAGAAAAAATTAAATTTATATTAAAAAAAACAGTACAAGGAAACAGTACTTAGGAAAATCTGTATGTAGGTATATGTGTGTTGATATTTATATTTACTAAAATATGCCCCGAGAAAAAATTTATTACTATTTTATATTAAACATTTGGTTTTATTTTATTATTCTATATTATTATTTATTTTATTTCTTTCTATTTTTAACCTCAAGCACAAAGTTTGTGTCTTTGCTACAACATGTATGTATGTATATTTGATGAACTGATCATATGTATATTGGTTGAGGTTTCTTCTTTTCCCCCTTTTTTGGTTGAAGAAAGAGAGGTTGGGTGAAAGAAAAAGGGGTGTTTTTTTTTTCCTAGAAAAGAATATAAGTAGTTATGGGTCAATAGACAAAAATATGATATGTTTATAAATTTTCGTTAGAATAGAATTTTTAGGTTTTCGTTAAGAAGAGAATAAGGTGAGTTAGGGATAAGAATAAAAATGAGGGATGATTTTATTTTATCGTGACAAATTGTCTCTTAGAAAATGAACATTTTTTTTTTTTTTTAAATTTCTTCTTCTTCTTCTTCATTTTCTTTACACGTACTCAGCACATATACAACATATATAAACATATCTACATACACATAGGCGCACACACACACAAAACACACATTCACATTATGTTCTATTATCTATTGTCAAATCATGAAAGAAATGTAAACGTGCCTATGCATTTAAGTTACCAAAAATATTCTATCAGGAAATTTTTTTTTTTCTTTATACAAATTCAATTGGAATAAAACCAATAAATTTAACGGATTCTTATACGTAAAAAAAAAAAAAAGAAAAAGAAAATTAAAAATTTGTTCAGAATGTGTTATTCCTTTTTTCTTTTTTTCTTTTTTAGTATACATAATTTATTATTAGTATTTTTTTTTTTTTCAGATCATTTATCAATAAATTCAAATAGATTAAATTTATAAATGACCTCAAACAAAACATAACTCAAATAGAAGTCATGGTCAGAAAATTTAATAAAACAAAATCTCGTAATCTTTTATGTTCCTTATTTTTTTTTTCTTTATTTGCTGTTATGTTTATTTTATTTCCTTTGTTTTTATTTATTAAGTTTATTTTTTATATATATATATAATTTTTTTCTTCTTCAATTGCTGAATGTAATTAAAAGAAATGATGAAGAAGAATCAGATGGTGAGCTAATTACATGAGGATGATAAACACTTAAACTTATTTTTCTATGCCACTATATAAATAGGATAACATAAAATATGTGTGCCCTTCATAAATTTCTTTTTAAATCCAGACTTGCTGAATTAAATAAAATAAAAAAATAAAAAATACCTAAAGAATCATGTTCCCGATAAGGCACAATCTGGATGGATAGGGTTACGTATAGTATATGAAACTCTAACATTAAAAATGTTTAAAGAAATTGAAGAATAATACTTTTGTTTTTTAAAGGAAATGAATTCTTTAATAAAAACTATATGAAACATAAATTTAAATCCAAAAGACATCGTTTGTATAAATTTGGCCTGTAAAATTTTACACACATCCCTTACATTTTCTCTACATCCCTAATTCCCTTATTTTTCTTTCTTTTTTTTTTTTTGTTCTTTTTTTTTGAATGGACAAAAATAAATCACTTGATCTCATGAAATATTCAAATAAAATAAAAACTAGTATTAAATTGTCGTTTTCTTTTCTTTTGCTTTTATTTTTTTTTTGTGTCTTGTCTTGTCTTGCTTTGCTATATTTTATATATAAATTTTTTGTTTATTTTTTTTCGTTTTATTTTCTATTATTTAACCCTATCGGATATTTTAATTTTAACCCTTTCGTGAAATTTTTTTCTTTATTTTTTTTCACTAAAAGCATATTTATTTGTAACTTTTTTTTCTATTTTCACATAACAATCATTTCTGCCTTCAGCTCTAATCAGAACTTCTCAATATATTTGGAAGAACATGTTTACCTTTTAGAATATAATTTCTATCATCATTAGCCAAAAAAAAAAAAAGAAGTTAATTAATATAATTACATTATTTGTGATAGGGAAAAAACAAACATTATTAATTTATTTGTTTTAATTCTAATTCTTTTAATTACTAATTTTTATTTTTTTATAATCATCTATTTGTGTGTTTGATCTTAGAAACCTTAAAAAAAACTACAGCACTCTCTTTTCTGTATATAAATTTATTCTTTATAATAAAAAAATTGTAAATCTAAATTATTCCTTGATTTTTATACAGATACTTATAAATTGCGTTCTACTTTTGTTTGTTTGTTTTTTTTTTTCTTTTACATTTAATCAAAACTGAGAAAAGAAAAATCATTTTCTATAGTTATATGACCAATGAACATTGAATGGGTTAACTCTTAATAATGTTAAATCCATAGAAAAAAAAAAACAAGTAATTATTTTTATTTCTCGTCCAAATTGTAAGAGAGAAAGAGAATAAGTGGAATAAAAAAAACAAAGAAATTATTGTATAGGTTTGGAATCCCCTTAAAAGAATAAGAAAAAAAAAACTGTAATCAATGTTTATATCGTACTCTAAGGATTGACTACACCTTTGGGTTGTGTTAATTATGTTTGAAACCAAAAAAAAAAAACAAATAGAAAAAAAAAACGAAAGAAGGAGAATGAGACAGAGATATATATATATATATAAAGGATGTTTTATGTTTATTTTTCTAGTTATATATATTTATTTATTTTCCTCTATATTGATCGATTTTTTTCCCTTTTTTCAAATGAAATGGAAAAAAACAAAAACAAAAAAATTTATATATAGAAGAAATACCCGCAGAAAAACAAAAAAAAAAAAAAAAAATCCACGAAATATCTCAGAGGCCTTTAGGCCTTATTGTATTGTATTTATATAAATCTCTAGGAAAAGATAAAGAAAGGTTTGTGCGTGAGAATATGATGGGGGCTGATTTAGGATATTTTTTTTTTATTCTGGGCATAAAAGTCAAGATATAGGGGTAGGTTAGGGTAGTATATTTATAGTTGATCAATGGATAATTGAGGACGACATTTTATTTTATTGTATATATGTATGGATTTGTGAGAGTGTATTTGTGAATAGAATATAAGATTTGTCTTTATTAGATATCAACTACATTTTCTCTTAATAAATTTTCATAATTTGTCTTTGTTCACAAAAGATTCACAAAGATTCGCAAAGATTCTCAAAGATTCACAAAGATTCACAGGGACTGCACAAAGATTCACAGGGACTGCACAAAGATTCACAAAGATTTAAGATTCATATAATTTACTTATTTTATTTTTTTTTTTTCTACATAGAATTTTGTTTTAATTTATCTAAAGTTTTTATAAAAATTCTATAACTAAAAAATAAATCTTTAAAAAAAATTTAAATATATTTTCATTTCTTAATTTTACAGATAATCCATGGCGTTATCCAAGACATAATAATCGTAATCAAAATCAACAATACCAACATCAACAAAGATTCAATCAAAATAATAATAATAATAATAATAATAATAATAATCATAATAATAATATGCCGCCAATATTTCATAAAATTCCACCAATTATTGAAGTATCACCATCACAAACAGCAATACTATCATGTATTGTTACTAATTTAGGTGATCGAATGGTAAGTTATTTATTTATTTATAAATTTATAATAAATTATAAAATAAATATAATTTTAAATTGTATAGAAAAAATCTGTCAAGCGACAATCAAATCAAATAAAAATATTTTTTTGTTTTCTTTAATGGAAACACAAATTTTACCAAGTTTCCATAAGACGCAGGTTTAAATGAATAATAAATTAATCAAAAATACAATAAACTTTATGCAATAAACTTTAGTTTAAAAAATTAATTAATGACAACAAAAAAAATTGTATAAAATTCAATATTTGACTTTATTTACTTTTGTTCATATATTAATTTTTTTTTTTGGTCTAAAATCTAGAAAATTTTAATGTGAGACTGATTTAAGACTAATTTAATTAGTGTAACTAGAATAAAATGAATAAAGTCAAAAGTCAAGGTTTTTATTTTAAAGGAAGAAATAAAAATAACGAACAAAAAAAAAAAAAGTTCCTTATACTGACTTTTTATATATTTTATTTTTTTTTTTGTACTAAATCTGAGGGTTTTTCTTAATTTTTTTTTTACCAAATATATTTTTTATTCGAACCGTTAAATCAAGAAAGAAAAGATAAAAAAAAAAACAGAAGAAAAGAAAAAGTAAGTTAACAAACAAAACAGTCAGACTTTTACTTACTTTGGTTTTAATTTATAATTCTAAAAACCATCAAAATTCATTCCAAACCCATCAAAAATCTCAAGACACCAATTTTTTTTCTCTCTCTTCTTCTTCTTCTTCTTCTTCTTCTACTTCTTTTTTTTTCTTCGTTAGAAATTTACGACTGATAATAACTTTTTAACAATCCATAGATTAGTCAATTAAAAATGAAAGAGAAGATTTCTTTCTTTATATTATTATTTCTTCATTTCAGTTTTAAATGATTTTTTTTTCTCTCTTTTAATGAAGGAAAAATACTTGACTTTTAATTTTTCTTGTTTTTTTTTCTCTCATTTTCTTCTTTTTTTTTTTTTTTTGTTTTCTTCTTGTTGTTGTTGTGTGAATTTAATATTCACACAACAACAACATTAACAACATTAACAACGTCAATTATATTTTTCTGTTATTCTCTTTCCTATATTTATTTTCTTATTTTCCACTCGTTTTTCTTCTTCTTCTTCTTCTTCTTTTTCTGTTGTTTTTCTTTTCTTCAATGCCAATAGAAAGAACATAAAGAAACAGCAACAGCAAAAAAATATATACATTTCCAGAGTAAAAGAAAAAAAAAAAGGAAAATAGAAAAGAAAAGAAAGGAAATGAAGTAAAATATATTTTCCTATGGCCGTACATTTCTCAAGTATTTCTTAAATATTCTACTCTTCAACTTTATTATATATTTATTTTTTTTTATGTATTTTATCAAAAATATAATTTTCCCACATTTATTTTCTTTCTCAAATTTTTTGATTTTTTTTTGTTTTAAAAGTTTCAGGTATTTTCTCATCTTTTTTCTCCTGGAAAACACAACATAATTTTCCTATAATTTTTTCATCAAATGTTACTTTTATATTATTTGTCTGTTTTATTAAAAGATATTGAGAATTTTTTCTTAACTCTCGTTTTCATTTTATTTTGTTTATTTTTAGATTTTCGTATTCTTTTTTTTTTTTGTTTGTTTTGTTTTTGTAACAAAATTACAACGTTCTTATCTTATAGAATTCATTTAAGACAAAAAAAAAAAAGAGGAAATACAATAGAGAGAGAGAGAGAGAGATAGTGAATAAATTGTTTGATAAAACCAACAACAAAAATAATAAAAACGAATTTTAGACATTTTTCATAAATTATTTTCTTCAAAAAAACACGAATATAAGGCGCCTCCATCTAATGACAATAATAATTTTTATAATTTAATGCTAATCAAATTAAAATGAATAATTTCATTTATTCAAATATTAAACAACTTCATTTAAATTTTATATTTTATAAGAATTGTATTAGAGAAAATAATTAGGTACCTAATTGTCTTTATAAAAAAAATTAATTGATTGAATTTAATTTAAAACAATAAAAAGAAAAAAAATCATTTTTTTTTTTAATTTTTGGATAAATTGTATGAAATAATTTATAGTTAAACTTTTTATTAAATATAGTTTAGATTGAATTGATCGTAGTGTGATTAATTATTTGTAGACTTAATTACAATTTAACAAATAGATAGAACTTTCTATTGTAAGTTACAAACTTGTTGTATTATTTTAATTATTAATTTAACTTTTTACTTATTATCGTGTTACAATTTATCACAGTTCGCATCTACTGTATAGTGTCTTGTATACGTTATTATAATATTTTAATATAATAACTGAATCTGTAATTAATAAAAAAGAAGAAAAAAAAATGCATCATGATAAAATCAAACAATTAAATTTATATCAAATGTATGATTATGAAGAAAGACAATCATTAAAATTAGATAAACTCCGTAAGGAAATGAAAAATACTACACGATCATTACATGATTATTACATTTAGAAAAGAAAAAGAAAATTCTACAAAAAATTTTTTTTAATATAATCAACAATGAAATTTGTGTTTCCTGTGTGTGTGTATGTATTGTATATTTTTGTCCCCCCTTGTTTTTCATTTTATATTTTTTCTCACTGAAATATTTCTCCAAAGTGAACTGCGCAAAACTAAAAATTTTCTCTCATACTTTTCATATAAATAATAACGATACGACAGAGATAGAAATTTTTAGAATATATAATTTTATATTTATAGGGTTTCTACTCTTACATCCCAAAAAGATTTCTACATTTTATGTATAGACATTTTTATATTTGTATATATGTATGTGTGTGTATACGTATATGTTAAAAAAGGACTATCAAACTCATTCTCATCTTTTCATATATAGAATATTCTGTAGATTTTGTATATTCTTGAAAAACCAGCATCAATTCTCTCATTCCAAAGAATACTTCTTAAAATGTTCTCTTCTTCTACTTCTTCTTTTTACCTCATGTTTCCACCTTTTCCGCAAGAAAAAGAAGAAAAAAAAAATAAAAAAAAAAGAAAAAAGCAACTCCAACACCCCCTCACTCATGTACTCATACCCTTATATTTATCCTCATAATAAAGACATGGTTTTAAACAGACAAAGTTTTCTGCGTCTATGTTCTAACATACAAAAGTTGTATTAAAGTCAAAAATTTTGATTTAATATCCCACAGGTGAGTATTTTAGAAATTATATATATGTATATATAGATAAATAGATGCATATGTATATAATGTATATATAAATGTGCATTTGTGTTTGTATATATATATATATACACACACATACATATATTATATCTAAAATTTTATCCGACAATACGATGAATAGTTTGGGAAAAGTTGACAATTGAGTTGGGGATTGAAATTTAAAATGAGAAAGGGTACATATATATATATATATAGTATTTATATGTGTATGCATTTATATGTGTATGTATTTATTTACGATACGAATATGTATTTGTAAATTTAATGGGTTCCTTTATGAGTGATTTTAAAGATTAAAATTGCATTATTATTATATATAAATTCAAAAAAGTAAAAATTAAAGTGAGAAAACACAATACAAATACATATTTAATTTAAATTTTCCATTTTTCATTAATCACAACTACAATTACAAAATTATATAGAAATTTAGTTAATTTCTTTAAGTTCAATTTTTCTTTTTTTTTAATTTATTTACTTTTTCTTTTTATTTTTAATTAAATTTAATAACTGGATAAGAATTTGCCAAATAAGTTTAAATATTTATGACATCATATCACCATAAGTCAGTCTGAATAAATATCGAGTGACTTTCAGATGATGTTAGAAAAATAATTAAAAATTAATTAAAATATTTTATAAGAAATTATAAAATCATTTTTAATTTTCATTCGAGAATTATTTCTTATTTTTTTTTGTACACAAACAAACAATTATTTCTGATCTTTTTCAAATGCAATTTTCTTTAACTAATTTTAATGAAAAATGAATTTGAAAAAAATTTCATAATTTCTTATAAATTTATTCTTTTTTAATTAGAAATTTTTTGTGATTTTAGAATTGTTCTTTGGAATTCACAATTAAAATGGATGACCAAAATTGTATATATTGTTTTAAGAATAGAATTTTATTTACAATTTATCATATTTTTCGTGTCTTTAGGATGTAAATTTTTCTTGTGAGAATTTTAGTGACCCATTTTTCCTTTTAACAAAAACAAATAAATACTTTTCTTTCATATACATATATGCCTTTTGTTTTTGTTTTCTTCTTCTTCTTTTTTTTTACTGCCGGGAATTTTTTTTTTTTGTTTTTTCTTTTTTTGAGAGAAAAATAAAAAAGAAAATAAACAAGTGAAATTGAACCCAACGGAATGATTTTGAAAATTGTTTTGTATTTTCTATGCGTGCACATGTGTGTATATGTTTGTATATGTTTGTATATACTGTCTGTCTGTCTGACTTTATTGTTAAAAGTTAAAAAGACAAAAACCCAACATTCAGACAGACAACCAGACGATATGATGTCATTTTATTTATTATATGGTTAAGTGAGTATAAAAGAGAGAGAAAGAGATATAATATGAGATAGATAGAAAATAGAGATAGAATTAAGAAGAATAAAGATAGTTAGAGTAGAAAAAGTGATGATAAAAACATATACTAAAATGGGAAATTTATATATTTTAAGCGATCCCTTTTGTCCTTTTATACTCAATATATTTTCTTCTATTTTTTTTCCCTCTTCTTCTACAATTTTGCTTTTTCTTACCATACTTAAAACTTTCCTTTTTCCTATGTTTATAACTATATGTGTATGTGTTATTTGTTTTGTATGTAGTATTTAAGAAAAAAAAAACATAAATGATTTTCTATGTGTTTGTATTAAATTGATGATGGTCCAAACTAAATTCTAAAATATCTTCTATTATAATATATGATCAGGGATGACAAAATATAAAAAAAAAGGAATAAACGCGATTTCTATTCCTTATTTTATGTGTTAATTTTTTATACAGTCAATGCCATTTATCAGACGTAAAAAATCTATCTTATTTTAATGAAAATTAAACAATTTTTTTTTTCTACAACAGCATAGATCGAATACAGTACGCTACAACTTATTTGAACATATTATATACATACCCACAGACATATACAGTGTGGTTTCAATACTTGTTTTTTAAGTGCTAATATTTTAAGTTCAACTTATGTCGAGACTATAAAGAGAAAAAATTCAAATGAGCAAAAGTATATATTTTGTAAATCTTTCACAATTTTATTTAATCAAATTAATCTCTTGACAGTTTTCAAACCATACTTTACTTCTATTACACTCTTATACATAATATACATAAATATATTTTTTTTTCTATTTCACTTTTGCACGTTTAACCCCATTTAATTTTTTTTTTTTTTTATATATTTTATGTAGATATTTATAGAAAGGAATAATCAATAAAAAAATTTGATAAAATAAAATTGAAAATTCATAGAAATATCAAAATGTACCAGACCAATAAATTTTAAAAATGTTGTCAGCATTATTCGATTTCATAATAGTTTTATATTTTTAGTTAAATATTTACGTTTACAGTAAATTATTCTGAATTAATTAAAAAGTTCAATTAATAAAAATAAGATTATAAAATAAATTGAATGGAAAAACAATTAATATTAATATTAATGGTCATTGTGATTATAAACGTTTATTTATCACAAAAATATAGGCTAATTTTTTTCTTATTCATTTCTGGAATATCACATGAAATTTGTCATCCCTGCTTAAAAATAGGTTAACACCCATACATCCATACACACACACAAACACATACAGTTATAAATCTATTCAGATTTGTTTACATAAGTTACATATGTGTGTTTGTAACTGGTGTATGTATTGGTCATATTCTCAATTTTTTATAATAGAAATCTTAAGGGTATAAATATAAAGAACATAAAATAATATAAAACTATAATAATACATAAGTAAAATAACAATAAAGTATACATATATACTAAAATAATAAATGTATATATAATATACATACTATATATTCTATACTAAGTAAATAATTTGAATAAATAATTATTAAGTAAATAATATTATGATAGTAAAGTGTTTTTTTTTAACGTGTTATTTTTTTTTTTACATATTTTAATGAAATATTTGTTATATTATTATTATTACTTATGTACCATGGAGTTATATGCAAGTATGTGTGTGTGTATGTGAATTTATATTTATATTAACTATTAAATTATTTTAATTATAAAAATATATAGAAAATGCTACAGATATTAATATTACTCAACGTTAATTTTAAACTTTTTTTTTTCTATTTGTGTTACAACGGTTTTTTTTTTCATTCTTTTATTTCATTCTTTAAATAATAATTTCAATTTATTGTTTCTTATTGTAAATTCTAAGTAAATTTTGTATATAACAAAAATAGTTGTCTACATAATAAACTTACCGGACACTCAACAATAAAGTTCTAACTTCAAATCTCAAGCAACGTAATAGAAATAATGGGTTTGGTTTTCATTCCAAGAATTTATAGAAATTAATTTGATTAAATTCTATAATATTCCAACTTATAACCACTTACTGTTAAGATCGAAACACATTTAATTATATTTTATTTAATTTATAATTCAAATAATAAAATCATAATATTGAATATGATTTTATAATTGAAGCCACAAGCAAATTGACGCAAACAATTATTTATTTTTTGGATAAAATATAAAATATTTTACAATATTTAAAGTTTCTTTTTATATAAATATACTATCAATAGTACACACAGTGTATGCCTGAGTTTAATAATTTTATTTTATTTTTATTACAATTTTTTTTTTTTTTTTTCATATTTTCTGATTTAAAAATTTTATTTTTTTTTCTACAATTTTTGGTTTTCGTTATTTTCTGAGTCAGCAAATTAGAAAATCTAAATTCTAAAATCATACCCTATGCTAAACTAATTTATATCTCTTGTCTAACTAAACGATTATCACAAAATTTGTATATATGCATGATTGTATATTTTTTGTATATAAATGGCCAAAGAGGTGGACTATGTGGGTTATATATTTTTGTTTATGGAAAAGGAAAATGTGGGATGATAGTATTAGGGTTGATTAAATAGATAAATCAAGTGGAATGAGATGAGAAGATATATACTATATGTGTATATATTTATATGGTTAAAATTTTTGGGGTAAGAATAAATTTTAATAGAGAAAAAAAAAAAAGAGAGGTTTTTTTTGTTGTTGTTGTTGTTTTTTTTATGTTGTTATTGTTATAAAATAGAAAGAGTTTAAAGGGGATAAAATATGAAAATAGATAAAAGATCATTTTATCTAATGTTGAACGACTATTAATTATCTAATTTATATTTATTGTAATTAAATTCAAATTAAATCCGAAAGAAAGAGTGAAAAGAAAAATATTAAAATTCTGTATTAATTACAATCTACATAATAGGCAATACTTATAGAAGAAGTTATACAAAAGATTAAGTTAAAAGTTTAATTTCAATTTTTTTTTGTGTGTTTTACATTTGATTACTTTTTATTTAAAAATGTTCAATCAATTAATTGGGAAGTTCACATGGTATTTTATAAAATGGCATTAAATCTACAATGTGAATTCACATAATATTTTTCAGTTGATAGATACAAGTACAAGACGTTCATATATGGAAAATTCAATAAAATCAAATTATTATATAAACAAAGAAAAGGCAAGCAAAAGATTATTCTACGTTATATTCTGATTTTCTTTAACAAAATAAAAAGTGATATATTAAATTATTTTCACCGATTCATAATCTGTATTGAATGATTTTGTTTTTGGTTTTTTCTTGAGTCGTGCTGTCATTTCTTATTTATTTTATAATATATGTACTGTGTATATTTGTATATATTTGATGTATTTTTATTTTTTATATAATAACAAAAAAAAAGGATAAAAAGAGACAAAAAAAAAGGCAAAAACAAAACAAACGAGCACAAAAAAAAGAAGACTCGAAAAGCATGAAAAGTATAAAGGAAAAGCATGAAAAACGAAATATAT
The DNA here is from genome assembly GCA_963082725.1 of Pedicia rivosa. Classification (NCBI taxonomy): domain Eukaryota; kingdom Metazoa; phylum Arthropoda; class Insecta; order Diptera; family Pediciidae; genus Pedicia; species Pedicia rivosa. Next base: position 5,345,005 of record OY720156.1, on the reverse strand, counting down.
CTAAGAAGAAAAATTGAACTGATTGTTTTGGGGTTAAAGTTGATAAAAGAGTACAATAAATCATGGGTAAAAATCGCTGACAGATCTACAGATCTGAAGCTGTCTTTAAGTGTAATTCTCTTGAGAGAGAGAGAGAGAGAGAGAGAGAGAGGAAAAGCAAAAAAAAAACAGAATGTTTTTTATATTTTTTATATGGAAACAATGATATTAAAGAAAAATAAAGAAAAAAAAAAGAAGTTGAAGAAAATGAAATAAAAGTTCTGTTGAAAATAAATAATAATAGAAAATCATAAAATATCGAATGAATTCGTCTTTATTCTGATAACAAACACAAAAATTAAATTAGATTAACAATTTTTAACTTTTTCTAAGAAAAGTATTCTAAGAGCAGACCAATTCAAAATACAAAAAAAAAATAATTAAAAATTGTCTTATGTATGGTGAAATATTTCGCGAAGAAAATTAAAAATATTTTTTAAAAATTGTATTTGTTTGTTTTGATTTTTTTTTTTTTTTTTTTAAATTTTATAAATGATTTTCCTAGAAATTTTCCTTAACAAAAAAAAAATATGTATATAGAAAAATAAGTTATTTTTTTTTTTAATCTTTTCATTAAACTTATGTTCGAAAATAAATTAAGTAGATATCGGTGTTTTCGGTGTATTAGTGTTATTAATGTTGTTGGTATAAATATATATATAGATTTATATTATGATGAAAGAAAAAGTTTTCATATTCTTTTCTTTTCTTTTTCACTTCCTTTTTCTTTTACTTTTTTTTCTTCTTTTTACTTCCTTTCTTTTCTTTCATTGCCATAAAATGTGCCACATCAGCGCAGGACGTCAATTATTATTATTTAATTACAACTTTATTAACTATACAATACAGTATGTATATAAGGTATATGGTGCAAATGAATTCAATTGAGTTTACTAAGAAGAAGAAGAAGAAAACAAAAGAATAAAACGAAAAAAAAAAAAACAAAAAAAACAAAAAAAAAAAAAAAAAGTGAAAGAAAAGAAAAGAAAAGTATGAAAAATTGAAACGATAGAAAAATGAGGAAAATTAATTTTTAATAAAGAAAATTGTTGAGTTACTTCTTTTTCTCATGTCCCCTATTTTTTTTTTTTTGTTTTTTTCTCTCAATCTGTCGTAACATTTCTTTTTGTTTTTTTTACATTGAAACTTCGAACTTCCTCACACTCAACTTTATCACGTTTTTTTCTCTTTTACTTTTCATATAATTTTTTTTATCCAAAGAAATTTTTCTTTTATTGTTTTTTCTCTCTTTTATGAAAATAAAAGGAAAAACACTAAAGCCTATAAGAAAAGTTTTTTTTTTTCCCCCATTACAAAAAAAAAAAAAAAAGAAAAGAAAAAAATACAAATACAAATAGAAATAAAATTTATTCGCCCATTATTTGTCCCTTTCCTTTTTTCTTTTTTTGTTTTTAGTGCGTTTTTCATTTATTTATTTTTTGTTTTTTTTTTTTTTTTTTTCAGAATGTTGAAACGGTAAAAAGAAAAAAAAGAAAAAAAAAAAAAAGTTATACACCACAAAATATAGCAAAAATTCCTCTACCTTGTAACAATTTTTTGTTGTTTTTTTTTTTCTTTGCCTTATACATACTTTGAATTCAATTAGTTTATTGTTCACCCAAAATTTTACCTCACCCACACATATATAAAACAAATTAAGTTCATTATTTTACATAACATATTTTTTTTTTTTCTTTTTCTACTTTTCTTATTACGTAAGCAATGAATAATATACAAAAAAAAATTATAACCTTCAATTATTAACCTTCAATTTCATAAAAATACAACAACAACAACAACAACAAGAAAACGTCAGTAAAATATTTTATTTCATTCTTTTTTGTCGTTTATTGTCTTTATTTTTACATTTTCTTTGGGCTTTTGTTTTCTTTAACTTTTTGGTTCTTTTTTTGTTGTTGTTTTTTTTTTTTTTTTTAAAAAAATCCGTTATAAGTCTTCTGAAAAAGTAACATGAAAATGTTTTATTATGTAAACAGAAGACATCGATAAAAAAAAATATATTTTAAAAATTAATTTTTTTTTATAACAGACAAAGAAAAAAAATAAAGGGTAAAGGAAAACGTTAAGTTTATAATCTTCCTTCTTTTTTTTTTTCTCTGTTTCTTTTATAATATTCTTTTATCATCATCATCATCACTTAACAGGGTTAACTTTAAAAAAGGAAAATTAAGACAACTCTTTCTTATCTATGCTTCACTTTTTTTTTCTTTTTTTTTCTCCTTCCTTCTCCATCTTCTTCATCTTCTTACTCTTATTCCTCTTTTATTCTCTTGGATTCTCTTTTTCTTATATATAATTTTTGTATCTTTCTGTTACTAAATTTCTCTTATATACAAGACATAGGGATAGAAGTTAAAAAAAAGGAAATCGTCTGTTCTATGAACATTTTTTTTTATTCTTCTTCTTCTTCTTCTTCTTCTTCTTATTCTTAATATTTTATATAAATCATGGAAAAAGTCAGAATATGTTAACTGTAATATTAAGTGAAATTCTAGTGGAAAAGAAAAAAACGAAGAAGAAAGACTCGTTGGCCTTCTTTCCTTTTTTCTTTTTTTTTTGCTTTCTCTTTGCCTTCCATGTTCTTTTCATTTCTTCCTTTTACTGTGTTTTTTTTTATGTTCTTCTTTTAACGTTTTTTTCTTCCTTCTTCTTTTTCTTCTTCTTGGTTTTTTTCTCTCTCTCTCTCTCTCTTGTTGGTTTACATTTTTCGGGTTAAAGATATGGTAGGAAATTTTGTTGGATCGAAAAAAAAAAAAGAAGAAAAAAAAACATATAGAGATAGGGGTTTGAAAATGGATGAGTGGAAATGTTTTTCATATTTTCTTTCTTCATTTTTATTAGTTTTTTTTTTTTTTTGTTTTTTTTTTTTCATTTTAAGTTTCATAACAGTATTGCGGATTTTCTAACATTATTTTTATATGTGCGGTTAAAAAGAATAAGATTTTCTTTTTTGCGTCGGTTTTTATAATCAAATTGAAAAAAATACGCGAGAAAGAAAATGCGGTAAAACATAATTGATTTTTGATTCATTGTATTTAATTTGAATTTAAATGTTAAAATATTTTTATTTGTTTTTTATAATTCACAGAATTTTTTACACATTTTTCTTTTATCAATAATTTTTTTATTTTATTTTATTTTATTTTTTTTTTGATAGGTATCATGGATGCGTTCAAGTGATTTAAAAATACTAACAGCTGGTGCTGTACCATTTACAGCTGATTATCGTTTTTCATCTGAATTTCCAGATGGTGGTGAAAATAATTGGGGTCTTATTGTTAAAAATGTAAGAACATCAGATAGTGGACAATATGAATGTCAAATAAGTACAGAACCAAAAATGAAAATAAATGTAACATTAATTGTTAGAGGTAAGTTTTGATTTTTTATAATTATTTAATTCTAAAATCTTTTCATTTTTAATGATCATGACTTTGATGAATACTCAATAAAATATTTGTACAGATAAATTAAAGTTATTGGTATGGTACAATATATTCAACAAATTGTTTTGATGTTTTTTATTTTTTTTTTGTTAAAACTTAAAGAAAAAGTAAAAATGTTTTCAACAGCTGGGTATAAATATCAAAACATCTTAAGATATTAAGTTACTAAACAGAGTTGATAATGGATGAAAATGTGTGTACTGGGAGTACATACCTATAAATATGTAATGTAAGAAAATGTTAAGACGTAATAATTTAGCTACTATCAGTTTAATTTAGTACATTGTAATATTTTTAGGGTGTAAAGAAATTTAGAGATTCAAAAAAATCCTTCAGGTCATCTATTTAACTTCTTCACTTAATTTTTTTATTCATTTTTTTTTTTATTTCTTCTTTCTCTTCTTCCGCAATAATAATTTTTTTTTTATATTTTTTTTTTATTATCATACCAACCAACCCCACATAACACAATAATTTTCTTACCTCCCAGAACCCAACAACAAAAATATATATAAAAGTTTATCCTTTTTAGATTTTACATGCATGACAGAATCAAGCAATATCAATCCTGAGGCAATCTTGACACGCTTCAAATAAAAAAAAAGAAATAAAGAGAAAAGAAGAAAATGAAAAATGGAAAACAGAAACCAAAAAACAAAAAAAAAGTCAATACACACACTTTATCATACTGGGTCAGAATTACATATCGCTTTATTTGTTTATATCAATCCAGCACCCACCCACCAACTCGTACATCATAAACCATCTCAACAACCCATTCTCACCTACCACCCCATCGCCAACTACTCTCACTCTCTTTCTCTTTTCACTATCTCTCTCACTCTATCTTACTATCACTCTCTTAATTTCTCTCTCTCTCTCTCTTATTTTATGATATGTCTGTTATCACATAAAATAAAACAAAAAACCTACAACAACAAACAATAACCACACAAAAGTAACAATAGAACAATGGTTAGCAGTTGTAGATAAATAAGTTAGAATTGTATTAGTGGATATGGTCCATATTTATGGTGTAAAGATGAAAAATAGTATGGTAGGTGTAATGATAATCAGGATGTTGCAATTTATGAATTAACATGAATGTTACTATGTTTATATTTTGTTCATAACCAAACTTTTGTAAGTAATCTAAACAGTAATTAATGATTGTAAAATATTTTTTTTAATCTAGTTGTTGCGTTTGAGGACGACTGTTAAATTTTTAAAAATACTTATATTGTATTGAACCGTCAAAATAATCAATTTTATTTTGTTTCTTGCACAAATATCAAAAATTGTGTACAATTATAATTAATAGCAGATTAAAAATTGTCAAAAATATATATTTCATTTTAATGTTGAAATAAATCAACCGTCGATATTTTATACCAAAGTTGGAAGTCCAACTTTCAATACTTTCTGTGTAGGTTTATATATTAATTGCAAACTTTTTTAATATTTTCTTATTCATCATTATATGATATGCATTTTCTTCGCTTTTCATTATTATTTTAAATTTGTGAAAGAAAAATAAAAAATTATTTATCATATTTTATTATTTATAATGCCTCTATTTGGCGCTTAAAAACATTTGTCAAATCTAGCTGTGATCAGATGGATTAGATCAGAATTAACTATTGTTGAAATAATCAGAATGTCAACTAATTAATTTTGTTTATTGGGGCATTTGTGAATTTAATAAATTTTAATTGATGCTAATGCGTTTCCTCCAGTTTTTAAGATATGCACTTTTTAAACAATAAAAACTATGAGACAAAACTGAATGTAATCCCGATCTACTAGTATTATGTTATGACATTTATATTGAATCTCCCCTTAAATACGTTGTTATGTAAAATAAAATCACTTGTCAAGGATCATACCGTCCGACATCCTTCCACAAAAAAATATGTCTGACAACCAAAACAAAGATAAAAAAAAAGCTTCTCTCACTCTCATAAATCTCCACTCTTCTATAGATGAGATTACACATACATATACTCATGCAAGAAGATATATTATGACGTATGATATTATTAGATATTCCTTATTATATTATTTTTGTACTCCTTTTTTATTTTTTTTTGTCTGTATGGAAAACAAAAAAAAAAAAAGCCTCATAAAAAAACCACCAACATTCTCATCCACAAAACTGTCACCGCCTGTTCCACTTAAAACACGACAATTTACATTTGAATTTACTGTTTGTTGTTTTTGTTTTATTTTTTATTTTTATATGAAGACATTGTGATAGAAAATCATATGCACACAGAGTTGATATTATTATTACTATTATTACAACAATAATATATATTTTTATACTAAATTTATCTTTATTTTACGTTTTTAAACAATTTTATTTTCTATTTTTTATCGTGTTGAATTTGTTTTTTATCGCAAATGATTTTACGAATTTCTAATTTTTAAACTTAAAAAACCATACAATTAGAAATCATCAATATATTGTTTTATATATGTTAATATAATTTCTGATTTCAGTGAACAAGAATATATTGAATATAATTGAAATAATTAAAAACTTTTTTATTTATCAATTATTAATTTACTTTATTTATTTATTTTATTTCATAGAACCCCAATTAATGGATAGACCATTTTCCGGTACAATAATTGAAGGACCTAAAGAACAAATAGTTAAAATTGGTACAACTGTAACATTAACATGTAGTTCACCTATAAATATTGATCAACATAAATCAAATAGTCAATCATTATCAAGACAGATTATTTGGACTAAGGATGATGATGTATTAAGTTTTCAGGTAAATATTTATTTTACTTTATTTGTTTATCTAAAAGATAAATAATAATGTCTGATATATTTTTGTATATATGTATATATGTATATATATTTATAGAGGTGGGTAAAATAAGAATGGTAACTGTGCTAACATGCATACAAATGATGAATGCTGTGAACTCTAATAAATCTTTTTCTTACTGGGCTCACTTAACAGTATACGACTATTTTTACGACCAATATTTTAAATTAATTGTCGATTATAAAAGTACTACAGAATATTTTGTAGTTACATGTAGCTACAATTTTTTAACAAGAAATGTCTCTTTTATCCATCTTCACTCTTATTTGTAATGAAAAATTTTTTTTTATAAAGTCATTCTGAATAAGTATAACAATCATAATAATAATAATAATATATTTTGCCGGTTAAATAAATATTAATAACCGGTTATTTACCGATTAGACTAATACATTTCCACCCGTATCATTTTCTTACATCCTTCAAAACATCCTCAACATCCTTTAAGTTTTTTTTTTCTCTTATTTTTTTTTATGTCACACTCATTCCAATCATATATATTTCTACTTCTTCTTTTTCTCTCTAACTTCCTATCCACTCTTTTGCTACCTTTTTTTTTTTCATTTCTATTCTCAACCCTCTCACACCCAATATAACCAACCATCTTACGTTTTCTTCTCCTTTTATCACAAACTCAATATATAAAAATTTGTAAAAGTCATCGGTTCATTACTGGTATTGATGTATAACTGTCAAGTCATGATTATTTTTACAATAGATAAATAAGAGGGTTGGGGTGGAAGGTTTATTAGTGGGGTTAGTTTCATATTATGTTCTGGAATGAGTTTAAATGTGATAGGTATGAATGGGATAAATTTATGGGGAATTGAGTTTTGTATGTATGTATGTATGTATGTATGTTTTTTTTTTGTTGTGTAAATCATGAGAAAGTAAGAGAAAGAGAGAGAAAACAAATGATTAAATGTATATGAAGAAACAAACATACAGATTATTAGAAAAGAGATATTAAACTAACCACGAACTTATTTGAGCAATTTCATATTTTGTTGTTTTTTTTATTGGTAAGTAAATGGAATCGGATGTATCGTTATATGTGAAAATTGAACAGATGAATTTGGTGTGTATTTATTTTGAGCCGAATTTGTTTTATTTCAACGGATTTTATTTCCTTTCAAATATAATAAATTTTGTCAGTTAAAACTTACGAGATTAAGTAAAAAATAATATTTAAATTGTTTAAAAATTAGAATAAAAATATGATTCTTTTTTATTGAATTAAATTAAATAATTAAACTGAATCTGGAGATTGCAAAATTGTATAATTTGATCTTTTTTTTACATACACTTATGATATGTGCATTAATTTATATATATATATATATATATATATATATATATATATATATATACTCGCACCCCCACTTAAACCTATAACCTCAAATTATATACGTATATATATGCATATATACATACATATTACAACATACATATATAAATGTATTTATTTTCTGTGGTAAAATATTCATATCAGTTTTATTAGGCAGCCAGAGGTGGTATAAATGTACATACTGAATGGGGATTACAATCTGTACAAAGTAATTTAACTTTGTCTATGGTTACAACTGATGATACTGGTATATATAAATGTAAAACAACAACAACAAATAATGGTGAAACATATACAATATCATTAATTGTACTTGAAGGTAAGAAAAACAAATTAATATTTATTTATCTTTTTTTCTTATTTTTACTTATTTTTTAACTAACTTACTTACTTACTTATATTCTTAAGTATTATTTTATTATAATTTTTTATTCGATTTATGTGTACATTTTGTTTCAACGTCCATAACAAATAATCACACAATTTCTTTTTTTCTTATTTTTAAAATATCAATATTTATCTCTACAAAAGGATATTTTTATGTAAAATTCTTTACTAAAAATCTGACAACAGTTGAGACATAAAATTTAAAAAAATATTTCTTTTTCTTTTATTGAATTTTTAATTGATAGTTTTTAGTGTCTTTATTAGATTAAGACACTTCTAATTGTGTAAATTAAATCCGATCTAACAATATATAATTCTGGAGAATAATATTTAATTTAATTTAGAAAAATTACGCAAATTCATTAATAAATAATTACAACAAAAAAAACATTTAATATTCTTTCTTACTTGGATATTAACTGGAACGTCGATGATAATTACTCGGTGATCTTCTCTTTGGTGTCCTTGAATATCCAATCAGTTTTATAATACTTCACCAACACACAAACAAATGAATAGAAATAATTTTGAACATATTCGTTTCTATTTTATTTAAACTAAACAATTTTTAAAATCTTTCACAAGGTAAAATCTATCGGAATAAATTGTCAAATATTCAATATTAATTAATTCACCATTTTGTTCACAAATCACCAAAAAAAAAATTGTTAAAATTTGATTTAATTTTACATAAATTGGATATTAATTATAATATGAATTACACACCTAAATTCTTTAAGTCTTTTTTTATCCTTGTCACCAATAATTATATTTTATTCACACAAGATTTATAAATAAAAATATTTTACTAATTTTATACTATTTACTGATCTTGATACAACAAGAGTCCAAAAACTATAATGAACAATCAAAAGTCTTATCTGTGTTATGAATTTTATAATAAAAATATAACTAACGGTATTATCTGAAGGGTTTACACAGTGTATTATAAAATATGTAATAATAAATAATATATGATTACATTGTGCACTATTATTGTATTTTATAGTTTAAAAATTTGAAAATAATAAGATTACTTTAAGATAGTATATCTTACGTAGTTAAGAAATAAAATATATAATCACCAGAATTTATGCAAATTTTTATACGTATCGTATGTGATAAAAATAGAATTTTATTTCTCATATAAAATTTATTATTGAAAAATTTTGGTAGGGGGAAAAAAATTGGTTGTACATTTTTTATTAATTATGTTCGATTTTTGTTGTTGATTTTTTTTTTTTTTTTTCATAAATTATGATGAAGTACTTTACTTATAAATTATGAGAAAAAAAAAAAAATGATAAAAAATGGCATATGCTTAATTTGACAAAGTTCTACTTTATATGTATCATTCAACTTTATATGATAAAAATACCTACGTACTCTACATACCAGAAAATTATATTCTGTGTACATACCTTACCTACATTCTTTCATTTAAAGAAAAAAAAATAATTTTATTTTTCTTGTTTTTGTTTTTTTGTTTTTGGTTTTTTGTTTTTTGTTGTTTTATACGATCTGTGTTTTATGCTCTGTGTAAAACCCAATAATATTTGTATATAAATAATAAAAAAGAAAATGTTATTTTATTTGGAATGAATGAATGAAAATGAATGAAAATATAAATGTAATATAAAGAGAGAAAATATTTTAGAGAAACAACCCGCGGCCACTAACACATTTATTTATTATTTTGTTGTTTTTGTTTTTTTTTTTCTATTGTACACTCGTTTCCCGTACTCCTCACTCGACGATTATGCAAACTTAATAGATTTTTATTCTATATATGGATTTATCTCTTTTTTTTCTCTCTCTCTCTCTCTCTCTCTCTCTTTTAGATTCAATTTTGAATATAAATATATTTTTTCCCCCATTTACATTTAATATTCTCTTCACCAAACCCAAATCATCATAAGTAGACATTTTTATTGTAATATTATTATTATTTTTTTTTTATTTGTCATTTTTTCATTTATTTTTTAGTTTTTAGTTTTTTTTTTCTTACTTCAGCATCCTTCATTTCATAATAATATTTATTTGAAAAAATGTAAAAGAAAATATAATTCTGGGATAGAAATAAATATTAAAAAAATAAAATTCAAATTTTTTTATTTTATAATTTTAAAAAAAAAAATATATTTCAATTAATTTTAATATGCATTAATGTTTGTTTCTGTAAAATATGTGTGTGTGTGTGTGTGTATGCGTTTGTTATTTGCATATGTGTGTGTGTGTATGTTATTATAACATTTTATAACATTTTACAATAATTAATTTTTGCGACAAATTCAATTTGTAATATTGACTGAAAAGAAGAAATGAGTTAAAAATCAGTTCATCAGTACATCAATACATCAATACATTAGTACATTAGTACATTAGTACATTAGTACATTAGTACATCAATACATCAATACATTAGTACATTAGTACAATAGTACATCAGTACATTAGTACATCAGTACGTAGATACGTTTTGTTTTGTTTTTTTTTTTTTTGAATTTTAATTTTATCATTTGATTAAAAATAATGAATATATAATTTTATAATTAATTTCCATACAAAAATCACAATAATTTATCAGTTATAATAATTATTTTTCTAATTTTAAATTGATTATTATTAATTTGATGTGTGCCTTGATTCTATAATTATATTCTGAGTTTATTGAACTTTCTTTCTTCTTTTTCATTTTTTTTTTTTTTGTACACACACATTTTCCGTTGAAAATTCTTCGTAAATCAATTAAATTTATCTTATCATTTATACAATGTATAAAAAAAAAAACAAAAGAAAAATACGATGATTAAAAATTTTTTCCTTATAATTTTGTTAATTATGAATTTGTCGCCGTCTCGTCTTTGTTTGAATTCAAAGAAATTTTTAATGCAAAAATGAAAAAAAAAGAACAACAACAAATATTTACGCAATCAGGTCATATTCATGCATTTTATAATGTCGCCTTAGATAATTAAAAAAAAGGTTACATTAAAATCTTATTATAAAAAAAAACAACAAAACAACAACAACAAAGAAAAATCCATATAAAAGAAAATGGGGTGAGAAAAAAAAATGACGCTTAAAAATAATTATTATTTCATAAAAACGGCCGAGTTTCAACTTCAAGAAGGAAGACGAAAGAGGAAAGAAAATAAATTATGTGATTGAATTCAACATATGATCTCATTTTCTTCAGAATTCTTATAATAAAAATTTTATAGCTTTTTGTTTTGTCTCCATTTTTCCCTCTTGTTTTCTAGGGACTTACGTACGTTTTAAGTCATTTGTTCAACGCACAATACAAAAACAAAGACAGAAAAAACAAAGACCAAAAAAACAAAAACAAATTGTGAGTTTTCTTTGTTAAAAAAAAAAAAACGTTTTTTTTTTCTTTCTTTTTTCTCAATTTTAGAATAAAATCAATTATTTAATTTTTAGTACTATGACGTCATAAGTTTAATGATGTCATTTCTATAATTGAAAAATAAAAACAATTTATTTTTTGTTGTTATGAGAGAAAAAAACAACAACAAATAAGAAAATTGTTTTTGTTGTTGTTGTTGTTGTTGATGATTTTCAATTTATTTCATTAATAATTATTTTTGTCCCAGAATTATATTTTCTTTTTCTTATCATAAATATTTTCAATTACAAATAACAACAATAAAAAATTGATTTAAATTATTTATTTATTTGTTGTTGTTGTTTTATTTCAACTTTAATTTAACAAAAAAAATTTTCTTTTCTATTTACAGGTGAAAAATCGCGAATAATTCAATCAGAAAATAAATTAAAATTGCAAACAAAAAATGTGTCAACAAAATCTTATCATAATTCAATGACAATAATTATAATATTTTTGTTTATTCAATTTGTACAATTTTGAGACAAAAAAAAAACAAAGAAGAAGAAGAAGAAGAAGACGAAGAAGAAGAAGAAGAAGAAGATGAAAAAGAAGAAGAAGAAAGGAAAATGAACAGAAATGAAAAAAAGAATCAAAAACAAAAACCAAAAAAAATTATGTTCATTTTTTTTTTATTTATTTTTTTTTTTTGTTTTTGTTTTTTTCCTGGTGCAGATGATTACACGAAAAAGCCGAAAGACATAAATATGTATAGAAATACACATACAAAAGAATACATAAAAATATTGTACACTATAAAATTTTCTTTTATAAAAAATTGTAAAATATATTTTTTTTTTCCCTTTGTTTTTTTTTTTTGTTTTTTTTTTTTTTAAACAAATTAATAAATTTTTATTTTACCTCTAAATATTTTTTTTTTCTGGAAAATTTTTAATTATTTTGTTTAATTTTTTTTACAAAATTAAAAATTTTCTATTTTTCATTAAAAAAAAATTTATATCATTCATTACAAAGTGATCATTACAAAGTCATCATTAAGTATTATTAATTGACAGGACCAAGAGAATTATTATTTAACAACAACAACAATATTTTGTTAATTGAAAAAATTAGAATTAGAAAAATTTCCAATAGTGAAAAAGTGAAAACAAAAAAAAAAAAAAAAAAAAAAACAAACAAACAAAAATTTCTAAAAAAATAAAATGGAAAATTTGAAAAATATTAAACAGTGTTGTTGTTGTTGTTGTTGTTGTTGTTGTTGTTGTTGTTGTTGTTGTTGTTGTTGTTGTTGTTGTTTTTTTTTTGTACATGAATTATTAAAAATGAATTTTATTGTTAGAAGTGTTATAGTTATGGTAATTAAAAAAAATAAATAAACAGTGTCGAATTAATAACGTACAAAATCAGTTAAAGTTAATATTCAAAAAAAAAAGAAAAAAATTCCAACCTACAGACGAGGTTTTGAATTTATGTGTTTGATTTAATTTATGTTTTTTTTTTTGTTATAATTAAAAAAAAAATAAAAAAAAAGTTGAATTTGAAAATTTTCCATTACTAGGCTTAGTCGATAACGACGAAGCAATATAAAGAAATTTAATATTAAAAAATATTGTTTAAAGGAAATTATTTTCTGTATAGAAGTTTAAATTTTAATAATACAAAAATATGCCTCTACCTTAATTCGACACTATCATTGTTTGAATATATTGAGATTTAGCAGTTGTTGTTTTTTTTTTAATTGTCGTCTTCAAAATCTTCAAACTTTTTGTTTGTTGTCATGTCATTCTCATCGCTTAAGCTGTATGTGCTCTGAACATCTTCGTTTGGATCCATTTGATTCTCTTTATCCTTTTCTTCAGATTTTGATGCGGTTGGTGTTATCCAGGAATTAATCCATTTATCTAAATAATTGAAACGTCTGACTGTCTTCTGAACTATGTTAGGATTCAGGTCATTATCTTTATCCTTTTCATCAGATTCGATTGGTGGTACCCATTTATCAATTAAATTATCTTCGGTCATTTCATTATGATCTTCTTCATCCTTGTCTATAGTTTCAGATCCTGTTGGTGATGAACATGAATCAATAGAATTATGCAAATTTTCGTGAGTATTCTCAACATTTCTGTATGGATTCTGAACTATCGTTGGTCCAATTGATTCCGTATAGAAAGGAATTTCTAATTCATTATCATCATCAACATTGTATTTATACTATTTTTATAAAATAAAGAATAATGACTTAATTTAATAAATTGAAAATTACAAAATAAATAAAAAAAAAAACAAAAACACACAAAAACTTACACGACAAAATAACCACATGTAATCACTCATTTTATGTTCTTAATTTTTTTGTTAGTGAATTTTCTTGCAAATAAAAAACAACCTGTTCAACTCAATGTTAAAAACTGAATAAAATATAATACTGATGGCACAAATTTTTTAACAAGTGTTAAGATGGCTATGGTACGAATGATAATAAAAAATAAAAGTTGTTTTTTTTTTTTGTTTGTTTTTGAAATAAAAAAAAAAAATGTTTTTATACAAAAAACCGTCAATTGTTTAGAATAAAAATTATTATTATTGAAAAATGATCGATTATTGCCGGATAGAATAGAATCAATAAAAAATATTTTCGAATTTTATATAAACAAAAAAAAAAAAAGAATCAAAAGAATTTATGAAACTTTTAGAAAAACAACCAAAAAAAAACACAAAAAATAAAAAATTAATTTTTTTGTTTATAAAAAAAAAATATGACACATTTTACACTAAATGAACTGATTAGATATTTAGTTTTTATTTTTATTATGTTTGTTATTTGTGTGTGTGCCTATGTGTGTGTGCCTATGTGTGTGTGTGTATCTCAAACAGTTGTAGATAGAAAAAATTTTAATATTATTATTTTCATAAAAAATATTTTCACTATGAAATCATAATAGAAAATATTTTGACATTAAATTTTGATTTCTTTCAATTATTATTTGCCCAACAATGATATAAAAAATATTTCTAATTTTTTTATAATAAGGTAACGTTCATCATATATCAGCTCAGATTTTATTACAGTTGAGACGAATTCTGTGCAAGGACACCCTTTGTACTTATACCATCCAAGAAAAAATATTTATACAGAAAATATTGTTTTAAACAAAGAACAAACAGATGGCCAAAGAATTAGAAATAATAAGAAACACAAAAATAAAAACATTAAAGTCAAAACACATACAATGATAAACTTAAATATAATAAAAGAAAAAATAACTATAACTGAAACTAATTAGAATTATGTCACCATATATATATATTTTTTTTTTGTCGTTTCTGGTCGAGTTTATTTTTTTTTTATAAAATAAGAAAAAAAATTTATTCTTGTTTTTTTTTTCTTCTTCTTCTCCATAATTATATTATCAAAAATTTTATTATATATTTTTTTTACCTTTTTTTTTCAAATTTTTCTTATACTTCACTTTCTGAAAAAGAACACTATTTTCGAAGTAACAAAACAAATTAAAGCCACAACCTAGAGAACAAAAAAAGACAACAAAAATCGATAAGTTCGGATTGGAAAATGGTAATTCAAGACAAATAAAAACACATTCAGTTTTATTAATATATGAAAATATTTTAATGATAATTTATTTTTTATACAGTTTAGTTAGCAAATAATTCATCAATCCAATCACGTTCTTCCATCTCAATAGTGGGAAATTTAGTAAGTGGAATACTCATAAAATTCTCAGCGATATAATCCGTTTTAAACTCAGAGAATTCAAACTTTGATTTCATCTCAGAACACTGGTGAACTGTGTTTTCTTCAATTTTTGATTTTTCCCTAATATCAATAGATTGACCAATATCAATAGATTGACCAATATCAATAGATTGACCAATATCAATAGATTGACCAATATCAATAGATTGACCAATATCAATAGATTGACCAATATCAATAGATTGACCCATCTTCATATCATTAATATTAATAACAATATCATCTGCTGGATCAGTGGGATACATCATTCCTGTTCTATTGTCTACAAAGAACATTACACGATGTTCCTCATTGGGAACCCCAATACATTTCTATAAAATAGAAAAAAAACACATCCAATAAATTAAAATTATCTTTACTTAAATCTACATGATCTTTCTCTCTATTTCTTAATTTAAAATTATTGAATATATAGAAATGGAAACCGTTGTACAAAAATTTTTAATATAATTAAATATTTTTCATTTTTCACTTTCACAATTAAATTGTTCAATTAAAGAAAAAAAAAATGGGTACAAAACTAAAATGTCCAACAATTGTATTTCAATAAATCGTTATTTATAATCACTAATCAATAATAAAACTTACTTTAAAAGAAAATAAATCGCACATATAGGACCACAATCTAGCCGAATATTCACAAAATATTTTACACATTTTTTTTGTTTTTTTTTTTTTTTTAATAATTATATTGCACAATTACAATTATATTATACAATTATACAAATTAAAGTTTTTAATCGTTATGACTGAAGTCTAACAAGAGAATGGTACAAAAACTAATGAAACATTACGATATAACTATTTAACTTTATAGTGGGGATATGTTGGCCAGTTGGAAAATAAAGTGGGAATATGTTAACCAGTGATAGACTTAAAGAACATTTATAAATATATTTTTTTTAACAACAGACTCATATTTATTTCTATTCATTTTTCGAAAGAAAATAGAAAAAAACTTAATTAATTTTAATGGTTGTAAAAAAAAAAAAAAAACAATTAAATACAAAAAAAATTAATAGAGTTAAAAGAAATAAAAAATTTCATATACAAATTCTTACTAATATTTACATACTGAGACAACTCTGGAATAAGTTACGATCGGTTTCATGAACTTTTAAAATATAATGAAAATTTTGGTTTTGTCAATCTTTAAGAATTCCATTGTATATAGCTCATTTTTTTTTATTGTTTAAAAAAAAAAAAATCATTATATGTCGGTATATATTTTTTATTTTTTAAATTAATAAATTTGATGCGTTCCAGCAGAACAAAATTTGAAAATAATATTATAATATTGTATAGTAAATATTGCATTTAATTTTCCGGATATTATTTAGCAATAAAAAAATAATATAACAATACTGAAATTATTTCTGATATTAATGCAGTTCCATAGCAGGACATATATTGTTATATTGAAAATAAAAGTTTATGAGGTTATTGACTTTTTTTTTTTTGAAGAAAAAATTGTATTAAATTAAAGACGATAAAATAAAATTTTCTTTAAATAATTTTTTGTTGAAACAAAAAAAAAAAATTGAGAAGACAAAAAAACAAAAAATACAACAAAAGAAAATTGTATCCGTTGAAATATTCAATTTAATTTTCTATACTTATGATATCGTCTAAAGGAATCTGATTTTTAATTTATCTAAATATTTTGATTATTGAATTTATTTCGATAGTTTTTTTGTATTAAAAATGAAATGAAAATAATTTCTATTCAATTAGACTAGATTATAAACAATACTAAAATAATACTCAACTGTCGATAAAATTTATAAAATTGTACGCTAAATCACAGTGACGTATTTATATGAATGTTTTAACCGTCACTAAAATATATTGGCTAATAATAATAGTATACACTATTTTATATTATCATAAAATATTAAAAATCATAAAGAACGAACTGTATTCGTTTAAGATGCATCTTATATGAGTTTACCAAATAGGCGTCATAGAATAGATAAGTGGTAATTATACAAAATGGAGAATAACAATTTAAAATAAAACCCCATTAAAATACTGGCCAATGATCCATGAGAATATTTATAGAATTTAATTGAATACACACAGACACACACACACACACACATAAAAGATAGTTTTATTTGTACGTTATAAATACAATAAAAAAAAAAATGATAATTTTTATTCAGACAATATAAAAAACTGGTAACCAAAGAAAAAAAACTGGTAAAAAAACATAACGCGGAAGAGAGATGGTAATAGCGGAACAAACATTAAAGCAGATTACAAAAATACAAAAATTAATAAAATGTAAATAAAATGATAAGAGTTCTGTCATTACATATTGTAATTGTCTAATATAATTAAATTCAGCATTTGACAAAATATTAGACAAAATATTATAAAAAATATTAGACAAAATATTAGACAAAATAGTATGCCAATGAACTACACTTTTATATATGTGTAGAGTATTATATATGTGTAGAGTATTATATATATGTATAGAGTATTATCCAAGAAATAATAATCTTACTTTACTCTTTGTACATTTATCATTTGTATAAGTACATATAGTCAAGAAAAATAAGTTGTGTATTACTTAAGGCCAGCCCATTAAAATTTAAGAATATTTTTATTTTTTTCTTTGTGATAAATAATGTTAGATAAGCGATGACGAACCAATGGCACACGTGAATATTCAGTTAGCATGTAATAATTTGGAAATTAATCTAATGCACAACAACAGAAAATTTATTAATATTTATTTAGGATTAGAAAAATTGCTATTCCTAAATTATGTATTTTTTTCCCAACTTGGACAATAATTATATGTGGACCATGACAAATATATGTCAATTTTTTGGCACGTAAACATAAAAATGATCACCATTACTGCTGTTACATGTGAAAATAAATAATAACAATTATTTTGAATAATGTAGAAAATACATAATATTCTAATTAGCGGTATGCAATTATTTTATTTCACCAGATCAAAAGGGAAATCAGAATAATATTAAAAATTTCTATATACAAACCATTATTGTCAGTTTCATAAACCAAAACAAAAACAACCAAAAAAGAAAGAAGGGGGACAATATTAGAATAACAAAAAAAAAATGTTTATTTTTATTTTAATTAAGAATTTTATTGAATTTTATTTGATTTTTGTTTTTTAATATTTTTTTTTTTTAAAAACTTTTTAATTATTATAATATAAAAATATTAAATTATAATTAAGAAAATATATTTAAAAGAAAATAGAATAAATATAAAATATTTATTTTTCATAAATTATCTCCATTAGTGAAATTTAATTAATTATTACGTATACCGCACATCACCAATGATAAATTATAAGCTTTCATTTTAATTAACATTTCTTTTTCAAATTTGTTAACAAATTTTATAATATCAGCTTCATTTGCATGTGCATTTATAATCATTAAATTTTTTGCAGTAGTTAATGTATCAACAGTAGCCGCTTCCTAAATAAATTTTTTTTGTATTCAATTATAAATTAAAGGAGTTTATTTATAAAAAAAAATTATTTTTTAAAATTAAACTTACTTCGTGTAACAAATTTCTTAATATTGAAAGTTTCTCATGAAATGATTCCATTAATCTTTTATGTTTTCTCATTATATTTCTAGCTTCAACCATAAATGTATCATATTGTTGGTGAAGTATTGGAGAAAGTGTATACTAAAATATTTAATAAAATAAAAACAAAATAATATAAACAATTGAATTTTTTATTTTTTTTTGTTCATAAAAAAAATATTAAATGCTTACCGGTGTGTACATTATTTCTACATAATTCTCAATGGATGATGTTGAATTTTTTTCCATACAATATTGTATGTTGTTGTCATTCTTCTCTATGGTATCATCTATTAAGTCTTTAGATTCATCAAAATCACTATTTTCTTCAGCAATACTATCAAGAGTATATCTTCGATTAAATTTGATCTTTTTATATTTTCTTTTCTTTTTTGGAATGGGTTTTGAAATTACACATTGGTCTAGATGCGTATTTGGTACATTGAAATCAATGTAATCATGATGTGTAGAATTCTATTGAAAAAAAAAACAACAAATTTTAAATTGTACAACAAATAAATAGATTTTTTTTTTAAAAAGATTTATCGATACGTACATCCATATTATCGTAACGACTACAATTAGGTTCAGCATCATCAATTGGCGCAGTGACAGAACTGTCCGCGAGGATCTTTAATGCGGTTAAAAAAAAAACTAAGTTAATAATGTTTT
The DNA here is from genome assembly GCA_963082725.1 of Pedicia rivosa. Classification (NCBI taxonomy): domain Eukaryota; kingdom Metazoa; phylum Arthropoda; class Insecta; order Diptera; family Pediciidae; genus Pedicia; species Pedicia rivosa. Next base: position 5,325,519 of record OY720156.1, on the reverse strand, counting down.
CTCAATTCCTTCCAATTGCAAGTAACACTGTACCATCACAAACAATTTTAAGGTAAATAATATAAATTGTACAGGCATCTCAATTAAAAAATGTATTCTCTGAATATTAAAATCCATACAATTAAATAAGTAGATATGATAAATTAAATAAAATAATATTAAGGAAATAACAATTTACAAAAAAACAAAATAAAACAATACAAAAAATATCAACTTAATAATAATAACTCACAGGAAAGAATGGTTCATCTTCCTCAGTATCATAAATGGGTTCAGTGACAAGTTTTTTCCTCTATAAAATAAATGTTAAAATTAAAAACATCACACACAACACAATACAACACAATAAAATAAATCTTACTTTGAATTTTTTCAATGATAATTTATCCATAATAAAATTTTTAAATCCACGTGACATTATTAATTGTATTAATTATACACACGATCAGTTTTTTTTTTTATTTTTAATTTTATATTATAATATTTTTCACTATTTTTCAAATCACTTTAATGAACGTTAATTGAAAACAAAAATTAATTTAAAAACAAATAAAAAATGTTTAGCTCACAATCTATAAAAAGTTTGGTACTTTTTTTTTTTTTTATTTAAATTTAGAAAATCAAATAAGACACAATAGAATTTAAGGAAGAAAATAAAAATCAATTTTAATATCAATTATTATTAGTTTATATCAACTTAAAAGAAAATCCCTTTTTTAACACAACTTCAATGTTTAAGTAAAATCTAGTTACTGGACTATTGTTTCATACTGACATGATCCTAAATATTATTTTGTCTCTCTCACACTATAGTCATAAATTTTTACTGTCTCTGTCTCTCTCTCTCTCTCTATATATAGTTCTTTTTAAATTCTATATATAAGAATTTTAAATTTACTGGTAAAGTCTTCTTTTCTTTTATAATTTTTATAAATATATAAAAAAAATAATAATAAAACATAAATATATTATATGTTATAACATATAATATATTTATGTTTTACGTATACGTAAGTGCATATGTTGTATGTTGTATGTTGTATGTTGTATGTTGTATGTTGTATATTGTATGTTGTATGTTGTATGTTGTATGTTGTATGTTGTATGTTGTATGTTGTATGTTGTATGTTGTATGTTGTATGTTGTATGTTGTATGTTGTATGTTGTATGTTGTATGTTGTATGTTGTATGTTGTATGTTGTATGTTGTATGTTGTATGTTGTATGTTGTATGTTGTATGTTGTATGTTGTATGTTGTATGTTGTATGTTGTATGTTGTATGTTGTATGTTGTATGTTGTATGTTGTATGTTGTATGTTGTATGTTGTATGTTGTATGTTGTATGTTGTATGTTGTATGTTGTATGTTGTATGTTGTATGTTGTATGTTGTATGTTGTATGTTGTATGTTGTATGTTGTATGTTGTATGTTGTATATTGTATGTTGTATGTTGTATGTTGTATGTTGTATGTTGTATGTTGTATGTTGTATGTTGTATGTTGTATGTTGTATGTTGTATGTTGTATGTTGTATGTTGTATGTTGTATGTTGTATGTTGTATGTTGTATGTTGTATGTTCAGTTATTTAAAAATAAATTATATATTTTATTTTAAATATAAAATAAAATAAAAGAAATTTCATAAATTCAATAATTGTATTAGAAACATTAGATTATTATAGATTATTGATAGAATCTTATTGCCAAATATTAAATTCTATAATTCTATAATTTATCATTTTAAAACAAAAAAAAAACTCTTTTCCTAATTTGTATAAAATTCTTTTTCTTTAATTATGTTGTGTCTATCAACAAAATCAGATAATTGGCAAAAAAAAATCTGTCCAGAAGAAAAATATCATCAGAATGAATCACATTAAATTTTGTTTTCTTTTCTCTTTTTTTTGTGTAAAATTTGAGACGACGTATAAAGATATATTTTTTTATAATAATAATTTTTTTTTTGTATCGTAACCAAAAACCAACTATTTTTAAAATTGTTTTCAAAACAAAAAATTATTTTCTTTTTCTTTCCTTTTTTTTTTTTTTTTGCTTTTTGTTTAATAAAACACTATGATGAATTTTATACTTTTACATTTATATAAAATTAATATGAATTTAGCAATACTAATACAAATATTGTATTATATAATAAATGAATATACTTGCTACTCATCCACGTGCATGCATACATATAAACAAACGCACATACGCATAAAAAATTATATAAAATGATTGTAAAAAAAAAAAAAAAATTCCAGTGATGACACGTTTTTTGCCCACTATTTTTTCACCAGTTTTTTTTATAAGTTTTAACGTTAACTAACAAACTCATTGAAATTTTAAAATAATTTTCCTTGTTTTTTCCCCCATTCCATTTCATTTTTATAATATGTTTGGTTTCATTACTTTGAAAATAAATTTTTGTTAAAAAAAAAAAATCCTTTTTTTTTACGTCACTGTTTTTTTTTTCCAGTGCTATAGGAATGGGTTAAGGTATTATCAGAATAGAATTGCTCGCAGAACAAACAGAAGTTTAAAGAAAGTGTTCTTTAAAAAAATAATTATAGAACACTTTTTTCAACTTTATCCCCTCCAGTATTTTAAATTTCTTGTGTGGAATCATAATAAAAAATAATAAAAAGTGTCGTTTTGATTTTTTATCCTAATTAACATTAACACTTTCGAACTGTACTGACTCTTGTGTTTGGCAAAATAATTAATTTAGTGTTTATAATTAAAATATTTTTTAAAAAATGACCAGTTTTTTTGGAAAATTATTTAATTGTTGTTTCTCTGAATCCGTAAGTTTATTGTTTTGTTTATTATTATATTATGTTTGTGAAGTTTTGTTACTTTTTAATATATGTTTTTATACTCACATATAATTCTCTTTGGTTCCATAGAACGAATGTGAAGATTGTGATGATATTATATATCATAGTAATAGAGGATATAATCCACCACAAATCAAACAGAAAATTATTATATTGAAAGTAAAGGTTATACAGGATTGCCCAATATTGACACCGACTGTTAAAATTAATCCACTCATGGACAATAATAGTAATCTCGCAGTAATGAATATTGATAATCCAGTGAACAGAAGTGACGATGTTTATGAACATGATTATGAAGAACTTACATTTCATTCTACTAAAGCCAACATTCCACTACAATTCCAACACGTGCAAGATTTTCCAGTATTTAAGTCTAGTGCTAACACTAATCCACTAATGGTCAATGATGGCCATTATTCAACGATGAGTATTGATAATCCAATGAAAAGATATGAATATGAAGATTATGATAAAATTCCAATTCATTACAATAAAGCTTACGTTGCTTCACAATTTCATCAGATGAATAATGCAATGGAGGTCAAAGATATGCAGAATGATTACAATTATTCAATGTTGAGTATTGAAAATCCAGTAAACAGATGTGACATGTATAAAAAAATTCCATTTCATTACAAGAAAGCCTACATTGGTCCACAATTTAATCAGATAGATAATTCATTGGAATTTAAACAGCTACAAAATCTTCCAATATTAAAGTCAACTGTTAATACTAATTCAGTAATGGTTAATGATGGGAATCATTCAATGATGAGTATTGATAGTCCAATGAACAGATGTGATGATTATGAAAAAAATCCAATTAATTACATTGCTTCAGAATTTAATCACATAAATAATCCATTTGAGCTCAAGTATACGCAAGATGTTCGAATATTTAAATCAACTGATAACATTAATCTATTAATTGATAATGATGGCAATCATTCAATGATGAATGTTGATAATCCATTGCACATATATGAAGATTATGAAAAAATTCCACAATTCAATCAGATAGACAATGCATTGGAAGTAAAAAAACTGCAAAATCTTCCAATATTGCAGTCTACTATTAACACTAATCCACTAATTGATAATGGTGGCAATCTCGCAATGATGAGTATTGATAAGCCAATTAACAGATGTGATGATTATGGAAAGATTCCATTTAGTTTTAATAAGGGCTACATTGCTTCACAATTCAATCAGATGAATAATATCAAGGAAACGCAAGATTTTCCAATATTCAAGACAACTGTTAACACTAATTCATTAATGGTCAATGATGGCAATTATTCAATGATGAGTAATGATAATCCATTACACATATATGAAGAATATGAAAAAAATCCATTTCATTATGATAAAACCTATATTGCACCACAATTCAATCAGATAGAAGCCAAAAAAGTGCAAAATCTTCCAATATTGAAGTCTACTATTAACACTAATCCACTAATTGATAATGGTGGCAATCACGCAATGATGAGTATTGATAATCCAATTAACAGTTGTGATGATTATGGAAAGATTCCATTTAGTTTTAATAAGGACTACATTGCTTCACAATTCAATCAGATGAATAATGTTAAAGATACGCAAGATTTTCCAATATTCAAGACAACTGTTAACACCAATTCATTAATGGTCAATGATGGCAATTATTCAATGATGAGTATTGATAATCCAGTGAAAAGATATGAATATGAAAATTATGAAAAAATTTCATTTCATTACAATAAAGCCTACGTTGCTTCAAAATTTAATCAGATGAATAATGCAATGGAGGTCAAAGATATGCAAGATTTTCCAATATTGAACACAACTATGAACATTAATCCATTACCGGACAATGATAGCAGTCAATCATTGATGAGTATTGATATTACAAAGGACGAATGTAATGATTATGATGATAATACAATTCATAACAAAAAAGATTTCAAACAAAAAAAAAATACATTGGAAGTAATAAACGTACAGGATCGTCCAATATTAAGGTCAACTGCGAACACAAATCCATTAATGGACAATGATGACAATCAATCAATGATGATTGATATTCCAATAGATGACAACCAATATAATGATAATTCTGAAATGGCTGACATTCCTAGAGGTATCAACGGTGTAAATAGTGGAATTGAAATTTCCATTATTATTAATTCTGGTGATCCACGTGTTTATAAGATCTTGTAAATATTGTATTGAACCATAATTTACTATTTAAATTATTTTGAAAAAATCATTAAAAAAAAAATAATTAAATAATATTAATCATAGTTTTTCCATTCTTAAAAATAGTATTCTCCAATTTAAATTTATATAATTTTTACCTTTTACCTTTTACGTTCAGAAAAATATCATATAATTATTATTGACTTACTCTATTTGTTTGTCATTTCATAAAAATATATTTTCCAAATTTCTACTTTATCTTAAATAATATTAATAATATTCTATACTAAAAGAAAAAATATAATACGTCAAATAATAAAGTTTTGTCACAAATAGAAAAAAAAAACAAAAATAGAAAATATTAGAAATTACTAATGTAATTGTTAAATGTTGATGAAAAAACTAAAATTTCATTTGAAAATAAAGATGGAAAAAAAAAAATAAAATCTTTGTTGTGTTTAATTTCAAAATCAATATCAATTTAATCCAATTTTTTTTCGATTATGTTTATTTATTATTTTCGTATTTTTATTTGAAAAAAAAAAATATATATATATAAAAAAAAATACGTTACCTGTTTGTGTATATGATTAATTTGTGTATACCAGATAAACGCAACTGTCGCTCTTAAAAAAATCAATTAAAAAATCTGTCTACTGAGACAACAATAAGTCTTCATTTCCAACACAAATAAAGATGATAACAAACTAACGAATTATTAAATATAAAATTAATAAATTCTTCAACAAAAATAGACAACTCTATTTATATTCAACAAAAAAATAATTCTACTAATTCTACATTTTTTTAGAGGAAGAAAATAAAAGGGTGAGTGTAAAAAAATTATCTAATAAAAATAAGAACAAAATTTGGAAGACAAAAAAAAAATAAATTGTACAATTGATATTGTCACTGTTATTTTTGACAGCTTTTCATTTGACCATTTAATTAATATACATTTTCCCAATATAAAGAAAATTTATAAAAAAAAAAGAACTTTAAGAATGAATTAAAATTTAAAATGAGAATTAAACATCAGAAAAGATTGACATCTGTTGTGAATTTTATATTCTGGATATGACATAAAATAAGGGTAGAAATTTTCTATATATTTTCAAAATTTTCCTGTAAGATGTCAAGAATTTTCTTTTATATTTTTCGAACAATAAAATCGAATAGAATCGAATGGTTTTAATATTCACTATATTTTGAATTTTACTTAAATTTCGTTATTATTTAATTTAAAAAATTATTATGTTGAAAAATATCTTTGGAAATTTATTGAAAAATTAAAAAATGATTAAATAAATTTTCGTTTTGTTAATCATTATAACAAAAATTGATTGAAAATAAACAGATATGTAAAACAAAAGGCAATATACAAGTTTAGAATTTAATTAAAATTAAATATTTAATTAAAATTAAATATTTAATTTTATGGTAAGTTCATACGTACCATAATTAACGTAATGTAATATTTGAAGATGTTAATTCTTAAAAAATTATATGTAATAAATTTCTGTATATGCATCTGCATTAAAATAAATATTAACAAAGAGACATTAACACACAGACACTGTTAGAAAATATTTCAGGTTCATTAGATTAAAATACTTACATATAAGTCACACATTAACACACAGACACTGTTAGAAAATATTTCAGGTTCATTAGATTAAAATACTTACATATAAGTCAGTTATTGTCGCCAAATAATTGATAATCACAAAAAATTTAAATAAAAAAACTCTTTAAATTTTTGTTAAACAAAATAATAATTTTTTCTTTTTTTTATTTAATTTCCATTTAAACTGATAGTTGTTGTTACATTTTCTTTTACAAGTTTTCTTTTTAAAGTTGTTACATTTTCTTTTTGAAGTTTATCAATTAAATTTATGCAAAAAATTTGTTTTTTTTTTTTTTTTTGAAATTTTTAAATCAAAATAATCAAATCCATAATTTTAATTATTGTCAAAAATAAAATTAATATTTGAGTGGAATGCAGTTTTTTTTTTTTTTTTTAATAATTCTCTGACAATTCAATCATTTTGTTTAACATTTTATTATTTTTTTTTTTTTGTAATTTTTAATATTCAAAATGTAATTAAATTTTTTTTTTATTTTTTTTTTTTGTTAATTTTTTTTAAAGATTTGGAGTTTTTTTGTGTCCAGTGAATACAGCAGCTAAATAAATGATTAAAAGAATTAAAGAAATCGTATAGCAGACACATGAATGAATGCAACAACTTCTATATTCTGGTAATATAGAACCGATTGAACTGGAACTTGCATAACCATATGGTGCATGATTTCTAGCAGTATAAGTGTGACACTCACTGGGTGCTACACTGTTCGTTTCACTGGAATCACCAACTTTTTCATTATTATCATTAATGTCATCTTCATTGACTTCTTCATTGCCTTCTTCATTCACTTCCTCAGTGTCTTCTTCAATTCCTTCATCTTTAGCTTCTTCTTCTTCTTCTTCTTCTTCTTTTTTTTCATCATCTTCTTTGTCATCCTTTTCTTTTTCTTCTTTATCACCTTCATCTTTGCCTTCTGCTTTGCCTTCATATTTGCCTTCATCTTTGCCTTCTACTTTGCCTTCATCTTTGCCTTCATCTTTGCCTTCATATTTGCCTTCTTCATCTTCTTCATTATATTCGTCATTATGAACAGTCACAACAACAAAATCAAGTTCAGCTAAAATTTAATAATAATTTTTTCTAAAGAATTGTAATAAAAAATTTGTGTAACCTAATTTCTACGAGCTTTTACTTAATTTTTCATTAAATTTTTTTTTTTTTAATTTCCAAGTGAATTTAAATTAAAAAAAAAAAAAACAAAAATAGGAACGTAGTAAAGTTACCTGGAATATTTGAAGTAATTTTGATATCTTCGTCTTCTTGATATTCATCTTCTTCCTTACGACGATACTGTTGAACATTATCCATTTTTTGTTTTTGTTTTGATCGTTTGACTTTTAAACAGAGAAACTTAACTTTTTTATTTTATTTTAAACTTTAGAAATGAAAAAAAAAAAGAAAATCAAAAAAAAAGAAAATGAGAAAAACAAAGAACAAAAATCTTTTAACATCCAAAAGTGTTTGTTTGTCTGTTTTTTTTTTCTATGTCAAATGGAATAAACTTTTTTTCTATTTGTTCAATTATTTCTTAATTTGTTCTTTCTTTTTTTTTTTTGATTAAAAAAATTTTTGATCATTTTTCTTCTTTTTCTTTTTTTAATTCGTTTTTTTTTTCTTTTCTTTTCTTTTTTTATACACACAAAATACACAAAAATTTAAATAATATAAACTTACGTTCAATAAAAAAAAAAACAAAAATAATTTATTGCACAAGAAAATATAGATTTTTTTTTTATATATTGAAATCTAATTTCTAACAAGAGAAATTCAAAAAAAAAAAAAAAAATAATGAAATTTAGTAAGAACAATTTAGTAAGAACAAGAACAAGAAATATATTTGATTTTATTTTTTCTTATTAATTTTTGCAACTGTTTTGTTTTCAAGAGCTTTACGTTATATGATGAACGTATAAATTTATTTTGTTTTTCTGTTAACGATATAATTTTGTTGCCTATTTTAAAATACATACACACACATACATTTTCTATTCACTTAAATATATAAATTCTCATTCTTATATTCATAATTTTATATTACTTATATTTACTCTCTCTCTCTCTTTGTTTCTTTAGCTCTCTTTCTCCTCAAATTGTTTTACGCACTCTCTGTATTTGATACAATTCAAAAATTTATTCTGTTTAAGTTTTATTCGTATGAGTTCGAGGGTGATCATTTTCGCCTTATTCAATTTTGCTGATGCATTTTTATGGGCGAACAAAATAAAAAAAGGATTAATTTTTTTTTTTGGTTTTTTTATCAAATGAATGAAGCAAAAAAAAAAATAAAGAAAAAATAGTTTTTAATGAAAAGTGATCATGATAATGATCGTCTTTATTTATACTAATCGTACCAATGAAAACTGTTTTATTTCTTAAAATTCTATTTGACTTAATTTTTGTTACACCCTATTTTACATTTATTTTTATTAATTATTCTCTCTCATTTTTTTTCTCTTTATAATTCTCAGTCCGTTCATTCTTCTAAGGTCTCTATCCCTATATAATCTTAATAATATATTTTTGTTTTTGTTTTTGTTTTTTTTTTAGAGATGTGTGTGACTTGTTTCTTTATTTGTTATTTTTTGTTTGGTTTTTTACTTTTTACTCAACACGAAAATTTAGATTTGTATTAGACGCAAAAAAAAAAATTCATATAGAAAAGATTTTCATAATTTATAATTTCAAATTATTTCTTTTATTGATAATTTTCTTATCGCCGATTAATTATTTTTTTTTTTGTTCATTTATTCATCAAATCTTTGTTTTGTTTTGTTTTTTTTTTTTTTTGTTTTTTTATTTTTTTTAGAAAGAAATCTTGGGAATAAATAACCCTAGATTTCTTTCGTCTTTAAATTATAGAGAAATTTTACGTAAATAAAAGTACAACAAGTGGGTTTCAATTTCATCTATTGTTTTATTTCTATTATTTTTTTTTTCTCTCTTTCTTTAAATTATTCACATATTGTGTTCTCTCTTTTACTCTTTCTGCTGTTTTGTTTTCATAAATAAAAAAACATTTAGTTGTTATATAGAGTACTAACGTCATCAGCATCACGTCATAGCATCATCTAAAAATTATTTATATTTAATTAAATAGAAGAAAAATATACACACACACACTAATATAAAAGTCAGACTGAAATCGTTGATAGAAGAAAAAAAAATATAAAAATTATTACAAAAGATTTTTATTATTTTTTTTTTCTTTGTCATTTAGTTTTTTATTTTTTTATTTTTTTATTATTATTTTTTTTTATGCTGAATGTTACTCAAAATTTAAGAATTTTACACTAGATGATCTGATGTCTTTGAAAAATTTGTCATGTTCATTTATAAAATTAAACAAAAGGAAAAATGTATTGTAAAAAAAAATTATAGAAAGAAAATTTAATTTTTTTTTTACCACTTGAAGTGGATAAATTTCTTGTTGAATTTTCAATTTTTTTTTTTTTTTTATAACAAAACGTTCTATAAAAGAAGGAGGAGTAAAAAAAAAATACGAAAATATTTCATCAGATACAAATTATTCAAAATGGCAGTTAACAATAAAATATTCCAAGGTAGACAGGTTTAATAAAAAAAAAAAAAGAAGAGATAAGCAATACAATTATAAAAAAAAGAAGAGATAAGCAATACAATTATAGATTATACGGTTGGTTTATTCAAAGATATAAAAAAACAACAACAAAAATACAAAAATTATTTTACTTGATTTTTTTTTTACAAATAATTTATGTACTACTTATTTTTTCTCTCTCTCTCTCTCTCTCTCTCTCTCTCTCTCTTGTTTTTTTTACATTTTTCTTTTTATATTTAATTAATTAATTATTAATTAGATAATTTTATTTTATAAATAAAATATTTCTGTTGCATGCGTACATTTTGAGATTGTCACCAATACCTAAAATCTATATAGAGGAAAACAAAATAAAAATAATGAAAATTAAAAATTAAAAAATAAAAATATATTTTGAAAAAATTTTGCAGAAAAAAAAACAAAAAAAAAAGATGTTTTGATGTAAAAATATATACTAACCTATATGAGTTCATCAAAACTCATATCAATATCATCAATATAATAATTTTCAAATAAAAATGAATCATTAAAAATATAAGCATCATCCAAATTAATTCCATCTAAATCAGAATAAAATTCATAGCAGTTGTTACTTTCAAATTCAGAATATTTTGAGAATAAATTTATAGAATTATCCTGTTGAAAAAAAAAAGACACACACACACACACAGTTAAAATATTAATAATAAAATAATTATTACTATAATAAAATTTTACATTTGTTTCCAAAGAATTGTCCATCGATGGTGTATCAATATACTGTGAAAGAAAAAGCACACACACACACACACACACATGTTAAAATATTAATAATAATTATAAGTAAAGAAAAAAAAATTGTTTTTAATTACATTTGTCTCAATACAACGACAATTTAATTCCTCAAAATTATTTGTTGTAGAAATTTTTTGGAAATAATTTAATATTGAAATGGAAAGCTTCCATTCACTAAATAACTGTAAAGAGAAAAAACGAGAAAATTATTATTTATAAATAAAACTTTATAAATTTACAATAATAATATTACAAATTCTTCACCAACAGTGGCAGTGGGTGTCAATTGATATTTATAGTAATTTCTAATTTCTAATGAATACTGAAAGAACAAAAAAAAAAAAACCAATAATTAAATCTGAATAGTTAAAAAATTTGCAAACTTTATTGTAAAAATATTTAGAATTATGTATTATTTAACCTATGTATTTATATATTATGGTATATACAATTTACATAAATCTTTTAAATAAAATAAAATATTTATATTCTAGTTACATTATTATAATTTCCAAATTTTAAATGATTTCTTGTGATGGAACCAGTAAATGTTGTATGTTGATTTAAAATAGCCTAATTAATAAATAAAGATATATATACCAAATTAATAATTAAAAATAATTATACTAAATTAATAATACCAATGGTGGATTTGGATGTTCATTAGGCTAAAAAAAAAAACAAAAACAAAAATATATTAAAAAAAATTTTAAAAATTTTTTAAAAAGTCTATTAAAATATTTACAAAATTTTGCATTAAAATCAAATTTAATTCTGTCAGTCTTTTATGGATATATACGTCAGTCATCTAAAATATATAAAAAGATTTTATTAAAGAATTCTTGTACATTACATACAGGTAACCCTCGAATAACGCGACCTTTGAATAGCGAGGTTTCAGTTTTACGCGGTTGATAATTTGCTACCGGTTTTAATTCAGTATCAATTAACGCGGTTTTGTTTAACACGCAGTTTTCCTGGAACCAAACTACCGCGTTATTCAACGGTTATCTGTATATGTAAACAATTGGTGTATTACCGATTGTCGATTTTGTACTGTGTATGGTAGATTATTATGGTAAACTAATACACAATACGCTAGGAAAATTCCTGAGCATTATTTGGTATAATTTATGGTGAATTTTTTTTTTTTTGCTTATTGATTATGGACAAATTAAGATAAATTCTTTTTTTTTTTTGTGCATTAAATTAAACATCAAAGATTACTTTACAAATATCAATCACTTAGTAAAAATTGCATGTGCAAGATGCTAGGGTGGTTCAGAACCCACCTACAAAAAATAGTAGGTCACAAGGGTGAATATAACCGAAAGGTTACTTGCCCTTGTAAAATAAATAAAAACTAAACTAACTAATTAACTAAATCACTTAGATTTTTTTTATTAGATTTTCACGAAAATATTCATAAATAAACAAATATTTATTGATTTCTTATTTTGTCACATTTTTTTAAATACTTAAAACAACAACAAATTTCGCAAAACTCTCAAAAGATTTACATTTTTGTTGAGTATAATTTACGTAAAGTTTTGTTAAGTTTTAAAATTTAATCAGAATCACTAAATGGATATTTACGCAACCTGATAAAGTTTTGTCTATCAAATAATTTACACAGTACAAAATCAAAATCAGAAATAAATCACTAATCATAATTATATTTCTTATTAATTACCACTGTTTTACTGTTAAATATACTTCGATTATAGCCACCGCAATAAAACTTTATAAAAAAAAAATTAAATTAAATTAAATTAAATTAAATTAAATTAAATTAAATTTTATATAAATTTATTTTTAATAAACAATGAAAATTATTTTCTATATACTTACTGGAATATATTTCCGTAATTCACGTATGTGAATATATTCTGGATATTCTTTACTCACAATAAAATTATAGTAAAACTGTAAAATTATAACAAAAAAAAAAACAAAAACAAAAACAAAAAATAAAACTTTAATTAATTAAATTTTTTTATTTATCAACAAAAAAAAAAAAATATTCACTTTATATTAATTAGAAAATTACAACAACAACAAAAAGAAAAAAGAATTAAAAGAAATTTTATTTTACCGATAAATCTTCATAAGTTGTTGTTTCCATAACACTGGCACATATAAAAAACCATTTTATATATAATTCAAAATCAAAATCATTTTTTTCCAATTCATCTAAATCATTCAAATAATTGTTCGATTGTGAAAACATGATTTTCTTTATCTTTTTCTTTTTCCTTCAATCATATAAAATCGAAAGACACAAAAAGAAAAAAAAATGGTACATAAAACAAAAAAAATTTAGTTGAAAATATATTTTTTAATGTATAAAAATGATCACGTGAAGCACGTTACTTTGCTGTGTCAGTAAAATTAAACTGAACACTTGAAAAGAAAATCTGTTAGAAAAACGTTCGTAAAATATTATTTACTAAAAACAAAAACAATTCAAGGTGATCAATATTTTTTATTGTTTTTATTTTTTTGATCATAAAATAATTTTTCTCGTAATAATAATTTTCTGTTTTTGTTTTGTTTTGTTTTGTTTTGTTTTTATTATTATTTATTTTTCTTTAACACTTTTTAACGTACAGATATTTTGTATTAGTACATTATGACTGTTGTCGTCGTTTAAATAAAAATGACTAATTAGATGCTATTCAAAATAATAATAAAGAAAATCAAACATTTATGACAGAAAGATAAAAATGAAACAAAAAAACAAAACAACAACAATTTCATTTACAAAAAAAAAAATGTTATCGCATTGAATTGAAGTGAAGAAAAATAAAAAAAAATAAAAAATAAAAAATGAAAATGTTACAGAATAAAAAGAAAACCTTTGAACAAATTATGTATAAAAAAAAAATTGTTTTTACAAACAATGAACAAAAGCTAAACTTTTTCTAAAAAAAAAAAATAAGAAACAAAAGAAAATTACACTGGAAAATTTCAATAAGAAGAACAAGTAAAAATTTTATTTTGTTTTATTTTTTTTGTTTTGTTTTTAAATATTTTTTATCATTTATTCAGAAAAGTTTACAAATTGTTTTATTTTTGTCTCTCATTTTAGGTGGAGAGACCATAATTTACCAATATAGTGAAGGAAATGATGCTTCCCTTGGATGTAACATACCCAGGCAATACAATCTACTAACAATGTAAGTGTAGCATAACTATAAAAAAAAACGAGAGAGAGAGAGAGAGAAAAATTATAGAATAATTTAATATAAAAAAGAAAATAAACAAAAAATAATAAAAGAAAATATTCTACTAACTGGTGAAATTTTAAGTGTATATGGCAGCAACAATGGATTCGCTATAAAGTTACGATATACCTGAAAAAATAGAAATAAATAAAAACATTAATAATCAAAAACAAAAACAAACAAACAACAATAACAACAACAAAAGCAACAACAAAATTAAATTTAAAAGTGAAAATGAAAATGAAAATACCTCAATTAAATTTAGTAAATCATCCGTTAATGAAACATATTTCGGGCCCTGCTGTGGTACAATAAACTGGGTAAAGAACTGAAGAAGAAGAAGAAGAAGAAGAAGAAGAAGAAGAAGAAGAAGAAGAAGAAGAAGAAGAAGAAGAAAGAAAAATAAACAAAACATTTATTAAAAAATATTTTTAAATTTTATATAATTTTTTTTTTTTTGTTTTTAATTTTTCAATTAAATAAATAAAAAATATTTAAAAAAATGCTTACATCAAAATCTTCTTCGGTTGTTGTTAAGAATATCCATTTACATAATTCAAACCATGATTCATGTAGTGATTGTTGAAATTCAGGTGATTCTGATATACTCGGATCCATATCAAATTAAATTAGTTAAATTTAAATTTTTAATACACTTAATTAATTAGTCGACTTCATCAACTAAGCGTCAAACACTGAATGATTTTCTTGTTTTTTTCTTGTTTTTTTTTTTATTTTTTTTTTTACTCAAATTTTATCTCAGCATTTGCATATAGAAAAAATAAATATCTACAGAAATTCTACACCGATATTTTTTTTTTGTATTTTTTGTTTTGAATTTTATCTAGAATTTAGTTTGTGTTATTTAGAAAAATAAAAAATATTAATTATTAAAATTTGCTGACTTGATGAAAAAGAAAAATTATTTTTGTTTTTTGTTTATTTTTTTTTTTTTGCAAAAAAAATCTACTGATAAACTCGAATATTTTTATTAGGTTTTTTTATTGTGAATATTTGCAAATTGAAAAGAAACAATCTTAATTTATATTTCTTTGTTGATCTTAGAATATTGTCCTCTTTTTTTTTTCATTTTTTTTTTAACAAAATTTTAGTTTACTTTTATTTATAAAAAAAAAACAAAAAAAAGAAAATTAAAATGGAAATGGAAATGGAAAGCAAAATAAGCCTTAATCAAATGTAGAAAATTATCCGTAAGTATACCATAAATAATGTTGTAGCTGAGTCCCAATAGTCACTGACTAGAGCCTTAAGTTCTCAACAATTAATACTTTCAATTTTAAATGAATCAAACTTATTTATTTGATAAAATTTTATCATTGATATTTATTGATTGGTTTTATATGATTTGAATAATTAAATTCTATCATATGTTTTATAACAGATTAATCATTTCGACACTTATTCATTTCTATAATATTGTGCTTAGTTGATTTCTTAGTGAATTTCACAATTTTAAAAATAAGAATTTGAAATTTTATCAACATTATATAATTAGAGTTACCGAGTTGAAAAGATAAAGTTATTAATGGTGTTTGTTCAATTTCTCAAGTTTGAATTTTTATTTTTTTCCTTTTTCATTTTATTATTTTAAAAGTTGTATAAGAAGCCAATTTGTGTTTTGCATAATATTTTTAACATTAAAATAAACATACATCCAACAACAATATTTCTACAATAAGTAATATAATTATACCAGAGAATTTTTTCACCTGCAAGTAACAATGAAAAGAAATACGATTTATAAATTCAAATATTCAGTTGGCTCTAGCGCATATTCTTTAGTACTAGAAGTGCTATCTATTGAATAATATGTAATAATTGATTTTGAAGTATATTAATTTCTCTACTTGACTTATAAAACACAAATTTCTTTTCTCTCAAGACAATCTAGATATACAGGCAGTAATGCTCAAATGATGACGTCACGTTTAAATGCGTGAGAAAAAAAAAATAACGATCAGAAACATGTTTTTCTGTAAAACATAATAGTAATAAATTACCTAAATATGAACCAAGAAATAAATATTCTTCTTCAATCTGAAAAAAAAATGTTTTATTTATATTTTTACATTTTTAAGAAATGTTTTTTTTTTTACAGCAAATACATAACAAAATAATGGAAATGGATATGAAGAACTGTAATGCTTATCCGTGACCACTTTTCATAAGAATTTTATAACTAAAGGCTGCACGGTAGATTTTATTATTTATATAGATTCCTCAAGTTCCAAGGAATACTCTAAAATATAGTTTGATTAATTTCACTTTCATTAATCTCCACAAAACAAATCCGTTTAAGTCAGCATCACATTTATCCGTGGATATTTTTTTTTTAACAATTTCATTTGTTAACAACTAAATTATGCACGGTGGATTTTGTTTGTTCTATAGATGCACTAGAACTTCAGGAACACAATAAAAATAAAATTCTGGTCAATTAACATTTAAAACTTTACAAATTAAATAAATTTATGTATGCAATGCATCTGACAGATGCTTATCCGTGAAGAAAGAAAATTTATTAACAAAAGTATTTGTTAAAAACAAAACAGTGCACGGTCTGTTTTATTATTTACATTTTATCACTGGAACTTCAGAAACAAGCCAAAAATATATTTTTATTCATCTTACTTTAAATTCACACATAATAAATAATTTTATGTCCGCATCACATTTATCCGTGGATATTTTTTCTGTACAAACAATTCCATTTGTTAAGAACTAAATGATGCACGGTGAATTTTTTTTATTCTATAGGTGCGTTTTTTTTATACCGACTTTCGTTAGCAAAAAAGATTAATTATATCAATTAACATTTTTACAAAAACCTTCAATTTTACATAATAAAACCAATGCCATTACATAAATCAAACCATCATTTTATCAGTATTTTAGTATGACTTTGGTCTCATTTTCTCTTCTCACAACAGACAGATCTCCTTGAAATTTTCACAGAATCTTTGGCTTACTTCAAACTAACATGATTAAAAATTTCAAAGGGATCTGTCTGTTGTGAAGAGAGAAAATTAAATAAAACAAAAGCCATTACATAAATCAATGCATCATTTTATCATAATTTTAGGATGGTGGTTTCATTTTCTCTTCTCACAACAGACAGATCTTCTTGAAATTTTCACAGAATCTTTGGCTTACTATAAGCTAATATAATTAAAAATTTCAAAGGGATCTGTCTGTTGTGAGGAGAGAAAATTAAATAAAACCAATGCCATTACATAAATCAAACCATCATTTTATCAGTATTTTAGTATGGCTTTGGTCTCATTTTCTCTTCTCACAACAGACAGATCTCCTTGAAATTTTCGCAGAATCTTTGGCTTACTTCAAACTAACATGATTAAAAATTTCAAAGGGATCTGTCTGTTGTGAAGAGAGAAAATTAAATAAAACAAAAGCCATTACATAAATCAATGCATCATTTTATCATAATTTTAGGATGGTGGTTTCATTTTCTCTTCTCACAACAGACAGATCTTCTTGAAATTTTCACAGAATCTTTGGCTTACTATAAGCTAATATAATTAAAAATTTCAAAGGGATCTGTCTGTTGTGAGGAGAGAAAATTGAATAAAAACAAAGCCATTACATAAATTAATGCATCATTTTATCATAATTTTAGGATGGTGGTTTCATTTTCTCTTCTCACAACAGACAGATCTCCTTGAAATTTTCACAGAATCTTTGGCTTACTATAAGCAAATATAATTAAAAATTTCAAAAGGATCTGTCTATTGTGAGTAGAGAAAATTGAATAAAAACAAAGCCATTACATAAATCAATGCATCATTTTATCATAATTTTAGGATGGTGGTTTCATTTTCTCTTCTCACAACAAACAGATCTCCTTGAAATTTTCACAGAATCTTTGGCTTACTATAAGCTAATATAATTAAAAATTTCAAAGGAATCTGTCTATTGTGAGGAGAGAAAATTGAATAAAAACAAAGCCATTACATAAATCAATGCATCATTTTATCATAATTTTAGGATGTTGGTTTCATTTTCTCTTCTCACAACAGGCAGATCTTCTTGAAATTTTCACAGAATCTTTGGCTTACTATAAGCTAATATAATTAAAAATTTCAAAAGGATCTGTCTATTGTGAGTAGAGAAAATTGAATAAAAACAAAGCCATTACATAAATCAATGCATCATTTTATCATAATTTTAGGATGGTGGTTTCATTTTCTCTTCTCACAACAGACAGATCTCCTTGAAATTTTCACAGAATCTTTGGCTTACTATAAGCTAATATAATTAAAAATTTCAAAGGAATCTGTCTATTGTGAGGAGAGAAAATTAAATAAAACAAAAGCCATTACATAAATCAATGCATCATTTTATTTTCATTTTAGTATTTCTTTGGTTTCATTTTCTCTTCTCACAACAGACAGATCTCCTTGAAATTTTCACAGAATCTTTGGCTTACTTCAAACTAAGATGATTGATTATCAAATGTTATAGAAATTCTCTCATTTCCCTATAATTACCTTTTTAATTATACTAAATTTATTAAATTTATAAAAAAAGGAAAAAAATTCATATTCTTTCATTATTTATAAGCATTATAATTTTTTATAATTCCATATTATGCAATAGCTCAGTTGGTAAGGTGTGGTATTTAAGACCATTGAGGGCGTGAGTTCAAATCTAAAGTTTACTTTTATTTTTTTTTTTAATTAAATTTATTATTTTAAAAGTTACTTCAATTTAGACCGTTTTAGTAAAAATTTTAATTGTTATATATAATCTTTTTTTCTAACGAAAGTCGGTATAAAGAAAACACATCTATAGAATAAATAAATTAGTATTGGGTAATGGAATCATACAAATTGAAATGAAACTTAAAATTATTTATATTTTAAAACTATAAAGAATAAATATAAAGAAATTTATTCTATTTCTATAAAATATAATCTATCTAAAAACAATAGAGCAATAAATAAAATAAATTTATTATTATTTAAAAAAATCATTAAAAAGATATAGGTAGATAACTGTTTTATCACCGAAATTTAAAAAAATCACCCCCGATTTAAAATTTACCTCCAAAATTTCAGTTCAGTAGACAATGATTTGTCAAAATTAAAACGATGGGAATAAAACTGTTGAAAAGTTTAACTGAAATATAAATATAAAAATCGGTAAAAATAATGATAAAAAGGTGAAAATAAATTGAAATAAAATATTAGAGTGATTGTGGATAATTGTTTTTTATGTTTTACTTAAAAATAGTGTTAAGAAAAGTGTATTTTGTTGTGTTTTAGGTCGAACAGTGAACCAAAATAATATGCCTAAAATGATGCGGCAGAACTCCAGACTAAATTCTGCAAAAAAATATTTAGTTTTATGGACCAAAAGGTAAGTCAAAAACTGTTTTTAATTTTAACTACATAAAAATTTTTCATGAAAATGATGCATAAAGCAATAATAGAGGCTAAGATCTAATAAATAGTTGAAAAATATAATATTCAGGGTGTGTTCAATAAATTTTACTACACACAATAAATATTTGTATCTCTGAAGTAATTTTTTTTTATATTAGAAACAATAAAATATTTATATTTTATAATCAAAATGATTTTCAGTTAATTATAGAGAAGATTTTTAAGTAGAGAATGAGAATATTCTTTAATTTTATTGGGATTATAATTTATAAGTAGACAAAATTAAAAACGTAAATGATAAATAAATATAATATTAAAATGCTGAACCTTTCTAATTCAGCGTTAAAAAAATATCTATACATTACGGAATGTACACTCTTTTTTGTTCATTATAATTTATTAATATTAATACTTACTTAAATATTTCTTAAGATTTTATAAGTATAAAGTAGGTAGGTTTGTCATATAAATTTATCATTTACCATACATTGTAACGAATTATAAATTATATAACCATCACAAATTTAAAGATTAAATTTCTCATAATAGTTATTTACATTGTCAAAGGTTAAAAGTCCACCAATTCTTGTACTTTATATAAAATTGTCCTTAATATTCTTTCAATTAATTCAATAAATAATGAGAATTTTATGGTCAATGCATAAAGATTCAAATTGTGGTATTTATTTGCCACAATGTCCAAAGTAACAAACTAATGAAGATTAAAAAGAAAGGAATCTGAAAAGCAGTATATAAAAAAAATATAACCATGCGTGAATTTAATATTTAATTTAAGTTTGTCAAAAAGTTCTAATTTACCTATAATGAAAAATTAATTGTATTTGAATTTAATTCACTATTTAGATTTAGAATCTCAAAAAAGGTAGATAAACTGTTTTATCAAAAGCAGTATAAAAAAATGTAACCCGGCTAATGTAACCAGGATAAAGTTTTTTATTTTTTTCATTCTTAATACATTTAGATTATCAAATATGATTGAATTAATAATATTTACTATTTATAATTAATTTTTTAAAAAGTGCCCAAAATGCATACAGCTTCAAAATTTAAAATT
This sequence comes from Pedicia rivosa, assembly GCA_963082725.1. Taxonomy (NCBI): domain Eukaryota; kingdom Metazoa; phylum Arthropoda; class Insecta; order Diptera; family Pediciidae; genus Pedicia; species Pedicia rivosa. Next base: position 5,304,774 of record OY720156.1, on the reverse strand, counting down.
AATAAAAATTAAATTTGATTTAATTAAAATTTAAAAAATGCGGGCAATCTAAAACTATTTTGATTTAAAATTATAATAGTAATTTATTTCAGTTCAGCGTGTGTGGAGACAAAATTGAGCACATCACAGCCGTAAAATTAGAAATCATTCTTTGTGTCAGTTGTCAGCTTTCATAACATAATGAAAAGAATAAATTTTAATCATCAATTAAATTGTATATATCAGTTTAAAATCAGTTTAAAAAATTTTCAAAATGGATTTTAATGTTTTGATTAAATTGGATCAATATAAGCGCAGCCTTGGATTATTACAGAATAAATGTGATGCCATGCAATTAGAAAATGAAAGAATCGTTCATAGTTGAAAAGTTTTGCAAATACAATAAATTATAAATCAAGAAATTTCAGTACGTTTGGATTATGTATTTAACTAGTTAATGCCGTGTATTTTAGAATGTGTATTACAAAAACTTTAACAAAACGTCGAAATAGAGAGATCAGTGTTTTAAAGACACGTTTAGATTTGTATAATGATAACAGCACAATCTGAACCATTACTAAAATTGGCAAAACTTGATATACGAGATTTTATTAGTCCATCATCAATTAATCAAAAATCTAAATTGAACAATAAAAATATTGGTACTGCTATGAAGAGAAATAATAAAATAGGAATACAATCACATGGAATAAATAAATTTCCATTAGCGAAACATTCCTATCCAAATAACAATACTGCTAATACAGTACAAGCACCAAGAAAGAAACGTGTTAGAAATGATAAAGTAAGAGAAAATATAATTAAATAAAATAAATCTATAATATTTAATTTTTTTTTCATTTAGGAAAAAGATCCAAATGCACCAAAACGTCCAGCAAATCCTTTTATACAATATTTCATTGAACAAAGATCAGTTGTTATGTTTGATATGATAAATGATTTACAACCAGGTGAAACAGGTGAAACCATCTAAACAAGAGCTAAGAAAACAATTAGCTTATCGTTGGAAATTGATGAATAATAGAGATAAGCAGGTAAAATTATTTAAAGTTAAATATTTTAAATATAAATAAATGTTTTTTTTTTCTTTTCATTAAAGATTTATGTGAATATGTATGAAAATTCAAAAATAAAGTATAACCAGGAACTACTAATTTATAACAAAAAATTGGAATACAGAAATTGTTAATAATATGAATGTTATAAAAAATAAGATATAATTTTAAATAGGTATTAGCAATTATAGAATAATTCATTCAAAGAACAATTGAAAAATCAAACAAAAAATATTTTTTTTAAATTTATGATAAATATAAAATATTGATAAACAAGAACAAAAGTTTCGATTACATCAAAAATGTATTCTTTATGCATATAAACAATTTTACACAGTTAAAATATGAGATTGCTAATTAAGCAATTAAAAAAACTTATTTGATGTAAAATATTAGTTATTATTATTATTTTAAATTAATGATAAAATAAATAATGATAAATATGCAAAAATGATTTGCGTTAACACAAGAAGAGAAATAAGAGAATTATTTTAAAATGAAAAATTTCAACAAAATATTATATCTGATATAAAGTATAAATAGGTATAAGTTAAGTATGCTTTGAATTCCGAACAACATATTCTTTCAAATGAACCAGCATCTGACCAAGGCTGGTACAGATGGCAACATTTGGCAGAATATTGGTATCAAGAATATTTGTTGCATGACTGGTATTGTGACGTACTGAATTTCGTTCGGCCTAAACGAAAATGAAAAAGAACAAAAGGCACAAGATATTGAATTGTGGTGGAAAAAAACACTTAAGTCTAATACTGAAAATATTCGTTTTTTAATGAAAATACCGTCACCTGGGTCGTACGACTACCAATTTATCAATGAAAGTAAAAATTAATCTTTAAATGCTATTTTTTTGTGTGATTTAATTAATTTTTGCGTTTTTTATTTTTAAATCATTTATAAGAATATAAGTAATTTGTTTTAATTAACGAATTTTATTTATATATATTTTAAGTTTTTCATTAGCCTCAAAAAATAGATTAGAAACATTGTATGTTTGTAAAGTAAATTTTTTTGCTATTCACACCTTCCAGTTTATTCATTTTTCGTGACGTTAACAAGATTTAATTATTTCTATTATTCAATTTATTGAAATTATTTATTTCTGACTTTTTTTTTCACTTTAGGCTATTTTTAATTTAGTTTTTAAATTGCAAACAGGAATATATGTAGGTATACATTGTAACGAATTATAAATTATATAACCATCACAAATTTAAAGATTAAATTTCTCATAATAGTTATTTACATTGTCAAAGGTTAAAAGTCCACCAATTCTTGTACTTTATATAAAATTGTCCTTAATATTCTTTCAATTAATTCAATAAATAATGAGAATTTTATGGTCAATGCATAAAGATTCAAATTGTGGTATTTATTTGCCACAATGTCCAAAGTAACAAACTAATGAAGATGAAAACGAAAGGAATCTGAAAAGCAGTATATAAAAAAAATGTAACCAGGCGTGAATTTAATATTTAATTTAAGTTTGTCAAAAAGTTCTAATTTACCTATAATGAAAAATTAATTGAATTTGAATTTAATTCACTATTTGGAATCTCAAAAAAGGTAGATAAACTGTTTTATCAAAAGCAGTATAAAAAAATGTAACCCGGCTAATGTAACCAGGATGAAGATTTTTATTTTTTTCATTCTTAATAGCTACATTTAGATTTTGAAATATGTTTGAATTAATAATATTTATTATTTATAATTAGTTATACGGCTTCAAAATTTAAAATTAATAAAAATTAAATTTGATTTAATGAAAATTTAAAAAATGTGGGCAATATAAAGCCATTTTGATTTAAAATTATAATAGTAATTTATTTCAGTTCAGCGTGTGTGGAGACAAAATTGAGCACATCACAGCCGTAAAATTAGAAATCATTCAAAGTGTCAGTTGTCAGCTGTCATAACATATTGAAGAGAATAAACTTTAATCATCAATTAAGTTGTATATATCAGTTTAAAATCAGTTTAAAAAATTTTCAAAATGGATTTTAATGTTTTGATTAAATTGGATCAATATAAGCGCAGCCTTGGATTATTACAGAAGAAATGTGATGCCATGCAATTGGAAAATGAAAGAATCGTTCATAGTTGAAAAGTTTTGCAAATACAATAAATTATAAATCAAGAAATTTCAGTACGTTTGGATTATGTCTTTAACTAGTTAATGCCGTGTATTTTAGAATGTGTATTACAAAAACTTTAACAAAACGTCGAAATAGAGAGATCAGTGTTTTAAAGACACGTTTAGATTTGTATAATGATAACAGCACAATCTGAGCCATTACTAAAATTGGCAAAACTTGATATACGAGATTTTATTAGTCCATCATCAATTAATTAAAAATCTAAATTGAACAATAAAAATATTGGTACTGCTATGAAGAGAAATAATAAAATAGGAATACAATCACATGGAATAAATAAATTTCCATTAGCGAAACATTCCTATCCAAATAACAATACTGCTAATACAGTACAAGCACCAAGAAAGAAACGTGTTAGAAATGATAAAGTAAGAGAAAATATAATTAAATAAAATAAATCTATAATATTTAATTTTTTTTTCATTTAGGAAAAAGATCCAAATGCACCAAAACGTCCAGCAAATCCTTTTATACAATATTTCATTGAACAAAGATCAGTTGTTATGTTTGATATGATAAATGATTTACAACCAGGTGAAACAGGTGAAACCATCTAAACAAGAGCTAAGAAAACAATTAGCTTATCGTTGGAAATTGATGAATAATAGAGATAAGCAGGTAAAATTATTTAAAGTTAAATATTTTAAATATAAATAAATGTTTTTTTTTTCTTTTCATTAAAGATTTATGTGAATATGTATGAAAATTCAAAAATAAAGTATAATCAGGAACTACTAATTTATAACAAAAAATTGGAAAGCAGAAATTGTTAATAATATGAATGTTATAAAAAATAAGATATAATTTTAAATAGGTATTAGCAATTATAGAATAATTCATTCAAAGAACAATTGAAAAATCAAACAAAAAATATTTATTTTAAATTTATGATAAATATAAAATATTGATAAACAAGAACAAAAGTTTCGATTACATCAAAAATGTATTCTTTATGCATATAAACAATTTTACACAGTTAAAATATGAGATTGCTAATTAAGCAATTAAAAAAACTTATTTGATGTAAAATATTAGTTATTATTATTATTTTAAATTAATGATAAAATAAATAATGATAAATATGCAAAAATGATTTGCGTTAACACAAGAAGAGAAATAAGAGAATTATTTTAAAATGAAAAATTTCAACAAAATATTATATCTGATATAAAGTATAAATAGGTATAAGTTAAGTATGCTTTGAATTCCGAACAACATATTCTTTCAAATGAACCAGCATCTGACCAAGGCTGGTACAGATGGCAACATTTGGCAGAATATTGGTATCAAGAATATTTGTTGCATGACTGGTATTGTGACGTACTGAATTTCGTTCGGCCTAAACGAAAATGAAAAAGAACAAAAGGCACAAGATATTGAATTGTGGTGGAAAAAAACACTTAAGTCTAATACTGAAAATATTCGTTTTTTAATGAAAATACCGTCACCTGGGTCGTACGACTACCAATTTATCAATGAAAGTAAAAATTAATCTTTAAATGCTATTTTTTTGTGTGATTTAATTAATTTTTGCGTTTTTTATTTTTAAATCATTTATAAGAATATAAGTAATTTGTTTTAATTAACGAATTTTATTTATATATATTTTAAGTTTTTCATTAGCCTCAAAAAATAGATTAGAAACATTGTATGTAATTTTTTTGCTATTCACACCTTCCAGTTTATTCATTTTTCGTGACGTTAACAAGATTTAATTATTTCTATTATTCAATTTATTGAAATTATTTATTTCTGACTTTTTTTTTCACTTTAGGCTATTTTTAATTTAGTTTTTAAATTGCAAACATGAATATATGCAGGTATACATTGTAACGAATTATAAATTATATAACCATCACAAATTTAAAGATTAAATTTCTCATAATAGTTATTTACATTGTCAAAGGTTAAAAGTCCACCTATTCTTATACTTTATATAAAATTGCCCTTAATATTCTTTCAATTAATTCAATAAATAATGAGAATTTTATGGTCAATGCATAAAGGTTCAAATTGTGGTATTTATTTGCCACAATGTCCAAAGTAACAAACTAATGAAGATGAAAAAGAAAGGAATCTGAAAAGCAGTATATAAAAAAAATGTAACCAGGCGTGAATTTAATATTTAATTTAAGTTTGTCAAAAAGTTCTAATTTACCTATAATGAAAAATTAATTGAATTTGAATTTAATTCACTATTTAGAATCTCAAAAAAGGTAGATAAACTGTTTTATCAAAAGCAGTATAAAAAAATGTAACCCGGCTAATGTAACCAGGATGAAGATTTTTATTTTTTTCATTCTTAATAGCTACATTTAGATTTTGAAATATGTTTGAATTAATAATATTTATTATTTATAATTAGTTATACGGCTTCAAAATTTAAAATTAATAAAAATTAAATTTGATTTAATTAAAATTTAAAAAATGTGGGCAATATAAAGCCATTTTGATTTAAAATTATAATAGTAATTTATTTCAGTTCAGCGTGTGTGGAGACAAAATTGAGCACATCACAGCCGTAAAATTAGAAATCATTCAAAGTGTCAGTTGTCAGCTGTCATAACATAATGAAAAGAATAAATTTTAATCATCAATTAAATTGTATATATCAGTTTAAAATCAGTTTAAAAAATTTTCAAAATGGATTTTAATGTTTTGATTAAATTGGATCAATATAAGCGCAGCCTTGGATTATTACAGAAGAAATGTGATGCCATGCAATTAGAAAATGAAAGAATCGTTCATAGTTGAAAAGTTTTGCAAATACAATAAATTATAAATCAAGAAATTTCAGTACGTTTGGATTATGTATTTAACTAGTTAATGCCGTGTATTTTAGAATGTGTATTACAAAAACTTTAACAAAACGTCGAAATAGAGAGATCAGTGTTTTAAAGACACGTTTAGATTTGTATAATGATAACAGCACAATCTGAACCATTACTAAAATTGGCAAAACTTGATATACGAGATTTTATTAGTCCATCATCAATTAATTAAAAATCTAAATTGAACAATAAAAATATTGGTACTGCTATGAAGAGAAATAATAAAATAGGAATACAATCACATGGAATAAATAAATTTCCATTAGCGAAACATTCCTATCCAAATAACAATACTGCTAATACAGTACAAGCACCAAGAAAGAAACGTGTTAGAAATGATAAAGTAAGAGAAAATATAATTAAATAAAATAAATCTATAATATTTAATTTTTTTTTCATTTAGGAAAAAGATCCAAATGCACCAAAACGTCCAGCAAATCCTTTTATACAATATTTCATTGAACAAAGATCAGTTGTTATGTTTGATATGATAAATGATTTACAACCAGGTGAAACAGGTGAAACCATCTAAACAAGAGCTAAGAAAACAATTAGCTTATCGTTGGAAATTGATGAATAATAGAGATAAGCAGGTAAAATTATTTAAAGTTAAATATTTTAAATATAAATAAATGTTTTTTTTTTCTTTTCATTAAAGATTTATGTGAATATGTATGAAAATTCAAAAATAAAGTATAATCAGGAACTACTAATTTATAACAAAAAATTGGAAAGCAGAAATTGTTAATAATATGAATGTTATAAAAAATAAGATATAATTTTAAATAGGTATTAGCAATTATAGAATAATTCATTCAAAGAACAATTGAAAAATCAAACAAAAAATATTTATTTTAAATTTATGATAAATATAAAATATTGATAAACAAGAACAAAAGTTTCGATTACATCAAAAATGTATTCTTTATGCATATAAACAATTTTACACAGTTAAAATATGAGATTGCTAATTAAGCAATTAAAAAAACTTATTTGATGTAAAATATTAGTTATTATTATTATTTTAAATTAATGATAAAATAAATAATGATAAATATGCAAAAATGATTTGCGTTAACACAAGAAGAGAAATAAGAGAATTATTTTAAAATGAAAAATTTCAACAAAATATTATATCTGATATAAAGTATAAATAGGTATAAGTTAAGTATGCTTTGAATTCCGAACAACATATTCTTTCAAATGAACCAGCATCTGACCAAGGCTGGTACAGATGGCAACATTTGGCAGAATATTGGTATCAAGAATATTTGTTGCATGACTGGTATTGTGACGTACTGAATTTCGTTCGGCCTAAACGAAAATGAAAAAGAACAAAAGGCACAAGATATTGAATTGTGGTGGAAAAAAACACTTAAGTCTAATACTGAAAATATTCGTTTTTTAATGAAAATACCGTCACCTGGGTCGTACGACTACCAATTTATCAATGAAAGTAAAAATTAATCTTTAAATGCTATTTTTTTGTGTGATTTAATTAATTTTTGCGTTTTTTATTTTTAAATCATTTATAAGAATATAAGTAATTTGTTTTAATTAACGAATTTTATTTATATATATTTTAAGTTTTTCATTAGCCTCAAAAAATAGATTAGAAACATTGTATGTAATTTTTTTGCTATTCACACCTTCCAGTTTATTCATTTTTCGTGACGTTAACAAGATTTAATTATTTCTATTATTCAATTTATTGAAATTATTTATTTCTGACTTTTTTTTTCACTTTAGGCTATTTTTAATTTAGTTTTTAAATTGCAAACATGAATATATGCAGGTATACATTGTAACGAATTATAAATTATATAACCATCACAAATTTAAAGATTAAATTTCTCATAATAGTTATTTACATTGTCAAAGGTTAAAAGTCCACCTATTCTTATACTTTATATAAAATTGCCCTTAATATTCTTTCAATTAATTCAATAAATAATGAGAATTTTATGGTCAATGCATAAAGGTTCAAATTGTGGTATTTATTTGCCACAATGTCCAAAGTAACAAACTAATGAAGATGAAAAAGAAAGGAATCTGAAAAGCAGTATATAAAAAAAATGTAACCAGGCGTGAATTTAATATTTAATTTAAGTTTGTCAAAAAGTTCTAATTTACCTATAATGAAAAATTAATTGAATTTGAATTTAATTCACTATTTAGAATCTCAAAAAAGGTAGATAAACTGTTTTATCAAAAGCAGTATAAAAAAATGTAACCCGGCTAATGTAACCAGGATGAAGATTTTTATTTTTTTCATTCTTAATAGCTACATTTAGATTTTGAAATATGTTTGAATTAATAATATTTATTATTTATAATTAGTTATACGGCTTCAAAATTTAAAATTAATAAAAATTAAATTTGATTTAATTAAAATTTAAAAAATGTGGGCAATATAAAGCCATTTTGATTTAAAATTATAATAGTAATTTATTTCAGTTCAGCGTGTGTGGAGACAAAATTGAGCACATCACAGCCGTAAAATTAGAAATCATTCAAAGTGTCAGTTGTCAGCTGTCATAACATAATGAAAAGAATAAATTTTAATCATCAATTAAATTGTATATATCAGTTTAAAATCAGTTTAAAAAATTTTCAAAATGGATTTTAATGTTTTGATTAAATTGGATCAATATAAGCGCAGCCTTGGATTATTACAGAAGAAATGTGATGCCATGCAATTAGAAAATGAAAGAATCGTTCATAGTTGAAAAGTTTTGCAAATACAATAAATTATAAATCAAGAAATTTCAGTACGTTTGGATTATGTATTTAACTAGTTAATGCCGTGTATTTTAGAATGTGTATTACAAAAACTTTAACAAAACGTCGAAATAGAGAGATCAGTGTTTTAAAGACACGTTTAGATTTGTATAATGATAACAGCACAATCTGAACCATTACTAAAATTGGCAAAACTTGATATACGAGATTTTATTAGTCCATCATCAATTAATCAAAAATCTAAATTGAACAATAAAAATATTGGTACTGCTATGAAGAGAAATAATAAAATAGGCATACAATCACATGGAATAAATAAATTTCCATTAGCGAAACATTCCTATCCAAATAACAATACTGCTAATACAGTACAAGCACCAAGAAAGAAACGTGTTAAAAATGATAAAGTAAGAGAAAATATAATAAAATAAATCTATAATATTTAATTTTTTTTTCATTTAGGAAAAAGATCCAAATGCACCAAAACGTCCAGCAAATCCTTTTATACAATATTTCATTGAACAAAGATCAGTTGTTATGTTTGATATGATAAATGATTTACAACCAGGTGAAACAGGTGAAACCATCTAAACAAGAGCTAAGAAAACAATTAGCTTATCGTTGGAAATTGATGAATAATAGAGATAAGCAGGTAAAATTATTTAAAGTTAAATATTTTAAATATAAATAAATGTTTTTTTTTTCTTTTCATTAAAGATTTATGTGAATATGTATGAAAATTCAAAAATAAAGTATAATCAGGAACTACTAATTTATAACAAAAAATTGGAAAGCAGAAATTGTTAATAATATGAATGTTATAAAAAATAAGATATAATTTTAAATAGGTATTAGCAATTATAGAATAATTCATTCAAAGAACAATTGAAAAATCAAACAAAAAATATTTATTTTAAATTTATGATAAATATAAAATATTGATAAACAAGAACAAAAGTTTCGATTACATCAAAAATGTATTCTTTATGCATATAAACAATTTTACACAGTTAAAATATGAGATTGCTAATTAAGCAATTAAAAAAACTTATTTGATGTAAAATATTAGTTATTATTATTATTTTAAATTAATGATAAAATAAATAATGATAAATATGCAAAAATGATTTGCGTTAACACAAGAAGAGAAATAAGAGAATTATTTTAAAATGAAAAATTTCAACAAAATATTATATCTGATATAAAGTATAAATAGGTATAAGTTAAGTATGCTTTGAATTCCGAACAACATATTCTTTCAAATGAACCAGCATCTGACCAAGGCTGGTACAGATGGCAACATTTGGCAGAATATTGGTATCAAGAATATTTGTTGCATGACTGGTATTGTGACGTACTGAATTTCGTTCGGCCTAAACGAAAATGAAAAAGAACAAAAGGCACAAGATATTGAATTGTGGTGGAAAAAAACACTTAAGTCTAATACTGAAAATATTCGTTTTTTAATGAAAATACCGTCACCTGGGTCGTACGACTACCAATTTATCAATGAAAGTAAAAATTAATCTTTAAATGCTATTTTTTTGTGTGATTTAATTAATTTTTGCGTTTTTTATTTTTAAATCATTTATAAGAATATAAGTAATTTGTTTTAATTAACGAATTTTATTTATATATATTTTAAGTTTTTCATTAGCCTCAAAAAATAGATTAGAAACATTGTATGTAATTTTTTTGCTATTCACACCTTCCAGTTTATTCATTTTTCGTGACGTTAACAAGATTTAATTATTTCTATTATTCAATTTATTGAAATTATTTATTTCTGACTTTTTTTTTCACTTTAGGCTATTTTTAATTTAGTTTTTAAATTGCAAACATGAATATATGCAGGTATACATTGTAACGAATTATAAATTATATAACCATCACAAATTTAAAGATTAAATTTCTCATAATAGTTATTTACATTGTCAAAGGTTAAAAGTCCACCTATTCTTATACTTTATATAAAATTGCCCTTAATATTCTTTCAATTAATTCAATAAATAATGAGAATTTTATGGTCAATGCATAAAGGTTCAAATTGTGGTATTTATTTGCCACAATGTCCAAAGTAACAAACTAATGAAGATGAAAAAGAAAGGAATCTGAAAAGCAGTATATAAAAAAAATGTAACCAGGCGTGAATTTAATATTTAATTTAAGTTTGTCAAAAAGTTCTAATTTACCTATAATGAAAAATTAATTGAATTTGAATTTAATTCACTATTTAGAATCTCAAAAAAGGTAGATAAACTGTTTTATCAAAAGCAGTATAAAAAAATGTAACCCGGCTAATGTAACCAGGATGAAGATTTTTATTTTTTTCATTCTTAATAGCTACATTTAGATTTTGAAATATGTTTGAATTAATAATATTTATTATTTATAATTAGTTATACGGCTTCAAAATTTAAAATTAATAAAAATTAAATTTGATTTAATTAAAATTTAAAAAATGTGGGCAATATAAAGCCATTTTGATTTAAAATTATAATAGTAATTTATTTCAGTTCAGCGTGTGTGGAGACAAAATTGAGCACATCACAGCCGTAAAATTAGAAATCATTCAAAGTGTCAGTTGTCAGCTGTCATAACATAATGAAAAGAATAAATTTTAATCATCAATTAAATTGTATATATCAGTTTAAAATCAGTTTAAAAAATTTTCAAAATGGATTTTAATGTTTTGATTAAATTGGATCAATATAAGCGCAGCCTTGGATTATTACAGAAGAAATGTGATGCCATGCAATTAGAAAATGAAAGAATCGTTCATAGTTGAAAAGTTTTGCAAATACAATAAATTATAAATCAAGAAATTTCAGTACGTTTGGATTATGTATTTAACTAGTTAATGCCGTGTATTTTAGAATGTGTATTACAAAAACTTTAACAAAACGTCGAAATAGAGAGATCAGTGTTTTAAAGACACGTTTAGATTTGTATAATGATAACAGCACAATCTGAACCATTACTAAAATTGGCAAAACTTGATATACGAGATTTTATTAGTCCATCATCAATTAATCAAAAATCTAAATTGAACAATAAAAATATTGGTACTGCTATGAAGAGAAATAATAAAATAGGCATACAATCACATGGAATAAATAAATTTCCATTAGCGAAACATTCCTATCCAAATAACAATACTGCTAATACAGTACAAGCACCAAGAAAGAAACGTGTTAAAAATGATAAAGTAAGAGAAAATATAATAAAATAAATCTATAATATTTAATTTTTTTTTCATTTAGGAAAAAGATCCAAATGCACCAAAACGTCCAGCAAATCCTTTTATACAATATTTCATTGAACAAAGATCAGTTGTTATGTTTGATATGATAAATGATTTACAACCAGGTGAAACAGGTGAAACCATCTAAACAAGAGCTAAGAAAACAATTAGCTTATCGTTGGAAATTGATGAATAATAGAGATAAGCAGGTAAAATTATTTAAAGTTAAATATTTTAAATATAAATAAATGTTTTTTTTTTCTTTTCATTAAAGATTTATGTGAATATGTATGAAAATTCAAAAATAAAGTATAACCAGGAACTACTAATTTATAACAAAAAATTGGAATACAGAAATTGTTAATAATATGAATGTTATAAAAAATAAGATATAATTTTAAATAGGTATTAGCAATTATAGAATAATTCATTCAAAGAACAATTGAAAAATCAAACAAAAAATATTTTTTTTAAATTTATGATAAATATAAAATATTGAAAAACAAGAACAAAAGTGTCGATTACATCATAAATGTATTCTTTATGCATATAAACAATTTTACACAGTTAAAATATGGGATTGCTAATTAAGCAATTAAAACAATTTATTTGATGTAATATATTAATTATTATTATTATTTTAAATGAATAATAAATATGGAAAAATGATTTGTGTTAACACAAGAATAGAAATACAAGAATAAAATTTTTTTTTACCAATTTTTAGGATTTTTTTTTCAATATTTTAACATTTTAAAAGAAGTGGAAAAATCGGTGTTTTTTTTGCTCATAAATTCTAAAATATGCGTCTGCCAGATTTTTCCTTGAAATTTTGCAATATACCGTAATCAAAGAATGCAGTTTTATACGCTGCAACAAATAAGCCCCAAATTGTCTGTACTGGAAGACCACCAGTTTGGTGAAAAATTTATATGAAGCCAAATCTCGAGTGAAACGGTTGAATGAAGAAAATTAAGTGATGATGGACATAATTAAAGGGTGGTAGAAATCGAAATTTGTTTTAAATATTCAAATGACCATAATTTCCAAATCAAAATTCAATTAAAACAAGACTTGCATTAAAATTTTAATTCAATATTATCAAAATTCTACAACCAATGCATCAAATAAATAATACATTTTATGTAATTTGTTGGCTCAGTTGTTAGAGTCGAGGGTTTCTGTTAGAATAACGGAGGTTCGATCCTACCTTTGATTTGGTATTTATTTTATTTTTAATAAATAAATAATACACCATCTATATGGATTTAAATTTTATTTCAAAATTACCAAAATTCTACTACCAAATTCATCAAATAAATATTAATAAATAATAAACCATCAAATATGGATTTAAATTTTATTTCAAAATTATCAAAATTCTACAACCAATTCATCAATTAAATAAAATATTTCATGTAATTTGGTGGCTCAGTGGTTAGAGTCGAGGGTTTCTGCTTGAATTGCGCGAGTTCAATTCTTGTTGTCGCTAGTTTTTTTAATTAAAAAAAAAATGCACCAGCTGATATTTGATGACGACAAAATCATATGGTGCAATTCCCCTTTATTTTATTACCCCTCTAAAATTTTTACATGTGCTTCTTTGAATTCTGTTCGCCTGGTACAAAATTCTGAAAAATTTGATTTTTCTATAGCAATTTTTGTGTTTTATTGAAAAGTAAGAGATAGATATATTATAAATTATTTCTCATACTGTCTCTGTCTCTCCCATTGAATAAATGACCTCTTAATAATTATGAAAGCCTGTTACTAATAGTCAAAAATATTCAATAAAAACTTGAAATATTTTTGATTGTTTCTACCAGGCTTACATAATTATTAAGAGGTTATTTATACAATGGGAGAGACAGAGACAGTATGAGAAATAATTTATAATATATCTATCTCTTACTTTTCAATAAAACACAAAAATTGCATAGAAAAATCAAATTTTTCAGAATTTTGTACCAGGCGAACAGAATTCAAAGAAGCACATGTAAAAATTTTAGAGGGGAATAAATAAAGGGGAATTGCACCATATGATTTTGTCGTCATCAAATATCAGCTGGTGCATTTTTTTTTTTAATTAAAAAAACTAGCGACAACAAGAATTGAACTTGCGCAATTCAAGCAGAAACCCTCGACTCTAACCACTGAGCCATCAAATTACATGAAGAAAATTATTTATTGATGAATTGGTTGTAGAATTTTGATAATCTTGAAATAAAATTTAAATCCATATAGATGGTGTATTTTTATTTATTAAAAATAAAATAAATAATACAAATTCGAAGGCAGGATCGAACCTGTGCTATTCTAGCAGAATCCCTTGACTCTAACAACTGAGCCAACAAATTTCATAAAATGTTCTATTTATTTGATGCATTGGTTGTAGAATTTTGATAATATTGAATTAAAATTTAAATGCAAATCTTGTTTTAATTGAATTTTGATTTGGAAATTATGGTCATTTGAATATTTAAGACAAATTTCCATTAATTTTGTTGTGATATTCAGAAGTTCAGAGATTGATAAAAAAAAATTCACCTGAAAAATTTAGACTTGAACTAACTATCCTCATAAAGCCAAACACAGCCACAAACCCACTGCTCTAAATCTGATAAATAAAATCAGAAGTATAAAGAATAACTTAAAAAACGGCGTTTATTATGAATAAAAGCTTACTGCAATAAATCAATGTACTAATACCTGGACACAACTTACGGGTGATCCACTTATACAGGTGTTTGATATAAATATTTATAGTAACACTTCTGTCATAAAAGAATATAAATACAAACCTTTATAATGGGGACCATCGATTGTTTTATCATTCTTGATGGAATAATCATTTCTTCGAGATTGAACCACAGTGGATGGGAGGTAGGAAGTACGGAGACAAAATAAAAGAACAATTTTATATTTATTTTTATTTGTTTTTATTTTTTTTTTTGTTGCTTTTTTTATTTGTTTTTTTTTTTTTTTATTTCACAAAAGTTACACAAATACAATCATAAGTCTTAATTAAATTCATTTTGTCAAAATAATAAAAAAAAAAAAAAAAAAAAAACAAAAAGAAAAGAAAAGAAAACATCAAAAACAATTTTTCTTAATTTTGTTTTTTAAATTGTTTTTTTTTTTTCCTTAATTTTTCGTCTTTTTTTTTTTTTTTTTGTTTGTTTGTTTGTTTTTCATAAATAGGTGGAAGAAAGAAAGAAGAATTGTCTAAAAGGGATATTTTTAAACTAAAAATTCACGTGTTCGAATTTCACAAAAAAAAAATTCAAAACATAATTTCCTTTTTTTTTTCTTTGTTTATTTCTCCTCACTCTATCTCTCTCTCTCTCTCTTACATACTAATGTTTCATACATATTCTCTCTTTTTCTGTTTTCCGTAAAAATAAGTGGAAAACTATTTTTGTGAAATTCGAAAGAATTTAATTTAAAATTTAAACCAAAAAAAAAAATACAAAAAATCAATTTAATAATAAAAAATAATGGGAGGACGGGTGTGTATGTGTGTACGAGGAGAGTTTAGTGTTTTACGATTAATAAAACAAAAAAAAAAAAATTAAAAAATTAAAAAATTAATTTTGCAATTAGAAAAAAATTCAACATAATACACAAACTGTGTTGATGATTACAACCAAGGTACTCTAAATTTGCAAATGATAAAATTTAATTAAGTTTTTTTTTTTCTTTTGTTTTTTTTGATGTAAAAATTTATTTAATTTTCAGTAATTGTAAGAATAATCTCCCTCACCCCCTTTTCTTTACAATAAATTATTCTTTCAATACATTTTATAATAAATTCAATTGTTTTGTTTTATTATTTGTTCATTTCAAATGTGTCTCCTCTAAGTAAGTTAGAGGTCACCATTATATTGTAATTATACACAATACATTGAAATTACAAATAAATATACAATACACATACACAACGTTCAACCCTTTATCTTATATATATATATACAATAATAATTAGGTATTGCTTCGTACACATCAAATATTATTTCTGTTTTCTGTTTTCTGTTGTTGTTGTTTTTTTTTTTCTTTTTTCTTTTTATTTCACTTTCTCTCTTTCTTTACCGTTATATTTTTGATTACATTTCATTTAATATTTTCTATCTTTTTCTTTTATTTATTTTTAAGAGAGAGAGAGAAAGAAAGAGAACAAGATAAATTTTGAAAAGGAGGAAAAAAAATGACAACAAAAACAAAAAAACAATCTAAAAAAGAAGAGTGAGTGAGCGAGAGTGTGAGAGAGAGAGAGAGAGAGACGAAAGAGAAAATAATTCTAGAAATTTAAACAATTTTTTTGTTTGTTCTTGTTTTGTTGTTTTTTCTTCTTTTTTAAATTTTAATTTAATTCTTCTTCTTTTTTTTCTTCTTCTTTTATAATAATTAATAATTTTTTTTTTTAATATAATTTTCTACGTATTTTTAAGTTTTCCTCTTTTTGTTTGTTTCCTCTTATTATTTAAAGTGTGTGTGTGTGTTTTTATTTTCATTTTTAAAAATTTAATATTAATTAATTTTTATTCATTTTATATTTTTTTTTTTCTTTTTGCTTTTAATTTTTTGTTTTTGTTTTTAAATTTTATTTTTATTAAATTTTAAGAATACAATTTTTTTTTGTCTTTTTTTTTTTTTTTTTTTTAATATTAATTATTTTTTATTTTTTTTTATTTTATTTAATTTTATTTTATTTTTTTCCCCTTAATTATTATTTGTTCTTTTTTTTTTTTTGTTTTCCTTTTTTTTTTTTTTTTATTTAGAACCATTTTTTTTGTGTGTGTGTGTGTGTGTTTTTGTATTTTATTGAACCCATTTTTCTGTTTTTTTTTTTTTTTCTTGTTTAATTTGTTTCTTTGATTTTTCTCTAGAAATTTTCTTTGATTGTTCTCTCTAGAGATGTTTAATTTTCTTATTAAAAATACAAATACTTTTTACATAAAATATATTAGACTTTATTTTTGTTTTTTTGTTTTTTTGTTTTCAGAATTTTCTCATAAGCCGATAATTTTTCCAAACAAAAAAATCCATCCCTTTTTATTTTTTTTTAATTTATTCTCTTTTTTTTTCAATAAAATCCAATAAAATAAAAATCAATTTAAACTTTCTTATTTTTCTTTTTGGTTAAATTTTGTTCATTACTTTTTTTCTTTTTTTTGGCTTCTGAAGGAACGTCTTAAATTATGTTACCTTTTCATTTCTCATTTATGTAAATTCTATCTTGACAGTTTACGTAATAAGAAAAATAAAAATAAGTGTTTAGAATATTTGTTAACAATTTTCGACATAAACAAATAAAAAATTTTGTTCAACCCTTATAATGTAACACGTTATAATAGCAATGTGCTAAATATAGATGTCACCCTATGTACAGTTTTTTTTTTTTTCTTTAGCAAATACACAAATAACGTACTAAATATCTCTACAAAAGTAGAAATATTAGCTAAACAAAAATGATTCTAAAAAAAAAAAAAAGCTCAATTCATGAAAATAATATATCTAAGTATTGCTACGAAACATTTAAATAAATTGACAAAATCTTTTGAATAATTCAATATTCAATCACAAACTATTTTATACAACGTGTATGAGATGATGAAAGCTTTTCATTAATCAGTTCCGATTTTCTAGGGACCCTGATCGTCTCACATTGCCAGAAATTTGGTACCCAACGCTGAATGGAAAATTCGAAAAGCGAGTAAAAACAACAAGTAAATCTAAATCATCATTGCAAAATGACGATTTAGATTTACAAGATTTACAAACAACAAGTAAATCTAAGTCGTCATTGCAAAATGACGATTTAGATTTACTTGTTGTTTTTACTCGCTTTTCGTTCTATTAAAAAAACTTAATTACCGACCTATTCTTCACATATTCTTCAACGTCAATCAGAAAAGGACGCTAAGTTAATTGCATCACAACCAAACCATGAAGTGACTTATTATCTTCAAGTGTTAATTCCGGAAAGTATATAATTGTCTAAAACCAATTAAATCCTTCGTTTAATGGCATAATTATAAACTCTTGTCAACAAATTTTTAACATATTCTTATCCTTTTTTTGCTGCAATTAACTTAGCGTCATCTCCTAATGCACGAAGCAAAATAATATAATTCTTTAAATTGCATATACATAATTATATGTTTGCAAATTTGTAGGGTCTGAATTCTAATATTTAATTGCTGTAAATACTCTTCACGATTATTTAATATCTTACTAAAACAACTAGTCTATCCTTAAAGTCTCCCATTTACCAGAAATTTGCTCTACGACGCTGAATGGAAAATTAGTTAAACCATATGACCAGATGACGTTTTTATAATTAAAGCAGGAAGAAGAATGAAAATATTAAGACAAATATTTTAATATAACCAAATAACCACCGTAGACTACATATGACTTAAAACTGATAATTGTCTTAACAATATAATAATAGATTATTTTTTTTAAATAATTTAAGATTAGAATTAATAACAAAGTCACAGAGAAATAAGAGTCAGAGATTTAGTTCATTTTTATATACAACTATTTTGACCCGTGAATCAGGAGATGAAACTAAGTTTATTGCAGCTGTACCAAGGGATGTTAATATTAAACGTTGAACAAAAAATGTCAATAATTTTGAAGAAAAGAATGAGATAAAGAATAGAAGATTGGAAGAAAATTGTTGTACGTACATAAGTACAAGATGATTCAATTGTATTAGAAGTACATATTGTATTGCAACGATACATTTAAGTTAATTGACAAAATTTCCATTTGATCGATCAATTAATTATTTTATTATTGAAAATAATAATTCAATATTCAATCACAAACTAATTTATACAACGTGTATGAGATGATGAAAGCTTTTCATTAATCAGTTCCGATTTTCTAGGGACCCTGATCGTCTCACATTGCCAGAAATTTGGTACCCAACGCTGAATGGAAAATTCGGAAAGCGAGTAAAAACAACAAGTAAATCTAAATCGTCATTGCAAAATGACGATTTAGATTTACTTTTTAATTTTGTTTTTACTCGCTTTTCTTAAGACTTCGAAATTCCAACGAATTTGGAAATTATTTACCGTCAGAGAATCATACCATCTTAGAACCACGGTACCAATTTCTTCCACATTTTTTATGTTTATATTTATTTTGCTGCTAAAGGATGGTTATTATATTATGGGTTTCTTTAAAGAAAAACGGACTGGTCTACCATGAATTTAATTAATTTAAATTCTATTAAATAACTTCAAAAATTAAGATGCCAATTTGTTAATCAATTCATTCATTGAAACACTTTATTTTACAATTATTTTACGTATAGATCTGTCGATAAAAAATCAGAAGCCGAGGATGGTTAATAGTAAATCAGTTGCATTAGGTTCTACAACGTATTTTTTGTTAATTACAAATAAAGTTAACAAAAAATTTTATGGATATGGAAAACATTTATCCAACTGTAATGTTGGATAAGATTTTTTTTTTATTTATTTTACAAATCATTACCGTAAATCTGTCAATAAAAATTACCTACAGATAAGTAAATCAGTTGCAAAGTATTTTTTGTTAATTACAAATAAAGTTAACAAAAAAATTTATGGATATGGAAAACATTTATCCAACTGTAATGTTAGATAAGATTTTTTTAGGTGTACTAAATTAGAAAGTAAAATGATTTTTACTTTTATTTTTTTTTCTTTGTAATTTTTAAACTTTTCACAAGTTTTTTAACATTTTTGAATTTTTAAATTATTGATTTTTTTTTTTTCTTTCTTTAAAATATAATTAATTAATTATTTAATAAATATATAATCAATATTAATATTTGGTCTTACTTTTAATGCTTGAATTATCCTTTGCTTTTACTTCTTCTTCTTCTTCTTCATTTTCTTTATATGACTAAAGGAAACTGTTCATCGTAAATGGTAGTGGCGGCCATTAAACTCTTCTTTCGCAAAATTTGGTTAATTTTCTCTTTTTTTTGTTTTTCTTCTTTTTTTTTTTTTTTTTGTAAATTAACCAAATTTTCCTTTAAAATTTTGTTCTTTGATTTTTTTTTTATGTTGTTTTATTTATTTGCTTTCTTTCACTTCCTTTTAACCCCCCCACCCCATCCCCAGCCCCCGCCCCCTCCTCTCTACACAAATTTCTCTCTTAGATAATTTGTGAATGAAGTCCGAATAATGTTGATCACTGTAAACGAGGCCAATAGTTTTGTAAATCTGTTGATTGTGATGGTATTTGTACTGGCACAGATACACCTGCTGATATAACACCTGAAACAAAAGAATACTCTGTAAACACAAATCAACGATTAATCGTTTTTTATTCGTTTTTCATTTCATTGTAAATAAATTGATTGTTTGCACTCGATTTAATAAGTTTTATTTTTATAATAATGTCACATACACACACACACACACACACACACACAAATTTTTATATACCAAAATTAATTTTTAAACAGAATTTTTAATGTTAATAAAATAAACAAATTTCAAATATTGATTATTGGTTGTTGTTTTTTTTTTTTTCGTTGTTTTTAAAATAACAAAAAAATATAAAAAATTTTCTAATTTCCTATTTTTAATTTTAGTTAAATTAATACCACCCCCAAGCCCCCCACACTCCCACCCCCCTCTTTGTAAAATGTTATTATTTATTTGCTCATTATATTTTTCACCAAACACAAATATAATAATAAAAGAATTAAAATATTCAGGATAAAAAAGAATAAAAAAACAAAAAAAAAGATTCAAATTAAGGATAAAAAAGAATAAAAAGAATAAAAAAGAAAAGAATAAAAAAAAAAAACTGAAATGAAATGAGAAAATCTATAATAAAGTAATAAGCTTTGACACGTGCCTGAAATAATATTCTTTTTTTTTTTGATTCTTATATGCGTTCTGCTTGAGCGTAATATATAACACCCAATCGAATGGATAATACACACATTCATACACATACACACACACACACACACACATATATACACAGGCGCATACACATGCACACAATACATATAGATATATATATATTTTTATTATATTCCATATTGAACCGTATCTTAATTTCTTTTACGTTGTTGTTGTTTTTGTTTTTGTTTTAGTTTTTTTTTTTGTTTTATTTTATCCTTTGAATAGGAAATTAGACGGAACATTAATACAAGGACGAATATGTGTGATTTATTTTCAATTTTTTTTTTTTTGTAGTTGATGAAATGATATTTCCTGCTTTTTTATAATGAAACGTAGGAGTGTGTGTGTGTGCGTGTGTGTGGGATTAGGGAAAGAGAGAAAAAAAAAAAAAAAGAGATAAACGAATTAAATAATAATTAAAATTGTAATACACAAATAATGGATAAATGATAATTTTAAGTCAGTTAGTTTAGTTAAATATAACAAAAAGAGATTAGTTAATTTTTTTAGTAATATCTCTACACTCACATAAGAATAGAAAAATTATTAACAGATTTATTTATTTATTTATTTTTTTTATTTTTTTTTATTAAACGAGAAATAAAAAATTAAATCAATATTTAAAATATGTCAAGGGGGTAGTTGGGATTGATTATATTGTTGTTGTTGTTGTTGTTTTTATTTCTGTTTCTATTTCTTTTGTTGTGAAAATATAAATATTATTATGGAAATTAGTAAAGTGTTGATGGTGATGATAAAAACAATTTTGAAAGCTGATATATTTTGATGATAAAAAAAAAACAAAAAAATGGCAACAGCCAAATAAAACAGGAAATTATTTTATGACATTTCAAACATCCGGCTTTATTTTTGTTATATAAAAAAAAAATAATATAAATCATATTTGTTGTTGTTGTTGTTGTTGTTGTTAAAGTAGGTTAAAGAACTAAAATTGTGCTGCCGTTAAAATGTTTTATCGGAGAAAGGCAAAAAGTGTCCATAGCTACGGTATTTTAATTTGGACAAAATTATAATTGACCGACGGTAATTTTTTAAATGCATTAATATGAGAATAAACGTCTTTCGCTTTATCATCTTTTTCTTGGATACTTTCAACTTTTGTTCGAATTACACAAAAAATATAGAAATAAATTGTCGATTGATTAGAATTTAGATCAAACATACGTGAAATCAGATAAGACATTTTATGTTAAATAAATAAATGAAAATATTTACCTGTACTTGCTGTACCAGTACCATTTCCAACGTATGACGTATGTTGTGATGGTGGCTGTTGATGTGCAGCAGCAGGATTACATGGTGTACGTGAATGTCCATGAGCATAAGGGGCACTTAATGTTAATGGATCATGAAACATATATGGATAACCTTCACGTTGTTGTAAACATGATGATGTCATTGATCCAAGTGATGATGTCATTGAACTATATAAATTGAACAAATTATAAACAATCAATATAATAATTTTTTAAAATTGATTTAAGAAGATGCGAATTAATTTACCTGTAACCTTCGGCCATTGTTGCAATTGGTTGTGGTATCGATGGATACATTGAATTAAAACCAGAATTTAATGGTAATCTTGGTACTGTAGCTGGTGCTGGTGGACTTGCAGAACTATTACCAATACCACCACCAGCATTTGTTGTACTACCTCCACCTCCTCCACCACCACCACCACCACCGCCACCGCCACCACCACCATTACCACCACCACCACTACCCATTTGATCTACTGAGCGTCTTTGTGTGCGCAATTTTTCTTCTCTACGCCATTTTGCACGTCGATTTGAAAACCAAACCTACAGAAAATCATACAAAATAAAAGCATTATAGTACAACATTTATATATATATATATATAATCTTATACATAATACATGTATATATATATAACCAAACACCAATATTAAAATATAAGAAGAAATGGAAGGTAAATATATATATGTTTTTTCTCTCTTTCTTTGTGTGTGTGTGTGTGTGTGTATTTGTATATAAAGAAAGATTTATTTATTTATATAAGAAGAAAGATGAATCATAATAAAGTAAAAATATAAAAGAAAAAACATAGAAATCATTTATAATCAATGAAAAATGTATAAATATGTTTTTTCTTTTATATTTATTTTTTCAAATAAAAAAAAAAAAATAAGAGAAACGTAAAATGATGAATTTTTTCTTTCTGTATTTGTTTCTTTTTCTTTTTCCATTTTCATCCTATTTTTCCATTTGCAAATATAAAAAAGGAGTTTTATGCTTTAGTATTAAATCCTCCCCCTCCTCCCCCTCTTTAACATCTCTTCATCGACCGCTTCTTTCATTTCAACCCCATTTTGTATACATGTTTCTCCATCGACCGCGCCATCATCAGAGTTAAAAGAGAAAATGAAAAAATAAATAACAACAACAGTAACAAAAACTAAAATTCAACAAAAAAAAAAAAAAAGAAATTGTATTCAATTTCAGATTCTCTCTCGAGAAAAAAAAAACAACAACAACCGGGGTGGAGCTTGGGGGGTAAAAGATGAACCAAAAAAAAAAAAAAGAAATTCGATCATCAAGACAATTCCAATAATAATATGCAAGTGAAAAACGCAAGAGAAATAAACAAAACAAACAAAGTAACAATAACAATAACAACAACAACAACAATAATAATTTTCCATTTTAATCTTAACACAAATCTGATATCCATTAAATTAAACATTAAATTGTACAGATTATTATTAGATAAAATATAAAGATATTTTGTCCCCCATGATTCTTTTTTTTTTCGTTGCAAATGTGCGTTGTTGTTGCTGTTGTTATTTTTCATATGACTATTTCACTCAAACCTATATATCTCTCTCTCACTCTCCCTTTTCTCTCTCTCTCTCTTAACATTTTGTTTTTTTGTTGCCTTTTTTTTTCTTCCTATTATTATCGAATAGATACAATTTTCTCTATTTATTTATATTTTCTATAATCTAAATTGTAGAAAACACTAATAAGGGATCTAAAACGTATCAGCAATTGATTGAGATTCTCAATATTCTAAAGAAAAACAAAAAATTTAAAAAAAAAAACAACAACAACAATAAACCCCTCTAATGAAACAACAAAACAATAATAATATAATGTAACAAGAGGAGGAATAACAAACAATAAGCATTACAATAAATAAACGAACAATAATTAATGATTTCGTGTAAAAAATAATTTAATTCAAATATATTGGATTGTAATGATTAAATTTACATAAATATTTATCAAAAAATTATAATGCAATAATTTTCCCACACACACGCACACACACACACACACACACACGCATATAACCACCCACACACCTAATATATGTTTATCAATTTTTACATACAAGATTTATTTTTTTTTTTTTTTGAGTTTACTTTTTATGTCTAAAATTAGAACAAAAACAACAAAAAAAGAAGAAGAAGAAGAAGAAGAAGAAGAAGAAGAAGAAGAAGAAGAAGAAAAATTCAACATAAAAATATTAAAGAATATTTACCCGTGTAAAAGTTAAATGAAATGAAATCAAGTGAAAAATAAAAAAAGATGAAAAAAAAAAGGAAGAAAATCGACGACAAAGATTAAATCAATAGAAAAATTCTAGGAATTTATAAAAATTACTTTCGACTTGTAACTTTTCTATTTACAAATGAACAAAAAATAAAATTCATAATCTACCGACGGGATATTTACAAAAGTTAACATTTTATCTATATTTTGTTTTGATTCTCTCTTGTTGCTCTCTTTTTTATAAATTGGATAAGATGAATTGGTTTTCTATTAATTGTGTCAAAAATAAAACAAACAAAAAAAAAAAAGAAACAATTTATAGAATTATTAATTAGAGAAGAAGAAGAAAAGAAGAAGAAAAAACTAAAACAGAAAATCAAGTGTGAAAAATAATTATATTTAGGTAGGTAGATTTTTCTTTTTTTCTTTTCTTCTGTTTTTAATCAATTCAAAAAAAAAAAAAAAAAAAAGAATAAACGTCAATATAATTAAATTATTTATAAATGGAGTACAAAAACAATTGCAAGTTTTATCATAAAATATTATTTCATATTTTATCAAATTCGTATCAGTTAATCAGGGTCTATTTGTATCAGAAAAACAAACAAACATAATTTTACTTCTTTTAAGATGGATGGATGACTGATAATTCTAATTATGTAAGATGGACGCACAATTCTTGAATGTCAGAACACTATCCATTAAACCGATACATGCAATCCTGGGGAGAACACGTGGGGAATCTTTGTCAATCGTTGTGACCCTTTTTGCAATCTTTTTGAATCTTTATGAATTTTTGTGAATTTTTGCGAATCTTTGTGGAATCTTTCAAAATGTGCAATCAGTGAGGTGCATAATTTTCAAGTGGTTAACCCCTCGATACACACACATTGCATATCCACACACTTCAACACAAAATTAACAATAAATAAAAATTATAATTAATTAATTGTTAATTTCTTATTTATGATTATTACACAACACTGGACCTAACATAAAAATTTTACAATTGAATCACATTTAAAAAAAAAAAAAGAAGTTATTTATTAAATAAAATAAAAGAAAGGGAGGATTTATTACCCTTATTATCACTGCAACCAATAATAATAACAATAATAATAAAAAAATAATTGTTCAAAATGTGCACTGAAAAAAAAATGATAGTAAAATTTGTCACAAAAATGATAGTAAAAAATTTTACACAGTTTTTTTGTGAACAATACTTGCATTTCAGTATATTTTACTCAAAATTTGTAGTTTTTGCAAATAAAAATACTAATATGCGGTGTTTTTAACGTAAATATTAGTAACAAATAATTTAATAAATAAATTGTTACATTTTGTGAAAAAATATTTCCTTACAAATATTTTGTAAAGCTTGTTCGTAATGTAAGGAACAAAATTTTGTAATACTGTAACATAATATTGTGAAGTTTACAAAATAAATCGTGAAAAAACCTTAGACACCAAATTTTGGTTTTATTCTACAAGATTTATGTAATTTCTATAAACAACCGTTACATTTTTACAAAAGATATTATATATTAAAACCAAATTTTGGTTTTATCGTATAATATTTTTGTAATTTGTATCAATACACATTATATGTATATTAATATACAATTTTAACAAGATGAAAAAAATCACTAAAACTTTTATATCTTTGTGTCTTTCTCCTTTCCATATGAATTAAAATAAGATAAAGAAACAACTGCTAAAATTAAATCCTTAGAATAAAACCCTGCTAAAAAAGGCCATACCACTTAAAGCTAAATTAGCTAAATTTAGACAAACTGAAGTTAAAGGTATTTGAGTAACCAATCTCACGACAGTTCGAATATCTTGAGAATTTTTTATAATATTGATATAAAAGCATACAATTAAGAAAACATAATTTTTTTGACATATTGGTTTGTATGTTAGAATTTGATACAGGTACCCATATGCCTGAATCTTAAAATTTTATATTTTTAATATTTTTTTTTAGCATTTTCATTACATATTCTTTATTTTCCTACATTAAGAATTATTGTTATACCTGAAAATAAGGCATTTATTAAACGGCATTTTGTTTTAAATTTAAACACGTTTTCTGAATAGTACAAAAAATTTGTTTCGGAAGTACAACATTTTGTATTTCATTACAATATTTTGTATTAATTTGGCTAAATTTTCTATTAATTTTACTAACATTTGTGAAGGTGTACAAAATTTCGTGATGTTATACAAAATTTTGTATTAATTTTACTAAATTTTGTTTGGCCCAAAACAAAAACTCTCACGTTGAATCATGTTCATTCCTGAATTTATTTGACGCGATTTCGTTTTAATTTTAAACAAGTTTTGTTTAAAGTACAAAAATTTTGTTTCTAAACTACAAAATTTTGTATAAATTTTACTAATTTTTGTGAAGTTATACAAAATTCTGTATTAATTTTACTAAATTTTGTATATATTTTACTAATTTTTGTGAAGTTATACAAAATTTTGTATTCATTTTACTAAATTTTGTACTATTACTTCGAATATTTTTTTTTTTTACAAGGTCTTGTGTTTCAGAAGTTAGAACGCGGTACGCCATTATAGAATCTACATCCATCACAATCACAAGTTATAGTTCAAGTTAGAAACCTAAAAAAATATACAATAAAAGTGTCGTTTAACTAAAATGAAAAATAAAGTGCAACAGTATAAGAAGAAACGAGAAGTAAAAAAAATAATTAAAAATCTATCGTTAGATCGTAAAACTTCTTCTTATATTTTAAAAAAGTGTAAAGGTAAATTGAAAATATTTGATTAATTTTATTGTTGATTAATAAAGAAAAAATATTGTTTTGATCCAGAGTTTAAAGTTACAGTGTCGGAGTTGCGAACCTCAAATTTTGCTAATCTTTGTGAGACAATTATAGAGGATCGGTATTTGGGAGTTCAAATTCAATTAGAGTTCGCGCTTCATAAATACTTCCACAAGAGATTGGTAAGATATATTATAATATATAATTGTTAAATTTTAAAATCCAATTAAAATTAATTTCTAGGGTACAACGAGGGAGGATTGTGCTTATTGTTTACGTGACATAGAGAGAGACACTCTTTCTATTGCTACCTCTTTCTTAGAGGCTGTGAATGATCATTTAACAATAGAATAGTAAGAATAAGTTCAAAAAAATGTTTCATTGTTTTGTTTGCACAGAATTATTTTATATTTTAAATGATTTGTTTCATCATTTTAAAATATTCCATGGGCTAGGTACAAATAGTACATATAACTGTAGCGTTACAAATTGCTGTCAAAATTTTCGAAACGTTTATGTCTTTAAAAAACATATTAAAAGAAAGCACATGTCTAAACCAGAATCAGTAGCATATCAATTAAAACGTACAATGGATCTTAATGCAGTTCCAACCGAAACTCCAAATGACGTTAATCTATGTAATTTCGACTGTGATTCAGAATCTCAGAGTTATATTAAACGTGAATTTGATATTGATCAATGTTTTAAATCCATCACTGAATCAGTCCTTCTGTTCAATATTAATATGTTAAAAACTGCCAATATGACAACTAAAAATGCATTCATAATTCAAGCAGACGTAACTAATCATATATTAGCCACAATTATTGCATGTATTACTTCTTTTACACAATACCACTTTAATAAAAATCTTTTCAGTGAATTTAAAATATTATTAGATTTATGTCGGTATCCATTTCAATTTATTAATACAGAATACAAATATTTGAAATACTTAAAAGAATTAGATTTAATCAACAATATAAAAGAGTTCACTATAAATAATGAAGTAAATCAAGTTTTAATAAATGGTATATCTAAATACGATGAAAAAGTACATAAAGGCGTTATTTTACCATTAATATTTCAGTTTAGAAAGGTTTTTGAAAAAGATGAGATATTAGATGACTGTTTAATTTATATAGAAAAACTTGTAACACAAAATAATGGCGTTTTATCTAATTTTGTTCAAGGTAGAAAATGGAAATCTGTAGTTGCAAGTAATCCTAATAAATTATTAATACCATATTTTTTATACATTGACGATTTAGAAGTTAATAATCCTTTAGGATCACATGCAGGCTCTCATTCAATAGCCGCTATTTATTATTCATTCCCTACATTAAAAAATATCTCAAAGCTGAGTAACATTTATTTGGCAGCAATAATAAAATCAAAGGACATGAAAAACTTTGGAAATGATAAAAGCCTTTCTATATTAGTCGACGAAATTAAATCTTTAGCCACAGAAGGTGTTAGTATAAAGACTAAAACAGGAATCAAAAAAATTTTTTTTATTCTTGGATTAATATTAGGTGATAATTTGGGATTAAATAATATTTTAGAATTTAGTGGAAGCTTTTCTGCTAATTCATATTGTCGTTTCTGTAAAATTTTAAAGAAAGATGCCCAAAAATGTTGTGTTGAAATTAAATATATGCTTCGAACTAAAAGTAATTATGATAAGGA